>JAWDJD010000003.1:191604245-192804245 GCA_035047305.1 Bradypodion pumilum | reverse complement strand
AGAAATCATTGAGGTAAGGGGCTACAGACCGGGACCCAGACCTGCGAACAAAGGCCCACTGAAGGAAAGTGTTAAAACATTCAAATGCTGAACAGGAAATAGAGCAGCCAAAAGGCATGGCTTTATCAACATAAAATTTCCCTTGGAATTTAAAACCCAATAACTCAAAGTCACCCGGGTGCACTGGCAACAAACGGAATGCCGACTTAATGTCACATTTTGCCAAAAGTGCACCCGGGCCACAAGAGCACACCATGCGCAGGGCCTGGTCAAATGATGTATACCTGACCGAACAAAGGTCATCAGGAATGGCATCATTGACCGAATGGCCCGCCGGGTATGACAGATGGTGAATTAAACAAAACTCCCCAGGGGTCTTTTTGGGCACCAACCCTAAAGGAGAAACATTAAGATTGGGAAAGGGTGGCACGGGAAAGGGCCCAGCAACCCTACCTGCATTAACCTCTTTTGCAATACTGAGGGCGGCCACCTCCTCCCTGCCCTTCAGGGAAAGTAAATTAGGGGCATCTTGGGCGCACCTCTCCCTTCTAAATGGGATGCGGAAGCCCCGCTGGAAGCCCTCGAGGAGGTACCTAGCATCCTCCCTCCTCTGGTAGGTTGAGAGCCACCGCTCCAACATAGACACATTAACCGGGGAGGGGGCCTTTTGAGTGACCAGCTCCATCAGCGGCAGGTCTGCCCGCTCCTTGTCCACCTCTACCTCTGCCCCGTGACCCACCGGCTCGCGGACACGCAGCGGTGGCGTGGGGGCCAGCGCAAGAGGGACACTCATGTTTGTATCGGCACAGTTTTCTATTGCATGCACCATTGGCCGAGAAGCTCCAACACAGCAGGCGGGCTGGAACCCCCTGCCCCACCAGCTGGCGGGGGGCCTGAGTAGGAGCAGCTCGCTGGACCGCATGCCCACAATGGTACCTCTCCCCAGGCGCCGGGCGCGTGGGGGTCATATACAAAAGCCACAATTTCTGACAGGGCTCATCCCACCTCATCTCCGGATGTAAGGGCACTCTCATTCTAAATTCCTCAACATAAGCCAACCACGATGGGCCAGGAAAATCCACCATTGCCCTGTAAATATTGTCAAAATATTGGACCATAGGAATGGCCAGGTCAGGCCGAGCCCTGAGATACACCGCCATATAAATGAGATATGCGGGTAACCAGTTGGCCCATGTACGTTGTGGCTTGCGACGGCGAGACAGCTCTTTATCCTTCTCATCCTGCCCCTCCTTCTCTTCCTTGGTGGGTTCCCTGTTCAATAGGGAGAAAATATCAACGTACTCCCCCGCCAAATCTTTTCCCTTGTGGCCTGTGCCAAATGATCCCCGAGGGGCAAAGAATAGCCTGCTGTCGGCAATGCCGACACCGGCACAGTACTGACACGGGGTATCAGGAGAGGTGGCTGGACCGTCCCTGCGACACCCGGAGCAGCCCCGGGGGCGGAAACCCCCCCACCCAATGTCACACCAGTATAAGACCAAGCTGCACCCGGGCAAGCCAGGAACTGATGGCCACCCGCCCCGACATTGCGAGGCCATGGCCACTGGAACCCAGCTCCAGAAGTGGAGTGGGATGTGGGCACATTAGCTTGAACCTGATACTCACTGGGTGCACCCCGTGGGCCGCCCTCACTGGGGGTTCCGGCCCGCGGCGGGCGTTGGAGCTCGCGACCGAAATCGAGCTCTGAGGACACATCCGACCACTACCTGTCTGTAGTGCCTGCTGTACGGGGAGCTGCGAGGCCACGGCGGGCACAGGCCTGTGCGCCTCAAGCAACTCAACCCGACTGGCCGCCTGCTGAAGGGTGGCGGCCGTCGTGGTCACCGGCTGGCAAAAGGGGACCCCAGATGGCAATGAAGCCCCCCCCAATGGGGTTATTGGTGATCCCTAGGGATGCCTCCAGCGCCGCCACGCGGGCCAGTAATGCATCCACTGTCGCAGATCCCCCTGCATAAAGGGGGCCAGGTGGGCTGGACGGCCCACTGGGCAATGGTCCAGGGCCCATGACTTGAGAGCCCGGCCCTAAATATGGCCATGCCCAAAACTCCGGCCCATGAGGGGCCGGGGGTAAGCCCTGCTGTGCAACCGCACCAGGCCCTCCCCCCTGCTCAAAGCCCATGGCCGTCAACTGCGGGCCGGGGGCCGGATCCCCTGTAGGGCCGGTCTGAGGCTGGAGAGCTGCGGGCCATGGCCTAAGCTGCCCCATCCCACCGGTCCCGGTGGGTGCCTCCGTTGAGGGGTCCTGTTGAGGGGGCGCAGTCGCGGTCCTCCGACCCGACTGCAGCCTCCTCGTCGGGCGAGCCGAAGTCGCCATAGCCTTCTTCTTAGGAGGCACAAGCAAGGCAGATCCCTTTCCAGGGATTGGAACCGATGGCTGGGAAGCCGAAGATTAAAAGACGCGAAGATCGCGCTAAGATTTCTAAAAAGGCTTCCCCAGCAAGACGAAGAGCGACGGAGAAAAACTTCTCCTTCTCCGTCGCTTTCACAAAATGGCAGCTCGGCTGCCTCGTGGCCACCCCTTTTATAGAGGGGTGGCCACGCCCCCTAACTACCCGGATGTCTGAGTCCGGGTGGGGGGGGCGCAAAGAGCGTGGCGGCCATTTTGGCGCCGCGCTTTCATACTGCCAGCAACTCAACACTGAGTGTCAGGCAGTGGTTAACTAACCTGACAACCCTGAGGACTAATGGCCTTGGGTGGTGAAGTCCATAGGGAAGGGTGATGGTCCCCAAGTGGATTAAATCCCACTTGAATCCTTCTTGAAGGAAGGCAGCAGCTTCATCAATACTGGCCTGGTGCTGAGGAGGACTTTGCATGCCAAAAGGGCTCAGGACCAGAAAGTGACTTGTGGAACTGGATCAATGGTATGGGTGTCATGCTGCGATGTGGAAGGCAGGTAAAAGGTCAGTCACTGCATTATATTCTCAGGACAGTCTTCATGGCTGATCACCATGATGGTTGCCAATATTTGGTCCTCCCCGCCCCTTAGTTACTTAGATCATAGTTACTTCTATGGTCTTCATAAATTAAAAGCACCCATTAGACTTCCTTATCCCATTAGACTTCCTCCCAAAGATGTTGGGAGTCGGTTGGGGTGAAACATGTTTATGAAAAGGTCACTGTTCTGTTCTCGGAGAGAATTCCATTAAATAGTAACACTATCCTCATATTTCCCCAAACAGTTCTCCCCAATTGAGGTATTCCAGGCCCCAAGAAGAAAATAACATTGTTCAAGGGTTTTTAAAAATAAGGAATTTGAGGTTACTGCTGCATATCATGGCTTGGAAACAGGATGTTTTCCCCTCTTAATAGAATGGCTGAAACTGAACTCAGTCGAGTAAATGTTTGCAATACCCAACCATTTGAGGCCAGTTAGTTTAAAGGACTCAATTTCATTTGCTGAGGCCAAACGGGTATAATAACTACAGTCTCCTTTTAAAATGCCTTATCCAAACTAATCAAACAAAATAAAATTGCTTTTCTAGAAATGCATTTTGCCTTCTTTTGTGATCATAGAAACAAATTCTGTATTCGTTGGTGAATTTGGAAGTGGCACGGATCAGTCCAGTTGGATTTCAACAGTACAAGAGACTCTGTTCTTTCAAAGTGTAAAGTAATGTGAATGATACTGACAGAAACTCCAAACGAGTAGGCAAACTGGGAACCTTTTACTTTTATCTGGTATACAGGGAGACAAAAAGGAAGAAGGTGTAAAAAAAAAAAATGGAACTAGAAGAGCATTGCTGAAACATTGTTCCACCCTAGAAAGGCTGTTGTGGGAAAGCCACCTAATTGAATAAGAGAGGTACAGCTTAAACCATTTCCCCCTAGAAGAAGTGTCTACATGTAAGGATGTTTTCTCACTCTCCCCTTAGTAGTTCCCAATGTGGGGCACATGGCCCACAGGGGAACTTAAATTCCTACCGTAGAAGCCTAAGTCAGTACCTTGGCTGATCATTCCTTTGGGGAATTGACTTAGGCTTCTGGAAATTGAAGTCCCAAAACCAAAGGCTGGGAAACACTGCCTTAAAGGCAGTGGTCAGTCTGACTGGGCTATAATTTAGCAAAACCACATCTGTCGCTTTGATACTTGACATGTACAGTTCTACCATTAGGAAGAGTCAGGTGGCTGTCTCTGGTTTATGAATGTAGAGAAAAGAAGTCTATTAAGTTCTTCCTGCCAGGATGATGAGAGGTCACTTGTGAGACTGTGCATCAACTGATTTCCTTAATCTGAGGCGGCAAATGTGTAATGCCACAAAGTTTGTTTTGCAACCATCCTTTTGATGTAATGCATCAATTTGCAAGAGAAGTTTGTTTTGCAACCATTTGCAAATCAGTAGGGGTTGGCTTCATAGCAAGTTTGAATAACATCTGGAGATATTCTATTGTCAGTTGTAAAAAGCTACAATGTCACTTTTCTGTTTGTCTGACCAGCCATTGTGTGCCTCTGTACCTATGTCTATAAGTTGATTCAATGAGGTCTTACTCAAAGGTCTGATGAAGTAGTCTTGATCTATGAAAAGTTCAATACAGTTAAATACAGGAGTTAGTCTTTAAGGTGCCACAACCTTTTGTCTTTTTTTTTGGTCTTATTTGCTCTCTAATGTACCTACATTTTGTTACGAAAAAAGCATAATAGGGACTTTTCTTAAAATCTTTTGCCATCAGAATAAGCATATATATTTTTTAAAAAATCACTGTTGTTTTTGTAACAAACTGTACTTTATTTGTTATTAAAACTGAAAAATCCAAACCTATTTGTCTATTTTTTTAAAAAACAGTGTTCCATTAAATTTTAGGATTTGTAAAGTGTGCCACAATAAAATAAGTTTGGGAAACTCTGATCCAAGGCATTATGTGCCATGACTGGAGGGGGGGGGGGGGCTTTTCACATCCTGTTCATGTAGCAAAATGACATGGTCCAGCCTTTGACGATTAAAACAAATGTAGCACAAGGAGAAATACATGTGTTTGTTTTCAACAGTCCTACACATCACTGCACCTACAACAGTTTTCATATGCTTCCAGCACAGGTGACATTTGCTGGAGGGAAGCCTGAGATTACCACAGTTTTCTCGTCTCCAGTTAGTCCTCATGCGCCCTCTGTTCTAAAAAAGCATTTTTGTGTGCTAATGTGCTTCCAGTTTATATTTACAGTAACTCCTGACTAGACTGATTGGAACTTGGAGGCTTGTCTGAAATTTGTATATACCAGATGGTGCTTCATTTTTCCTTTGGGCCTCTGCCCTGATTGTTTCTGTGTCATCTTGGCTTGTCCTTTTCCCCCTCCTAGCACTCTTGGTAAGAGTTCCCTAAACATGCTGTTTAGTCGCAAATGAAGCAGCAGCTGACTTTGGAAGGGAGGAAAGCATAATAAAAATACAGTATGAGCATCAGGAGAACCAAGAGGGACGATGAAGTGTTTGTGAGAGAGTGCATACGGGGTCATTGACTTCTCCAGTTCATATGTTTTTAGCTGGCTGTGATGGCCAAATCCATGGCATGGCAAATGAGACCTCGAATTAATCCAACCCAGTCTCCATTATCTGAAATAGAAAATATGTTGCTCTGGATTCTTTTTTTTAAAAAAAATGATATTGTTCATGTAGCTGTAATAATAACACAGCAATGAAGCACATGACATATTTTCACTTTTACCCATGACAGGAAAAGTTTCACCTGCTTAATTTCTTTTGAAGGCACTGGCACCTTATTAAGATGAATAAAAAAAAGTTCCAGTCTACTGGTCTGAGATGATAACATATTCAAGGTTGCTTTTTAGCAAAGCAAAGTAATCACACTTACATACCGCCCCATAGTGCTTAGTGCACTCTCAGGGTGGTTCACAAGTTAATTAGCATTTTGCCCCCAACATGGTGGGTACTCATTTTACCAAACTTGGAAGGATGGAAGGCTGAGTCAACCTTGAGTCCTGGTCATGATTGAACTCACAATCTTTTGGTTGTAGGACAGCAGTTTAACTACCGCACCACCAGGGCACATTAGAACTTTTTTTTTTTCATGGAGAAGCTTGTCCACATTTCCAGCACTGCAATGGAAGCGGCTTAATCTAGGAGAAAGATTTATTATGACAGGAGGAGGCAGCAGCTTTGATACTAGGAATTCTTGTAATTACCAGTGGGACAAAAAGCAAATTATTATGTGGTTTTATGCCACTTGCTTCCTGGTGTTTTCCAAAGGCTCTTACTTTTCATGATTAGATGATCTGTGCATTTGGTTATGGTAGTTTAAGCTCCGTTCCTGCTAAGCGTCTTCCATGCTTACACAATACCTATTCTGGTCTGTGTGGTCCTGAGGAAGAAAATCTGAACAGCAGCTCATAGGACTAGTTAAAATACAAAGTAACTTACATTAAGAGAAGGAGGAGGAAACGTTTTGACTATCTTTGCACTGATTTGCTAAGCTAGCAGTTACATTGGCGAACCATTGTATGTTAGGTAAAGGTCACCCTTGCTCAAAAAACCAGTCACATCCAACTATAAGGTTCAGTGCTCATCTGTGTTTCTAGCCATGGAGTAAGAACTGTCTGTGTCCACAGGCATTTCCGTGGACATGTGGCAGGCATGACTAAACACAGTAGTGCATGGAACACTGTTTACCTTCCCACCAACGTGGTACCTATTTATCTACTTCAATTTGCAGGCACACCCCCCAGACACTGATAAAAGTGGATAACGGCATTGGGCCACATTTATTGATTCATGCCCTAGTCCGAATTATAAATTTCTATTGGTAATTGACCAATCATAATTCTTAAGGCAAGCAGGCCGAAGTAACACTGGTAAGGTACCACCCAAAATTGCCAACGGCAATTGCTACAATGTATCTATTTGTATCAATTTGTTTTTTGACAACAAACAAATTGTTGACCGTAGTCAATATCTAACTAATGACCCCACCCTCTGACGCATATCCGTAAAATCACGGGGTGATGCATGCTGTCTAGCTATAGCCATCACCCCGTCGCCTAGTTCGTCGTTGACCGGACAACGTTTAACCAACTTATGCCTGTCTAGTGTTGTCCAGTCAATTGCAAACTTGCTGGATACCTGTGGGTCATAATGTTTACCTTACCAGTGCTACCCGCCACACGGAGGGGCTTCAAAGAAGGCTCGACGCCCCCCCCCCAGACCGCCAGCTCGGTCAACAGGCCTGCTCGCCAATCACCCAACAGGAGGTCCATACCTCCTCGCGACAGATGGGCCCCATCCCCTGCATAAAGGTCATAATTTCGCAGACTAATGGCGGGGTGAGGGCTGACCCTCCCCCAACCCCTGCTGACAATGAACCGGGCCACAGCCCTGTTCACCATGCGTCTAGCCCAGTCAAGGGCCGGGAGGTTGAACCCTCCCCTATACGTGTGCCGCGGCACCACATCTGACCAAACAATGGTGGTGGCGGGCCACACGTAATGCAAGTAGGCGAGGTCGCAGCAAATCGCATGCTTTAGCGATAAGCCGGTGACCTGGCCCAAATCATTGCCCCCAAGGTGTATGATGAGAATGTCAGGCGGGTCAGCATTCCGACCTGAAAAAAGGAATGGCAACAGCTCCCGCCATAACATCCCAAGCTTACCATACCATGTGAGACTTGCGTATGCACCCAGTCCCAGTCGGGGTCCCCACTCTGTCGCCGCAGCGTAACGCGCTGCCCTGTGCACGTAGCTATGGCCCACCAGCCATACTGTCACCGGTGTAATACGACACCCAGGGTCTGTCAAGAGAAAAAACGAGGGAGAGAAAAGATGTGGTAACCAGGCCGGTACTCACTGTGGGAGAGGGCGGACATAAAATTGAAAACACTGCGAACCCCACCTTCCCATGCGGCGTATTTCAGCCCCGGAGTACCTAAAAGCAGCAGCAGTGGAGGCCGCCCCTATTCTGAACGAATGGGTGCCGTAACGGGCCCCCGGGAGGCCTACACTGGCGAGCGCTTTGCCTGTCACCTTCCAAAACTGAAACTTAGTAAGGGGAGACCCATCTTGGTGACAGAAAAACGGGCCATGGTGCGTGCCACGCAGTGCAATAAACTCATGTAGGGCACCAACCGGACAGATGTCTGCCAAAGAACACCGTAGCAGTCTCACACCACTGCCTACGCCATGCTGATCCGTCTTAGAGGAGCGTATCCTCAACTGAGCCCAGTCTTTGGCAACATAGACATCCTCGAGTTCCAGTGCCCTACGACTTGCATCTGCCTTAGACAGCATCACAAGCTCGCTGATGCGGAGCACTCCAAAAAATGCCACCGTTGTGGCTGCGTGAAATAGGACTGCCTCATATCCATCAAAACAGAGGCCAGGCCAGCCCCGGGCCAGTTGGGTAAGAACCCCTGGGGAAATCGGGTGGCGGTCGTCCGGGCAACGCCCACGCTCCCGCCCCCACCCCTCCAAAACATGTCTCACACGGAAGTCAGCGGTACTATCCACATGACCTCCCACCTTGGCCATAAAAGCCAATGCTGACAGCCTAGATGCTATGGTGCGAGGTGCAAGGCCCTGGGCATGCAGGTAAACCATGAACTGAAGTACATGGGTCACTGGGATCGGCCAGGTTTCTGGCAGCCGGGATTGGATACAGAAGGCTCTGAAAGAATTGAATGCATGGTGATACGCCTTACGCGTGTGTGGCGCCAGTGACAAGCCAATCGCCCGGTTCACCTCTCCTTGCCAATGGTCGATATCTCTTCCAGGAGTGGCGAGGGAAATTCCGCCGCATCCGGGGCCAAGGCACGGAACCGGGAGATCTGCAGGCGGGACAAAGCGTCAGCGATATCATTATTGACCCCCGGGACATGCCTGGCCCTGAAGAGGACGTTGAGGCGCAGGCTGCGCAACACAAACTGGCGCACTAGGTCCATGACCCTGGGCGATTTGGAAGTCTGTGAGTTGACAATGTGGACAACGGCCGCATTGTCGCAGCAGAAATGGACAACCGAGTTGGCCCACTCCTCGCCCCATAGCATCAAAGCCCCCAGGATAGGGAAAAATTCCAGATACGTGAGATCATGCAGGCGACCCGTGCCTGCCCAGGCTGGTGGCCACCCACCATAGGCCCACTTCCCATTGAAGTACATCCCATAACCCAGGGACCCTGAAGCATCAGACTGTATCTGAAAGTGAGGGGAAGCCAGGAGGTCAGACCTCCAAAATGACACTCCATTGAACTCCCTCAGGAACTGGAGCCAGATAAACATATCTGCCCTGATACCCCGGGTGAGTCTAACCCTATGGTGGGGCCTAGATAAGCCTGCCATGGCGTCGCACAAGCGCCGAGCAAACGCCCTGCCCGGTGCGACCACCCTGCAAGCGAAATTGAGGTGACCATGTAGCACCTGCAGTTCCCGCAGGGACGCCTTGCGTTTAGCAAGCAAGTCCGAGATAAGGGCCACAATCCTTGACACCTTATCCCCCGGTAACCTAGAAGCCTGCGCTACCGTGTCAATCTCCACCACCAGAAATACTAGCTGAGTAGATGGGCCCTCGGTCTTTTCGGGCGCTAAAGGGACACCCAGTTCCTCCATTAGCGTCTGAAATGTGTTGAGGAGACGTGTGCACGTGTCCCAGCCCCGTTCACCCCCGAATAAAAAATCATCCAGGTAATGGGCTACAGACCGGGACCCTGACCTGCGGACAAAAGCCCACTGTAGGAACGTGCTAAAACGCTCGAAAGCCGAGCATGATATGGAACAGCCAAAAGGCATGGCCTTATCAAAGTAATATTCACCCCGGAACTTGAAACCCAGCAACTCAAAATCGCCCGGGTGCACTGGCAAGAGGCGAAACGCCGACTTAATGTCGCACTTAGCCAACAGCGCACCCGGGCCACATGAGCGCACCATGCGCAGCGCGTGGTCAAAAGATGTATACCTGACTGAGCAAAGGTCATCAGGGATAGCATCATTGACCGATCGGCCGGCTGGATAAGACAAATGATGAATCAGGCGAAACTCGCCCGGTGATTTTTTTTTGGGGGGACCAAGCCCAAAGGTGACACCTTAAGATTGGGGAACCCTGCCCATATCGACCTCCTTAGTAATGCTGGCAGCAGCTACCTCCTCCCGCCCCCTAAGGGACAAAAGGTTGGGGGCATCCTGGGGGGACCTGTCGCCCACAAAAGGGATACGGAACCCCCGTCTAAAACTTTGAAGAAGGTAAACCGCATCCTCCTCCCTCGGGTACAATGCGAGCCAACGCTCCAACATGTCCACATTAATTGGGGAGGGGGCCTTTTGGTGAACCAGCTCCCTCCGCGGCAGTTTTGCCAGCCCCCTGTCCGCCCCTTCCTCTGCCCCGCATCCCCCCAGGCCTGGGACAGGCAGAGGCTGCATGGGGGCCAGCGCAGGAGGGACACTCATGTCTGTACTTGCAATTCTTCCTGTTGCAGGAACCATTGGACGAGAAAGTCCAGCACAGCAGGCGGGCTGGAACCCCCTGCCCCGCCACCGGGCGGGGAGCCTATGCTGGGGCCACTCGCTGGACCACATGTCCACAATGGTATCTTTCCCCGGGCGCAGGGCGCGTGGGAGTCATGTACAGCAGCCACAGCCGCTGGCAGGGCTCGTCCCACCTCATCTCTGGGTGCAGGGGAATCCGCATACGGAATTCCTCATCGTAAGCCAACCACGACGGGCCCGGGAAGTCAACCATCGCCCGGTAAATGTTGTCCAAATACTGGACCATCGGAATCGCCAAATCAGGCCGGGCCCTGAGTTATACCGCCATGTAGATGAGGTAGGCCGGCAACCAGTTGGCCCACGTACGTGGTGGCTTGCGACGACGCGCTTGCTCCTTATCCTTCTCATCTTGCCCCTCCCTCTCCTCCTTGGTGGGCTCTCTGTTAAGGAGGGAGAAGATGTCCACATACTCCCCCCGCCAGATCTTCTCTCTGGTGGCCTGTGCCAAATGGTCCCCCAGTGGCAAAGTATACCCTGCCGTCGGCAAAGCCGACACAGGCACGGTGGAAACTGCGGGCATCTGCGAAGGAGCCTGGACTAACCCGGTCACCCCTAGAAGATTCCCGACCGGGCAAGAAGGACCCCCTACCCCGGGGCCCAGGGTGATAGTTGAAGTCACCGGGTGGGGCGTTGGTGACTGGACCGCCGCCCCACCCGTGCGAGGCCAAGGCCATTGAAAAGCCCCCCCCAACTTGGCCATGTGTGTTTGTGCACTATTTTGGACCGCATACTCACACGCTGTGCCCCCATGGGCCGCCCCCACCGGGGGTTCCGACCCACTGGGAGCGTCGGAGCTCATCACCGCCCTAGAGCTCGTCGACGGGGCTTGATCAGCACCGGCCTGTTGATTGGGGAGCTGCGGGGCAGTGGCCGAAGCCGGGCCACGCGCCCCAGGCAGCTCAACCCGTCCCACCGCCTGCCGCTGCCCAGCAGACGATGGACCGACCGGCCCCACAAAAGGGGCCCCAGGGTGACTAACCCGGGCCAGGGATGCCTCAAGGGCCGCAACGCGGGCCAGGAGGGCCTCCACGCTGACATAGCCACCTAAACCAAGGGGGGGGGGGGGTAAAGGGCCAACCGGCCCACTAACTACAGGCGTCGGCACAGGTCCCTGTACCCCTGGGTCGGAATAGGGCCACGATCCAAAGCCCGGGCCTGGTAGGGCTGGGGAAGAACCCTGCCATGGAAGGGGCCACCCCACCCCCCAAGGCTGGAAGCCCCCGCATTAAGCTGCGCCCCAACGGAGGAAGGCCCAGCAGAATGGGTGACGCCAGCAGCAGCGGCCGCCGCTTGCGGGGCAGGAGCCGCGGCCCCTACCGTGCCCGCACGCGGACCCCCAGCCTCCGGCCAAGGGGGAATTAACCCCATCCCACCGGTCCCGGTGGGTTCGGGCAGAGGAGGCTGCTGGGGAGGCGCAGCCGCGGTCCTCCGACCCGGATTGCGCCTCCGCGCGGAACGAGCCGCGTTCGCAGTCGCCTTCTTCTTCGAGGGCATTGCAGCTGGTCAAAGCCTAAAAGGAGAGAATCAGCAGCCAAGAGGCTCAGGTGGACAAGCGACGGAGGTAGGAGGGAAAAACTTCTCCGCTCCGTTGCTTCGCAAAATGGCAGCTCGGCTGCCTCGTGGCCACCCCTTTTATAAGGGAGCTGGCCACGCCCCTAACTACCCGGATGCCTTCGTCCGGTGGGGGGGCCCCGCAAAGAGCGCGGCGGCCATTTTGGCGCCGCGCTTACATTCTTACTGTTGAACTGCTAGATTTGCAGGAGCTGGGTCAGATAGGAGCTCAATCTGTCATGCAGCACTCGGGTCTTGAACTGCTGACCTGCCAACCTTCCAGTCATCAAGTTCAGCTTCTTAACCACTAAGCTACTGCAGTCTCTGTATGTTAAGAGTGTGTATAAATCCTCTGTGAATAAAACTGAAGTACAGTGATACCTCATACAACGTCCAAACTTGGTTCCACAAGTTTGGACTTTATATGGATTTGGACTTTGTATGAGGCATGCAAAATTCTAGCCACAATGCCTCATACAACATCCAAATCCTTGCCACGATGCCTCGTACAATGTCATTTCCATAGAGATACATTGTACTGTAACAGCACAGGGCAAAGTCAAGGAAACAGACAGGAAACTGACAAAACTTTAAGAAATCATTGTCTAAAGGCTAAATACATTACAAAAACATGTCAAACAACCCTGATTGTCTAAGAACCTGAAGAATGCTGCAAAAATCCTGAAATGCTTCTAAAAATTCTGATGAAAAATTAAAAAAAAATCCAAAACAACGCTCAAACTACTCCTAAACACTCTTTGCCTTGTGCAAAACCCACAAGAGCAATGCACACGTGTCCTGTCTTTTATACTTCCCAGGCACAATGCAACCTGGGAAAAACTAAATGCCTCATACAAAGTCGAGTGACTTTGTATGAGGTAACTTTTTTCAAGAAATTAGGCGATGTATGAATTCGATGTTGTATGAAGTGGACTTTGTATGAGGTATTACTGTACTTTCCTAAACTCTGAAAAGATTAATCTTACACACATATAGGCAAAGCTTACTTTTCTGAAAACAAACAAAAAAAGCCTTAGAGCTGCAAACATTTCCTACCTTTCACAAATAGTCTTTTTTTTAAGCTGCTCTTGTTTCATAGACATTTCTTAAAATTCACATGTGCCTGTTGTAAGACTTTTTGTGCGGAGTAAGTTTTTCCACTTTATCACTTCTATTTGAACAAAGTTAACAATGGAAAAACTGAGGCAAATGCTGCCGGTCATCAGCATCCTAAAATACATTGTCTGACCACAAAGCAGAAAGTTGTTTTATTTTTATGGATAATGGCAAAAAATGAATTGCATGCCTGCCTTCTTTCTTCTCTCTTCACATAATGTGCTTGGTGATTTACATGCATGCCTAATCATAATATCATTATCCAAGCATGGAGCTTCGTTTCTTTTATTTGCCTCAGGGTTTAGAATGAGTGCCAGGGAGTAAATAGTTACAGCCATCCTGAGTCAAAAATTATTTGTAATTGAATCCAAATTATCAATTGAAGAAAGAAAATTGCTTCGTTTCCCTTCTCCTTAACACAGGAAAATTCACAATTGTCAACTGTGGCTGGCTTGGTTCCTTGTTTGTGAAGCCTTGGCAAGGAGTATTTTATGAAATTATGGAAAATCTATGTTTCTTTTAGTTTCTTTCCTCATACTAATGTAAGTACTTAGGATCACGCCAGAGTTAAATGGCATTAGGCTTGAAGGCTCAGCAAGGTTTAGGTTATCCATCTGCAACATCCAGAAAGCAGTTCTGGGTAGCTGGTTCAGGGAGAGCTATTAGGATATCTAGGATAGCAACTGTGTTGGAGCTTGGAAAGAAGATATTGGTTTTGGGACTATAAATCACAGGAGGACCCCATCTGTTTTGCAATTCTAAAAATACTTATCTCTTTGTCTACTACCTTTTGATCTTTTCAAGGCATTTTACAAGATGTGCAATAAATCTCTTTATAAAACTGAGCAGGGCAAAATAATAATAATTAGAGAACAACAAAAGGGAGAAAACAAGATATCTCTTCCAAGGATCCAAGAAATCAAAGTCAAATTTAAATCTAGATTAGGAATCTTGAATTACCAGTGTGGAAGCACATTATCAGATCAGAAGAAAATAAAGAAGAGGTGGAAACAGTGCAAGTGAAAAAGGAATGACACACTCCTTCGAAAAGGAATCATATGATGAAGAACTTGCAGTTATAGAAAATAAGGTGAAAGCTGATCTGAAAGCACTAGGAAGAAAGGAATCACTAGGGTAGATGGAATACCACTAGAAACTGAATCCAACATCCTAACAATAAAGTAATCATAGGTAGTTTACCAGATTCTCTCCTGGTCGCACTCTGGGACTGTGCAAGTTGCTTGAAGGTACATGGGTGGCAGGGCATATAAATCACATAAACCACATGTGCTCTAGATTATCTTGGCTGACCCATCTTGTGCTTTATCACTGAGCTGTAGCAACTAAAAATTGCAAACTTTAGGCAGGTGCAAAAAACATTGATTTTTACTTCAATCTCCTCACATACATTTTTCTAGATTTTATAATGCATGATTTGAGAGATTTACAGAATTGAATACTTTTTTATATTTTTGTAATGTGAGTGACTTGGCAGACTAAAAAATAAATAAATTCCAGACATCTAATCTATTGTAAGAGTGAAAAAATGTGATAGCTTCATCCAAGATGGGGCAGTTACTTTTGTAAATTGTGCCATATTCCAAAAAATAATAATAATCAGAAAGACAGCAAAAGTGTTGATTTAAAATTCTAACAAACTGACTCGCCAAGATTTCTTGGATGAGAAACTTTCCAACGTAAATTTAACTGGCTTCGCAAAAGGAAAATTGGCACTTTCAGAGCACAAAGCTTTTTTCATGGTGCACAGTGAACACACCCTGTTCATTTGATAGGTTAAATATACATTGACACTGACTTGCTTATTATTGCCCCTAAATCTTAACTTGTTTATGAACAGTAAAAAACAACACTTATTTAAAAATGCTTCCATTTTAACTGAGGTGAGATTTTGGCTCGGTAGATTTTGGCTCGGCTGTTGAGTTCTGCTTTATAATAAATACTTCACTTGCAAATCTTTCTCTGGTTAGAAATATAATCAGACTTTATGGTTTAAGTGGGTTTTGAGAAATATGCTTTCCCATAATGTAAATTGCTTAGACCAGGGGTTCTCAACTTCGCCCCGCAGAACCAAATAATCCGGCCATTGCTCTAGCTGCTGCAGCCAGATTCAACTGCAGACTCATTTACGGCCATTGTAAATGCATTTACTTTATATATATATATATATATATATATATATATATATATATATATATATATATATATATATATATATATATATATATATATATATATATATATATATATATATATATATATATATATATATATATATATATATATATATATATATATATATATATATATATATATATATATATATATATATATATATATATATATATATATATATATAAAAATTTTCAAACATATCAACAATAATACAACTTAAAGAAAACACAAATGTGAATAAAAATACAAACAACAAACTTACAAATACAATATATATATAAAAAGAAAAGAAAGAAGAAAAATATAAAAATACAATTAAATTACAAACTTAGTAATATAACACCTTCCCCTTTCTTCCATACATCTTTGATTATATTTCCAAAAATTTTAATACATTATAACACTCTTGTAGTTATCCTAATATACATATTAAAACTCACTTCTTATACTCCTCAATTTAATACAACTACTAAGTCAAAATAAAAATACAATAATAAAAATACAATGAACAGTTTTTACAATATACACCCAGTGTTTTATACAATGCCCTGGAGGTTGCGGAGTGTCACAGTTGTTTTTCTATTCCCAAAAGCTCATTTGATCTGGTACTGGTCTATTCCCTTCATCCCCCTTCAATGAGTAAACCACAAATAATTGCCATATTTTCCAAAATCTATTTCCTTTAACTATACCCTTTTTCTTATTCATCTCCCATGTTAGCTTATCATTCAACGCAAGATCCCACATCTCATTGTACCATTCTTCTATTTTCAAAAATTACTTCATTTTTCCAATTCCTAGCAATGCACTGTCTACCCGTTGTCAACATTATCGACAGTAACTCTTTTTTATCCTTATTTAAATTCATATTTTCCACATCTGTCAACAAAACAGTACTTGGCCCCAATTTAGTAAATGCATTTATGCCATCTGTAAATGAGTCTCTGGCCATGGTGAATGTGTTTACAACAGCTGCTGACTTACTTATGGCAGCTGTAAACAGTGAGGGGGGGCAACATGTCCAGCCCCCTCTACTGTTTGAGGGAGCATGATCCGGCCCTTCACTTGAAAAGGTTGAGAATCCCTGGCTTAGACTATAGCTTCCTTTACACATGCTATGATAAACAAGCATAAACTCTGTTATTTCACTCAGATATTTGATAAGCTTCAATTTAATTTAATAGAACTGTGTACTGCCTTTGGTTTAGCTCACAATGACAATTGCTATTGGGTAAGATCTAGCACAATGGACTGTGGTGGCTTAGTGGTTAAGATGCTGTACTAGACAATTGGAAGATCAGAAGGCCAGCAGTTTGAGATCTGAGTACTGCATGACAGAGTGAGCTCCCATCTCTGTCTCAGCTCCTTCCAACCTAACAGTTCGAAAGCAATAAATTGCAAGTAGATAAATAGCTACCACTTTTGTGGGAAGGTAAACAGCATTCTGTGCACTCTGGTATCTAGTCATGCCTGCCACATGTCCACAGAAATGTCTGCAAACAGACAGCGCTCTTTGGCTATATTAGAGATGAGCACTGAACCTTAGATGTTACTAATATTTTGTGATGGTAACATTTGATTTACAAATCCAACAGTACAGTGAAATCAGAAGCTTGCCACTTTTGCTTTATAAATAAAGCTTTATAAATAAATCTAGCCGAAAGATTGCTGAGAAGAACCTCAGAAATATGTGTGCAGAAATCTGTCAGATGTTGAAAATGCTCCTGGTTCTGAAGAATGTACACATCGTCACTTCTAAATACACAATGGAAGCAAGTGGAGGCAACCTTACAATAGAGTCAGTTAAATCAATCATCCAAGACATAAATGAATGGTCGGAAACATTATTTTCTATCACTGTAATCCTCTTGCTTTTGTGAGTGAGTTAACATTTCAAGATTACGTGTGGATAAAGAAAATAAAAGGAGAGGTTAAAGCTGAGTATTTCCAAATGGAACTGTAACTAATAACAACATATTTTGTGAAGTATGGACTGAACTAGATAGGATAGTGTGTCATGCCTGACATCCATTACAGCTGCTCCTCAGATTTGCCACCTGTCCAGGCATGAGTTTCCTCCCTCCTGGTTTGAATTGCCCATGATATCTTAGTTTCTGGTCCCACTGACATAGATTCTTCTCATGTCCTTATCAACTGGTCAGTTCTTGCATACCTGTCAAGTGCGGCACCGGACAATATGGGACCTGCACAGAACCCTTCTGTGCAGGTCCCTTCTGCACACACATAGAAGCCTTCTGTGCATCCCCTTCTGCGCAGAACCCTTCTGTGCATGTGTAGAAGGGTTCTATGCATGCGTAGAAGGGTTCTACGCAGAAGGGGATGCGCAGTAACTACTTTCCCCCACTGTAAAATTATGGGATGGCGGCAGCTCCAGGCGGGAAAGTAGGAAAAGCGGTGCTGAATTACGGGAAATCCTGGCCAATACAGGATACTTGACGGGAATGGTTCTTGCCCTACTCTGTAATATCCCGACGGCCTATTCTTGGCCTCTGTTTTTGACCCTGAAATGTTAGGTAGATCTAGTGACTTGGCAATCCTAGGTGGAAATCATGCTAATGTTTACAAAAACAAAATTAGAAGGCACATGTTTTCCCTTTTAATTGGGACCACAGTACACAAGGAGGGAAACTTTATCCCTTGTTCTGTTCTACCAAATATTGCCATGATACCCAGATGCGACCTGTACAGAGCATGGAAAAGGTACTATTCTAAACTATAGTTTGCAGAATCCACCAGCCACTAACTGGAGTATCCTGGAAGTTGTAGCTTAGAAAAAAAATCCAAGCTAGTTTGAGTGGCAGTGGTAGTGTTTCCATTGCTATCTCATGGCAGGTGTTCTTCCAGGCTTACTAAAAGCTTTGTTGGGTGGAGAGGAAAGGTTTTCATTTTGATCATACTCTTATAGAAAGGGTATCAGAGAGTAAACAAAACAACAAAAAAAGGTGTTCCGTGTTCTGGTGTCATATGGAAATCTGATGGGGGGCATGCCTACTGGGTTTTTTTCCCTTTGGAGGGGGAAGAATGTCTGAGAACACATATAGCAGCTTTTCATTTTTGTGGCTAAAGAAAAATCACATCACATTTCTGTCTGTGATGTTAACCCCTTTTGTGTAGTCACTTTATAGTAAGAGCTGGCTGGATTGCTCAGTAAGTTGGGTATCTAGCTGCTGAGCCAGAGGATGTGAGTTTGAGTTTCCACTGTGCATCCCTGTCTTTTTTTTTTTAGCCTCAGGCCGGTTGCACAGTCCCCAGGCACCTTCAGAAGAAAGTAGTAAACCACTTCCAAGTATTCTGTATCTAGAAAACCCTGGCAAAGATTGTCATAAATCAGAATTGACTTGACAGCACACTCTGATGGTGATGGTATTCGATGAAAGTAAATTATATGTTGCCCCAATTGCCTAACCATTAGCAACATGTTTATTTCCAGTGTAAGAAAAAAATGTAATTATTTATCCCACCTAGTTTACACATAATTGCTATTGGTTATGTTTCATTTCCTATTTTTAATGAATGCTTATTCATTCTACATCTTCTGTCTTGCATAACGTATCAAAGAACATTCGCTATACTCTCAATACAGTCAGAACTTTATCCGTTGGTAACTCAGCATTATTTTAGGGAATGTTGTGGACAATAAAGAAGAGTCCCAACCAAGTTGTCTTCCTTTAGTAAATTTCCCATGTTTTTCTTCTAGGTCCTTTTCTGCTTCTCCTTTTTACCCTGCTTAGCAGAGAAAAAAATATTTAAGTACAGAATATATACATGCTACCCCTTGATTTATAAGTCCCAGAAAGTCCCCTGTCTGGGGGTCGGAGCAACTGGAGGCAATTTCAGCATATTTCTTATACAGTATCTGAATGGGCTGTATGAAAGCGTATGCCAAATATTTTTGTATTTAAGGTGTTCTGTATTTCTTAGTTTGAAAATTATATTTTCATTGTCACACTCCTGCTCCATCATAGCTCCCCAGCTAAAGCCTGCAGACAACATTCTTCAAACTGCAGAACCTAAGTATTCACCGTTAAAATAGAAAGAAACTAATTACAATTTTAGAACCACACTGAGACTAATTATAGCAAAATAAAATTGAAAAGAAAGATTTGCATTTCAATGTATTGAATGATATAAAAAATTAAATATAGCTATTAATGATAAATTGAAACATGAGATTAAGATTAAAAAAGACTGTCAAAAGTGCAGATTTAAAGGTATTTGGGGAGAGTTTATAGCAGGAGTTCTCACCTTTTTAATCCGGGGGCCGGGCCACGCTCCCTCAGACAGCTTTGGGGGCCAGACTGCCATTTTGCCCTTCCTCTGCCACATGGTACTTCCTGGTGTGGTGGAGGTGGTGGGGGACCAAATGAAAGGGTGCCATGGGCCGCATCTGGCCTATAGGCTGCCGGTTGAGAATCCCTGCTCTACTGTATACACTTAGCACAGACTAGAAAGAGAAAATACAACATTAAAAAAAACTAGACCAGCCTAGAAATGGCACCCCATTCCTGTAATAGTTATGCACATGTTAGCTTTGTCCCTGCTCTGAATCCAATTGTGCCATCCTTGACGTTTGGAAAAGAATAATCCACCTCTTCTCTTACAATGCCATTTTTCAGAATTGCTATTGCAGTTAGTACTGAATAATTTTTTAGAAAAATGGGTTTCTTCACTACATACTCTTCTACCGTATGGTAAATGTAAGCACAGAAGAAGAAATTTAAAATTGCTTCAAACACTAGAGCCACTGAATGAGGCTCACCTATTTATTGAGAGGTGTGGCCAGTATCAGCTTCAGCGTTACTCTGCATTGCATTTAGCTCTGCTGGCTGGGGAATTTTAGGAGCTTCTGTCTACAAAAAGCAGCTTATCAAAACTGTGACTTTGTCTTCCTCTCCTCACATGTTAGAGGGTAAATGTCCACAGTTGGGATGACATGGCAGGATTTGGCTTGAGGAGTCCCTTTGCCCACTAGATGGAAACTGACCTCTTTTCCATTCATTGCATATTTAGGAACATCAGATCAATGATCAGTCTAGTCCAGTATTATGTAAAAATCCTTTCAACCTAGAGTAATTTCTGACATGAAATTATTATTATTATGTTCTCACAGTGGCCGACTGGATGCCTCTGGGATTACGCTCATAAGTACATGCCTTCTCGCACGCTCAAACATACCGTATTTATTCGAGTATAACGCGCACTCGTGTATAACGCGCACCCCTAATTTTCCATGAAATCTCGGTATAAAATTTTTTTCGCCTGGGAGGAGGGCCGCGGCGTGCTCCGTGCCTACCCGGCGCCAGCTTCTTGAGTCGCGCGGCCCGGGTAGTGCGTGGAGGTGAGCGGCGGCGGCAGCGGGACCTGGGCGCCTGGGAGGAGGGCCGCGGCGTGCTCCGTGCCTACCCGGCGCCGGCTTCTTGAGTCGCGTGGCCCGGGTAGTGCGTGGAGGTGAGCGGCGGCGGCAGCGGGACCTGGGCGCCTGGGAGGAGGGCCGCGGCGTGCTCCGTGCCTACCCGGCGCCGGCTTCTTGAGTCGCGCGGCCCGGAGGGTTCCCTTCTCGACCCGGCGGGTGCGTGGAGGTGAGCGGCGGCGGCAGCGGGACCTGGGCGCCTGCCGCCGCCTGGGAGGAGGGCCGCGGCGTGCTCTTGAGGCTCGTTTAAAAGAGGCTCGTGTATAACGCGCACCCAGTCCTCGTGTATAACGCGCACCCAAACTTTGAGTCTTTTTTTGGGTATAAAATTTTGCGCGTTATACTCGAATAAATACGGTACTTCCCTGCTGTTTTTGTCAACCACTGGTCATGGAATACAGTCTGCCTTTCACATGCAGTCATATTGACTCTTAACCATTAATATCATGGCTAAGACATAGTTGTCCAACATATGGCAACTTTTTAGGTTGATTGCCCTTTTCTTCTGATGAGGCTCCTCTCTCCCCTTTCTTCTCCTTCTCCTCCTCCTTCCATTTACCTTCTGCATCACAGCAAGACACCTGTACCACTGATCCAGGTCCATGAGTCACTTTCTGGTCCTGAACCCTTTATGGCACATAAAGTCCTCATCAGTCCCAGACCAGTATTAATGAAGCTGCTGCCCTCTATCAAGATAGATTCAAGTGGGATTTAATCCATTTGGGGACCATCACCCTTCCCTGTGGACTTCGCCACCCAAGGTTGTTTATCCTCAGGGTTGTCAGGTTAGTTAACTGCTGCCTGATGATTGGTGTTGAGTCATTAGCAATGTGGTCTACTCTATTACCATAGTAGGATAACCTGGCCACCCCTTTTTATTTTCTTTCAGCGGGCTCAAGGATAGATACTCTTAATTTGAAACTCTTGCTCTTGCCTCTCTTCATTCCCATCCAATGGGGAAGCCATAAAAGAGAGGCATAGATCCAAAGTGTATTGGGTGGTCCACCTTTTCCTTTCTCCACCCAGGTCCAATGTTTCAGCAAAGAACTGAACTTGGCCAAATCCAGATATTGGAACAATCATGCTCTCAATGCTTGCAAACATACTTTGGGAGACCTAAGCCCTCTGCACCTTGTTTCAACCCAGAAAAACATGTGATTGCTGCATCCAAAATTAAGGAGGCAACATGACACGTGATGCTGTTTGAACAATCTTAGAAAACAGATTAAAAAATCAGTACAGAGGTGATAAATTACTTAGTGAGTGCAAAGGGAAATGAAAAAAAAACCACATTGTTTTCCTACACTAGATGTGTGTTTGCAGGAATGTGTAATGATTCTGCTTTCTTATTTATACTGAAGTACATTTTTGATGCTATACTTTTGACTGTATTGGCTTCATTTCATATTCGGCACTTTTTCCTTTTAAGGAATAATATCAATTCATAGCTGTTGAGGAAGAAGTAAGAACTCAACTATTTTAAATTCTCTTCGAAGCAGAACTATGTTCTCTTAGGTATTTCATAAGAATGTTGAGAACATATATTTCCTTGCTTTATGTGGATGAAAATGCATTTAATTATTTTTGTTACTATTTCTGTCTAAGTGTTTCCAGTCTTACCTATCCAAGTTGGCCACATTTGGAATATACTAGTGTCATGAATCTGCCGTGAGAATGGCTGATTGATGGCAATTCTTAGGCACTGTTGAAAATGTGGAAAGTCTTTGGAACCAATCCTCAGCAGCAGCTCCCTCCAGTTGGCTAGCTGGGAGTTGTGGTTTAACAGGTTTGGAGGTTACTGAGAAGAAGGAATCTGCTTTCCAGTAATTGTTTACAACTGCATAGCAATCTATATTATGGCACCTTTCGCTTGTTTGCTTATATTCATTTGTTCGTTCGATCACCTTTATTAATTTGTTTGTTCTTCCTTTCTCCCAGTGAAGGAAGTAAAGCAGTGGTTCTCAGCCATGAGGCCCCAGATGTTCTTGGACTAAAACTCCCAGAAGCTTTCACCATTGGCTTTGCTGGCCATGGTCTAGGAACTAGAACATCTGGGCCCCCAAGGTTGATAACCACAGCACCAAAGGCTGGCAGACTTGTTGTAAGTATTCTAGGACTTGAGTCTAGGTCATGAGATATTTACAATATTAGCTTTAGTTGTTGCACACATATAACTGCATAAATATGTCTTGGAAGGGGGAAATATAGGCAGTGTGTTCAGAAGAGAATCAAATGGAAGAAATATAGACAGTTGGCATCACTGATGGTTGATGTGGTCCAACATAAGTATACGGTAGTAAATTTTAGAACACTTGCTTAATACATTCAAGTTGTTTTCTACAATAATCATAAGGACTAGACCCATTTCCCCTGTTTTAGTCCCTTCTTTTGCTTCTATCCTTCCTTCCTCCCTTTTAAATGAAAGCAGAGCTACTTAGGCTGCCAAATCCTTTGGCCAGTATTATGTTCCCTGGTTGTTGTTTTTTACACTTGTCTGAAGCAGTAAAATATACGAAACTCTTGGAGCATATTTTCCTGCTTCTGATTGAGAGATGTGATCAAGGCACAGGACATATTTCTTGGTCCCTTGTGACTCTTCCATGAATCTGTCACTCCTGTGTACTTGCACAGAAATATGTGCATATAAATCAATTCAGGAAGTCTGCCTCCTCTTCACACAGTGCACTGTTTGCTTGCCCCAGAAAGATGTGTACTGAGTTCCCTAGCCCTCTACCATCAATGTTTTTCCTTTGGCTTTTGTCTCTTCCCCCCTTCCATTTTTCTAGTGTCTATACTACTCCCCACACACACACACACACACACACACTAACTATCTTGGGTTTTAGCATTGTGTTCTACATGTTTCCTTTCTTACAGGATCCAATCCTAGCTCAGAATTAGTTTCTTCTGTCTCCACTCAGTTTTCCCACTTCGAATCTGTTCAAGCTCTTAAACCATTTCCCTAGAAACTGGCTTTTAAACAGTTTGTTGTTGATAGTTTGATCCTTCAGCATTGACATTTCCAGAATCCAGTTGGGTTATCAGAAGCTTCATTGCCATAACCACATGGCAATACAGATGGTGGCCTGCCTCACAACATATCTGATGAATCAATCTTTGGAGTTATTCTTAATGGCCTTGCTCTTTTTGGAACTGTTTAAGCATATCCTCTTTTTTTTATTAGGGATGAAAGAAAATACATCACAAGATACTGGAAAGAAGTAAAAGTTGGAGACTTCATTCAGCTGCGTTGCAATGAAATAATACCTGCTGATATATTGCTGCTTTCTTCAAGTGACCCAGATGGCCTGTGTCACATAGAAACTGCTAATCTGGATGGGGAGACCAACTTGAAACAGAGACAGGTAGTTCGAGGATTTTTAGAGCTGGTAAGTTTATTTTTTATTTTTTTTAAAAAAAATGCATTGTTTAAAATGTATCTTTTGTTGTGATACCGCGCGGCCTTTATGCCCCCTCTGACCGCATAGCTCTTGCTAGGTCTTCGTGTGGTGTGGCAAAGAAGCTTTGCAGGCGCACCCCCCAATAAAGGACTCAGACACCAATGAAAGTGGATAACGGCATTGGGCCACATTTATTGATTCATGCCCTAGTCCGAATTATAAATTTCTATTGGTAATTGACCAATTATAATTCTTAAGGCAAGCAGGCCGAAGTAACACTGGTAAGGTACCACCCAAAATTGCCAACGGCAATTGTTACAATGTATCTATTTGTATCAATTTGTTTGTTGACAACAAACAAATTGTTGACCGTAGTCAATATCTAACTAATGACCCCACCCTCTGACGCGTATCCGTAAAATCACGGGGTGATGCATGCTGTCTAGCTGTAGCCATCACCCCGTCGCCTGGTTCGTCGTTGACCGGACAACGTTTAACCAACTTATACCTGTCTAGTGTTGTCCAGTCAATTGTGAACCTGCCGGATACCTGTGGGTCATAAATGTTTACCTTACCAGTGCTACCCGCCCATGTGACCAAAGTCAACAGCAGCAACAGAAAAACCCCTATATCAAACCATAGCAACAGTGTGGAATGGGCGAAAAAACCAGGACCCAAGAGCCAATTGTGAGTCCCAGCCAAAAATTCCCACCCGGCCCCGAAGCGACCAAAATATCACACTGTTAACTAGGGAGGGGGTGGAGGGGAAAAAACTTCTCCGCTCCGTCGCTTCGCAAAATGGCAGCTCGGCTGCCTCGTGGCCGCCCCTTATATAAGGGTGCTGGCCACGCCCCCTAACTACCCGGATGTCTTCATCCGGTGGGGGGGGCGCAAAGAGCATGGCGGCCATTTTGGCACCGCGCTTGCATTGCAGGCGCACCCCCCAATAAAGGACTCGGACACCAATGAAAGTGGATAACGGCATTGGGCCACATTTATTGATTCATGCCCTAGTCCGAATTATAAATTTCTATTGGTAATTGACCAATTATAATTCTTAAGGCAAGCAGGCCGAAGTAACACTGGTAACGTACCACCCAAAATTGCCAAAGGCAATTGTTACAATGTATCTATTTGTATCAATTTCTTTGTTGACAACAAACAAATTGTTGACCGTAGTCAATATCTAACTAATGACCCCACCCTCTGACGCATATCCATAAAATCACGGGGTGATGCATGCTGTCTAGCTGTAGCCATCACCCCGTCGCCTGGTTCGTCGTTGACCGGACAAGGTTTAACCAAGTTATACCTGTCTAGTGTTGTCCAGTCAATTGCGAACCTGCCGGATACCTGTGGGTCATAAATTTTTACCTTACCAGTGCTACCCGCCACACGGAGGGGCTTCAAAGAAGGCTCGACGCCCCCCCCCAGACCGTCAGCTCGGTCAACAGGCCTGCTCGCCAATCACCCAACAGGAGGTCCATACCTCCTCGCGACAGATGGACCCCATCCCCTGCGTACAGGCCATAATTTTGCAGACTAATGGCAGGGTGACGACTGACCCGCCCCCAACCCCTGCTGACAATGAACCGGGCAACAGCCCTGTTTACCATGCGTCTAGCCCGGTCCAGGGTCTGGAGGTCGAACCCTCCCCTATACGCGTGCCGCGGCACCATGTCTGACCAAACGAGGGTTGTGGTGGGCCACACGTAATGCAGGTAGGCGAGGTCACCGCAAATCGCATGCTTCAGCGATAGGCCGGTGACCTGACCTAAATCATTGCCCCCAAGGTGTATGATCAGGATGTCGGGCGGGTCAGCACTCCGGCCCGAGAAAAGGAATGGCAACAGCTCCTTCCACAACATCCCGGGCTTACCATACCATGTGAGACTTGCGTATGCACCCAGTCCCAGTCGGGGTCCCCACTCTGTCGCTGCAGCGTAACGCGCTGCCCTGTGCACGTAGCTATGGCCCACCAGCCATACTGTCACTGGCGTAATACGACACCCAGGGTCTGTCAAGGAAAAAACGAGTAAGAGAAAAGGTGCGGTGACTCGACTGGTACACATGGTGAAAGAGGGCGGACATAAAATTGAAAACATTGCGATCCCCACCTCCCCATACGGCATATCTCAGCCCCGGAGTACCCAAAAGCAGCCGCCGTGGAAGCCGCCCCTATTCTGAATGAATGGGTGCCGTAACTGGCCCCTGGGAGGCCAACACCGGCCAGCGCTTTGCCGGTCACCTTCCAAAATTGAAATTTAGTAAGGGGAGACCCATCTTGGTGACAGAAAAACGGGCCATGGTGCGTGCCACGCAGTGCAAGGAACTCCTGTAGGGCACCAACCGGACAGATGTCTGCCAAAGAACACGGTAGCAGTCTTACTCCACTGCCTACGCCATGCTGATCCGTCTTAGAGGAGCGTATCCTCAACTGAGCCCAGTCTTTGGCCACATAGACATCTTCGAGTTCCAGTGCCCTACGACTAGCATCTGCCTTAGACAGCATCACAAGCTCACTGATGCGGAGCGCTCCAAAAAAGGCCACCGTTGTAGCCGCATGAAACAAGGCTGCCTCATACCTATCAAAACATAGGTCCTGCCAGCCCCGTGCCAGTTGGGTAAGAATCCCTGGGGAAATTGGGTGGCGGTCGTCTGGGCTACGCCCACGCTCCCGCACCCACCCCTCCAAAACATGTCTCACACGGAAGTCAGCGGTACTGTCCGCATGTCCGCCTACTTTGGCCATAAAAGCCAGCGCTGACAGCCTGGATGCTATGGTTCGAGGTGCAAGGCCCTGGGAATGCAGGTCAACCATGAATTGAAGTATATGGGCCACCGGGATCGGCCAGGTATCTGGCAGCCGGAATTGGGCACAGAATGCCCTGAAAGAATTGAATGCGTGTTGATACGCCTTACGCGTGCATGGCGCTAGCGACATGCCGATCGCCCGGTTCACCTCTCCTTGCCAAAGGTCCATATCTCGTCCGGGAGTGGCGAGGGAAATTCCTCTGCATCCGGGGCCAAGGCACGGAACCGGGAGATCTGCAGGCGGGACAAAGCGTCAGCGATATCATTATTGACCCCCGGGACATGCCTGGCCCGGAACAGCACATTAAGGCGCAGGCTGCGCAATACAAACTGGCGCACCAGGTCCATTACCCTGGGTGACTTGGAAGTCTGTGAGTTGACAATGTGGACAACGGCCGCATTGTCACACCAGAAATGAACGACCGAGTTGGCCCAATCCTCCCCCCATAGCATCAAGGCCCCCAGGATGGGAAAAAATTCCAGGTACGTAAGATCCTGCAGGTGCCCCGTACCTGACCAGGCTGGTGGCCACCCACCATAGGCCCACTTCCCATTGAAGTACATCCCATAACCCAGGGACCCAGAGGCATCGGACTGTATCTGGAAACGAGGGGAAGCCAGAAGGTCAGACCTCCAAAATGACACCCCATTGAACTCCCTCAGGAACTGGAGCCAGATAAGCATATCTGCCTTAATGCCCTGGGTTAGTCTGACCCTATGGTGGGGCCTGGATAAGCCTGTCATGGCGTCGCACAAGCGCCAAGCAAATGCCCTGCCCGGTGCGACCACCCTGCAAGCGAAATTGAGATGACCATGCAACACCTGCAGTTCCCGCAGTGATGCCTTGCGTTTAGCAAGCAAGTCCGAGATAAGGGCCACTATCCTTGACACCTTATCCCCTGGTAACCTAGAAGCCTGCGCTACCGTGACAATCTCCACCCCCAGGAAGACTAGCTGTGTAGATGGGCCCTCGGTCTTTTCGGGCGCTAAAGGGACACCCAGTTCCTCCATTAGCGTCTGAAATGTGTTGAGGAGACGTGTGCACGTGTCCCAGCCCCGTTCACCCCCGAATAAAAAATCATCCAGGTAATGGGCTACAGACCGGGACCCAGACCTGCGGACAAAAGCCCACTGTAGGAAGGTGCTAAAACGCTCGAAGGCCGAGCACGATATGGAACAGCCAAAAGGCATGGCCTTATCGAAATAATATTCACCCCTGAACTTAAAACCCAGCAACTCAAAGTCACCCGGGTGAACCGGCAGGAGGCGAAAGGCAGACTTAATGTCGCACTTAGCCAACAGCGCACCCGGGCCACATGAGCGCACCATGCGCAGCGCTTGCTCAAAAGATTATACCTGACCGAGCAAAGGTCATCAGGGATAGCATCATTGACCGATCGGCCGGCTGGGTAGGACAAGTGATGGATCAGGCGGAACTCGCCCGGTGACTTCTTGGGCACCAAGCCCAAGGGTGACACTTTAAGGTTGGGGAACGGGGGTGCAGGGAAAGGGCCAGTGACCCTGCCCGCATCAACCTCCTTAGAAATGCTGGCGGCAGCCACCTCCTCCCTCCCCTTAAGGGACAAAAGGTTGGGGGCATCTAGGGGGGACCTATCACCCTGGAAAGGAATACGGAACCCCAGTCGAAAACCCTGAAGCACGTAAACCGCATCTGCCCCCCTCGGGTACGATGCGAGCCAACGCTCCAATATGTCCACATTAATTGGGGAGGAGGCCTTTCAGTGGACCAGCTCCCTCTGTGGCAGTCTTGCCAGCCCCTTGTCCATCCCTACCTTTGCCCCGCACCCCTCCAGGCCTGGGGCAGGCGGAGGCCGCATGGGGGCCAGCGCAAGAGGGACACTCATGCCTGTACCGGCAATTCTTCCTACTGCAGGAACCATTGGACGAGAAAGTCCAGCACAGCAGGCGAGCTGGAACTCCCTGCCCCGCCACCTGGCGGGGTGTCTGTGCTGGGGCCGCTCGCTGGACCGCATGTCCACAATGGTATCTGTCCCCAGGCGCAGGGCGTGTGGGAGTCATGTACAGAAGCCACAGCTTCTGGCAGGGCTCATCCCACCTCATCTCGGGGTGCAGGGGAATCCGCATACGGAATTCCTCGTCGTAAGCCAACCACGACGGGCCCGGGAAGTCAACCATCGCCCGGTAAATGTTGTCCAAATACTGGACCATCGGAATTGCCAAATCCGGCCGGGCCCTGAGGTAGACCACCATGTATATGAGGTACGCCGGCAACCAATTGGCCCACGTACGTGGCGGCTTACGACGACGTGCCTGTTCCTTATCCTTCTCATCCTGCCCCTCCCTCTCCTCCTTGGTGGGCTCTCTGTTAAGAAGGGAGAAGATGTCCACATACTCCCCACGCCAGATCTTCTCTTTGGTGGCCTGGGCCAAATGGTCCCCCAGGGGCAAGGAATACCCCACTGTCGGCAATGCCGACACCGGCACAGTGGGAACCACGGGGATCTGGAAAGGTGCCTGGACCAACCCGGCCACCCCTAACACATTCCCAACTGAGTAAGAGGTACCACCCAAAACGGGGCCCTGGGTGAGCGGTGAAGTCACCGGGTGGGACGTCGGCGACTGAACCGTCGCACCACCCACGCGAGGCCACGGCCACTGGAATGCCCCCCCCCAACGTGGGTAGGTGTGTGGGTGCACTAGATTGAACCGCATACTCACATGCAGCACCCCCGCGGGCCACCCCCACCGGGGGTTCCGGCCTGCTGGGGGCGTCGGAGCTCACGACCGCAATTGAGCTCGTCGACGGGGCCTGACCAGCATCAGCCTGTTGAGTGGGGAGCTGCGAGGCAGTGGCCGAAGCCGGCCCACGCGCCTCGGGCAGCTCGACCCGTCCTGCCGCCTGCCGCTGACCGGCAGACAATGGATCAACCTGCACCCCAAAAGGGGCCCCTGGGTGGTTAACCCTCGCAAGGGATGCCTCGAGGGCCGCAACGTGGGCCAGAAGGGCCTCAACACTAACGTAGCCCCCTAAGCCAAGTGGGGGCAAAGGGCCAGCCGGCCCACTGGCTGCAGGCGCCGGTCCAGGTCCCTGGACCCTGGGGCCCATATACGGCCACGACCCCAGGCCCGGCCCCTGCAGGGCCGGGGGGGTACCCTGCCAGGGGAGGGAACCCAGCTACCCCCCATGGCTGAAACCCCCCGTAGGAAGCTGCGCACCCATGGAAGAAGGCCCCGCAGAATGGGCCATGCCAGAGGCAGTGGCCACTGCTTGCGGGCCGGGGGCCGCAGCCCCAGCTGGGCCGGTACGCGGAGCCCCCGCCTCGGGCCAAGGGGCAATTAACCCTATCCCAACGGTCCCGGTGGGCTCAGGCAAAGGAGGCTGCTGGGAAGGCGCAGCCGCGGTCCTCCGACCCAGCTGGCGCCTCCGTGCAGAACGAGCCGCGTTCGCAGTCGCCTTCTTCTTAGAGGGCATAGCAGCTAAGCGATGGGAAGCCGAAAAAGTGAAGAAAATCAGCAGCCAGAGGCTTCACTAAGAAAGGCAAGAGCGACGGAGGTAAGAGGGAAAAACTTCTCCGCTCTGTCGCTTCGCAAAATGGCAGCTCGGCTGCCTCGTGGCCGCCCCTTATATAAGGGTGCTGGCCACGCCCCCTAACTACCCGGATGTCTTCATCCGGTGGGTGGGGGCCCCGCAAAGAGCGCGGCGGCTATTTTGGCACCGCACTTGCATTCTAGCTGCACCAGGCCTGTAAGCTGCGGAGCAGAGCTTCATCCAGTTGTCATACGTGGGAAATGGCAATCTTGCGATGTCGCAGGAATCTGGTAGCTATGTTACGGGGCAAATCACAAGTCCCTTAAAAATGTCTCATCCCACAATACCACACCACTTTGCAGAGAAGGATTGCTTTGGGAAAGTTATGAGGGGGTGGCAAGATAAGGGTTACCTTGAACGAGAAACTGGCCAAGCTGATGGTGCTCCCAGTTCATGAGAAACAAAACTATCTCTTCTCCTCAATTTCCCTCTTTCATGGAGTAAACACGCTACTAAAAATCTTCAGTTTAGCAGCTTTATTTTAGAAAAAGTGCATGATCCGAAATATATAGAATAAGTGTGCTAAAATCTCATCTAGATTACACTGGATAACATATTCAGTAAAATAACGAAGAACTAAGATACCTAGCTTAAGGAAAGCATAGATTCTGGTGGGCTTCCTTGCCCTCATGCGAGGCATGGATTTTAAGCATAATTCAAACCGACAAGAGCTATCACTGCATTTAAAAAGGCTGTTGCGCAGCTCATTGTCTGCTCTGCTGACACTTGCAGGTGTTTCTTATCTTGCTGTTCCATCTCTAAGATGTCTCTCTTCTAATTGGCATGTCTGGAGACTGGCCTTGGCTAACTGGCAGGTCTTTATCTATTGACATGCTAATGTGGAGTGTGTGTGGGTGTTGAATTGCAAATGGCGTTACAGCCGCTTCTCTCTAAGTGTTAGGCTACTCTGGCCAAAGAGAATCTAAAGAAACTACAGGGTACTTCTAAGTGAAGATACAGTAACTTAGATAAAAAGTAACTTCTCTATGGATTTCATGACACCTTTCACTAGTCCAATGTTAACCAAAGTGAAAGTAGAGAGGAGGAAAATTATATCTTGCTGTCTAACGTATTCTGGAAAATGTTGTCCAAAAAGGTAACTTTTCCCATACCTGAGTGAAGGCATATTTGCTCTTTGTAGCAGAACAATGAATGCTACAGGTTCATCATTTATCTGATAATTGTGGTCAGCTATTAATAGCTGAATTTGGAGTAAGACTGGGCATGAATGGCCATACTTGCTTCTCTTGTTAATGGGCTGACCAATTAATATACAGTACAGGAGTTACATCAGATAAACTGTAATTGCAATAGAGCAATGACTACAAAATTCTCTTTACTTGGGTGGAAAGAGTCCAGGGACCATCCCAATTCAATATTCTACCACTGGCTCCATATGCTGACCTACAAGAACCACATCTACCCAGGAAAGACTGTTGTTGTTGTTGTTTTGGGGGGAGGGTGTATTTGGAGGTCTTAAAAAGTAAAGTGAGACTCCAATATAGGATCTCTGGAGGAACCTGAAGCTGAAGTTCTCCATTTTCAGGCAGACAAAGAATTAGCAATGTACCAATGGGCACCTTGACAAGCAGTCTGTGGCCTACCAACTAGAGGGTTTCTTATCTACTGTATACACTTAACACAGTCTTGAATACAACATTAAAAAAACCAGACAGCCTAGAAACGGCACCCCATGGACATGTTTCCTGGGTCCATCAATTGAAGGCTGTTAGAGCAGTGACACCTTTCTGCCACCCATATGGCATTTGAAGAGGGTCAGTCCAGAGACTGTGTTTTGTAAAAGGAAACTCCTGCACATTCCAGGATTCATTCTTACTGTTTGTCATAATCTTGTAGACCAGGATGGGAATATTTGACCTTCCACAAACATAGGCCAAGCCCCACTCATCACTCCCACCCAGCTGTCAAGGTTGACTCAGTCTTCCACCTTTCCAAGGATAGCATGTTGGAGGAAAAATCCTAATTAGAGTGTACTAAGTGATGGATATATGTGTAATTGCTATTGCTAGAAAGACCAGAAAGCATACCTGTCAACCCGCGGCTCCGGAAAAACGCTTGTGTGCAGGTTGCTTTCCACGCATGAGTGGAAGCGCTACACTGCTTGTGCAGCCCCTACACAAGCGGCGTAGCACTTCCGTGCATGCGTGGAAGGGTTTTACCCCGCTGCCAAATTATGGGGTTTTGGCAGCGCGGGGCGGGTTATGACATCATTCAACGTCAAATTACGGGGTAATCCCAGCCAAATCGGGATGGTTGACAGGTATGCCAGAAAGATCAAATGACCAAATCCCCTATTTCATGATAGGCATTGGGATCCTTAGCATATTTATTCAGAATCAAGCTCTACTGCATTAAATTAGTCTTACTTCCAGCTACTTATTATTAGGATTGCAGCCTTAACTGTTCTTCACAATGAGATCACATGAAGAGATTCCCTTTAGACCAGTGGTTTCCAATGTGAGGCTCATGCCCCAGAGGGGGACTTCTGTTCCCAGAAGCCTAATTCAGTACATTGGTTGATCAGTGCTTTGGGGAATTGACTTAGACTTCTAGGAATTGAAGTCCAAAACCCAAAGGTTAGGAAATACTGCTTTAGACTGATATTTCCAAGTTCTTCACAACTGTGGTCCATGTTCCCTCTTAACTTAAATGGGAGCATGTTTTTGGTTTTATACCAACAAGGCTTTCTTACTGTCCATCTCAGTAAAATTAGGGGCCTCCAAGTATCCTGCCATACCTCACCCGGTGATCATGTTGAATAGAGGTCTGGGAAAACAGATTCCAGCAACATCCAATAGACTCTTTCCCAATTCTTTCATCACATGCAAGAAATAAGTCGCTCTTTGAGAAACCAACTTGTTCATGTCACAGCCAAGTTCCTTGTTAGGAGGGAGGTTTTCCAGGAATAGTAGCTACTGCTGATGTAAGATTCCAGCTTCTATGCGTGAATGATATGTTTACATTTTTAATAAATGAACCAGCTTCTTGTGTCAGTCCAGCTGCTCTCATTCCTCACTGCCTACAGTTTGGGAATTATTGCATTATATCAGAGTAGACAAATATCCAGGAGTTGCAGTTCCAGCATTTATTTACTCACTGCTGCATTAAACAAATTGAAGGGTTGTTAGGGAGTACTGTAGTTGAGTCTCACCAGAAGAGATGGTGTTTGCTCTTAGTTTGAGAGTTCCCAGAATAAACAGGTAAAGTGTGAAAGGCAGACGCACTAGCCAGGAAGCTGTGGTTAGACTTATGGCTCTGTCCTTAGCACTTCATTGGTTTTTGTCTGAAACACTGGTGGAACTCAGTTGTCACCTAAAGTGTGAAGTGTTTCTCATTTGTTCCAGGCCACATAACTCAGCTCCTGCAACGGTTCATGTATTCTGCTTTTATCTTGTCCCCACTAAAAAAAAAGTTATTACTAAACACTATTGTGAAGCTTTAATTTTAAGACATTATTGTAGAACTGAGGTTCAAAATTCCATTAATGGAGCTTTTTGTCTGACAGTCTCTCAGTTTTGTATACCTTGTTGTACAGTAATGGTAAAAAAAGAAGGGGAAAGAATCACTTGTACTATCCTCCATAGAAGCAAAGAGTTGTACTTTCAAGAAAATATCATTCTCAAGTTAGGGGGTCAAAAAACAAATGGATTGTAACTAGTACCAAAGGGATGCAGAGGGAGGAAAGGTTCCTTTAGAGCTCTCAATCTCTGATGCGTTATTTATGACATCAGAGAACCACAGAACTGTCATTTTCTGATCTCTAAACAATGCTGAGCACTTGAGACATGCAATAGGAAACAACAAACAGTTGCAAATTGAAATGGGAATAAACACTTCAGTTGAAACTTCCTTGCCTGATCAAGGCTGTCTTGGCCAAAATGTATATTTGTAGATTGAAAGAAAATTGGTAAGTGATATTCCATCATTTGATAGTTCATAATATAGTGAAATAAACATGGAAGAGCCAGTGCAAATTCTAGAAAGCATCTGGACATCTAAGTCACTGATTTTAACAGCGTAAAAACCACTTTTGACTTGTGCTTGGAGTGGCTATAGAATTGGTTCATCGGGATGCTATTTCTGTTATGTCAGACTGATAAGGCTTGAGAAAAACAGGAGTTCACCCATATCTGGAGTGCTGTTGTTATTCAGATGTCATTGTCATCCCATTCCACTTTCTGTGATAGACGTAGGGAAACTTCTAGCTTTCTAGATCATTTGGGTTGCAACTACTCTCCATTACTGTTGGTCATCCAGGGAGTTATAGACTGAAATATGTGGAGGGCCAGAGGTTCCTCATTCTTTCACTCAGTCATGAGCCTGGACTTGAAAAGTTCAGAAGTCTGTTAATCCATGTACACTATGCCAGCTTCCTTCCGGGCATTACAAATTAGCTGTACTTTTTCTGAAAGGTCTGAGAATTCTGTCAGCTATTTTTTGTGACGGGTTCCAGAAGTTTTGATTTTTCATTTTCTTGATGTAGAACTAATCCGATACTGCTTGCAAGATCCTGAAGAGTCCTGGAAGATAGGTTATGAAATTCATTTTATCAGGAAGAATTTAACAACTAGAACATAGTAAAAGCAAATACAGGAAACCATTTTACCTGCTCCCTTCCCCAAACCTCTCATCTGCTTTAGTTGTAGATAGGTACACATTTCATAACTTTGATACTGTTATTATTTGCTAAGTTTTTTTGTCATCTGACTTTATCCTTGAAGATCATGCCAGTACTCAATCTACTAAACACCAGTTTTTGATTATTTTATTTTGCTTAAGCCACTATCCATACTACTATGGGGTTCTGGAAGTTGTAGTGCAAGAATCTCTGTCCCAATATTTTATAGCTCTGCCTTTAAGCATGAGGTAAACTTGAGTGTTCCCTACACTACACAGCTATAGCAGTTTGATGCCTTTTTCATCCTATTGAATCATGATATTAAAATTTTCTGCTACAATTGAAGGGCTAGTGGAGAATTCTAATTCCTTAGCAAATTCCAAATCCCAGAATTCTGTAGGATGGAGCTAGGGCAGTTAATGTGGACTCAAAGTGTGATAACTGTGCAGTCTAGATACACTCTATGTTACCTTAAACATCTTCCCTGTTAGCTCATTGCACTAATTCTTCAATACTGGGGTATCCTCAGGAAAATGTTCTCTTGCTGTGCAAATATAGCCATGTAGTGCTTAGGTTATGGTTAAGGAATTGGAAGGCAGTTAGGTTATGGTTAAGGAATTGGAAGGCCGGACAACCACCCCAGCCGGGGTTGAGAAGGAGGAGGAGAGCCAGAGCTCCAGGCAAAGGATAAGTAGCAGATATGTAAATGTAGAAGACCTAATATAGCAAATGACATAGAGACTTTATACTGACTAAACATAGAAACTGACATAGAGACTGTGTTTTAAAGTGTGATAATATGCATGATAATATGTTGTCCTAAATGTTTTTAAACTTTTAAAACTGTGATAAAATGTATGAGGAGAGAAAAATGGCGCAGACACTGGCAACCACGCCAAAAATCTTGCAAAGAGAACCCTATTGACCAAAACAAAAGGCAAAACAAAAGGGCAGGCTAGGTGATGCAGGATGCTTAACACCTCAGAGGGGAGAAAGGGGAGGGACAGGAAGGGGGGGAGGGGAAATGCAATGTTGTAAGGAGCAATACTGCATAGGGACATGGAATGTGAGATCAATGAACCAAGGTAAACTGGAAGTGGTAAAAAACGAGATGGAAAGAATAAGCATTGACATCTTGGGCATCAGTGAGCTAAAATGGACAGGGATGGGTGAATTCAGCTCTGGAAACCATCATATCTACTACTGTGGACAAGAAAACCTTAGAAGACATGGAGTAGCCATAATTGTCAATAAAAGAGTGAGAAAAGCAGTAATGGGATACAATCTCAAAAATGACAGAATGATGTCAGTTAGATTTCAAGGAAAACCTTTCAATGTCACTGTGATCCAAATATACGCACCAACCACTGGCGCAGATGAAGCCACAATGGACCAGTTCTATGAGGACTTACAACACCTCATAGAACAGACACCAAGAAATGATGTCCAAATTATATTAGGAGACTGGAATGCCAAAGTAGGAAATCAAAAAGTGGAGGGAATAACAGGCAAATTTGGTCTGGGAGTACAGAATGAAGCAGGGCAAAGATTGATAGAGTTCTGCCAAGAGAACGCACTGGTCATAGCAAACACTCTCTTCCAGCAACACAAGAGGCGACTCTACACATGGACATCACCAGATGGCCAACACCGAAACCAGATTGACTACATACTCTGCAGCCAAAGATGGAGAACCTCCATACAGTCAGCAAAAACAAGACCTGGAGCAGACTGTGGCTCAGATCACAACCTATTGATCGCAAAATTCAGGCTTAGACTAAAGAAAATAAGGAAAACACGGAGACCAGAAAGATATCACCTAGACAGCATCCCTAAAGAATACGCGGTGGAGGTGATGAACAGATTCAATGGCTTAGACTCAATAGATAGAGTGCCAGAAGAATTATGGACAGAGATGAGGGACATCATGCAGGAAGCAGCAAAGAAAACCATACCAAAAGAAAAGAAGAGTAAGAAAGCAAAGTGGTTGTCTGATGAGGCTCTTAAAATAGCAGAGGAAAGAAGGAACGCAAAAGTCAAAGGAGAAAGGAAAAACTACAATCATTTGAACACAGAATTTCAAAGAAAAGCAAGGAGAGATAAGGAAAACTACCTAAAAGAACAGTGCAGAGAAATGGAGGAAAACAACAAAAGAGGCAGAACCAGAGATCTTTTCAAAAAAATCGGGGAAATTAAGGGAACATTTAAAGCAAAAATGACCATGATAAGGGACAAAGAAGGAAAGGAGCTAGCTGATGCAGAAGAGATTAAGAAAAGATGGAAAGAGTACACAGAGGAACTCTACAAAAAGGACCTCAACACTCCTGACAATCACAATGAGGAAGAAGTAGAAATTGAGCCAGACATCCTGGAGAGCGAAGTCATAAAGGCCCTAAAGAGCACTGCAAACAACAAAGCTAGTGGAGATGATGGTATCCCAGTTGAATTTTTCAAAGCGCTAAAAGACGACGGCGTCAAATTACTGCATTCAATATGCCAGCAGATTTGGAAAACAAAACAATGGCCACAGGATTGGAAAAGATCAGTATACGTCCCAATCCCAAAAAAGGGCAATGCCAAAGAATGTTCAAATTATCGAACAATCGCGCTCATCCCACACGCCAGTAAAGTGATGCTCAAGATAATACAGGATAGACTTCAGCAGCATGTGGAGAGAGAATTACCAGAGGTGCAGGCAGGTTTCAGAAGAGGCAGGGGGACTAGAGACCACATTGCCAACATACGCTGGATCATGGAGAAAACAAAGGAATACCAGAAACAAGTTTACTTTTGTTTTATTGACTACACTAAGGCATTTGACTGTGTGGACCACAACAAGATGTGGCAAGTAATTAAAGAGATGGGAATACCAGAGCACCTCATATGCCTCCTGAGAAATCTGTACATGAACCAAGAAGCAACAGTTAGGACAGAACATGGAATGACAGAGTGGTTTGGAATAGGAAAAGGAGTAAGACAAGGCTGCATTTTGTCACCATGCTTATTCAACCTATACACAGAGCACATAATGCGCAGTGCAGGGATGGAGGAATCACAATATGGGATTAAAATCGCTGGGAGAAACATCAATAATCTGAGATATGCAGACGATACCACCCTAATGGCAGAAAGTGAGGAAGACCTAAAGAATCTCTTGATTGGGCTGAAGGAGGAGAGTGCAAAAGCTGGCCTGAGACTCAATATCAAGAAAACCAAGATAATGGCAACAGGCCCAATCAGTTCCTGGAAAATAGACGGGGAAGAAGTAGAAGCAGTGACAGATTTTACTTTCTTAGGATCAAAGATCACTGCAGATGGGGATTGTAGCCATGAAATAAAAAGGCGACTGATTCTTGGGAGACAAGCAATGAGAAACCTGGGGAACATAGTGAAAAGCAGAGACATCACACTGAAAACAAAAATTAGAATAGTCAAAGCAATGGTCTTCCCAGTAGTAATGTATGGATGTGAGAGCTGGACAATTAGGAAGGCTGAACGCAGAAGAATAGATGCCTTTGAAATGTGGTGTTGGAGGAGGGTGTTGAGAGTGCCCTGGACAGCGAGGAGAACAAATAGGTCAATTTTAGAAGAAATTAACCCGGATTGCTCACTGGAAGGCCAAATAGTAAAGATGAAGCTAAAATACTTTGGACATCAAATGAGAAGGGAGGATTCACTTGAGAAGGCATTGATGTTGGGAAAGGTGGAGGGCAAAAGAAGAAGGGGGAGGCCAAGGATGAGATGGCTAGATGGCATTGTAGACACAATGGGCACAGAGCTGGGAGGGCTGAGGGGGATGGTGGAGGACAGAGGCGCCTGGAGAGCAATGGTCCATAGGGTCGCAAAGGGTCGGAACCGACTGTGCGACTGAACAACAACAAAACCTTCTTTTCTTGTTAACAAGCATTCTTGGTCATAGGGTCTAACACAAGTCAGGGCAGTATGGCTTTTATAAGAGTCTGGTTGTTAAAATATCAAGGATTTCTCACAGGGACATATTCATTTCTACAGCAGTAACTCAAGGAGTTAGAGAATGGCAGTTGTTTATACTTTCTTAGCATTTTTAAGAGCAAAAAAACCCCTTGTCACCAAGTTAATAAGTATGGTAAAAGAGGTTGGTATTTTTGTGGTTTGACTGGGTAGACGTAACATGTACATTTGGAAGAACAGTTATAAACATAGTATACAATCAGGCTGATGTATAATAATCCAGTTAATCCAGAATTAGTTTTCATGTGATATAATCTTAGATAGATGAGTTATTTTAAAACTCTTTGACATTCATAAATAATGTGGTTAGGGAAATAGGGAGTCAAACCATTAGATGTTTAAAAAACAAACCATTGTAAATACAGTGTATGCCAATATCAGATGCACTCATCAGTAATAATAATTATTTTGGGTTGAAAGGATTTTTGCTGGAGAAACTCCGCTCAGGGGACGCCCGAATGAGACTACTTTCATGTCCACAAGATCTTTTCCCGCCAAAGTGATCCCGATTTATCTACTTGCAATTTCTTGCTTTCGAACTGCTAAATTGGCAGGAGCTGGGACAGAGGCAGCTGCTCAATCCATCATGCAGTACCCGGGTCTCGAACTGGCAACTTGCTGGCCTTCCAGCTAACAAGGCGAGCTTCTTAACCACTGAGTCACCACAGCCCCTCACTCATCAGTAAAACAGTGATTAGTCATTTGCTAGTTAATAGAGAAATGCTGACTGAAGAAAACAGTTGGGAATTTATTGCCAGCAAGCATTTAAAATTGAGAGGTGACAAATAAAACCTTGGTGATTGTGCAGGTAACCTAGGGAAGAGACCTAGGAGAAGGAACTCAAACTGCCATAAAGCAAGTTCCTGGAAATGAAACAGGCCACTGAGAAGCACTTTTCTTCCTCATTAGAAAGTCCCTGTTGATTTCTCCACAGCCACCAATTTACTAGATAATCCTAGGTGATGATGTTGTCTCTCACCTATGTTGTCGCTTTCTGTGGTTATGTTGATAATAATATAGACCTCGGTTTCAGGGCTCTTGTCTTACAAATACTATTAGCTAAATGTTCTAATACTATATCTAGATATTTTTAAAAGCCCTAATTCTGGATGAATAGGGTTTTATTTTCATGTATCTAGTGTGAGTTGGAGCATTTAGCTGTGGAAACTCAGGGTTGAAAGATTGTGCCCTCACTTTGCCTCCTGGGAGAGGGGCCAGCTAGGATGACCTGGAGTGTGTATGGTTTATGGAGGTATGTGTCCTGCCACATGTGCAGACCTGGGATTATGATCCCAAAATGGCATTGATATCTCATTACATCAGTTCTTCAATACTGGAGTATCCTCAGGAAAATGTCCTCTGGCTGTGCATACCAGGGACTGGCATACCTGGTTTTTATACCTGGACAATCCTGGAAAGGTTGTCATGAGTTTGAATTGACTTGATAGGATATATTTATGACTCTTATCCTGGTGAATGAAAAATCAGTGTTATGCTGAGAAAATTGGAACCCATCTTTCATATCTGCTGTGATTTGGATTCCTGCATTGAGCAGGAGGTTGGACTCGATGGCCTCATAGGCCCCTTCCAACTCAGTTATTCTATAATTCTATGATCCAGCCAGTCAACAAACGGAAAACTGAGTCAACTGTTAATCATGTTTAAACTCCAGGCCCTTAAAAGTCAACAGTTACCTTTGCATGACTGTGTGAACTGCTATATTTGCCTGACAATTTTCCATTCTTCAGCAAAAGCTGGTTATTATATGGAACAACTGTAGTAGTTTGTTACTGAGAGGTGAACTGTCACCGGGGTGGTGGCGGTGGGACGGACGGGTCCAGTTTCTCATCCGTAATACATCAGTCTTCCTTATTTCTTCCTTGATTAGTTGGATCAGGCTGACATTCAGCCAGTAAAAGATATCACTGAGGCCATGTGTGCGCAGTTCTGATTTCATAAACTGTACTGCCAGTTCTCTAGACTCTCAGAAATATTTTTTAAAGTGTATAATTTTGTGTGAACTTTGTAGCTTATAGCTTAAAGCAGGGGTTCTCAACCTTTTAAAGCTTGGAGCCGGACCACACCACTTCATACTGATGGTGGGCCGGATTGGTGTCCACCCTTAGCCCCCACCATTCCCCACCACCACCACTGCCTAAGGCGGCGGCAGCGGGATACCAGTCCGGTCTGCCAACACTTCCCTCCATGCTGCTGCTGCTAACACTCCCCTCCACCACCACTGCTGCAAACACTACCCCACACCACCAATCTGGCCTGCAAACACTCTCCCCCAATGCCACTGACACTTCCTTTCTTACTGGCCTGTCGTGGGTGAAGGAGGGGGTCATGCCTGTCCTTGCCCACACTTGGCCAGAGTGGTACCATGTGTGTCTACTGCTTCCACTTCTACCACCATCCTTTCCCCACTCCACCTGGCTTGCCATGTCCCTAACACCACTCCATAGGAGGACGATGTTGTAAGCCTTCTTGCAACATTAGTCCTGCTATGGAGTAGTGATAGGGACACGCCAAGCCAGGCAGAGGGGGGAAAGGTGGTGGCAGAGATGGCGGCTGGTTGAAGCAGCAATGAAGGCTGGATGGAATGGCACCGTGGGCCAGATCTGTCCTGCAGGTCATGGGTTGAGAAACCATGGCTTAGAGTCTTCCAAGAAAAGAAGAAACTCCATTTATACTACTACTACTACTACTACTACTACTACTACTACTACTACTACTACTACTACTACTACTACTACTACTACTACTACTACTACTACTACTACTAATACTACTACTACTACTACTACTACTACTACTAATAATAATAATAATAATAATAATAATAATAATAATAATAATAATAATAATAATAATAATAATAATAATAATAATAATAATTTAATTTTAATTTAATTTAATTGTCACATTTATATACCGCTCACTCGGCCAAAGCCAACTCAGGGCGGTTCACAATAAAAATTAAAAAACACATGTTAAAAACAGTTAAAACTACCCACCCCCTAAAAACAAGGGCTGCAGGATCCAAAGGCACCATGGGGAAGAGTTCTTCTACACCAACCACCCAATGGAGGTTACCCTTCCACCTGCACCCCACACTTGACCCGCCAGCCAGGTTTTAAGTTCTTTTCTGAAAGGCAGCAATTCCGTCCGGAGACGTAGCTCTGTTGGCAGGAGGTTCCAGAGGGCCGGCGCAGACACGGAGAAGGCTCTCCTCCTTGTGCCAGAGAGGCGAGCCCCTCTGGCTGATGGAACAATTAGAGAGCCCTTCCGGTCCGCTCTGGTTGGACGGACAGACGTCCTCAGGGCGATGCGGTCTCTTAGGTAACCCGGCCCACTACCATATAGGGCTTTAAAGGTCAAAACCAGCACCTTGAATTGCACCCGGAGACAAACTGGCAACCAGTGCAGCTCCCGGAGCAGTGGCAAAGCATGGGCATAACGCCCACACCCCATCACCACCCTGGCTGCTGCATTCTGGACCAGCTGTAGCCTCCGAATGGTCGTCAAGGGCAGCCCCATGTAGAGCGCATTGCAATAATCTAGTCTGGAGGTGACCAGAGCGTGAGTGACCATGAGCAAGGAGTCCCGGTCCAGGAGTGGGCGCAACTGGCGAATCACCCGAAGTTGGGCGAAAGCCCTCCTGGTCACAGCCACCACCTGTTCTTCTAGCAGTAGCCGCGAATCCAGGAGGACCCCCAAGTTGCGCACCGGGTCTGTCTGGGGCAAAATAGCCCCATCCAGAACCAAAGATGGTAGCTCCCGGGTTAACGCAGGACCCCTTATCCATAGCCACTCAGTCTTGCTGGGATTCAGTTGTAGCCCGTTAGCCCCCATCCAGACCCCAACAGCTTCCAGGCACCTGAAAAGGACTTTGATGGCATCACTGGGGTCCCCATGGGCCGAGATGTACAACTGAGTGTCATCCGCGTACTGATGGTACCGCACCCCATGGGAACGAATGATCTCACCCAGCGGCTTCATGTAGATGTTAAATAGGAGAGGAGAGAGCACCGAGCCCTGAGGCACCGCCCATTTGAGGGGCCTAGGACTCGACCTCTCACTCTCCAACCACACCGACTGGGTCCGACCCCTCAGAAATGAGGAAAACCAGGACCACACAGTGCCCTGGATTCCCAATCCTTGGAGCCGTTCCAGAAGGATACCGTGGTCAACGGTATCGAAAGCCGCTGAGAGGTCAAGAAGAGCAAGGACGGATGGGTGACCACCGTCCCGCTCCCGCCAGAGATCATCCATCAGTGCGACCAATGCCGTCTCGGTACCATATCCAGGCCTGAATCCTGACTGAAAGGGGTCCAGGTAATAATAATAATAATAATAATAATAATAATAATAATAATAATAATAATAATAATAATAATAATAATAATAATAATAATAATAATAATAATAATTATTTAATGTCAAAAATTATTCTGGATTGAAAGGATCTTTGTGGAAGAAACTCCACTCAAGGAATGCCTAAATGGGCTCATTTCATGTCCCCAAGAGCTGGGACAGAGACAGGCACTCAATCCATCATGCAGTACCCGGGTCTCGAACTGCCAACTTGCTAGCCTTCCAGCTTAAGAGGCAAACGTCTTAACCACTGAGCCACCGTAGCCCCTTATTTATACAAATAAAGCTTTCCATTCCCCCTCCCCATTTTTAAAATTGATACATAATGGATGGGAGTAAACAAAAAGAAGAGACATACAAGTAGAGTTGCCATAATTCTTTCTCACAAAACCGGGACAGAAGTACAAAATAGCCTTTTTAAAAAACAAACATAATATAATGATAGCTATTTTTCCAACCTTGAATCCGAGACAATCCCAGTTTTCCAGGACATATGGCAACCCTACATATAAGTCCTATATGTTAGTGTAGGTTAGAGCTAGGTTTGTAGGTCTTTATTTCATAAAGAATTTTTCTTTGAAAAAAATATAAGCAGTTTAGTTAAAAATACACACACAAAAACCTCTGTTTTGTTAAGTGTCATTTATTTCAGTGTATTTACCTCTAGTAATATTTATATGTGGTTTAATTCCACATAAACAATGTTTTAAAAAGGCATCTATAAAAATGAAGACTGTGGGAGGAGAAACTTAATAAATAGCCTTATGATTTACAACTGCCCTACAGATGTCTTTTGAGGAGACTGTATGGTTTGGCCATAACAAAATAGGAATTATCTTGCATGGCTGGTACCATTTCATGGGTAGTGTATTTATTTGCTGTATTTTATTCTGCTCTTTAGATAGTAGTTCTCTCCCAAAGTGGCCTACATCAGGGAGGAAATAGAACCCATGCTATTAGGCTGGCAAACATTTGAAAAGCCCAGGCGCATAAGGGAACCAATCTGATGCTTATTCCGATGAGTTTGATTATTATGGTTTTAACAGTGTTCTTGTTTAATTCATTTCTATCTTGTTTTTTTAAAAAATGTTTTAATGATGCTTGGATGGGAAGGAGGCTGGCTGTGTGGGCCTTGAGACCTAGGCAGGAGGCTCTTGGGGGTCCTTCCCCCATCCCAGCTGGGCAGGGGTGAAGTTAGAGCACCTGTGGGTGGCCCCTTCCACGCCTTGAAAATACTTTGTTGCCGCCAGCTTCTTGGAGGCTTTGTGTTTTTTCTACTTGAGAGGCAGAGGACTATTTGTTGTTTATTACTGATATTATATTTTTATTGTATTTTTACATCCTGCTATATACTGTGCTATTTTGGGATAGGGTATTGACTGTGTATACTGTGTAGATTATTGTGGATATTGTTTAATTTCTTTATTTATATTTTTTACTGTATCTTTTCTTCTTTTTGTTCTTGTCCTGGATATGTTGACTGTATTAATTGGATTGTATTATGATATTTATTTTTTTATCGTTGTATTTCCATTATACAGTAATACCTCATACAAAGTCCGCTTCGTACAACATCAAATTCATACAACATCGCCTAATTCCTTGAAAAAAATTGCCTCATACAAAGTCGCTGCGACTTTGTATGAGGCATTGGGGTTCCCCCCCCAGGTTGGTTTGTCCCCTAAAATCAGGGTTGTTTGACATATTTTTGTAACGTGTTTAGTCTTTAGACAATGATTTCTTAAAGTTCTGTCAGTTTCCTGTCTGTTTCCTTGACTTTGCCCTGAAGTCCGTGCTGTTACAGTACAATGTATCTCTATGGAAACAACGTCATACGAGGCATCGCAGCAAGGATTTGGACATTGTATGAGGCACTGCGGCTAGGATTTTGCATGCCTCATACAAAGTCCAAATCCATATAAAGTCCAAACTTGTGGAACCAAGTTTGGACGTAGTATGAGGTATCACTGTATTGTAGTATTATTATATGCTGTGAGCCGCCCAGAGTCGGCGCAAGCTGAGTAGGGCGGGATACAAATAAAAATCATATCGTATGCTTGCTACCAGCCTTGAGCATTAATTTTCAGTAGAACAGCAGGATTTTTTTAAAAAGTACCAATTATATAATGTAGCTATGGTGATCCTTAGCACTCTAGCTGTTCTTGAACTTCAATTCCCAGAAGCCCAAGACCCTGTGAATCTACACGAATGTGTTTACTATGTGCAGTAAACCCATTTGTGTGGCTTCACAGGGGCTTGGGTTTCTGGGAATTAAAGTCCAAGAACAGCCGAGTGCCAAGATTCGCCATCATGGATATAAAAGAGTGAAGGGCAAAGAATGAGGATGAGGAGTTCTGCTAGGCCTGAATAAGGTGGGGAGCTTTATGTGGGCTTTAAATGCTGTTTGGGATGCTCTGATAATTGTTTTGCTAGTGGCCTTGGCTAAATGGCTGTTTTAGCACTTTTTCAATTTAGCAAATGGATAGGATTGTTATGTTCTATTATTTTATGCATGCAGTCATAGGGCTACAGGCAAGTCAGAACTACAGTACATGTTTTTTTCTGGCAGGGCTCCCTGCAACTGTGTGTCTCCTGACAGATGGATGGGCTAGATTTGTCCTCCCCTTTGGCTTGATATGATTCCCAGGAGGCAATGAGCACAGCCCCCCAACTGGAGCCAGATGTTAGTGCATGCTTCTCATCCATTTCCCAGGGCATGAAGTGTGAGATATTTGCTTGAAGCCACTTCTGTGTGAAAATCAGCTGTCATTAGAAAATTGCATGCCTGGTACCTTGATCAAACAAATCATTCTCTCTGTGTGTGAAGCAGCTGAGTGTAGCTATTCACAGACTTCGCAAAAGGGTTCCAAAGCTGAGAGTCGATGCTTAGAATGCTTCTGTCTGAATTTTTAAAAAGAGATCTGTTAAGAAATGGCCATCAGCTATTTGTAGAATTCACAATGAGACATGGACAAGAGATGCTCTTTAGGAGCCTTGTTCTATGGAAGCATTGACCTGCACACAGCTGTGCCTAGAGCCAATTCTTATTCAAATAAACACATTTATCCCCTGATTCCAACATTACATATACATGAAATGAGGGAAGGCAGGCTAGAACAGAATATCTAAAACTGGGTTAGGGATTATCCTGTCTGTAGTTTATAACAGTGATGGTGAATCTTGGCACTCCAGCTAGCTGTTCTTGAACTTCAATTCCAAGAAGCCCTGATCAGCAGAAGTGCTGACGGACTTCTGGTAACTGAAGTCCATGAACACCTGGAGTGGCAAGGTTTGCTATCACGAACCTATTCAATATACAGGTGGGCATTCAAAATCTAGAGAAAAATAAATGAAAGTAAATATAAGCTTGGCCACCTCTGTCCTTGCCCTCCATGGAGGGAAAGTCTGAAAAGAAGAGCTGATTCCACACTTGGCTACATAAGCAGGATTTTTCAGGATTCCCAATCATGTGTACATCTTCCAAATGTAGCAGTGGTTCTCATATCCAGACTTTTGTTCACCATGTAAGGAGAGGACATAGGACAGGCAAATTTCACCTCCTAATGCCTTTAGTTCAACAACATTTCAAAATCTTAACAAGCCTTATATATTGTTCTGTATATGCATGTAATCCTGTATGACACTGTTTGCTACAGTGGGCTCTAATTCATGAAAGCTTGCATTACAGTACATTTATTCTTCTTTAAAGTGCATGGGACCTTTCAGGCAATTCTCTTTTACCACATTGACCATCACTCATTGTATCTGTGGCTGTCTTTCCCCCAACATTGGTGCCACTGTAAGCATGTAAGGGCCCCATTGCTCTCAAGGGAGTGATAGTTGTTTTGTGTAGCTGCAATCCAGAGACCACACATAGTGCTTTGTTCAGGGAGCAGTTACATTCCATGTTTGCTCACAGTGTTAGTAATAGTGTCATTAGATTTTGTTGTTTTTGTTCACCATTTACTTATAGCTTTCATGAAGAAGCTAGTAAGACTACCATTAGGTGCCATGTTGAACTTGTAATGTTACTTTGAACAAGACCTTAGTTCTATTCATGGGTTTAGCCTAAATGTTTATAGGGCACAAAGGATAGGGAAGATAGGGGCAAGAACTTGCAAAGTACTACAGGACTTTCAGGTAGGGTGGGACCAGTGGGTGGCAGGGCTTATCTGAATCCCCACATTGCTACAGCTCTTTGATCACTGTATACTTTCAAACGAAACACTTAAATTGGGATATTGTCCTTCATAACTTTGTCAAGGACATTTATTCACACAACTCTGAAAAGCTTACATCATGATGTTTTCAGATGCCTCCTTGCATTGGATGACTTTCCTCTGGGTACATGCAATGTTTCAGATTGAGTTGCAGCTCCAAGAAAATCCAAATATTCTAAATTATGGGTATACACTGGTTTTTGTGCATTTTTGTTATTTATTCTACGTGCCATGGAGAGGTGAAAATAGCAGATGGCCCCTGCATAAGTGCAACTACTTTTCTAATTGTTTTGATCAGACATTTGGATCCACAACCAGATTTAATGCGTATGACATCTGGTCACACAGATAATACCAATAACATGTAAGCATGATTGTGATTCATGTTGTATGGCAAAAATCCAAAGTTTTTGACTGTGTGTTTTCAACAAGTCTGACAACTTGTATTGCATAATAGACAAACAAAACCCAGTATAAAGAATGGTGGTTACTGGAAACCTGGGAATTCTAAGGTTATAAAATGGAATGACTTAGATTTTTTTTCAAATCCACAGAGTGAAGTCAAAGAATCACCTTCACACTTTAAATTCATAATGCTTTCTGTGTTTGCAGTTGTGTTTTTCTTTAAAATATTATTTTGTTTCTTAGTTATCGATCCCATTTGGCAATTGTTTGCAGGATGACTCCCATTTCTAATATAACTTTTATTTACCTGGAATTTTATGTAACCATCTTGGTGTTTCTGATTCCCCTCCCCCAAGTGAAATACGACAAAATTCGTAGAAAGTTTGAATGTTAAAATACTTCAAGCATATCATGTTACCATACAGTAGAACCTCGGATAAAGTCCAAACTCCGTTCCACAAGTTTGAACTTTATCCGATTTTGGACTTTAGCTGAATCAAATGGGCGATGCATTGGATAACGTTCAAAAATGGACTTTATCCGAGGTTCCTATACCAAATACCTCGGATAACGTCATTATTATTTTTTTAGCAATTTTGAACTTTATGCGATGCATCACATGTGCATGAAAACCGCGACTTTATCCGAATGAGACTTTATCCGAGGTACCACTGTATATGTGTATACTCTGGCGTTCTTAATCTGAAATGCTGTACATCTAGACAAGGGATAGAATGATATTTAATTGAATGTTCTCATAACCAGTTACTGATCTTGAATACATTACTGTGATCTTGCATATTTAATGGATGTGTCTTATGTATTAGTTATGATATTTTAATTTGTAGGTGGCCCATGATTTGTGTGGCCCATGCTACTCAGACTATTTTAATCCAGCTCTTCAACCAGAAAAACTAAGGGTGGGATATATAGTTCTCTCCTCCCCCACTTAATCTTTCCAATGTTCTTGTGAGGTAAGTTAGACTGAAATGGAGTGTCTGGCACAAGGACACAGAGAGAACTTCTGAATCCAAATCTCCCTGCTTGTAGCTCAAGCATCTTTAGGCATGTATTTAAAATGTTCCCATTTACAAATATAGTATCAGAAGTATGGTATGCTTTTTCCTACAAAGGTCATTTCTGGGCTGTTAGAACGAATGTCTTCAAAGATCCGAAAATACAGTTGGTTTAAAAGAATTTCACTACAGAGTTTGAGCTGATTTGCACTCACACCACAGCTTATTTAAGGAAAGAGATGGGGGGAATATATGGCTTATGGGCTGTATTTCCCACCTCATCCATTTTTACAGTCCAACTGCTGTTCGTTCCTCTTGCTGTTCAGTCTGATCTCACAGAGATGCCCCCCTAATCTTGTTAACCCATCTGTTTACACACATTGCGCTGCAGTGGCTCAGTTGTTAAGAAGCTCACCTTGTAAGCTGGGAGGCTGGCAAGTCGGCAGTTTGAGACCCGGGTACTGCATGATGGAAAGAAAGCCTGTCTCTGTCCCAGCTCCTGCCAACCTAGCATTTTGAAAGCAAGACATTGCAAGTAGATACATAGGTACCACTCCGGTGGAAAAGATCTTGGGGACATGAAAGTAACCTCATTCGGGCATCCCCTGAGTGGAGTTTTTCCAGCAAATATCCTTTCAACCCAGAATAATTTCTGACACGAAGTTATTATTATAACACACATGTTAAATAGTTTTTATCTTGAAAGTTAAAGGGTAGATATCTTGTTTTCAAAATCTTTCTTTTATATCACAGTATTGTAGAAATTAAAATTATGGTTGTATATTGAGTACAGGTAAAATCCCAAACAAATTAAAATATTAAAATAATTAGATTAATTTTTTAAAACTAAAAATTGGCTACTTCAGTAACATTATCTTAGCCATCACTAGATCTTCTTTTGTACACGTGGTGGGGCATAAATTGCATACACATAGATGCAACATTGGATTTCTCCACATTCACAGAAATGTGTCCTATATCCAAGTAGCCCCATTTTAATTGATTATTCTTTGCACTTCCTATTGCACTTCAAAGTATGTTAAGTGGTTTCCAGAATCTTGTCCTGGCAGAAGACACTCTGGCATTCATCCATTTATCAAGGTGTGTTGTTATTCTTCTTCACAGGTTAGCCAGGCCTCTTCTACTTTAATTTTTAAAGCTTCAGGGGAATGCAAAAACCTTTCCTTAATTTTAGTTGGTTCCATGACGTGGATGGGTTTGGTGCTGTATTACCTTAATTTATTCATTATTTGCTAGCATCTCAAGATGTACTTACAGAGGGGCTGTGCCAGTCAGTAATAAACTTTTTCAGGCACCCAGTAATAATCTTGCCTGATCCATTAAGAGCTATATCCACTTGTTTAACATGTGCTGATTTTTATCATACAGCTCTAGCATATTTTGCTGTGGAATAGAACATGAACAAAGCCATTGATCTTATGGTTTGTGGGTATGCACCCCAGTTTGGGCCAGCCAGTTTCCTAAGTATGTTATTTCTGGTATCCACTTTCTGTTTAGTCAAAGATTTTTGTAGGCCAGGGTTCGATGAAGAGTGATGTCCAAATACTTTGGATCAGTACAGTATTCCAAAATATTGCCTTTCCAGCTAACTCAGAGCTGCTTCTCTGTTTTTCTGTTCTTTAAGTGGAAGGCACAGACCTGGGTTTTGAAAGGGTTTGGTTTCAACTTCTTTGTTTTCTTATAATGCAAGGAAAGATCTTCTATAATGCAAAGGATGGCTGGTACTCAAAGAACTCAAACATTTTCCCCTTGACTGTCATGGCAAGAAGATTAGTGTAGATGAAATTCCTAATATATGGGACTATTGGGTGCTCATTTGTGTAAATGGTGCCAGAGTTTTCTCCATTCTTTGATTTGTCTCTCAACTGTGCCTTCTTTGAAATTAACAAAAGAATCTTCAGTTTAGAAGTAGAACCTCAACCATTTTGGTTAGTCTATGATCTGTAAAAAGGAGGTAGAGCTTTTTGAACAGTTGATGGTGGAAAGTGACAGTGCAAAGCTGAAAACGTGCATAGCTAAATAAAAACGTCTGCAGCACATAGCAGACTTCGCATAAAGGCTAGGACGCGAGACTCTTACGTCATTGATTCATACCAATTTATACTGAGGTAGGATTTTTCTAAAAATGTTGATTTGTTGTTAATAAATTGATAATATTTATTCTTGATGTTTTTGATAACAGGGTTATATAGTAATGAATGTCATATTTATACATTATTTATTACAATTGTTTATTCCTATCTCTATATAATGATAGTCACATTAGAGTCGTTTTTATAAGTATTCCAATATTTGGACACTTGGACAAATATTTTATAATGAACTTTTGTAACCTTGTACATAGTTTCTTGTGCATGTTTTCAGCTTTGTACTGTCACTTTATTTCATATTCCAGCATGGGAGATATTCTAATTCCATATTTATTAACTTATAGATTTCCCTGAGGAGAGGGCTTTTGCCCAGAAAAGCTTTATTTTACCGGAAAAGCTTTGGAAATTTATTCTCAGTGATGAATTGTTTGGAAATATAGTCTCATTGTGGAACTACACTCAATCCAAATTTGATACACGGACACTTGTCTTGGACTTATTGCTTTTACTGCTTAACATCTCTTGGCAATTTTGCCTTCTGGCCACGGACGGGTTTCTCTCCTCCACAGTCAATACACCCGTTCAACCCTCTTCCCAGTTTTGCTAATTCCATGGGCCATAGTCACCAGCCCCCTGAACCATGTGACCGGCCTGTGGCCTAAAAAGTTTGGGCACCCCTTTTCTATATGCTAGGTTAGGTTTAGGATTTGAACCATACAGCTCTTGCCAGGTCTAAATTAGAAGAAGTTCAATTTAAGGGGTTAGATGATTAAATATCATTCATTCAAAAACTTTGTTTAATTGGCTTAGTAGGGAGTTTGGCCAGTAGCTTTTGGGATTTGATGGTTTTTAGACTGAATTCTGTACAGTGATTGCTATTTTTAAAATGGGAAAAAAATGGTGGTGATGCAAGTTTGCAGTTTCAGACTATGGTGTAATGTGGGCGTATAATTCTCCAGATGTTGTTGGAACCTAGGTCCTGGCTTCTTCCTCATTGCCGATGGGAGTGGTGGTTCCACAACATCTGGACTGCCACGTGTCTCCCTTGCACCAGCCTTACTCCAAATCAGACGATTTCTCAGGCAGAGGACTTTCTCTCCCCTGAAGAAACATCTGAAGATTAGAATCTACAGGGAGGGTAGAAGTTAGTCTGTGGAATAAATGAAAGAAACAGCTGAATGCTAGGGAAACTTGAGAATAACTTCTAATGAATAAGAGAGTGCTGAGGAATGTGAGAGATATTTATAGAGCAGAAGGCATAGAACAAGTTCAAATGAGAGTTGTTTGGACAAGGTAGACTATAAACCTGTTATGAGCTGAATCAAAGTAGTATAGTGTTCATTTATTCATATGTGAGTTTGCCCTATGTGGAGGGGGCTTAGTGAGAGAGTTCTGTATTAGGCAGCAGATATTCTGTTCCAGTAGATAAGTTTCTTATTCAGTAGATAAGTTTCTTATTGACTGATTTAAAATGGCTAGGTATTTGCGGTGTAGTCTTTTGGGGTTTGTAAATTGGGCTTAGAAAGAATCTCCCTTGCTTAAACACTGAAGACTAGTTACCAAACAAAACAAGCTAATCTGAATAAATTCTAGAAGTGTGAGGATCTCTTGCTATAGTACTTTGATTAGTTAAGAATTGCTTTCATTAGTTAAGAATTTTCTTCTTCCAATGACTAACTACAATGGTACCTCATACAACAATTTTAATCCATTCCATGGGGCCTGTTGTTGTACAAAACAATTGCTATACGATGCATGCATCGTATAGCGATTTTCCCTATGGGATGCATTGTACAATGATTTTTTTTTGCTAAGTTGTTTTTCCCATTAAAAAATTATTGTACGAATTTTCCATAGGTAAAATTGTTATGCAGGATGATAAAAACCCTAATTGTTATGCGATTTTGTTGCTATACAGGGCGATTGTTGAATGAGGTTCCACTGTACTCCTAAAGTTTGATTTTGGCCTGGAACCCCCAACTGTATGTAAGTACAGTGGAGTCTAGTTGACATAGCACAGTCCTCCTCCACAATATGTGAGCATGCTTGTAGTACATGACTAGGCACTGTGGATTCTGTCATGATGAACCTACAGCACTGAAGCCTTGGAAGATTGTTCTGAATTGCCATAGCCTTGAATTCCTTTCAGCCAGGCTGCTGTCCAAATGTGAGGAATCTCATATTAGAGGCTAAGATCTTGTCTGGTCATATCATCTTATTAGTCTTAGATCAGATAGATGGAGAGAAGCTGAACATAGTCTTTTAATTCTACAAAACAGAGTTTGAGAGGAGGGGGAGGCATTTACCATATTTGTCATTTGTGTTCATAAATGACAGAAAAATCTCATGACATCTCAAAGGTCTAAAACAGTTGTGGCCAACCTTGGTGCCCCAGGTGCTCTTGGACTTCAATTACCAGAAGCTCAAGTAAGCACACCTGCTAATCAGGGCTTCTGAGAATTGATGTCCAACAACCCCTGGAGCGCCAACATTTTATTTGGTATGTGCTTTCCGACTACAGCCTGTTAAGTTGACTGAGAGCCAGTGCAGCATTATTGGTAGACTGGCCAGCTAGGATGCAGGAGTCCTGAGTTCAAATCCTTGCTGGGCCATGGAAATCCATTTGGGGGTTGGCAATGGGAAACCACTGCTCCAGTACCTCATATATCTTGAAAACCATTTTAGGGTCTCTGTAATCAAAATTGGATTCATGGTGCTTACTAACCATGACAGCTTGTTGGATACGTAAAGTAGTGCATTTTTTGATTGGCAGACATGCTTGGAGACTTTTAAATGTTGTTGGTTAGACTTTTGTGGCCACCTAAACATCTGCATAATGGTGAACTTTTCTGTGTTTCTTGGGGGCTGTTTGTATTTTCATAAAGGACCTTCAAATTTTATTAGTCTGTAATGGTCTTCACTGTTCTGAGCAAACCTGGGGTTCATTCACAGTGAAATCTAGCATCTGATGAGGCAAGTAGGGTACAGTATCTGATGAGCCCCTAGGTTAGATCAGAAGAGAGATGTGCAGTTTTCTGACATAGTAAGCAACACTTGGTTGACTCAGGTTCCCCAAAAGCTAACAAGTGTGGGGGAAATGATTGAGCTAAGAGTTTATATTCCTTTGCACCCTGCTGGGAGCTTGGAAAGTAGTGACCTAATCAGCAGTCTGTCTGCAGGAGTCTCCAGAAGAGAGCCATATTCTTACCAACAACTTAATTTCATGACAAATCAGTGGATTTAATCAGCATTGTAGAACAGAATTGAAACCATGAGTCTTTTTAAGTACAGTATTGTGGTATCTTTATGTTTATATAGTGCAGAGAATTTAAGATGTGAATATTTTCCTCCCATTTAGGTTAAAGTTTTTCAGAACACTGCAAATCATTCTTATGAAACTCAACTGGAGCAAAGAGGGGAAAATCAACCTTGGAGCAAAAAGGGAAAAATCAATCCTGCTGTTCTTCACGGCATGGCTGACAAAATATTTCCAGCTCATATAAAACATTCCATAGGCAATTACTGAGGGTGTGTCAGCCAGACAGCCTGCTGCAATACTGAAAACACATTGATCCCTTTTTTTTCCAAAGCAAACTTTCTTTTCTTGGGCAAAGAAAGCTGGAAAATGTTACTGAGAGTTGGTTGCAAGGAGTAATGAATAATGCCTAGAGAGAAGATAACATGACAGCACAGAACATTGAGCCCTGGTTCTTATATTTAAAATTACCCCATATGTTCATGAAAGACAGAATGTAAGAACCAGAATAGCTGCTTGTGCATGGCCAAATAATAGGAAATACGTCATTAAATATGAGACAAAGAAAGCTACTGAATCACATAAATTTGTACAAGCTGATTTAGAGAGAAAGACAGAAATGCTTATTCAGAAAAAAATGTAATTCAAACCAAGGATGAAGAAATACTGTATATAGCTTTACAGATATTGTTCAACTGCAAATCCCAACATCTTTCATCATTGGCTGTGCTGGCTAGGGCAGATGGGAATGGTAGTACAACAAGATCAAGAATGCCACACGTTTCTCAGCCTCATGTGAACAGGAACTAAATATATTGAAGAACCTTTCTCTCCTTGTATATCTCTGTATCCTTAAATTAGACTCAGGCTGGAGTTTCAGGTGAAGTACAGGATTCTCCTACAAAGTAAGACAAATATAAATTCAACAAGGTTCATGAAGATCTGTCAGAGCTAGAAACCTTTGGAATATAACCAGTACCCCCTGGTTCAAGTGGGAGGATCCAAGTCCCAGTAGTCTGAGAGAAATATCTCCCCAACCACTTCTGGTATGGACCACAGACCCCCAGTGATGTGACTTTCTTCCACCAGCAACTAGTGCACTAGGACAGAATTCTGGTCTGTTTTCATCTTAACTCAAACAATGTAGGACAGATGGAATTGGTGCTGCCCATATTAACAAATGAATGGATGAAAGATTGCATTAGAGCAGTGTAGGTGAACTTATGGCATGCATGCCAGAGGTGGCACACACAGCCCTATCTGTGAGCACATGTACCATTGCAGGAAAGCCCCACCTCACCGCTTCCCAACCCACACCTCTCCCTCTGCCAATGGGGAGGCAAGAGGGGAGGCTGAAATCTCGCAAGAAGGGCATGTGCACATGCGGGAGTGGCATGCACACATGTCCATGTGACATCACTGGAGGTGTGCCAGTGATGTCACATGGGTATATGGGCATGCTCGCTGCCCACCCGTGCACTGTCTTCTCCTTGGGCACTTGATCTCTAAACGTTTGCCATCACTGGAATAGAGGTTGAAACATGCTACATTGTTACAGAATACTGATATGTTTATAGTAAGAGTTACACGCTTTTAAAAACTTTGGCTGTATTCTCAATAGCAATGGTTGTGTGTCCCCCTCCTCAGCTTTTACACACTACTAAATCACAAAAACATGTAAACAGCAGAAGTTGTGCTAAAGTACAGTGACAAACCTAATTAACCAGATCATATCGGTCAGTGAGAACTTGCATTTTTGCTTGCAGAGCAGTCACAGAGAAGACTTGGTTGATGTGTTCATTCACTCACCAAGTGAATAAAAATTATCCTGTCAGTGATGGCATGCTCCCATTTCACATAGAAAGATGGAAGTGAGAATTCAGTTCAGAGGAAAAAGAGAAGCATCTTCTCCCAACCCTTTCCCCATTGAAATTACTCACTTCTGATAAAGACTGGTGGTGCCTTTTCCCGTAATTGTTACAGACCACAGCAGTATAAACACAGATCTAAAGGAAGATCTCATTTTTTATTCCCAAGGGAGTTGTTAAAGGGCAATTATGCATCTGATGTTTTTTTATAGTACTGCAGAGATACCTACTGCAGTTTTTGACACGTGATCCCAATGGAATTTCTTTCCTGAGACCTTGATAGTTTTATTATTATTATTATTATTTTTTGCAAAATAGACTCTATCTTTAGATACCAAACCAATAAATGTAAGAGATTTTCTCTTTGTTGGCACCTCTTCCTTGGAGAAAGGAAATGTGTTCATGAACTTACAATTGGTGCAGAACTTAATATATCTCACCAGCACTGTGATCAGTCTCTGTTTGCTGAGTTCAGCAGCGGCAAGGAGGTTTTGTTTGATTAGCCTGGCCTTCAGCAGGAGAACCCTCTGCTGCCTGAAGTAATTCCATCTAAACATTTGTCAATTGCATTAAGATGTTATATATATATATTTTCCTTTTAGAAAAGTGCTGAACCGAAAGTAACATGAAATAAATCAATTACTGCTTGCTTGGATGCTATCTTTTATTGGGCTCTGAGAGTACCTTTACAGCCAACTGATATGTGCAGGATCTACTGTTTAAATAAAGGTTTCCCTTGCTCGAAAGCCAGTCATATCCGACTCTAGGGTTTAGTGCTCATCTCTGTTTCAAAGTTGAAGAGCCAGCGCTGTCTGCTTCTGCAGAAGTTTCCGTGGTTGTGTGGCAGGCATGACTAGACACTGTTTACCTTCCCACCGAAGTGGTCGCTATTTATCTACTTGCAATGTCTTGCTTTCGAACTGCTAGGTTGGCTGGAGCTGGGACAAAGACAGGAGCTCATTCTGTCCTGCAGTACTCGGGTATCAAACTGCTGACCTTCCGCCTCCCAGTCAGCATCTTAGCCACTTGAGCCACTGCAGTCCACATTGTTTAAATAGGAAGCGTTAAATAACACTAGATCCATCTGGCACAGAATAGAAACTAAAATAAAGAATGAACAAACAAATAAAAATGGACATTAAAGGAAGTTACATGCACCATGTGTGAACTCTTCAGTGTTCTCTCACAGTATTTTTCCTCCCAGAGATCCATGAATTAGAGCTCAGACTTGATTACTCCCTTCTAATGATCTATCAGCTGGGTGGGTGTTTAGTGAGTTAGCCATTTAGCTGTGGAACCAGAATTTGAAAGTTCAAGTCCCCATTGTGCCTTCAGGGAGAGGAGCCAGATTGTGTGACCTTGGAGAAGCTGCACATGGTAAATCACTTCTGTGTACTTTCCACCTAGAAAACCATGGAAAGAGTTGCTTTAAGTTAGACTTGACTTGACGGCATACAATTACAGTAAAACCCTGATTTACAAATGCCCCGAGTTACATAAAATTCGACTTACATAATGATTTTGTGCTAAAACCATGTCCTGAATTACATGATTTCCTATGGGTTTGCTTCGAGTTACATTGAAAAAAATCTGTGTGTTTTTATAATTCATTTCCCTATGGGTTTGCTTCGATGTACATAAAAAACCAATTAAGCAAAAGCCTATGGAATGGACTTTCCCCCCATAAGTAGGGGTTTTACTGTATTCATTAATAACCAATTAGAAAACAAAGTAGAGTAATACCTCATACAAAGTCCACTTCATACAACACCGAATTCATACATTGCCTAATTCCTTGAAAAAAGTTGCCTCATACAAAGTCGCTGCGACTTTGTATGAGGCATTGGTTTTTTCCCCCAGGTTGCATTGTGCCTGGGCTGTATAAAAGACAGGACACATGCATGCATTCCTCTTTTGGGTTTTGCACGAGGCAAAGAGTGTTTAGGAGTGGTTTTGAGCACGATTTTGGATTTTTTTTCGTCAGAATTATTAGAAGCATTCCTGGGATTTTTGCAGCATTCTTCAGGTTCTTGGACAATCAGTTTTGTTTGACATGTTTTTGTAATGTATTTAGCCTTTAGACAATGATTTCTTAAAGTTCTGTCAGTTTCCTGTCTGTTTCCTTGGTTTTTCCCTGAAGTCTGAGCTGTTACAATACAATGTATCTCTATGGAAACGACATTGTACGAGGCATCGGAGCAAGGATTTGGACGTTGTATGAGGCATCGCGGCTAGGATTTTGCATGCCTCAAAGTCCAAATCCGTATAAAGTCCAAACTTGTGGAACCAAGTTTGTATGTTGTATGAGGTATCACTGTATCTAAATACAAGTTGCATGAGTAAGGCACTAACAGAACAGCACCTCTTTTAAAAAATATGCCAGATTTAATTTAATTTAATTTTTAAATTTCTATGCCACCCACTCAGGCGAACCCGACTCAGGACGGCTTACAACATATTAAAACATATAAAACAGATTTAAAAACCCCAAGTCACCCACCCACCTACCCAACCTCCAACCCCGACCCTATTCATTAAAAACATAAAAGGGATACAGAGATACAGAGGGAGGGACATTCTAAATTAGCTTGAAATGAGCCAACAGGCAGGGGCCATATTCCCATTAAGGCCCCACATCTGCCCCACCAGCCAGGTTTTCAAACCTTACCTGAAGGGTAGCAATTCTGTCTGTAACCTTAACTCTGTTGGCAGGAGGTTTTAGAGGGCTGGTGCATACACGGAGAAGCACCTTCTGCATGTGCTAGAGAGGCGGACCCCGCTAGCTGATGGCACAACTAGGGAACCCCTCCGGTCTGCTCTGATTTGACAGGCAGACATTCTCGGGGCGATGCAGTCAATTAGGTATCCTGGCCCACTGCCATATAGGGATTTAAAGGTCAAAACCAGCACCTTGAATTGCACCCGGAGGCAGCTCCCGAAGTAGTGGGGAGGCATGGGCATAACGTCCACACTCCATCACCACCTGGCAGCTGCATTCTGGACCAGTTGTAGCCTCCGAATGGTCATCAAGGGCAGCCCCATGTAGAGCATATTACAGTAATCTAGTCTGAAGGTGACCAGAGCATGAGTGACCATGAGTAAGGAGTCCCGGTTCAGGAGCGGGCGCAACTGGTGAATTACTCGGAGTTGAGCAAAAACCCTCCTGGCCACAGCCGCCACCTGCTCTTCAAACAGCAGTTGTGAGTCCTGGAGGACCCCCAAGTTGCGCACCGGGTCTGTCTGGGGCAAAACTGCCCCATCTAAGACCAGTGCTGGTAGCTCCCCGGATAACCCGGGGCCCCTAACCCATAGCCACTCAGTCTTGCCAGGATTCAGCAGATGTATAATTTATTCTGGCCTAGAGATTTTCATTTAAATTATAGTGAAGCACATCTGAAATGATTACAATGGAAATCAAATCGACTGGGTTTATAGATGGTGCAAGGGTGCATGCATGAAGGAAGCCTGGCTTATATAAGAAATAATATAATATCTAACGATACATGTGGCACTTTCATAACTGCATTCCATATACTGTATCTGTCACGACTGCAAAGAAAGCTTTTTAAAATTTAAAGTCAAAATGATTCATTCTGCCTCCACCCATAGCCATCTAAAATCAATTCACAAACTTTAGTTTTATGATCCACTCATCTTTGCTATTTTCTAGCTGTAGTATTGCATTTCTTGGGTTTTTACACACCTTAAAATATATTGTTGTGTTTATTTATGCACCATAAAAGTTTACAGTGTTTCTTGCAAACATGTAATGCTGTAAAACAAAGCAGGCCAACTTGCTTATGAGAAAACAAAAGAAAATCCATAACTTGGTAGTACTTTTATTAAGAACAACCAGCATACACAATTGTGAGAAGGAGGGTGAAGTGATGTAGTTTGTATGTCATCAGAATTATAAGGTGGAGCAGAATTAGTTGGCCTTTGGCCGAGAAAGGCGGGATATAAATTAAACTGATTGATTGATTGATTGATTGATTAGGTTTGCCTTTGCTAGGCACGATGTGGTATCAAGTCATACCTGGAAATGCTTGGACTTTTTAAAAGTTGCTGATTTACTTCTTTCTGGATATATAATTTTGTATTTTTCTAAAATGAATTAGTTATCCTATAACTGTGATGGCGAACCTTGATACTCCAGATGTTCTTGGACTTCAATTCCCAGATGCCCAAGCCCCTGTGAATCCACGTGAATGGGTGATTCATCCGGCCTGCACCACCCTCGTCACTCCTGGAAGCAGAAGTAAAACGTGCCCTTACGGGCGCGCTTTACTTCTGCTTCTGGGAGCGATGAGGATGATGCGGGCCAAATAATAGCAGTAAATCCATTCGTGTGGATTCACAAGGGTTTGGGCTTCTGGGAATTGAAGTCCAACAACATCTGGAGTGCCAAGGTTTGCCATCGCAGTCCTATAACAAATAAAAGGAAATCCAAAGATCCATACACAACAAATCAACAAACCACAATAAATTAGCAATGGAGTTAAGAATTGCTTTAACATGGCTTAATAGCAAAATCATTACAAGATTAGAAGGCCTGTGAGATTTTTTTAAAAGCTCTTTGCCTGATGTCAAAAGGAAGATCAGCTGGGTAGCAGCTGATCTGTCATGTAGGGGCACTCCAAACATCTCACTATTCATTTAAAACATCATCACCACTCATATGATCTTCCCTAGAATTGGAGGTCTTGAGCAATGGGCCATGTTAAGTGACCTCAAGAAGCTAGGCAGGTAAGTACTGGAGAAAGAGATTTCTCTGTTATAGTCCTTAATGATAACACTCCCTTTCCTGGCAAACCAGGCAGGCTCCCTGTCACCTTGTTTGGTAGCTTCCTCTAAAGCTGGTTTTTATGGTGTTGTAGACTGCAGTGACTCAAATGGCTAGGACACTGACTGGGAGGCGGAAGGTCAGCAGTTTGATTCCCAAGTACTGCAGGACAGAGTGAGCTCCTGTCTTTGTCCCAGCTCCTGCCAACCTAGCAGTTCGAAAGCAAGAAATTGCAAGTAGATAAATAGGGACCACTCTGGTGGGAAGGTAACAGTGTTCTGTGCACCCCGGTGTCTAGTCATACCTGCTACATGACCACGGAAACGTCTGCAGAAGCAGACAGTGCTGGCTCTTTGGCTTTGAAACAGAGATGAGCTCTGAACGCTAGAGTCGGACACAACTGGCTTTTGAGCAAGGGAAACCTTTACCTTTACATCGATCTGTTTTTAAAGAGAAATGGCTTTTAAAATGCATTTCTAAAAATTGCATGTAATCCTATTCCTTATGCATGCCAATATAAATCAAGCCGTATAAATCAGTGCAGTGAGATGCCACTAGCTAAGAAGTAGGTGCTTGTGTTTCTTGTCTTACACCAAGTCACAAAGTTGCTGTTCAACAAGAGATACAAACTTTGATTTTTTTAAAATACACACACACACACACACACACACACACACACACACACACACACACACTATCAGCAGTTTGCTGTAGTAATTTAGCCTGTTTAACATACAGCAATGGATGTACAGTACATCCATATAATAGTAATACATAATTAGTAATACATAATTAGTAGGACTCTGACCATTATCTTTTATTTGTTTTAAGGAATGTTTTCAAATTCCTTGTGGTGCATCAGTCGACTGAGAAGCAACAAAAACTATTTTGCTGTACAGTAAAACCCCGACTTACAAATGCCTCGAGTTACATAAAATTTGACTTACATAATGATTTTATGTTAAAACCATGTCCCGATTTACACGATTTCCTATGGGTTTGCTTCGAGTTATGTAAAAATTCATTTCCCTATGGGTTTGCTTTAATTTACATAAAAATCATATTTCCTATGGGTTTGCTTTGAGTTACATACAAAAATAATTTTTCCTATAGGTTTGTTTCGAGTTTCAAAAAAGATTGGGAACCCCTGTAAGCTGATGTCTGAACTTCACTCTGCAATGTTCTGTTCAGATGGAAGGGTATTCCATCTTCTCAGGAATTCAGCCTCAAGTTCCCCTGAGAATCCACAGCCAGTAAGCTTTTCCTCATCTTCTAGTTTGGTGGATTCTAATTAATTCATGGTGGTGGAGTTCTCCAGCAAAGACATGATGGAGTTTTGAACTCTACTGTAATACAGTACATGAGGATCTCAAACAGCATCTGTTGTGCTGAGAAATGTAATATAACTATCTATTTTGAGAGAAACAACATTTAATAATAATAATAATAATAATAATAATAATAATAATAATAATAATAATAATAATAATAATAATAATAATAATAATAATAATAATAATAATAATAATAATAATAATAATAATAATAATAATAATAATAATAAATAGTTGTTGATATATTTATTATTATATTTATATTTATATGCCTCCCACTCAACAACGTGACTCCAGGTGGCTCACAGAAACAACAGAGCACCTTAAACACATATACATCTTACAACACAATAAAATATCATAGAATAACATTAAATAAATCACAGAATCAATAAATCATAAATCACAGCATCATAAAACATTGCAGAGAAGGAAGAAAGACATTCATTTAAAAAAGTCCCATAACAACAAAATGACAGTCGCCACACGAATCACACCACGGCACCACCACCAAAACCGTTAGTGGAGCTCAGAGGTCGGTGTCTTCTGCCACCCGTGGCCACGGCAGCTCTTATCCCCCTGATTGTTGGTGGGGCTCAGGGCAGTGGCGTCTTCTGCCTCCTGTGGCCATGGCGGTTCTTATCTCCCCAGCCATTGGTGGGGCTCAGATCTGAAAAAAGCAGGATGGAATCAGAGATATACAACCATATAAATTATACCAATTCATCTAAACATTAAGTAGCAAAGAAATCCCAGATCTGCAGAGAAGCAGTGTTTTCACAAGAAATTACAAAAGTCATGGAAGAGAGAAGCATTATGTGCCACAAATGCATAGTTAACTGCAAATTAATCACATTGTACCTGTGCCCAAAGCTGATAATGCAAGCGCGGCACCAAAATGGCCGCCGCGCTCTTTGCGGGGGCCCCCCACAGGACGAAGGCATCCGGGTAGTTAGGGGCGTGGCCAGCTCCCTTATAAAAGGGGTGGCCACGAGGCAGCCGAGCTGCCATTTTGCGAAGCGACGGAGCGGAGAAGTTTTTCCTCTTACTCCGTCGCTTTTACCTTGAGCGGGAAGCCTTTTGGCTGCTGACCTTCCTCTTTTCAGCTTCCCTTAGGTCCGACTGAGATGCCTTCGAAGAAGAAGGCGGCTGCGAGCGCGGCTCGGGTGGTTCGGAGGCACAATCCGGGTCGGAGGACCGCGGCTGCGCCTTCCCACCAGCCACCTTTGCCGGCTCCCACCGGGACCGGTGGGATGGGGTCTATTACCCCCTGGCTGGAGGCTGGGGACCCGAGCAGGGGTCCAGCTTGGGCTGCGGCCCGCGGCCCGCAAGCAGCGGACGCCGCTCCTGGTGCTCACTCTACTGGGCCTCCCTCTATCGGGGCACAGCTCACTCCAGGGCCTTCCAGCCTTGGGGGGTGGTGTGGTCCCCTCCCTTGGCAGGTGCCTACACCGGCCCTGCTGGGCCTGGGTGTGGGGTCATGGCCATATTCGGGCCCCGGGGTGCAAGGACCTGTACCCACGCCCGTAACGGGCGGGCCGGCTGGCCCGTGGCCCCACGCCAGTGTGGAGGCCTTACTGGCCCGCGTGGTGGCACTCGAGGCTTCCCTTGCTCGGGCCAGCCACGCCGGGGCTCCTTTTGGGGTGCACTTTGACGCGTCGTCTGCTGGGCAGCGGCAGGCGACGGGACGGGTCGAGCAGCTTGAGGCCCGTGGCGCGACTTCGGCCACTGCCTCGCAGCTCCCCAACCAACAGGCCAGCGCGGGTCAGGCCCCGACGGCGAACTCTACGGCGGTCGTGAGCTCCGACGCCCCCAGTGGGCCGGAACCCCCGGTGGGGGCGGCCCGCGGGGGTGCAGCATGTGAGTATGCAGTACAAACTAGTGCACCTACACATGTGGCTACATTGGGGGGGGGCTTTCCAATGGCCTTGGCCTCGCATGGGTGGTGCGGCGGTACAGCCGCTGACGCACCACCGGACGACGTCAACCACCACCCAGGGCCCCGGGGTGGGGAGCGTTTCCTACCCTGTGGGGAATGTTTTGGGGGTGGCTGGGCTAGTCCAAGCCCCTTTCCAGATGCCCGCAGTTTCTGCTGTGCCTGTCTCGGCCTTGCCGACAGCGGGCTATTCCTTGCCACTGGGTGACCACTTGGCACAGGCCACCAGAGAGAAAATATGGCGAGGGGAGTATGTTGATATCTTCTCACTCCTAAACAGGGAGCCCACCAAGGAAGAGAGGGAGGGGCAGGATGAGAAGGATAAGGAACAGGCACGTCGTCGCAAGCCACCACGAACGTGGGCCAACTGGCTGCCGGCTTACCTCATCTACATGGCGGTGTACCTGAGGGCCCGGCCGGATCTGGCAATTCCGATGGTCCAGTATTTGGACAATATCTATCGGGCGATGGTTGATTTTCCGGGCCCGTCGTGGTTGGCTTATGACGAGGAATTCCGTATGCGAATTCCCCTGCACCCTGAGATGAGGTGGGATGAGCCATGCCAGAGGCTTTGGCTTCTGTACATGACGCCCACGCGCCCCGCGCCAGGGGAAAGATACCATTGTGGACATGCGATCCAGCGAGTGGCTCCAGCACAGGTTCCCCGCCAAGTGGCGGGGCAGGGGGTTCCAGCCCGCCTGCTGTGCTGGACTTTCTCGTCTAATGGTTCATGCAATAAGAAGAATTGCAAGTACAGACATGAGTGTCCCACCTGTGCGGGCCCCCATGCAGCCTCTGCCTGTCCCAGGCCTGGAGGGACACGGGGCAGAGGGAGGGGCGGACAGTGGGCTGGCAAGACTGCCGCAGATGGAGCTGGTTCACCGAAAGGCTCCCTCCCCAATTAATGTGGACATGTTGGAGCGTTGGCTCGCATTGTACCCGAAGGGGGAGGATGCAGATTATCTCCTTCAGGGCTTTAGACTGGGGTTCCGTATTCCTTTCATGGGTGATAGGTCCCCTCAGGATGCCCCTAACCTTTTGTCCCTTAGGGGGAGGGAGGAGGTGGCTGCCACCAGCATCAATAAGGAGGTCAATGCGGGCAGGGTCGCTGGCCCTTTCCCTGCACCCCCGTTCACTAACCTCAAGGTATCGCCCCTGGGCTTGGTTCCCAAGAAGTCACCAGGCGAGTTTCGCCTTATCCATCACTTGTCCTACCCAGCCGGCCGATCGGTCAATGATGCTATCCCTGATGACCTTTGCTCAGTCAGGTATACATCTTTTGACCACGCGCTGCGCATGGTGCGCTCATGTGGCCCGGGTGCGCTGCTGGCTAAGTGCGACATTAAGTCGGCTTTTCGCCTCTTGCCAGTGCACCCGGGCTACTTTGAATTGCTGGGTTTCAAATTTCGGGGCAAATATTATTTTGATAAGGCCATGCCTTTTGGCTGTTCCATATCATGCTCGGCTTTCGAGCATTTCAGTACCTTCCTAGAGTGGGCTTTCGTCCGCAGGTCAGGGTCCCGGTCTGTAGCCCATTACCTGGATGACTTTTTATTCGGGGGTGAACGGGGCTGGGACACGTGCACACGTCTCCTCAACACATTTCAGACGCTAATGGAGGAACTCGGTGTCCCTTTAGCGCCCGAAAAGACCGAGGGCCCATCTACACAGCTAGTCTTCCTGGGGGTGGAGATTGACACGATAGCGCAGGCGTCTAGGTTACCGTGGGATAAGGTGTCAAGGATAGTGGCCCTTATCTCGGACTTGTTGGCCAAGCGCAAGGCATCACTGAGGGAACTGCAGGTGCTGCATGGTCACCTTAATTTCGCCTGCAGAGTGGTCGCACCGGGCAGGGCTTTTGCCCGGCGTTTGTGCGACGCTATGGCAGGATTATCCAGGCCTCACCATAGGGTTAGGCTTACCCGGGGTATCAGGGCAGACATGCGTGTCTGGTTACAGTTCCTGAGGGAGTTCAATGGGGTCTCATTTTGGGGGCATGACCTCCTGGCTTTCCCTCAATTTCAGATTCAGTCTGATGCCTCGGGATCCCTCGGTTATGGGATGTACTTCAATGGGAAGTGGGCCTATGGTGGGTGGCCACCGGCCTGGGCAGGCACGGGTCGCCTGCGTGATCTCACATATCTGGAATTTTTCCCTATCCTGGGTGCTTTGATGCTATGGGGCCAGGAGTGGTCCAACTCGGTCGTGCATTTCTGGTGTGACAATGTGGCTGTGGTCCACATTGTAAATGCACAGACTTCCAAATCGCCCAGGTTTATGGATCTAGTGCGCCAATTTGTGTTGCGCAGCCTGCGCCTCAACGTACTGTTCAGGGCCAGGCATGTCCCAGGGGTTAATAATGATATTGCTGACGCTTTGTCCCGCCTACAGATCTCCCGGTTCCGTGCCTTGGCCCCGGATGTGGAGGAATTTCCCTCGCCACTCCCGGAGGAGATATGGACCATTGGCAAGGAGAGGTGAACCGGGCGATTGGCCTGTTGCTAGCGCCACGCACCCGTAAGGCATATCACCACGCAATTAATTCTTTCAGGGCATTCTGTACTCAATTTCAATTGCCAGGAACCTGGCCGATCCCGGTAACCCATGTTCTGCGGTTCATGGTTTACCTGCATTCTCAGGGCCTTGCACCTCGCACCATAGCATCTAAGCTTTCAGCGTTGGCTTTTATGGCCAAGGTGGGGGGTCATGTGGACAGCACCTCTGACTTCCATGTGAGACATGTTTTGGAGGGGTGGGTGCGCGAGCGCGGGCGTTGCCCGGACGACCGCCACCCAATTTCCACAGGGGTCCTTACCCAGTTGGCCCGGGGCTGGCCTTGCCTCTGTTTTGATGCATATGAGGCAGCCCTGTTCCATGCAGCCACAACGGTGGCATTTTTTGGAGCGCTCCGCATCAGCGAGCTTGTGATGCTGTCTAAGGCGGATGCAAGTCGTAGGGCACTGGAACTCGAGGATGTCTGTGTTGCCAAAGACTAGGCTCAGTTGAGGATACGTTCCTCTAAGACCGATCAGCATGGTGTCGGCAGTGGTGTGCGACTGCTACGGTGTTCTTTGGCAGACATCTGTCCGGTTGGTGTCCTACAGGAATTCCTGGCACTGCGTGGCATGCACCATGGCCCGTTTTTCTGTCACCAAGATGGGTCTCCCCTTACTAAATTTCAATTTTGGAAGGTGACGGGCAAAGCGCTGGCCAGTGTGGGCCTCCCAGGCGCCCGCTATGGCACTCATTCATTCCGTATACGGGCGGTCTCGACCGCAGCTGCTTTTGGGTACTCAGGGGCTGACATACGTAGCATGGGACGGTGGGGTTCGCAATGTTTTCAATTTTATGTGCGCCCACTCCCGCCGTGAGTACCAACCCAGTCACCTTACCTACTTTCCCTCATTTTTCCTTTACAGACCCGGGGTGTCGTATTACACCGGTGACAGTATGGCTGGTGGGCCATAGCTACGTGCACAGGGCAGCGCGTTATGCTGCGGCGACAGAGTGGGGACCCCGACTGGGACTGGGTGCATACGCAAGTCTCACATGGCATGGTAAGCCCGGGATGTTATGGCGGGAGCTGCTGCCTTTCCTTTTTTCAGGCCAGAATGCTGACCCGCCTGACATTCTGATCATACACCTGGGGGGCAATGATTTGGGCCAGGTCACCGGCTTGTCGCTGAAGCATGCGATTTGAGAGGACCTCGCCTACCTGCATTACGTCTGGCCCGCCACAACCCTTGTTTGGTCGGACATGGTCCCGCGCCATTCCTACAGAGGGGGTATTGACCTCCTGGCCCTTGACCGCGCTAGACGCATGGTGAATAGGGCAGTGGCGCGTTTCCTTGTCGACAGGGCTTGGGGGAGGGTCAGTCGTCACCCCGCTATTAGCCTCCAAAGTTATGACTTGTATGCAGGGGATGGGGTCCATCTGTCGCGAGGAGGTATGGACCTCCTGTTGGGTGATTGGCGAGCAGGCCTGTTGACCGAGCTGACGGTCTGGGGGGGCGTCGAGCCTTCTTTGAAGCCCCTCCGTGTGGCGGGTAGCACTGGTAAGGTAAACATTATGACCCACAGGTATCCGGCAAGTTCGCAATTGACTGGACAACACTAGACAGGCATAAGTTGGTTAAACGTTGTCCGGTCAACGACGAACTAGGCGACGGGGTGATGGCTATAGCTAGACAGCATGCATCACCCCGTGATTTTACGGATACGCGTCAGAGGGTGGGGTCATTAGTTAGATATTGACTACGGTCAACAATTTGTTTGTGGTCAACAAACAAATTGATACAAATGGATACATTGTAGCAATTGCCGTTGGCAATTTTGGGTGGTACCTTACCAGTGTTACTTCGGCCTGCTTGCCTTAAGAATTATGATTGGTCAATTACCAATAGAAATTTATAATTCGGACTAGGGCATGAATCAATAAATGTGGCCCAATGCCGTTATCCACTTTCATTGGTGTCTGAGTCCTTTATTGGGGGGTGCACCTGCAATTGTGAAATGTACTTAATTACCAGTTTCTGCTGAAAGATTGCAATGTTTAAGTTCTCGTGTCTAAACAAGAGAGTTGTTTGCTCTACTGTGGAAGTCCAGTAATAAAGCCTCATAGTGATGGGTGAATATTTAGTATATGCAGACAGTTCAAGTGCCAACTTGAGCCCAATTAGAATGAAAGGAATCAAGAAGAATTTTAAATTTTAATTACCATAGGAGAAAAACATCCTATTGTGTATGCCTAATTCGCTGTACAAGATTAATTTTTCTGAACTAGCATGAAGCAATTAAGGTCCTGATTAAATTCCAGAATGTTTGTACTGTATTAATATTTTCCTAATTGATGATGTATTGATTTATATTTTTCCAATTTGGGGTGTGACTTTATTATAACTTGAAACGTTTGAAACCTACTAATGATAATTTTTAGTATTTTGTCGGCTGCCTGGCCTTTTTCAGCAGATAAAAATCAGTTTTTTATTCTAAACATGGCTTTTTGCCAGGAAGATAGATTACAAGTTGAAGCGTGTGTTGTTGTTTTTATTGTAGCAGGTTCCTAACTCTGCCTTATAATACATAAAGTGGCTAGCTCTTTTTAGTATTTTGTACACTCAGTGTGTTGTACACTCAGCAGATGGTGAGGAAGCATAATAGGGCCTGCTCCCTAGTGTACGTTTCGATGGTGCCTCCAATGTGGGTTGTATGGCAGGCTATAAGTCTGGAAACAAGTAAATGCTAAAAAAATTTATGTGTGCATATTTCAAGTATGAAAGCAGGCCTACGAGACGTGGTGGTTCTTTACAGGTGATCCTGAACATATTGCTCTGTAAAGTAGTACATATGTGACGTATTTTATTGTTGTATTTTAAGTGTTTTCACATTGTGTACAATTTATTATCCTTTCCTTTTGCCTCTAGAGTCAAAAAGGTGGTGGGAACAACTTTTTCAGGGTTTAACTCCTCGGCATCTCCATGCAATATAAATGTAATACTGTATTAGCTGGAAGAGTGAGGAGATTAAGTCTTTAAAAAGTAATTCTGAGAGGAACAGATGAAGAGCACCAGTTCTAAGCCAGACCAAAGGCGTACATAGTTCAGCATCTTATTTGTGTAGGCACCCGTATACCTCTGGGAAGCCCTCAAGAAGCACATGACAGTAATAGCCGTCTCATGGTCTTCATCCACCCCCTTCAACTACTATTCAGAAGAACACTGCCATTGAATTGAAAGATTCAGCTCAGCTTTCATGCCTAATACCTGACTGTACACTTATCCTTTTCCATTCCACATCAAAGCCCCATGCCAACTCCACGGCTGGTTGGCAACTGTGGGAAACAAAATTCTGAATTAGATAGACTTTGTGTGTGATCTGGCAGAGTTCTTGTTATGTCCTCATATCTTGTAGTTATGAAAAGCTACTCATATTGTCATCGACTGAGCTATTATGGTGGGCATACCCATACCTTTGCAACTCCCCTCCTAAGGAAATATGCTTGGTCCTACTAGCCTGCAGAATGTCCTTACAGGCACTTTTAGTCCATCTTCTCATGAGATAATCTTCTTATTAAGGACTGCTAACTATAAATTAGTAGAGCCCATGAAAAACTTTGTCGCTGCTATTATGCTTTGTATTTAAATGTTTTGTAAATTGTCTTCTAGAGTCAGTATGCTCAAAAAGGTGGCTTAGAAATCTTGTAAGTAAACAAAGAAATGTACAGTGATACTGTACCTCGCTTAAAGAGCATAATGCGTTTCACGGGATTGCTCTTTAAGTGAGTTTGCTCTTTAAGCGAAACACCATTGTAAGTGACCAATTGTGACTTCTGGTGGTGGTGGGGGAATTCTGAACCCCGATTTAGTTGTTAAGCAAGTTTTTGGTTGGTTTTAGTTGTTAAGCGAGGCGACCATTCAGAGAAAATTCTGCTCTTTAAGTGAGTTAGTCTCTAAGTGAGGCACACTTTATGCGTGGTTTTACTGTATGCAAGTAAAAAGATAGTTTCAATTAAAATTCCCCTTGGATTCATTTCGATTTGTAGGTGAGCAATTAGAATTGGCTTTATGGTGTTGTTGCTGATGGTAGTGGTGGTAGTAGCAGGAGGAGGATTTTTTTTCAACATCTGAAAGAACCTAGAGTCCTCATTGTGCTCTTCCTAAACTAAAATGTTCACCACCAATCTCCCTTTTGCATGGGATCAGGTGAAGAACCACAAACATACATTATATATTATTGAATTGTTCATGGAAATAGAAATATAGGCTTGTGGTTTTTTTAAACTGTGATGGAGATTTCTGAGTGTCCTTCACTGAACTGAATCATTCTGGGTTGTTGCTGGGAAGCAATGGATTGATAGTCCAAACAATCTAACCTCGTGGTCTGGGGGAAAACGAAACCTAAATTCAATGGGCAGCGAGTCTTGAGTAGTCATTAACTGAAATCCTTCAGAGGAAGGGCCAGAGAGTGGAATTTGTGAAGGAGATAAAAAGGAAGGGAGGACAGTCTCTTGGCCTGTGTAAGTGAGTCTATGGGGGTGCTTTGAACTCTGCAATCTATTAAATTAATCTATTAATCTATTAGTCTATTTAACTAGAGAGAGGAACCCTTTAGGGCTTCCAAACTTAGGCAGGTTTTCATTGTTTTAATGTGCTTTCTGAACTAAAAATGCTTTATTTGCTTAAGAACTCTGTAACGTGTTTTTGCTACAAAATTTATTTTTAAAAGACATGAAGACTGGAGTTGTTTACTTTTTCTATCCGCTACCTTCCTAACATCCTGGCTAAGATCAGGAATTGTGAAGAGGCAAGCAAAATCCTGGATTGCTTAGCCGCAGGGTGTCAGTTCAGGTGCGTTCCCACTAATTTGTAAGCCAAGGCTCTACTCGAGAGTAACAGGACTGTGACACTTGGAGGCCTTGATTATGTCACCAATACTTTTGTGCAGGTAAAATCCAGAATTTCGGAATGCGTGTACTATTGTAGAATGAACCAGGTGCTCTCTGCCACTACCATGGAAAGGAAAAAGGATAACAAAGAAGTCTTTTTATCTGTCTAGATCAGTGTTTCCCAACACTTGATCTTGGGACTTCAATTCCCAGAAGCCTAAGTCAATTCCCTAAAACACTGATCAGCCAATGTACTGGGTTACACAGAAAGAGCCTCCTTGAAGATTGTAGTATTTTTTAACCACAATTTTTAATCTGGTAATGGCAATCTTGTGTTGCCAGCTAATATTTCTCACACTAGCTCAGGCAAAAGGAACTGCAGAATGAACTCACCAAAAGGTGCCTTTGGTTTGGCAGTTCCATGTCTGGCTTAGACATGGAAGAAGAAGAAGACAGTGGTGGCGGCGGCAACGCCGACACCAATGTACTGACTTAAGTTGGGAAACACTGATCTAGATAGACTTTGGGAAAGACCCTAATGATATGACTGCAGTGGCTCAAGTGGCTAAGACGCTGACTGGAAGGTGGGAGGTCAGCAGTTCGATTCCCGAGTACTGCAGGATGGAATGAGCTCCCCTCTTTGTCCCAGCTCCTACCGACCTAGCAGTTCAAAAGCAAGAAATTGCAATTAGATAAATAGCGACCACTTCAGTGGGAAGGTAAGCAGCGTTACATGTGCTCCAGTGTCTAGTCATGCCTGCCTCATGACCATGGAAACGTCTGCAGAAGCAGACAGTGCTGGTTATTCGGCTTTGAAACAGAGATGAGCACTGAACCCTAGAGTTGTATACGACTGGCTTCCGAGCAAGGGAAACCTTTATCTTTATAATGATAATGCAAGCGCGGCGCCAAAATGGCCGCCGCGCCCTTTGCGGCCCCCCCCCCACAGGACAGAGAAACCGGGTAGTTAGGGGCGTGGCCAGCTCCTTTATAAAAGGGGTGGCCACGAGGCAGCCGAGCTGCCATTTTACCTCAGCGACGGAGCGGAGAAGTTTTTTCCCCCGTCGCTCTGTCGGACCCCTGTGGCTCAGGGGATTAAGATCCTGAACTCGCTGCCTGGAGGGTCGGAGTTTGATTCCTGAGCACTGCAAATGCTCTCGTGCTCCGGCTTTCCAGTCAGTGGGTGCTGAGCCCTGGATAGGGATCGTGTTGCTCTATACTCCTTGAATGGCTGGTGAGTGTAAAAATAAAGCGACGGTGAGGAGGAGTTTTTTCCGTCGCTTTATTCCCTTCTGCCGCTTTGCAAGAGGCTTGAGTTGCCAGCCTTTGTTCGAGGCTTCCTTTCGGCTTTCCAGCCTATTGCCTTCAGAGCGCGGGGGAGCAGAGAAGTTTGCTCCGTCGCTCACTGATTTTTCCAACTTAGGGGTGCCCAAACTTTAAGTAGGACTGCAGTGTATCCAGTGCTACAGAAGCTGACTGGGTTGTTTAAGGTCAGTGTTTCAATTTCTGCGCATGCAGGACAGGATGAGCTCCCGTGCCGTGCCGTTTTCAACCCCAGGCCGGCCCTGCGGGGGATGCGGCCCTTGGCCCACGGCGGCCCGCCAGGGGCCGGGACAATTGGGGGGAGGGCCTGGTGCTGCCTCACAGCATGTTTTTGCCAATTAGGGGCTGGAATTTTGGGGCATGGCTTATTCGGGCACAGGCTCTGAATTCAGGGCCTCTGGCACACTTCCCGTCGGGCCGTCCGGCCCGCCTGGCCCACCTACTGGGGGTTTACTGTGGCTGGGGGTGCCTGGTTGGCACGTTTGGCGGTACTGGAGGCATCCTTAGCAATCCAGTGGGTGGGGGGTCCTTTTCCGATCTACCGGGCCCTCCTGTCCGCCGGCTACTTCCACCGCTGTCACTCTGTAACAGGCGGCCGGCTGGGTCGGGCTTATGGAGACAGTCCAGCCTGTGCCTGCCGCTGCCTCGCAGCTCCCTGTTTGTCCGGTACAGTGATTGGAATGCGTTGGAGGTCGTCCTAGAGCTCGATTTCGGTCGCGAGCTCCGACGCCCACGGTGTGCCGGAACCCCCAGTGGGGGCGGCTCATGGGGGTGCAACTAGTGAGTATGGGGTCAAGTTGAATACGCCCACATCTCAGTCCACTTTCAGCGGGGTGGTTCAGTGCTCTTCGCCTTGCCAATTAGAGGCTAGTGGGGCATCACTTGTCATTCTATCCCAGTGCCCTTGGTTGCATTATGGCACGACCCTGGGGGTGGGGATTTCTGCCCCGGGGCAGTATGTGGCACTGCATGGGCTATCCAGGTCCCGCTGCGCATGCCTGGTCTACATTTTGTACCGACAACGGCCTTCCCGATGATTGGCTAGCCGCCACGCACGTCGTGGTTGGCTTATGAAAAAAAAAAAAGAATTCCGTACAAGAGTGCCCCTACACCCGGAGATGAAGTGGGATGAGCCCTGTCAGAAGCTGTGGCTTCTGTACATGACCCCACGCGCACTGCGCCTAGGGAGATGTATCATTGTGGAATTGCGGTCTAGCGAGCTGCTCCAGCGCAGGCACCCCGCCAAGTGGCGGGGCAGGGGGTTACAGCACGCCTGCTGTGCTGGACCTTCTCGGACAATGGCTCCTGCAATGGGAAGAATTGCAAATACAGACAGGAGTGTCCCACCTGTGTTGGCCCCCACGCGGCCTCTGCCTGTCCCAGGCCTAGAGGGATGCGGGGCAGAGGGTGGGGCAGACAGGGGGCTGGCAAGACTGCCGCAGATGGATCTAGTCCACCGAAGGGCTCCCTCCCCAATTAAGGTGGACGTGTTGGAGAGTTGGCTCACATTGTACCCGAAGGGAGAGGATGCGGGTTATCTCCTTCAGGGTTCTAGGCAGGGGTTCCGGATCCCTTTCATGGGTAATAGGTCCCCTCAGGATGCCCCCAGTCTTTTATCCCTTAGGGGGAGGGAGGAGGTGGCTGCTGCCAGCTTTCACAAGAGGGTCTATGCGGGCAGGGTCGTTGGACCTGTCCCTGCACCCCCGTCCTGGGGAGCATATTATTTCAATGATGCCATGCCTTTTGGCTAGTCCATGGGGGCTCGGTATTCGAGCGTTTCACCACTTTCCTACAGTGGGCTTTTGTCCGCAGGTCAGGGTCCCGGTCTGTAGCCCATTCCCTGGATGGTTTTATTCGGGGCTGAACGGGGCTGGGACACGTATACACGTCTCCTCAACACATTTCAGACGCTAATGGAGGAACTTGGTGTCCCTTTAGCGCCCGAAAAGACCGAGGGCCCATCTCCACAGCTAGTAGTCCTGGGGTGGAGAGTTACACGGTAGCGCAGGATTCTAGGTTGCAGCGGGATAAGGTGTCAAGGCTAGTGGCCCTTGTCTTGGTCTTGCTGGCCGAGCGCGTGGCATCACTGAGGGAACTTCTGGTGCTACATGGTCACCCCAGCTTTGCTGGCAGGGTCGTCGCACCGGGCAGGGCATTTGCTCTGCGCTGGTGCGACGCCATGGCGGGATTATCCAGGCCCCACCACAGGCTCAGATTTACCCGGGGTATCGGGGCAGACGTGCTTGTCTGGCCATAGGTCCAGAGGTAGTTCAACGGGGTGTCATCTTGGGGTCTGATCTCCTGGCTCCCCCTTGCTTTCAGATGCAGTCCGATACCTTAGGATTCCTGGGTTTATGGATGTACTTCCATTGGAAGTGGGCCTATGGTGGGTGGCCACCATCCTGGGCAGGCAAGGGTCGCCTGCAGGGTCTCACGTATCTGGAATGTTTACCTACCCTGGGTGCTTTGATGCTATGGGGCAAGGAGTGGGCCAACTCGGTTGTGCAATTTCGGCATGGCAACGCGGCTGTTGTCCGCATCGTCACTCCACAGATTTCCAAATCGCCCGGGGTCATGGAGCTGGTTTGTGTTATGCAACCTGCGCCTCAACGTTCCCTTCAGGGCCAGGCATGTCCCAAGGGTTGATAATGATATTACTGCTGCTTTGTCCTACCTGCAGATCTCCCGGTTCCATGCCTCGGCCCCCGGATGCGGAGGAATTTCCCTCGCCACTCCCGGACGAGAGATGGAATGTTGGCAAGTAGAGGTGAACCGGGCGATTAGCCTGTCAATAGCGCCATGCATAGTAAGGCGTATCACCACGCATTTAGTTCCTTCAGAGTATTATGTACCCGATTTCGATTGCCAGGAACCTGGCCGAGCCCAGTAACCCATGTTCTGCGGTTCATGGTTTACCTGTATGCCCAGGGCCTTGCACCACGCACCATAGCATCTCAGCTGTCGGGTTGGCTTTATGGCCAAAGTGGGAGGTTGTGTGACAGCACCAATGACTTCCGGGTGAGACATGTTTGGAGGGGTGGGTGCGCGTGCGCGGGCGTTTCCCGGGCGACCGCCACCCATTTACCCAGGGGTTTTTTACCCAAGTGGCCCGGGGCTGGCCTGGCCTCTGTTTTGATAGATGAGGCAGCCCATTTCATGCGGCTACTACGGTGGCCTTTTTGGAGGCGCTCCGCATCAGCGAGCTTGAGATGCTGAATAAGGCGGATGCAAGATTTTACCAGGGTTTTACCCAATTGGCCCGGGGCTGGCCTGGCCTCAGTTTTGATAAATGAGGCAGCCCACTTCATGCGGCTACAACGGTGGCCTTTTTGGAGCCCTCCGCATCGGCGAGCTTGAGATGCTGAGTAAGGCGGATGCAAGATTTCCCCAGGGTTTTCACCCAATTGGCCCGGGGCTGGCCTGGCCTCTGTTTTGGAAATGAGGCAGCCCACTTCATGCGGCTACAACGGTGGCCTTTTTGGAGCGCTCCGCGTCAGCGAACTCGTGATGCTGTCTAAGGCGGATGCAAGTGGTAGGGCACTGGAACTCGAAGATGTCTACGTAGCCAAAGACTGGGCCCAGTTGAGGATACGCTCCTCTAAAACAGATCAGCATGGCGTAGGCAGTGGTGTAAGACTGCTACGTTGTTCTTTGGCAGACATCTGTCCGGTTGGTGCCCTACAGGAATTCCTGGCACTGCGTGGCATGCACCACGGCCCGTTTTTCTGTCACCAAGATGGGTCTCCCCTTACTAAATTTCAGTTTTGGAAGGTGACAGCCAGAGCCCTCACCAGGGTGGGCCTACCAGGTGCCCGTTATGGCACACATTCATTCCGGATTGGTGCAGCCTCTACAGCAGCTGCTTTTGGGTACTCTGGGGCTGACATACGCAGCATGGGGAGGTGGGGCTCGCAATGTTTTCAGTTTTATGTGCGCCCACTCCCGCCATGAGTACCAATCCAGTCACCTTACCGCCCTTTTCTCAATTTTCTTACAGACCCTGGGTGTCGTATTACACCGGTGACAGTATGGCTGGTGGGCCACAGCTATGTGCGCAGGGCAGCGCGTTACGCTGCGGCGACAGAGTGGACCCCGACTGGGACTGGGTGACCACGCCAGTCTCGCAGGGCATGGTAAGCCTGGGATGTTATGGCGGGAGCTGCGGCCTTTCCTTTTTTCTGGCCTGGGTGCTGACCCGCCTGACATTCTAATCATACGCCTGGGGGGCAATGATTTGGGCCAGGTCACCGGCTTGTCGCTCAAGCATGCGATTTGCGAGGAACTCGCCTACTTGCATTATGTCTGGCCTGCCGCAACCCTGGTTTGGTCGGACATTGTCCCGTGCCATTCTTACAGAGGGGGCGTTAACCTCCTGGCCCTTGACCGCGCTGGGTGCGCGGTCAATAAGGCGGTGGCGCGTTTTCTTACCACCAGGGCTTGGGGACGGGTCAGTCATCACCCCGATATTAGTCTACAAAATTATGACTTGTACGCAGGGGATGGGGTCCATCTGTCGCGAGGAGGTATGGACCTCCTGTTGGGCGATTGGCGAGCAGGCCTGTTGACCGAGCTGACGGTCTGGGGGGGGGCGTCAGGTCTTCTTTGAAGCCCCTCCGTGTGGCGGGTAGCACTGGTAAGGTAAACAGTATGACCCACAAGTATCCGGCAGGTTCGCAATTGACTGGACAACACTAGACAGGAATAAATTAGTTAAACGTTGTCCGGTCAACGACGAACCAGGCGATGGGGTGATGACGATTGCTAACCAGCATGCATCACCCCTGTGATTTCACGGATACGCGTCAGAGGGTGGGGTCATGAGTTAGTTATTGACTACGGTCAATAATTTGTTTGTTGTCAACAAACAAATTGATACAAATCGATACATTGTAACCAATTGCCGTTGGCAATTTTGGGGTGGTACCTTACCAGTGTTACTTCGGCCTGCTTGCCTTAGGAATTATGATTGGTCGTTTTACCAATACAAATTTATAATTCGGACTAGGGCATTGAATCAATAAATGTGGCCCTATGCTGTTATCCACTTTCAATGTTGTCTGTGTCCGTTATTGGGGGGGTGCGCCTGCAATGCAAGCGCGGCGCCAAAATGGCCGCCGCGCCCTTTGCGGGCCCCCCCCCACAGGACAGAGAAACCGGGTAGTTAGGGGCGTGGCCAGCTCCTTTATAAAAGGGGTGGCCACGAGGCAGCCGAGCTGCCATTTTACCTCAGCGACGGAGCGGAGAAGTTTTTTCCCCTCCACCCCCTCCCTAGTTAACAGTGTGATATTATGGTCGCTTCGGGGCCGGGTGGGAATTTTTGGTTGGGACCCATATTGGCTTCCGGGTCCTGGCTTTTTTGCCCATCCCACACTGTTGCTATGGTTTGATATAGGGGTCTTTCTGTGTTCCTACTGTTGACTTTGGTCACATTGGCGGGTAGCACTGGTAAGGTAAACAGTATGACCCACAAGTATCCGGCAGGTTCGCAATTGACTGGACAACACTAGACAGGAATAAATTAGTTAAACGTTGTCCGGTCAACGACGAACCAGGCGATGGGGTGATGACGATTGCTAACCAGCATGCATCACCCCTGTGATTTCACGGATACGCGTCAGAGGGTGGGGTCATGAGTTAGTTATTGACTACGGTCAATAATTTGTTTGTTGTCAACAAACAAATTGATACAAATCGATACATTGTAACCAATTGCCGTTGGCAATTTTGGGGTGGTACCTTACCAGTGTTACTTCGGCCTGCTTGCCTTAGGAATTATGATTGGTCGTTTTACCAATACAAATTTATAATTCGGACTAGGGCATTGAATCAATAAATGTGGCCCTATGCTGTTATCCACTTTCAATGTTGTCTGTGTCCGTTATTGGGGGGGTGCGCCTGCAATGATGGGATACCTAAAGGCCCTTGGAAATTTCAGTGGGTTCTGTGACACTTAAGTCACGTTTGTGGATGTATTTTGGAGACTGAAGTTTCCACAAGATCTTCAAATGGGAGAAATAAAAATAGTCCACCATGCCTGGGGGTCTCACTTGCAGTTTGTATATGGTGCCATCTTTAAAGTCAATAGTAATTACTCTGTATAACAAGCTATCTGATAATTGCTTGACTCAGTTATTTTATTTATTCCAGGACTCGGAATTTGACCCATTGAAGTTTACTAGTATCATTGAATGTGAAGAGCCAAATAATGACTTAAGTAGGTTTCGAGGCTTCATGTGAGTATATCCTACAATTCTGTCTGCTAAATCGATCTTATCATGTGAAGTGAAGTTGCTGGGAAGAGAACCTAATGGATTAATTAAATGGAAAATGCCATGAAGAAACTAAATTACAAGGCAAAGTTGTTTTGTGGCAAAATTTTAAAGGAAGCATGAGAAAACAGTTCTAGCTCCAAATGACTCTTGTTCCATCAAGCAGAGAGGTGGAAAACTTCGCTCTTGGTTTGCAGGATGCAGTGGGGTCACCACTTAAATTTTCAATTTAAATTTTTCATAATTGAAAGAAGAGGCAGGGTCTGTAATTGATTTGTGGAAGAGCTGTCTGAAAGAAAAGATCTACAGCTATTGAAACTGCACAATTTAGTGACTTTATGGTTGGCCCAATGCGGATTGGAAGATACTTAGTTCTTTTAATATTCCTTTCAGAGAAAGCATTTCTAAAATACTTTTTAAAGAAGGCACTTCTAAAAAATGCGGACTTGGAGATGACTGCATTCTCATAACATACCAAACAGTCTCTATTGTTCTGCCAGGATCTTGTTAGTGGATTTTCCTACTGCTGTTGGTAGTGATTTTCCCTGAGACTGAGGATTTCATCCTTGGCCTCCTGCAATTCTAAATGTAACCCAATTCAGTAAAAGCATTTGATCTTAATCTGGGAACAGAGAGAAGAGGCTAGCCTTGCTCTCCTCTGTAGTAAGTCTTGTCTGTAGAGAAGTAAATCTCAAGAAGCGAGCAATCTCGATTAGTGAGAAATCATCACCTGGTTAGAAAATCTAGAGTCAGGAATCCTGACCATGACCAGATACTCCACATGTACAGATCACTGTCTTCTTCAGATCTAACTCTTTACATACAAAATCTAATATGGAAGAAGTTGAACTAACCTGCTTCCTTCCCTCATGGGTCAAGATTAATGTTTTTGTGGAATGCCTGCATACAGCTTTGGTGACCTGTGATTGTCTTTGAAGCAGGCAGGCAAATCAACATGTGGTGAACACATCTATTATGTTACCCACTATTTTTTTTCTTATAGTAAAGGTAAAGGTCACCCTTGATCGGAAGCCAGTCATATCCAACTCTAGGGTTCAGTGCTCATCTCTGTTTATAGTCGAAGAGCCAGCACTGTCTGCATTTGCAAACATTTCCATGGACATGTGGCAGGCATGCCTAGACACTGAAGTGCACGGAATGCTGTTTACCTTCCCACCGAAGTGGTCCCTATTTATCTATTTGCAATTTCTTGTTTTCGAACTGCTAGGTTGGCAGGAGCTGGAACAGAGATGGGTGCTCATTCTGTCATGCAGTACTCTTATAATAATCTACTAATTCACTGCTTAGACTTTATCTCAGAGAGCAAAAAAATGAAGCAGCAAATTACAGAGAAAAGACATCAAAACAAACATCCATTATATTTTACAGAGTTGTGATTTTCTAAATTTAAAAGCAACACATAAGAAGCATCTGGCAATTTAGTTTTTCTCTGGATTGGGACCAGGTTCTAATTGATAGCTATTGGGCATTTCAGCCACATAGGATGCAGTCCTATCAACAAAAAAAGGGGGAGGGACTTATTTATGAGTGAATGTTTACATGACATTCACACTAAGTTATGGAATCATGGCATGTTTCCTGTTTGATATTGAATTACTTTGATCGTGTTTTGAATATTTTCTGGAAGCATGTATGGAGCCGTTACCAACACTTTTACCAACTTTTGTCGCTCGGTCGGGACATAAAAGGAGGACGGTCACGACTGGACTTTTGTGGCCCTCTGACTTTCTTTACCTTCATTACCCCTTCCCCTCCCACCCCACCCCACCCTTTTTCTGGTTGAACTCAAGGACTGTGTGGTGGTGGGAGGTTGGTTATCACTATTTCTCCCCCTTCCCCCCAGTTCCAGTGGTCTGGTAGGAAGCAAATAGGCATGCTTGTTCATCTTTTGTATCATTAATATTTTTACTGCTGCTGCAAAAATTCAGCTCTTTTAAGAATCATTTTTCCTACTGAAAGAGGTGTGGGTTAAAAAATAAATAACTACTGGCAGTTTTAAAGCAGAATGTTTATTCTTTGAATAGTTTTAACCTGATTGTGTTCTGCTCTCTATTTTAATGCATTTGCTTTCCTGCTCAAGTAATGCACCTGATAAGTAACTGCTATCATCAATGCAAAGCTACAGTATCTGCTATCTTTGTGTTGAGCAGGAGAAACATAGGGGCAAAGTACAAATATTGTCAATCAAGCGTTCAGGACAAAGGGGTCACTACCGGCAGCCTATATTTTCTTTGTCCTAAGCTGTAGTGAGATACAGATTTTAGACAATGATAGTGTTTTGAGTCATACATTATTCCTATACTTGCTCAGACCCCCAAGTGTAATTGAGCTCTGTAATCAACCTGTTATATGATATGCCAGAGCTTGGGAAAGTGTTTTTCAGGACTACAGCTTCCACAGTCCTGCAATGAGTATCTATAGAAACCCAAAACTTGCTCCACCAAGGTCTGTAAATTATTCACGTTCTTCTTTCATGTCCCAATCAAACCCTGGACTGCCAAAATGAAGTAACTTTCTTGGCTGTGTCATTGGCCAAATTTAATTCCTCATCAGTGCATGTTTCTGGCAGCAATCGGCAGACCAGTAAATGAGCCGGATTCTATATCTCTCCACATTCACACAGTTGTTGTCCACCAGCAGCCGCCACTTGAGCATGTTGGTCTTGCATTTAGGGACTCCATCCCTCATCCTATTCAGAGTTCTCCAAGTGACGTAGGGGAGTTTGAGCTCCTAAGCTATATCCTCCTTTAATGTTGTTTCTTGCCCAGTGAAATTATTCATTTAAGAGAAATCAATATAAGAGTAAGCCCATGTGAGCTCATAAGAGCCTCTCCTATCCTCTTAGTTCTTGCCTCATTCTGGTTGAAAACTCAAGTTGCAAGCTTTTTGAGAGGAGACTAAACTTAACTGCTTCCTGTTACTCCAAAAGCTCCACAAATATTTATGATTCCTTGAAGCTAAAAACAAAAACAAGAAGACAACAGATTTGAGGTTCATAGAAAGTACTTGGCAGGGATAACAAGTTGCAAGCAGTTGACCTAAGAATAACTTTCTTAATTTATTAAGAGCTTTTTGTTCCTTCATTTTTTGGCCAAAGTTTGTGGGAGATGCTAGTCAAACCAATTCATGTTGGATTAGGGAAGCTTTGGATTTTACCTTGATGTCATCAGAATAGAATAAAATAGGCTTGTCCTAATAGTGTGTGTCCATCAACTAAAGCCATAGCTGGGATAGAAGAAATGTAGGTGGAATGAAGAGCTTTCATAACAATTAAGAATTTTCTCTCACCCGACCCACAAGTGTGACATTACACCAATTATCCACCTTATCTGCCATGGATTATCCATTTGTGACCTTCTCTCTTATCAGTCGTAGCCTGGGATGATATTTTTTTGACTCCTAACATTACTACTGTAGGTATTTCTGTTCTTAAAATTTACCATTTCAGTTTATAAGCATATAAATATATCTCTGAAGAAAATCGACTTTTGCATCATCATGGGACACAGCTTTTTTGAAAGAGTAGTTGTGGGGAGATAGGAAAGGTTGAAGACCAGTAAGTACAATAGAATGAGCATATCAGTGTTTCTACAAGCAAGAAGAAAGCCACAGAAAAGAGCAGAGTGACACAGTTTCAGCACCTGTTTCTTCCTTCCACATACTGTTTTGTGCCTAGGGGTTTCTTGTTTCCGGTGCCAATAAACATGCTCATCAACAGACCTTTTGTGAGCAGAAAGCTGTGTTCAGGATGAAAGGAGTTGTTGCATCTAATTGTGTGTGCAAGTGAACAACTGTCCCTCAAAGAGCTGCCTTTTTAAAGATAAGGTCTTTAAAAGACTATTTCTCCCTATAGGACTCAGCTTTCAATTTTGAAGTTTTTGAAAATGTTGCAAAGTGTTCCTAAAAGTGTCCCACCACATTGTCCCTCAGTGATACTGTTCCATATTTCCAAACACCTAGATCAGGAGTTCTCAACCTTTTAAATCCAGGGGCCATGTCATGCTCCCTCAGACAGCTTCAGAGGGCTGGATGGCCATTTTGCCCTTCCTCCACCACATGGCACTTCCTGGTGTGGTGGAGGCGGTGGGGAAGCCACATGAAATGGTGCACAAGCCACATCCGGGCCCCGGGCTGCAGGTTTAGAATCCCTAACCTAGATTGATGCTGAGGTTTGGAGAATGCAAGCGCGGCGCCAAAATGGCCACCGCGCCCTTTGCGGCCCCCCCCCACAGGACAGAGAATCCGGGTAGTTAGGGGCGTGGCCAGCTCCCTTATAAAAGGGGTGGCCACGAGGCAGCCGCGCTGCCATTTTGCCTCAGCGACGGAGCGGAGAAGTTTTTCCCCTGCGCCTCCGTCGCTCGTTGGTATTGCCGGGAAGCCTTTTGGGTCGATTTTGCTTAGCTAGCTTCCCTTTTTTGCTCGAGATGCCTTCCAAAAAGAAGGCTGCTGCGAATTCAGCTCGGGCTGTTAGGAGGCGCAACCCAGGTCGGAGGACCGTGGTGCCGCCTCCTCAACAGCCACCTTTGCCATCCCCGGCCGGGGCTAGTGGCTTGGGGTCTATCGCACCTTGGCCCGTTCAGAGTGCGGGCGCGGAGGGCGCTCCGGCCCGCGGCCCGCGAGCGGTGGACTCCGCTCCTCCTTCCGCCCAACCCGTTGGGCCGACTACTTCTGGGCCGCAGCCTCTCCCGGGGCCCTCTAGCCTTGGGGGGTGGCCCGGTGCCCCGCCTTGGCAGGTTTCCTCACCAGCCCTACCGGGCTTCGGCCCTGGCCAATGGCCATATCTGGGCCATGGGGTGCAGGGAACTGTCCCCATGCAAGGGTCAGGTGGGCCGGCCGGCTCTTTACCCATGGTTACTGTAGACACCTTACTGGCCCGTATTGCGGCCTTAGAGGAGTCTTTGGCCCGGGCCAGTCAGGCAGGTGCCCCTTTCGGGGTACCTTTGGAGGCGCTATCGGCAGCAGGACAACGGCCGGCGGGGAGGGTTGAGCTGCTGCAGGCGGGTGGCGCGGCTCCGGCCACTGCCTCGCAGCTCCCCAGCCAGCAACCTGGCGCGGGTCAAGCCCCGGTGATGAGCTCTACATCGGTCGTGAGCTCCGACGCCCCCAGTGGGCCGGAACCCCCGTTGGGGGCGGCCCGCGGGGGTGCAGCATGTGAGTATATGGTGCAAACGAGTACATCCACACACATTCCCAATATAGGGGGGACCTTTCAGTGGCCTTGGCCTCGCGCGGGTGGTGCAGGGGCTACGCCGCTGGCGACCCACCCGGCGACAACTACTGCCACCATGCCCGCTGGGGTGGGCATTGGTTCTTACACTGCTGGGAACGTACTTGGGGTGGCAGGGTTAACTCAGGCCCCTTTGGGTAGGCCAGCTATCCCCTTTTCGGCTTTGCCGACGGCAGGGTATTCCCTGCCATTGGGTGATCACTTGGCTCAGGCTACCAGAGAAAAGATATGGCGAGGGGAGTACGTGGATATCTTCTCACTCCTGAACAGAGAGCCCACTAAGGAAGAAAGGGAGGGTCAGGATGAGAAGGACAAGGAGCAGGCACGCCGCCGTAAGCCGCCGCGTACCTGGGCTAACTGGCTCCCCGCTTATTTGATATACATGGCGGTGTATTTGAGGGCGCGGCCGGATCTAGCTATTCCCATGGTCCAATATTTGGACAACATATACAGGGCGATGGTAGATTTCCCGGGCCCCTTATGGCTAGCATATGATGAGGAATTCCGTATGAGGATTCCCCTGCACCCCGAGATGAGATGGGATGAGCCGTGCCAGAGACTGTGGCTCTTGTATATGACACCCACACGTCCTGCCCCGGGGGATAGATACCATTGTGGACATGCGGTCCAGCGAGCAGCTCCAGCGCAGGTTACCCGCCAAATGGCGGGGCAGGGGGTTCCAGCCCGCCTGCTGTGCTGGACTTTCTCGTCCAATGGTTCCTGCAGTCGGAAGAACTGCAGGTATAAGCACGAGTGTCCCACATGTTCCGGTCCCCATGCAGCCTCTGCTTGTCCCAAGCCTGGGGGGGCGCGAGGCAGAGGGAGGGGTGGACAGTGGGCTGGCAAGCCTGCCACGGATGGAACTAGTTCTCCGAAAGGCCCCCTCCCCAATTAAGGTGGACATGCTGGAGCGCTGGCTCGCATCGTACCCAAGGGGAGAGGACAGGGAGTACCTCATCCAAGGTTTTAAGCAGGGTTTTCGTATCCCTTTTATGGGTGATAGATCTCCTCAGGATGCTCCCAACCTTTTATCCCTCAGAGGAAGGGAGGAGGTAGCCGAGGCCAGCGTTAAAAAGGAGTTAGACGCGGGCAGGGTCGCCGGACCTTTTCCCGTACCCCCTTTTCCCAACCTTAAGGTTTCACCATTGGGTTTGGTTCCTAAAAAGTCCCTAGGTGAGTTTCGCCTTATTCATCATTTGTCCTACCCAGCCGGCCGATCGGTCAACGACGCGATACCTGATGACCTTTGTTCGGTCAGGTATACATCGTTCGACCATGCGCTGCGCATGGTGCGCTCGTGTGGCCCGGGTGCCTTGCTGGCCAAGTGCGACATTAAGTCAGCTTTTCGCCTCTTGCCGGTGCACCCGGGCGACTTTGAATTGCTGGGTTTTAAATTTAAAGGGGAGTATTATTTTGATAAGGCCATGCCTTTTGGCTGCTCCATATCATGCTCGGCTTTCGAGCGTTTTAGTACCTTCCTAGAGTGGGCTTTCGTCCGCAGGTCAGGGTCCCGGTCTGTAGCCCATTACCTGGATGACTTTTTATTCGGGGGTGAACGGGGCTGGGACACGTGTGCACGTCTCCTCAATACATTTCAGACGCTAATGCAGGAACTGGGTGTCCCTTTAGCGCCCGAAAAGACCGAGGGCCCGTCGACCAAACTAGTATTCCTGGGGGTTGAGATTGATACAGTAGTACAGGCTTCTAGGTTACCGGGTGATAAGGTGTCCAGGATAGTGACCCTTATCTCGGAATTGCTGGCTAAGCGTAAGGCATCCCTGAGGGAACTGCAGGTGCTACATGGGCACCTCAATTTTGCCTGCAGGGTGGTCGCACCGGGCAGGGCTTTCGCCCGGCGCTTATGCGACGCCATGGCAGGGTTATCCAGGCCCCACCACAGAGTCAGGCTTACCCGGGGTATCAGGGCAGACATGTTTGTCTGGTTGCAATTCCTGAGGGAGTTTAATGGGGTCTCATTTTGGAGGTCTGACCTCCTGGCATCCCCCAATTTCCAGATCCAGTCTGATGCCTCAGGATCCCTGGGTTATGGGATGTACTTCAATGGGAAGTGGGCCTATGGTGGGTGGCCACCGGCATGGGCAGGCACAGGTCGCCTGCGGGATCTCACATACCTGGAATTTTTTCCCATTCTGGGGGCTTTGATGCTATGGGGCGAACAGTGGGCTAATTCGGTGGTGCATTTCTGGTGCGACAATGCTGCCGTGGTGCACATTGTCAATGCACAGACTTCTAAATCGCCCAGGGTCATGGATCTAGTGCGCCATTTTGTGCTGCGCTGCCTGCGCCTCAACGTCTTGTTCAGGGCCAGGCATGTCCCGGGGGTTAATAACGATATTGCTGACGCTTTGTCCCGCCTGCAGATCTCCCGGTTCCGTGCCTTGGCCCCGGATGCGGAGGAATTTCCCTCGCCACTCCCGGACGAGATGTGGACTATTGGCAAGGAGAGGTGAACCGGGCGATTGGCCTGTCACTAGCGCCACGCACGCGTAAGGCGTATCAACAAGCATTCAATTTGTATAGGGCTTTTGCTACTCGATTTCAATGGCCAGAGACCTGGCCCATCCCGGTGGACCATGTTCTGCGGTTCATGGTTCACCTGCATGCACAGGGCCTTGCACCTCGCACCATAGCATCCAAGCTCTAGGCGTTGGCTTTTATGGCCAAAGTAGGGGGTCATGTGGATACCACCTCTGACTTCCGTGTGAGACACGTTTTGGAGGGGTGGGTGCGCGAGCGCGGGCGTTGCCCGGACGACCGGCACCCTATTTCCCCAGGGGTTCTTACCCAGTTGGCCCGGGGCTGGCCAGGCCTCTGTTTTGATCATTATGAGGCAGCCCAATTGCATGCAGCCACAACGGTGGCATTTTTTGGAGCGCTCCGCATCAGCGAACTCGTGATGCTGTCTAAGGCGGATGCAAGTGGTAGGGCACTGGAACGCGGAGATGTATATGTTGCCAAAGACTGGGCCCAGTTGAGGATTCGCTCCTCTAAAACAGATCAGCATGGCGTAGGCAGTGGAGTAAGACTGCTACGGTGTTCTTTGGCAGACATCTGTCCGGTTGGTGCCCTACAGGAATACCTGGCACTGCGTGGCATGCACCACGGCCCGTTTTTCTGTCACCAAGATGGGTCTCCCCTTACTAAATTTCAGTTTTGGAAGGTGACTGCCAGAGCCCTCACCAGGGTGGGACTACCGGGTGCCCGTTCTGGCACACATTCGTTCCGTATTGGCGCAGCCTCTACAGCGGCTGCTTTTGGGTACTCTGGGGCTGACATACGTAGCAGGGGGAGGTGGGGCTCACAATGTTTTCAGTTTTATGTGCGCCCACTCCCGCCATGAGTACCAATCCAGTCACCTTACCTTCCTTTTTCTCAATTTTCTTACAGACCCTGGGTGTCGTATTACACCGGTGACAGTATGGCTGGTGGGCCACAGCTATGTGCTCAGGGCAGCGCGTTACGCTGCGGCGACAGAGTGGGGACCCCGACTGGGACTGGGTGACCACGCCAGTCTCTCATGGCACGGTAAGCCTGGGATGTTATGGCGGGAGCTGCGGCCTTTCCTTTTTTCTGGCCTGGGGGCTGACCCGCCTGACATTCTAATCATCCACTTGGGGGGCAATGATTTGGGCCAGGTCACCGGCTTATCGCTCAAGCATGCGATTTGCGAGGACCTCGCCTACTTGCATTATGTCTGGCCTGCCACAGCCCTGGTTTGGTCGGACATTGTTCCGCGCCACTCTTACAGAGGGGGCGTTAACCTCCTGGCCCTTGACCGAGCTAGGCGCGCGGTCAATAAGGCAGTGGCGCGGTTTCTCACCACCAGGCCTTGGGGACGGGTTAGTCATCACCCCGATATTAGTCTACAAAATTGTGACTTGTATGCAGGGGATGGGGTCCATCTGTCGCGAGGAGGTATGGACCTCCTGTTGGGTGACTGGCGAGCAGGCCTGTTGACCGAGCTGACGGTCTGGGGGGGGGCGTCAGGTCTTCTGTGAAGCCCCTCCGTGTGGCGGGTAGCACTGGTAAGGTAAACAGTATGACCCACAAGTATCCGGCAGGTTCGCAATTGACTGGACAACACTAGACAGGAATAAAGTAGTTAAACGTTGTCCGGTCAACGACGAATCAGGCGATGGGGTGATGATGATTGCTAACCAGCATGCATCACCCCTGTGATTTCACGGATACGCGTCAGAGGGTGGGGTCATGAGTTAGTTATTGACTACGGTCAACAATTTGTTTGTTGTTAACAAACAAATTGATACAATTTGATACATTGTAACCAATTGCCGTTGGCAATTTTGGGGTGGTACCTTACCAGTGTTACTTCGGCCTGCTTGCCTTAGGAATTATGATTGGTCGTTTTACCAATACAAATTTATAATTCGGACTAGGGCATTGAATCAATAAATGTGGCCCTTTGCTGTTATCCACTTTCAATGTTGTCTGTGTCCGTTATTGGGGGGGTGCGCCTGCAATGCAAGCGCGGCGCCAAAATGGCCGCCGCGCCCTTTGCGGGCCCCCCCCCCACAGGACAGAGAATCCGGGTAGTTAGGGGCGTGGCCAGCTCCCTTATAAAAGGGGTGGCCACGAGGCAGCCGCGCTGCCATTTTGCCTCAGCGACGGAGCGGAGAAGTTTTTCCCCTCCACCCCCTCCCTAGTTAACAGTGTGATTATGGTCGCTTCGGGGCCGGGTGGGAATTTTTGGTTGGGACCCACATTGGCTTCGGGTCCTGGCTTTTTTGCCCATCCCACACTGTTGCTATGGTTTGATATAGGGGTCTTTCTTCGTTCCTACTGTTGACTTTGGTCACATGGGCGGGTAGCACTGGTAAGGTAAACAGTATGACCCACAAGTATCCGGCAGGTTCGCAATTGACTGGACAACACTAGACAGGAATAAAGTAGTTAAACGTTGTCCGGTCAACGACGAATCAGGCGATGGGGTGATGATGATTGCTAACCAGCATGCATCACCCCTGTGATTTCACGGATACGCGTCAGAGGGTGGGGTCATGAGTTAGTTATTGACTACGGTCAACAATTTGTTTGTTGTTAACAAACAAATTGATACAATTTGATACATTGTAACCAATTGCCGTTGGCAATTTTGGGGTGGTACCTTACCAGTGTTACTTCGGCCTGCTTGCCTTAGGAATTATGATTGGTCGTTTTACCAATACAAATTTATAATTCGGACTAGGGCATTGAATCAATAAATGTGGCCCTTTGCTGTTATCCACTTTCAATGTTGTCTGTGTCCGTTATTGGGGGGGTGCGCCTGCAATACTTGGATCTGTCATTCAAATCCCAACCAAGGCACAAGGGTCAGAATCATCTTTCCCTACAATAAAAAAAATCACACCAACAGGTTTAGAAACTACCAAATATTATCCAAGCCTTAAATTCACTGAAGCAGAAAAACCTCTTCTTTGTTGCCCTTGTGAATCCACACTAATGAGTTAAACTGAGTTCAGTGTAAAATATTGTAAATCTTCTGTGTAAAGTATTGTAAATCTGTGTAAAGTATTGTAGATCTTCACAGAAGAACAGTTTTCTTAAAGAAGGGGTGGGAAATGCTTCTTTCATTTTAATGGATGGAATTGTACGAATGCTACATTTAATCTTTCTGTCTTAGAAGTTTTAAATCTAGACGTGCTTTAGAATGTGAATGTTTCCTCCTCTATGTTTAGTAACTGCTATTTATAAAGAATTGTCTCTTACTGTATTGCAGTGTGCATAAAAATGAGAAAAAGGTGGCACTGTATAAAGAAAATCTTTTGTTACGAGGATGTACTATTAGGAATACAGAGGTTGTATCAGGAATAGTAATCTATGCAGGTAAGAGATGGTTTCATTACTCTGTTTATTTCACTTTTTTAAAATCTCCCCCAGTATTCTGTATATTACAAGCATGTGATTCCATTCCTTTGGCAGGGCATGATACAAAAGCCTTATTAAATAACAGTGGACCACGTTACAAGCGTAGTAAGCTTGAAAGACAAATGAATATTGATGTCCTCTGGTGTGTTCTCATTCTTTTCACGATGTGCCTGTTTTCAGCTATTGGTAAGTTCCCTAATATTTAAATTACAAACTACAGTAAAACCCCTACTTACGCAAAAAATCCATTCCGTAGACTTTTGCTTAAATCAGTTTTTTATGTAACTCAAAGCAAACCCATAGGAAAATGATTTTTTATATAACTCGAAGCAAACCCATAGGAAGTTATTTTACAGTGGACCCTCACATAACAACATTACTTGGTTTGGCGAAAATGACACTATCCATTATGTGAGGGTTGACTGTATGTAAATTTATGTAAATCAGGACATGGTTTTAGCACAAAATCATTATGTAAGTCGAATTTTATGTAACTCGGGGCATTGCAGGCGCACCCCCCAAAAAGGACTCAGACACCGGTATAAGTGGATAACGGCATTGGGCCACATTTATTGATTCATGCCCTAGTCCGAATTATAAATTTCAATTGGTACTCAGCCAATTATAATTCTTAAGGCAAGCAGGCCGCAGTAACACTGGTAAGGTTCCTCCCAAAATTGCCAATGGCAATTGGCTACAATGTATCCATTTGTATCAATTTGTTTGTTTACAACAAACAAATTGTTGACCGTAGTCAATAAACTATCTACTGACCCCACCCTCTGATGTGTATCTGTAAAATCACGGGGTGATGCATGCTGAAGAGCTCCTGCCATCACCCCATTGCCTGGTTCGTCGTTGACCGGACAACGTTAACCAACTTGTACCTATCTAGTGTTGGCCAGTCAATTGCGAACCTGCCGGATACCTGTGGGTCATAAATATTTACCTTACCAGTGCTACCCGCCACACGGGGAGGCTTAATAAAGACTCACCACCGCCCCCCCCCCCCAGACCGTCAGCTCGGTCAACAGGCCTGCTTGCAAATCTTCCAAAAAGAGGTTCATACCTCTGGGCGACAGATGGACCCCATCTGTTGGAATCTGATTCATGTAAAGATCTCTTCAATCAGTCAGCCTCATTAGCAGCAGTTTGTATCCTCAGATCTTTTGAGGTAGAGACAGAAAAAACACGACTGCAGTCCTTGGCTGACAAACGATACTCATGCCTTCTCTTTATTCAGGCAGAGAGTCTCAGAAACGAAATTTAAGCAAGCAATGTATATCAGAAACGAAACTTAACAGAGACAAAACTGAGGGCCCACAGCCAATCAGAAGTGTCAGAGCCCAAATAAGGAGAATACTTTTTCACTATTTTACGCATGCAAGCAAAGAGGCTTTTGGTTACAAAATGTGTCAGAGACAGGCAAGACAGAAACCAGATGCCTTCCCACATGTCCTCCTTTTTCATTTAAATTTGAGAGAGGGACAGACGGCTAATCATACCCCTGCATGTCATCATACTCCATAACTACTCCTCCATATACATCATCACTGTCCTCCCGGACATCGTACCCCTCCTGACTCCTGGTACCTTGTTCCGGAGGATGATACCTCATTGAGTACAATTGCCGTCGTGCAAAACTCGATGTCTCCCTTCTACGCAGTGGACATGTGTTACACATAGAAATAAGGTTAGGAATACAATTAATGCAAAAACACAAAGATATAAGGCAGATAATAATAATAAACCCATAAAAGAAAACTAGTCTAAGGACAGATAAATCAGGCAACCAAGAAGTCACCCAATCAAAGAGATTAACATCAGTGCGTACATTGTTAGTAATGCTCTCCTGTAAATTCTGAAGCTCTTTCTCAATAGTATTATTCAGATAAAATAACCCAATGCTGCACATTGATATTGTCCTGGATGGAAATTCGTGGCAACTCCATTAAAAAAGAACCACATGTTAGGATCCTTGATTTGCCATCCATTGCAAATTGAACCACTATCTATAGCAGAATAATCAGGAGTAAACATAGGAAACACATCATATATATCTTCAATAGTAGTGTTAAACAAGGTATAATTAAGCTTATAAGAACTGTTATAACTACCCCATAACCAAAAATAATCATCATAACCCGTATAATTGCCTACATTCCACAAAACCCTTTTTGCTTGAGTCCAGTACTTCCATTTACTATTCCAGACTCCAGAACTATGACAGCAGAAACAAAGTCCTTTAGTGTATTTCTTGAATGTCATGCTTCGCCAGCGGGTGTTGTTAAATTGTTCTGGAGGATTAGAGAAGAGCGTAGACCTATCAACATGTTGCAAATGTCCAATAACCAACTCAGGCGTGTTGAACAATGCCGGAAGAAAGGCCATTTGAGACACGGCCAGTGGATGCTCATAGTATAACGTTGCATTCTTACCATGAACCTCAAACATATAGTTAGCATGACGAAGCCAAAAGTTGGGGTTGCCCCCATGAGGTATTGTTCTTACAGCTGGAAGCACAGTAAGAAAGAAAACAAATGTCAGCAAATTTAGTCTACTGGTGAACCACCATCCTGGAGCTGAGTAACCTTCTTCTCTCTCCATGGGCGGATCGCTCGAGCAGGAATCCTTCCACTCAGGATTCCCTTGTTGCCAATAAATGACCAATGGCTTAGGAAGACACTCCCCTAAGAAACAGGAGCATGCCCTGTTATTACTAGTACCATGTAACTAAACATGAAACATGCCTGATGTATAACACAAATGCAATATCACAAACCCATATACATGTGTAGGGTACTGACAACTCTTCCATGTACTTCTGAAGGTACCTTGAGATATGCAGTTTCATAAGGCAATACATAACATAAGCAAAGACAGGTCTTTCTCCTGCAAGAGAATAAGCAAACATTTAAGCATAAACAAAACATGAACATTTCTTTTCTTCCTTACATGAAGGAGGTCTGGTTGCATTTTAGAAAGCATTTCTCACTTCCCCAATTACATGAGTAAGGCATTAAATTTCTTCTTCTCCCACTGGTGTGAGCGAAAGAAGCATTCAATAACTTATAATCAGCATAGCATGGTAACTCAAATACAGTACAAATCTCATTGAAGCATTTCACACTCATAGCCTGAGCAGGTAGACAATTTCTTTAAAAAGGCTGTCAGGTTTTATAATGCAAACAAAGCCAATTCTTTTTTAAAGTCCACACAAACTTTTTTTCTTTTTAGTCCAATTAAAATGTCCAAATTAAAAGTCCAAATCTTAATTGAAGCTTCCTAAAACACTCTCTCCTCTCCAGCACCGTTCTTGGCATGGCAAAGGTTGAAATTAAGCCATAAATTAAGTCTCACTGACTTCACAAGACAATCCCACACAACCCCCCTTTTCAGCTTTTCTGGCAAACACACATTCCTTCATGCTCCAGCCACACCCATCTGCATTAAGGCAGGCGAAGAGGTGTGAAGGCACAAAGAACAAATTCTCCAGAAGTTGCAAGTAATTTTACACAGAAGAAAATCACAGGGAATTCCAAGTTGCTTTCCCTGCAATCCTGATGCCTGAAACTTGGGACAGCTCACTCTGGATCTCTTTGTTTGAGGGTTGGGCAGTTCAAAATCAGCCAAAAACTGTATGTCTGCTTCCTCCTTGTATTTTTGCAACAGCCTGCTGTCCATCGAGGAAATATTCACCCACCTCTTCCTCTGTATTTCTTTCATCTCCAGCATCTGATTCTCAACCTTATGACAAACTGCATCTGTTAGTTTGTACTTGCACCCCTTTTTGGTCTTGGGTTTTGTGCATTCCTCCTTTGGGCCATCCTTCCACTTCTGTAGGATCTTCCTGCCCAAACGTGAGGTATCAAGTTTACTACTCAGCTTCTCCTGCTTTTGTGATGAGGGTTGCTTCACGGGGGGGCTGAGATCTCCTATGCTCTTTGAAACACACTTCTTGCTTCCTGCCACTCTGCATGCATTAACAGCTTCAATCTGTGATGAGGTCCCCACCATTTGTTCCCCATCAGCTGGCACAAGTTGTTTTTTAGACTCGGCAGGCAGTATTGCCGCAGTCCCATCTGCCAGCGCCTCTCTGTTCACTGGATACACAGCGACAGGTTCCATATCCAGCACAGCTGCAGTTAAAGCAGCAGAGAACAGTGTTTTTGTAGGGCTAAAAGTGCTTGATTGCTGCAAGGCAGGATATAATGTCCCATCTTCTTTTCCACCCCCATCCCCATCAGGGGGCTGTTGTTTCTCATATGATGGAGGGGCAGCTGCCATAGCCCCCCCCTTTGGCTGGAGGCAAAAGCTTTGGGAGGGGGCCAGCAAGCCCCTGAGACAACAGAATATTCTTTGGCGTGAGTCTTTGAAGGCAGTCTCTGACTTCCTCCCATGTAAATAGCACTGATACAGAAATTCCATTATGCTTCTGCATTTCTCTCCCAATCTGTTTCCACTGTTTTAAGTCCAAGCATTCATCAAATTTAACCCAATGACAGTTTTTTTCTCTAGCTTTGACAAGCTGTTGTATTTGCTTTTCATCAGCCTTTCACCCATTGTTATTCAAAAGATCTGAGATATCTTTACAAAGTTCCTGCATTTGCGAAGAAAGCACACACCCCATGATAAAAATAATAATATTTTTCTTTTTCTTTTGTCACTCACCTAATGTGGGACCCAAAGTTGACTTTGGATGAATCTCGAGCGCTCGATTTATGGCCTTCCCGGTCGTAGGTGAATGAAGACCTTGTCCCGGTCGATGAGGTGATAATTAGATGCTAATTGCTGAAGCAGAGTTCAAAGAAGGCTTTCTCATTGTAGTTCAAAGCGTCACACGGAGCGCCACTTGTTGGAATCTGATTCATGTAAAGATCTCTTCAATCAGTCAGCCTCATTAGCAGCAGTTTGTATCCTCAGATCTTTTGAGGTAGAGACAGAAAAAACACGACTCCAGTCCTTGGCTGACAAACGATACTCATGCCTTCTCTTTATTCAGGCAGAGAGTCTCAGAAACGAAACTTAAGCAAGCAATGTATATCAGAAACGAAACTTAACAGAGACAAAACTGAGGGCCCACAGCCAATCAGAAGTGTCAGAGCCCAAATAAGGAGAATACTTTTTCACTATTCTACGCATGCAAGCAAAGAGGCTTTTGGTTACAAAATGTGTCAGAGACAGGCAAGACAGAAACCAGATGCCTTCCCACACCCATCCCCTGTGTATAGATCATAATTTTGGAGACTAATGGTGGGGTGTCGGATGACCCGTCCCAAACCCTTGTCAGCAAAGAACCGGGCAACTGTCCTGTTCACCGAGCGACGAGCGCGGTCAAGGGCCTGGAGGTTGATACCCCCCCTGTAAGCGTGACGGGGTATGATGTCCGACTATAGCAGGGTTGTGGCAGGCCACACATAATGCAAATAAGCCAGGTCACTGCAGATCATATATTTGAAAGAAAGGCCAGTGACCTAGCCCAAGTCATTGCCCCCGAGGTGCAGCACCAGGACATCAGGCGGTTCAGCATCCCTGATGGAGAAAAGGAATGGCAACAGTTCCCGCCATAACATTCCGCGCTTACCATACCACCTGATACATGCGGATGTACGTAGTCCAAGCTGGGGTCCCCACTCTGTCGCCGCAGCGTACTGCGCTGCCCAGTGCACATAGCTGTGGCCCACCAGCCATACTGCCACCGGTGTGTGGCGACACACAGGGTCTGTAAAATAAAAAGAGACAGGACAGTGACTTAACTGGTACTCATACTTGAAGAGGGCGCACATATAATTCAAAACACTTTGATCCCCACCTCCCCATATGGCATATATCAGCCTCAGAGTACCCAAATGCAGCTGCAGTAGAAGCAGCTCCTATTCTAAATGAATGGGTGCCGTAACGAGCCCCGGGGAGGCCAACACTGGACAGTGCCTTACCAGTCACCTTCCAAAATTGAAATTTAGTGAGGGGAGACCCATCCTGGTGGCAGAAAAACGGGCCAGGGTGCGTACCACACATTGCAAGGAACTCTTGTAGGGCACCAACCGGACAGATGTCTGCAATGGAACATCGTAGCAGTCTTACACCACTGCCTACACCATGCTGATCAACCTTTGAGGACCATATCCTCAACTGAGCCCACTCATTGGAAACATAGACATCTTCGAGTTCCAGTGCCCTACGCGCCGCATCCGCCTTAGACAGTAGCACCAGCTCACTGATGCGGAGCGCTCCAAAAAAGGCCACCGTGGTAGCCGCATGAAACAGAGCTGCCTCATACCTGTCAAAACACAGGTCATGCCAGCCTCGTGCAAGGTGGGTAAGAACCCCTGGAGAAATAGGGTGGCGATTGTCCGGGCGGCGTCCACGTTCCCGTGTCCACCCCTCCAAAACATGTCGTATATGAAAATCATTCGGCCATGAATGCCAGCCTGGATGCTATGGTGCGGGGAGCTAGGCCCTGACTGTGTAGGTAGACCATAAATTGGAGAACATGTGTAACTGGAATGGGCCACACCTCGGGCAACCGGAGTTGCACACAATTTTTTTTAAATTGACTGAATGCATGGTGATACGCCTTACGCGTGCGGGGCGCCAGCGACATGCCGATCGCCCGGTTCACCTCTCCTTGCCAAAAGTCCAAATCTCGTCTGGGAGCGGTGAGGGGAATTCCTCTGCGTCCGGAGCCAAGGTGCGGAACCGGGAGATCTGCAGGCGGGATAAAGCATCAGCAATATCGTTATTAATACATGGCACATGTCTGGCCCTGAAGAGCACATTGAGGCGTAGGCTGCGCAACACAAACTGGCGAACTAACTCCATGACCCTGTATGATTTTGATGTCAGGGAATTGACAATGTGCACTACCGCAGCATTGTCACACCAGAAATGAACCACTGAATTGGGCCACTCCTCGCCCCATAGCATCAAAGCTCCCAGTATCGGGAAGAACTCAAGGAATGTAAGATCGCGTAAACGATCCGTGCCCCTCCAAGCTGGAGGCCATCGGCCGTAGGCCCACCTCCCCTCAAAGTAAATCCCATAACCCAGGGACCCCGAGGCATCCGACTGAACCTGGAACCTAGGGGAAACCAAAAGGTCAGATCTCCAAAACGACACCCTGTTGAAGTCCCTAAGGAACTTAAGCCAGATCAACATGTCAGCCCTCATGCCCTTGTTCAGTCGGACCCTATGATAGCGCCTGGATAGGCCAGCCATGGCGTCGCACAAGCGTCGAGCAAAAGCTCTGCCAGGCGCGACCACCCTACAGGTGAAGTTAAGGTGACCATGGAGAACCTGGAGCTCACGCAGTGACACCTTGCGTTTGGCCAGTAAGGCCAAAATCAAAGCAGTGATCCGGGTAACCTTGTCCATGGGTAACCTGGATGCCTGCGAGACCGTGTCAATTTCAATACCCAGAAATGTGAGCTTGGTTGATGGGCCCTCGGTCTTTTCGGGCGCTAAAGGGACCCCAAGTTCCTGCATTAGCGTCTGAAATGTGTTGAGGAGACGCGTGCACGTGTCCCAGCCCCGTTCACCCCGAACAAGAAATCATCGAGGTAGTGGGCTACAGACCGAGACCCAGACCTGCGAACAAAGGCCCACTGAAGGAAAGTGCTAAAACGTTCAAATGCTGAACAGGAAATAGAGCAGCCAAAAGGCATGGCTTTATCAACATAAAAGTTTCCCTGGAATTTAAAACCCAATAACTCAAAGTCACCCGGGTGCACAGGCAACAAACGGAATGCCGACTTAATGTCACATTTTGCCAAAAGCGCACCCGGGCCACAAGAGCGCACCATGCACAGGGCCTAGTCGAATGATGTATACCTGACCAAACAAAGGTCATCAGGAATGGCATCATTGACCGAATGGCCCGCCGGGTATGACAGATGGTGAATTAAACGAAACTCCCCAGGGGTCTTTTTGGGCACCAACCCTAAAGGGGAAACCTGCAGATTGGGAAAGGGTGGCATGGGAAAGGGGTCAGCAACCCTACCTGCATTAACCTCCTTAGCAATACTTAGGGTGGCCACCTCCTCCCTGCCCTTAAGGGAAAGTAAATTAGGGGCATCTTGGGGGCACCGCTCCCCCCTAAATGGGATGCGGAAGCCCAGCTGGAAACCCTCTAGGAGGTACCTAGCATCCTCCCTCCTCGGGTAAGTTGAGAGCCACCGCTCCAACATCACCACGTTAACTGGGGAGGGGGCCTTTTGAGTGACCAGCTCCATCAGCGGCAGGTCTGCCCGCTCCTTGTCCACCTCTACCTCTGCCCCGTGATCCACCGGCTCGCAGACACGCAGCGGCGGCGTGGGGGCCAGCGCAAGAGGGACACTCATGCTTGTATCGGCACTGTTTTCTATTGCATGCACCATTGGCCGAGAAGCTCCAACACAGCAGGCGGGCTGGAACCCCCTGCCCCGCCAGCTGGCGGGGGGCCTGAGTTGGAGCAGCTCGCTGGACCGCATGTCCACAATGGTACCTCTCCCCAGGCGCCGGGCGCGTGGGGGTCATATACAAAAGCCACAGCTTCTGACAGGGCTCATCCCACCTCATCTCTGGGTGCAGGGGCACTCTCATTCGAAATTCCTCATCGTAAGCCAACCACGATGGGCCAGGAAAATCCACCATTGCCCTGTAAATATTGTCCAAATATTGGACCATAGGAATGGCCAGGTCAGGCCGAGCCCTGAGATACACCGCCATATATATGAGATATGCGGGTAACCAGTTGGCCCATGTGCGTGGTGGCTTGCGACGGCGAGACAGCTCTTTATCCTTTTCATCCTGCTCCTCCTTCTCTTCCTTGGTGGGTTCCCTGTTCAATAGGGAGAAAATATCTACGTACTCCCCCCGCCAAATCTTTTCCCTTGTGGCCTGGGCCAAATGATCCCCGAGGGGCAAGGAATACCCGGCTGTCGGCAATGCTGACACCGGCACGGTATTGATACGGGCCATCATGAGAGGGGCCTGGACCGTCCCTGCGACATCCGTTGCAGTCCCAGTTGCGGAAACCCCTCCACCTAATGTCACACCAGTATGAGGCCAAGCTGCACCTGGGTAAGCCAGGAACTGATGCCCTCCCGCCCCGACATTACGAGGCCATGGTCACTGGAACCCCTCCCCAGAAGTGGAGTGTGATGTGGGCACATTAGCTTGAACCTGATACTCACTGGGTGCACCCCTGTGGGCCGCCCCCACTGGGGGTTCCGACCCACGGCGGGCGTCGGAGCTCGCGACTGAGATCGAGCTCTGAGGACACATCCGACCACTACCTGACTGTAGTGCCTGCTGTACGAGGAGCTGTGAGGCCGCGGCGGGCACCGGCCTGTGCGCCTCAACCAACTCAACCCGACTGGCCGCCTGCTGAAGGTGGGCGGCTGCCGCGGTCACCTGCTGGCAAAAAGGGGCCCCAGATGGCAATGCCGCCCCCCCAATGGGGTTATTGGTTATCCCTAGGGATGCCTCTAGCGCCGCCACGCGGGCCAGTAGTGCATCCACTGTCGCAGATCCCCCTGCATAAAGGGGGCAGGTGGGCCGGACGGCCCACTGGGCAATGGCCCAGGGCCCCTGGCTTGAGAGCCCGGCCCTAAGTAGGGCCATGCCCAAAACTCCGGCCTATGTGCACCCGCACCAGACCCTCCCCCCTGCTCGAAGCCCATGGCCGGTAAATGCGGGCCGGGGGCCGAAGCCCCGACCACGCCAGGCCCTCCCCCCTGCTCGAAGCCCATGGCCGGCAACTGCGGGCTGGGGGCCGGAGCCCCTGTAGGGCCGGTCTGAGGCTGGAGAGCCGTGGGCCACGGCCTGAGCTTCCCCATCCCACTGGTCCCGGTGGGTGCCTCCATTAAGGGGTCCTGTTGGGGAGGCGCAGTCGCGGTCCTCCGACCCGACTGCTGCCTCCTAGTCAGGCGAGCCAAAGTCGCCATAGCCTTCTTTTTAGGAAGCATATCAAGGCGGATCCCTTCTCAGGGATCAGAACAATGGCTGGGAAGCCGAAGAATAAGAAGCGAAAAGCACGCTAAGCTTCCTGCCGCCAAAAACGGCTTCCCCGAAAAGGCGAAGAGCGACGGAGCAAAATCTTCTCCTCTCCGTCGCTTTCACAAAATGGCAGCTCGGCTGCCTCGTGGCCACCCCTTTTAAAGAGGGGTGGCCATGCCCCCTAACTACCCGGATGACTGATTCCGGGTTGGGGGGGGGCGCAAAGAGTGCGGCAGCCATTTTGGCGCCGCGCTTTCATTTGTAAGTCAGGGTTTTACTGTATACTGAACTCAGAAAAAGAATAATAATTGACAATTGTGTTGTTTCATATATTGTCACTGAGTTCACGTAATTTACTTAGTGTTTGGAAATCCACATAACTAACAGTGCAACTAATTGGCCAAATTATCCTACCCTGGATTAGGCTGGGTGGTGTTTAACAAAGTTGCTTTGAGATGCAGTTTGTCATATATATTTTTCTTTCCCTCTAAAGCAGTGTTTCCCAACCTTTGGGTTTTGGACTTTAATTCCCAGAAGCCTAAGTCAATTCCCCAAAGCACTGATCAGCTAAGGTACTGAATGAAGCTTCTGGAAATTGTAGTCGCCCAGCAGGGCATGGGCCTCACCTTGGGAACCACTGATCTAAAGGGAAAGAAGGACCAAGCAAGGTATCTAGAAGTATAGTACAGTATGTCTGATTTTCACATGAGAATTGATTATAATGCTCTTCAAGTGACCTTGTTTGGCTTTTCTTTTCCTTTAAAGGAAAAGAATGAAGAGAAAGAAAAATATAACCAAAAAAATCACCTCTCTTGTTTCCTGCTCCCTGCTTTGGTAAAACCACTTGAGAATTGTGGGAAATTGATTGTGGTTGTTGTTTTTTTGTGGGGGGAGGAATGCTCCCCGTGATAGATTGCATCAGTGCTGCCTTGGGACTTTTAAGAAAACCGCATAAATATTTGCTTCTTCTTTCAGCTTTCAGTTTCCCGGTATTGTCAAGTGGTTTAAGCAGAGTGACAGCCTGTTATTATTACTTATTCCATTTGTACCCACTCATCTAGGAGTTATTCCTACGTAAGCCACGGGTGGCCAATCTATGGCCCGTGGGCCGGTCCTGGCCCATGGGACCATTTTATGTGGCCTGCCACTGCCCTCACTGCTACTAGAAGTGGAAACATGCATTTACAAGAGACATAAAATATGCCCGCACATGTGTAAATGTGACCGCACCTGCCATAAATGCTGCCGTAAATGCACCCATGGCTGTTGTAAACATGTTTATGGCAGCCACAGATGTGTTTTATGGCAGCATTTATGGTGGGAGGAACTGTGTGACCAGTCCACACAGCTTTCTGGAGGGCGTGGTCCAGCTTGTGGTGCAAAAAGGTTGGGAACCCCTGGCTTAAGCTATCCACTTTGGTTTGATATTACATACAGAACCAGAACAGGGCAATCTTATTTACATCAAAAAATCACCCCCATAGCTGCTAATAGGGTCCCAGAAAGGTATGGGCAAGCAAAGATCAGGACCAGGATGGTTCACAGTGGACTGTGTGTTTTGTGGCCACTGGGGAAAGGAGGTTCCCAGAGCATACCATGCCACATAACAAATCCTCATCTAGTTCCATCCTTAGTTTTTGCAAATTAGTTCTGGTGGACAAAGATATTCTTTAGGAGCAGAATTGTTTGTATGAAAAGTGTATACACCACATTCTCAGCCATCAAGATGGTACTTGGACCAGTTTACAGCTTTACAAGGGTATCAATGAAAATCATGGCATAAAAAAATTCAGTGGTTTCCAAAAGTGGTTTCTCAAGTTAGAGTCAAGCTTTTCAAGGCTTTCAAGTTGCTTTGAAAAGTAAGCCCTGGTGGCTCAGTGGTTGAACTGCTGTACTGCAGCGAAAACTGCTGATGTTTTAAATCCACTCCTGATGTGGATCAAGACTGACTCAGCCTTCCATCCTTCCGTGGTCAGTAAAATGAGTACCCAACATGTTGGGGCAAAATGCTAATTACCTGTAAACAGCTAAGGTTAGTGCACTGAGCTCTATGTTTTTAAGTATTATTGCTATTGCTTTTTGGCTCAGGCTAAATTTTGAGCCAAAGAAGGATTCCTGGTTTGTGTGATTTCCTAGCCCCCTCAAATATTGTGTGGACTTTTCAGCTACAGTTCTTTTTGCCTTTACAATTTGGATTAAAAATAGTTATATGTTATTATGGTCCATCTCTGCTTTTGTTTGTTTACTTCTTAGTTAACTGGTGAATTAGTTGCATAGCTTTCTTCTAGCCCAGGGGTCAGCAAAACTTGGCTCTTCAGGGGTTCTTGGATTTCAATTCCCAGAAACCCAAGTCAGTATACCTGTTAATCAGATCTTCTGGAAATTGAAGTTCAAGAAAATCTGGAAAGCCAAGTTTGCTGACCCCTGCTCTAGCCCAATTTATCCTTAAAATAACTCCATGAGGGGAGGTCTCCTTGAGAGGATGTCACTGGGCCAAGGTGAACCAGTGGCTCAGAGGGTTCTACTGGATCTCTGCAGTCCTGATGTAGCACAATAACCAGAACACCATATCACCTTGGGTGGGCTTTGTTCCAAAGAAGCAATAGATAGTTTCCCTAAATACATAAATTTGTTGCATGTTAATTGGTTAATTTTCTAGGTCCATTAAAATTGTGATTATCACATTTATTTAATGAACATGTATTCGTGGTCAAAGAAGCATGCTTTTTGAGGGAGAAATATTCCCTGACAATAGCACTAATTTGGAAAAGGGATCATAACAGTATTATTACAAGGAAGAGAAGCACGTAAGTTAAATGGGTTGCATTTTCCACTTGATGTTTAATTTGTGTTTCCACCTCTTCCGTTTGTCCTGCAGGTCATGGAATTTGGGTCTGGCAGTATGATGAAAAAAGAAAGCCTGTGTTTGAAGTCCCAGGTTATGATGGAAAATACTGGTCTCCAGTTCAAGCTGCAGTTTATTTATTTTTGACAATGATTATAGTTTTCCAGGTAAACCTGCAGTGTGTTATTGAGATAGCTTTGAATTGTTTCTATAAACACATTTGCATTAATTCAGTGCTTAGAACTCCCCAAAGACATACTCAAAATAAGTAAATAAGCTGCAAATCTGATAAATTTTTACTTTGGAGTAAGTCTCATTAGATACACATGGTAGTGAAAATAAATACATTGTTCTGACCTAGGATCATTCAGTATTGTGAATAAATGTACTGTACCCAAGTACAGGTTGTTGGTATCACAGCCAACAACCAGCTGATAAAATTGCTGACCTTTTATTCATTTTAAACATTTACATTCTTCCTCTCTGAGCCTCACAGCAGCCTCCAAGAAAAATAACACTGGAATGCAATTTCCAGTGTCAATGTCATAAACAGTTGTCAATAAAAACAACTAAATTTCAGCAGCAGCAAAGGCCTTGTAACCAAACTTCACAACAGTGAGACAGATAATTTGGTTCCCTTCAGTTGGCAATAAACACATGATGTGTGAAACTAGAAATGAGATACTTTGCAAGCAGTATTTTAAAATCTAAGAATATGCTGTACAGTACTCGAAAATAAGCCCTAACTGGAAAATAAGCCCTAACATGATTTTGCAGGATGCTTGTAATATAAACCCTGCCCCTAAAATAAGTCCCAGTTAAGATCGTCAGACAGATTTTAATCAGAGCACCAGAGAAGTGTAGGTAGGTGGGTTGGTCTTCCCTTCCCTCCTTCCCCTTCTCTGGCCTGCGTGGCAGGTAAAGGAGCAGAAGCAGGTGAAGATGGGGAAGGAAAACTCCCTCCCACCAACAGAGAAGGAAGTGGAGCAAAACATGGGCCATTTTAGGTCCCTCCAGCATGCAGGAACAGCAGCAGCAGCCATAGAGGCTTAAAAGTGAAAGAAGCAGGCCAGCTGGTGAAGCTCCACCTTATGGGTTGTAACGGACAAAATATATATACAGTAATACCTCAACTTACGAAATAGTCCATTCTGTAACTTCTTCCATAACTTGGCTTTTCTCTAAGTTGAAGCACAATTTCCCATAGGAATGCATTGAATGATCCTTTCCTTACCCTTCTGGACTTTGGCACAAGCCACAGCAGCGACCCGGACAGAGAAGGGGAGGTGAAGTGAGCAGGTAAGGATTTGGATCCTTTTCTTTCCTGGGCTGCCCGCGTTCTTGAAGGGGAGAGAAGTGAGAGGGAGATAAACAGATCCAAATCCTTACCCGCTCTCTTCGCTTCACCTCCCCTTCTCTGCCCGGGTTCCTCACCAAAAACTCCGCTCAAATTCCTCCCGCTCAAACTTCTCTCTTCGCGCCATCCACATTCTAAAACAGCATGGGGCTGCCATTTTAAACCCTCACAGTTGGAATGAACTCTAGGGAAGCCTGTTCCATAATGCAAGTTTTTTCCCGTGAGTTGGGATGTGATTTCCCTAAAAATTTGTTCCTTAAGTTGAGTTTTCTGTAAATCAAGGCTTCCATAAGTTGAGGTTTTGCTGTCTAAGGCATCCCCTGAAAATAGGCCCTAATGCGTATTTTGGAGCAAAAAGTAATATAAGACCTGGTCTTATTTTGGGGGAAATACAGTATATGCTGTAGGTAATGTTCATTAAAATTTCATAAGATTATATGTAACAAAAATTGAATGTCCTGCCTCTCCGCCATCTCAAATTTTTAAAATCCTTGGTGAAACAGGAAGGCAATTTTTGGATTGTCAAAGGATCCATATTACTTGATGACTGTATATGCCAAGTAATTTGAACTCTTAATGCCAAAATGAAATAACCGTGAGTATGATACAATTTGAGGGCCACAGTGGCTTAATGATTAAGATGCAGAGCTTGATGACCAAAGGTTTGGCAGGTCAGGAGTTCGAGATCAGAGTGATGCACGACAGATTAAGCACCAGTCAACTGCCCCAGCTCCTGCCAATCTAGCAGTTCAGAAGCAGGAAATTGCAAGTTGATAAATAGGTACTACTTCGGTGGGAAGGTAACAGCATTCTGTGCGCTCCGGCGTCTAGTCATGCCTGCCACATGACTACAGAAATGTCTGCACATTTTTAGGCAGTCCTATCTTAGCAGCAGTGAGTGCCTGAAAACCAGGAATTTCACAGATCCTTGCACTTTGATAGCATTTTATTTCCTTCTAAATATTTCAGAGACAAGATAGTTTCCGAGGACCCAAGTCTATAAGACCAGTTAAGGTGCCTTCAGTTTGGCAGTTTCATGTCTGGCCTAGACACTGAAGAAGAAGTAGTTGAGGAAATGGAAATGTGTAGAGATGGGAACTTTGTTTTCTCAGGAAACATCCATTACTACCTTCTAGTGCTTTTCATGACTAAGAGTCTCAGCTACAACATTTCCCCATGCCTAGATTCTCTACCAGCAATTACTTTATGGCCTTATATTGAAGCGGAGAAACTGCTATCAGTGATATCTGAGACGAAACAAATCAGAACAGCAAAAAAGGCAAAAAATGTTGTGGCACCTTAAATACTAACTCCTGTATTTAAATGTGAGCTTTCACGGATCACGCCCACTTCATCAGGCATAAGCATGAGGCTTCACTTTTATGTCTGGTGAAGTGGACTTGGTCCACGAAAGCTCACATTTAAATACAGGAATTAGTCTTTAAGGTACCACAACATGTATTTATTTATTGCTTTTCTGTTTTGTTTACTCTCAGATATATTTGCACAGACTAACATGGCTACCACTTCTAACATTTAATATCAGTGAAAGGATCAGGGATACATCAAGATCAATTTGATCCTTTTTTTCATCTAAGCCAGAGGTAAGCAAAATGCAGTCTGAGAGTTGCATATGTCCTGTGCCAGTTTGTTGTTGTTTTTAGTTCTTCCCTGAGACAAATCCTAATAGGGAAGACATATTCAACACAAAAAAGTCAATTTTCCTCTAATAGCAGCCTCTCGAACTGCTTTGGCTCTCACTCCCTCTCCTACCACTAGGCTAGTAGTGGACATCCCGCCACATCCTTGTATCTTGTCTTGTTGGCAGTGGCCCAGTCCTGGTCTAAATGAATGTGTTCAACTTGTTGCTTGTAGGCCTTGTGCTCGCAACAAATAGCATGGAACCATCTGTTCCTACACTGTGAGGGTAGGGTAGGGGAATTATTCAGAAAATAAATATATATATATACTTTATGATGAATAGCCTTTTCTGTGTCTCTAGAAAACTGCTAAATATAAAGATAGGGAAATCTCTTACTTGAACATCTTTCCTAACAAATGCAAAAAGGTGTTTTTCGTTTAAACAAATTGTACTGCTGAAAAGATTGATTATTATTATTATTATTATTATTATTATTATTATTATTATTATTATTATTATTATTATTATTATTATTATTATTATTATTATTATTATTATTATTATTATTATTATTATTATTATTATTATTATTATTATTGCATAAATCCAGATTCTATTCTCTTCACGTCTTGATGAAGTGCTTTTTTAGAAGATAGTTGTCCTATTTTAAATCTGAGGATAGTTAATTTGGATTCCCCCCCCCCTTCCCGGGCTTTCCTTGGCAAATTCTTTTATGCTGCAACAATTCTGATTCACTCTCTTCCTCCCCTTCTTCACTCCCTTTAACCTTTTTCTTCTTCTTCTCTTCCTAGCTTCTTTCAAGCTCATCTTATTATCCTGAAAACATTTGCTTCCCTCAAAGCTTTGATAATAACATCACACTGGCTAATTATGGATATCAACTCTACAACTGCTCCATAGGCTTTCCTAATCTGTCCCAGTAAACCTTTGCCAGCTACTGTTATAGCTTTACCAGTTGGCTTTTTAAGTCAGACTATATAAAATTCTAAAAAGGTACAGTAAAATGCTGCCATTGATTCAATCAGATACTTTTTTAAAAATCGCCTTTGCTATTTTTTTCTGTTAATGACTGTATTTTCATGCATTTCAGGTTCTCATTCCAATTTCTTTATATGTCTCCATTGAAATTGTTAAAATATGCCAAGTATTTTTTATTCATCAAGATAAGGATTTATATGATGAAGAAACAGACCTTCAACTACAGTGTCGAGCTCTGAACATCACTGAAGATTTAGGACAGATTCAGTATATATTTTCAGATAAGACAGGGACTCTTACTGAAAACAAAATGGTTTTCCGAAGGTGTACAGTTTCCGGCATAGAATATTCCCATGATGCTAATGGTAAGTATAATACCTTCTCATTTAATGTAACACAGAGAGCATTCGTCTTATGTTAAAAGCCATTGTATAATTTTGGATGTATATAAAGGGCATACCTGTATATTATTGGATGAAATCCTGTTGTTTAGTTGCAACTAGACTTGGCCCATTGAGTCAAATCCTGTGTAGGTTCCATTGATTCAGCTGACCTACTCTAGTTGCAGTTATTAGCACTAAGTAGCAGGATTTCAGCTGCTGTTGTGCAAAATATCATTTTATGTTTTGTTTATGTTCATGCTTATTTGATTTATACCACGCCCTACTCGGCACAGGCTGACTCAGGGCGATTTACAACATGTCAATACAAGTACAAATACAAATGGCAATAAAGTAGTACAAAAATAAATAAATAATACAGTAACATCAATACATATCAAAGTATATCAGATATCAGCAAAACAATATAGTATGTCAATAAACATGTCAGCAAAACAGTATTACCTCAGAACATATCACAAAACATATCAAAGTCATCAGCAAAACAGTATCAGCAAAGAATATCAGCACAACATATCAAAAAACAGCAATATTACACTATACAAATTCAATATACAAAGTAGTATTTTTGGAACGTAAGACACACCTGATCATAAGACACACCCAGTTTTCAGAGCAGGAAAACAATACAAAAATATTTAGTACTGTATTTTGCACCACCAACCAGTGGTGGCGCTGCAGGGGAAATGGGCAGGCTGGCCAATTGCACTGAGGAAGGAAGTGATACTCTAGCCTAGCTTCTTGCTCTACTTTCAACCAGGAAGCATGTTTTCCCCCTCCATTTGTCCACTGGAGTAGAGACAAAGGCATCAGGGTAAGTGAAACCAGGTTTGGTTTCCCACTTAAATGCATTGGGAACATACAAACAGAAAACTTTTGAATACAAGTAATTTATTTCCAATACATTTAAATGGGAAATTGCGAATTTCACCCTCTAGTGGCCACTTGTTTTTCATATGTTTTTCTTTCCCCTGCCCCGGAACAACTGAGAGACGGCAGTACAGGTCTTCGGCCAGCTGCGGCTCTTGTAAAATATCCTTTTAAAACAGCCACAACTGGTGGAAGACCAGCATTTGGACTATAAAACACACCCTCATTTTCTCCCCACTTTTGGGGGAGAAAATTGTGTCTTATGGTCCAAAAAATAGGTATGACAATATAATATACAAAATTCAAATTAACCAACCCCGCAACAAACCAAACAGCAAAGTCCTCCTCCGGGCAGAATGAAGAAAGGATAATCTTTGGTAAAACAGATACAGATCATAAGGTTTACACTCCAATTTGAAGTCAGTTCCATGGAAGTCAAAGTCAGTTCTGTGGAAGTCAAAGAAATCAGGAAATTGCTAGTTGTTGTTGTTCAGTCAAGTCCAACCCTTTTTGACCCTATGGACCACAGCACTTCAGGCTCCTCTGTCATCTGCCATCCTCCAAAGTGACTAGACCACTGACAGGCAAAATAAGCAATGTTGGGCAAAATAGACCCATAGTCTGGCTCAGTGTGTTAGTTTCCACCACATGAGAAGCAAGAAGTCCACAGGAACTTGTCGCAAGGGAGAAGTATGGTGTTTACCCTATGCTTGCTTTTGTTGTATGGTATGGGAGTGGGCAACTTCCTTCCTTTCTTTTCTCCCATCCCAAAGCAATGATCAGGGGTTACCTCAGGGATTTTTTCTTGTTGGGAAGGAACAGATCAGAGAAGGGAGTCTGCTGCCCCCTGCCAGACAATGCAACAAATATATTTCACTCTTTGTTTTGGTCATTCCAACTACAAGTAGAAGCAGCTGAACAGTATGTCTGCCCTCACCCTATTTGCCCAATACAAGGGTTTCCTGCAGATACCTTTCTTCTCATGTCACAGGGACACACCCAGTGTATGTTATTGTTGGTATGTTCAAAAGCTTTGAAAGCTTTGTCTTTTTTGTCTTGATACTTCTAGTGACAATATCAGTGGTTCTCCAGTCTAATTTCATATCCAGCAATGGTGAACATTGGCACTCCATCTGTTCTTGAACTTCAGTGACCAGAAGCCCTGATCAGCACTCATGCTGATCAGGGCTTCTGGGAATTGAAGTTCAAGAACATCTGGAGTGCCAAGGTTTGCTATCGCTGTCATATATTATAAGGCAATCATTCAGTTTTCCTTTCTTCATCCTAGGTATTGTAGCTAACTGCAGTTCTTATTTGTATTCTGTGTCCAGCTCTGTCCAGCTTTGTGGTCCACGGGGGAAGGACATAACTAAATTTCAGTCTCCTTACTGATTGCTCCCTACCAACACCAGGGACTAAATTGCAGTTTTGTCAAAGTTAGGGTCACTCCTCTCTAATTTAATTTTATTCAGTACAGACCAATAGACAGCAATTACGCAGCGCGAATATTTCAGAAAAACCACTTTCCATGTGATGAGGGGTTCTCTGTGTAATGCCTGTTCTATCAAATAGAATTTTAAAGTTGTAGATACGGTTTGATGTAAAGAAATTATTGGCACTCTAGCAATCTGGACTTGGTGGTATCTAAATTCCAGGTTCTTTACACAGATAAAATAAAATCTGTCTTGGTTTGCCCTTTGTACAGACTATGTGAAGTTGGTGGCTGCATTTTACAGGGTGATCAATCAGCAGTAAAATTGCTCTCTGAGATTTCTTGTTAATACTTTCACAGTTCCCTTTCAGCCAATTTAAGTTTAAGTGGCCTATTTCTACACCTAGTTAAATATAAAACATTTCAATAAAGTACAATCAAGCCATAGCTAATTTCTAACTAATGAAAAAAAATGTAAAACAAAATGTTTACATTTCTTTTCCCCAGCCCGCTCACCAGCAAAATGGTTACAGTTTTCCAAAGGAAAACATTTGAAAAGAGCTTTAAACAACACTCTCTCAGTAGCCTCCCAACGCTGCCCTCATAGTTCCCTCTGAAGATTTAGCACAGTATGGGCTGGGTGACCAGCAAATAATGGGATCCAAAGAAGATATGCTGGAAGAGGCATATTAAAGCAGGGGTTCGCAACATAGGGCATGTGGCCTGCCACCCTCGCTACCGCTGCTAGAAGCAGCGGATGTGGCAAAACCAGCAAAAACTGTGTCGCCCTTGCTTCTTCCGCCGCCACTACCGGAAGCACTGGAAGCTGCAAAACCAGCAAGAAATGCACTGTAAATGCAGCCGTAGCTATCGTAAATACATTTACAACATCCGTGGGTGCATTTTACAACAGCATTTACGGCAGGGGGAACCATGTGTCCAGGCCTGCTCAGCTGTCTGAGGGGCATGGTCTGGCCTGCATTGGGAAAACATTGAGAAACCCTGCCCTAAGGAGTCATTTTAAAGGAGGTAGCTATGTGTATGTGTTGGAAAGAAATGAGGCCAGTGCCAACTATAGTGGGCTTTATCATTCAACTCACTGCCATCAGATTGGTTATGACAAGCCAGCAGGACAGCAGGAATTAAATACTAAATTAAAATCAAAAGATTTTCAGCCAGAGTTGTCATAGTATGAAAGCACATAACTAAGTCTGAGATGGTGAACCTTTGGCCCTATGGATAATTGACTCCTTTATGACTAGGAGTTGAACTACAAAATACTGTAAAAGATATCCCACTTCTGGACTAGATATTAAAGTAACAGTACAGATTACTTCTGCCCTCCTGTCAGCTGTTTCAGCTGCTTTGTACTTTTGCTGCTGATTATGTAATATTGGTTGCTACCAGTTTTTTTTAAAAAAGAGAACCAAGTCTGTATAGTTTGAAACAAAATGGTTTTGGTGTCCACTGTTGGTCACGTGAGGAAAGCTGAGCTCGGAGCAAAATATGTTCTTTTGAACCCACTCACACAAATTACTTGGTGTTGAAGCCATAGCCACTGACATTTAAGTGTTGCAACAACAACAAAAACACCTTCAGCCTAAATATGTGAGAGATCGGTAGTTCAGAGCACTTGAAAATGTTACGGCTGAACATATAGTAGACTAGCAGATTTTGCCGGGCTGTTTTAAATTGTTTTGGAAGGTTATTTTTTTAATGTTTGTAAATAATTGCTTAGTCTGTAATTGTTATTTTTAAAATGTTTATTTATACAAATTATTTTTGGCTGGGCTGTTATAAACTGTGATCAGCTTTTTTGGGTTTTTTTTGTGGATTAAAAAAAGAACAAAGTATGATATAATTTTTTCGAATTGTTTTATTTAACCGAATAATATTTAGTTTGTGGGGGGTTTTTAATAGTTGTTCCGTAGGTAATAATTTTAAAAATATAAAAGTACATGTTTTTTACATTCAATGTTTTTAAACTGTGTTTAGATGTTTTGGGTTTTTATTTGAGTTAAAACTCCACACAGGATTTTAGAAATATTTTTATTTTATTTTATTGACATATGTTTGTGATTTGTGTAAAATAGTAATTCTGTGTTATGTTTTTGACTTTTTTTACTCTTGTGGCCTTTTGTGTAAAATTGTGATGTTGTGTTATGTTTTTGACTCATTTTTACTCTCGTGGCCTTTTGTTTGGGGCTGTTGTGTCTTTTTGAATTGTTTTTACTATTGTGGCCTGCAGGTGGGGCTGGTAGTGGATCTTGTTTACTTTGACTGTTTTTTCTCTCCTGGCCTCTGGGTGGTGCTTCTTCCGGTAGGTCATCTTTTTGTGTCTTCATTTGTGTTCCAGTTGCCATGGAGGCAGGACGTCTGGTGAGTTGGCTGTTTTCCTTTATTTGGGGGTTTGGTTTATTTTGCTTTTGTGGTTGTTGTGTGGGAGGTTTTTCTGTTTGGTTGTTGTTGTATTGTTTTATTTTTAGGTTTAATTGGTTTGGTTTTTGTGTTTTTGTTTACCTTTTTTGTTTGTGTAATTTGTGTTTTTTTGTTTGGTACTTAGTTGTTTTGTAAGTGGTTTTGTGTGTTTTTTGTGATTTTTGTTTTAAGTAATGGTTGTTTTTAATTATGGTTTTATTTTTGTTAGGTGTTTAGGTGTGTGTGTGTGTGTATGTGTGTGTCTGAGTGTGCGAGGGAGAGAGAGAGGAGGCTGCTGCCGATTGAGTACCTCCGGTAGGCGAAGGCAGCAGCCGGAGTGCCGTTCGCTGCCTTTCCTTTCTGGAGGATTTTTTCGCTTTCAAGGGGGAGGGGGCAAAGGCACTGATGTCTTCACCCTCCCTTGAAAGCAAAACACTTACTCGGAAAGTAAAGGCAGCAACTGGAGCGCCGTTTGCTGCCTTTACTTTCTGGAGGATTTTTTCACTTTCAAGGGGGGGGGGGTGAAGGCACTGATGCCTTCGCCCTCCCTTGAAAGTGAAACACTTACTCGGAAAGTAATGGCAGCGACTGGAGGACGTTTCCCAATGTTCTTTTTGCTCGCGCCTCAGCCTCATTGGCTGTGGTACAGCACGGTGCAAGGAATGTTGGGAATTGAAGTTCTTTCTTTTTGTTGGCATTCGTGGGTCTCCTGCCCCACTGGCACATTTCTCCAACCCCCAGTAACCTCCGTACCCAGTTCCGGCGAGTGCACGAATGCTCGGTACGGGCTAGTAGAGCCTGGCTAAGGATCCTTTGTCAAATCACAACAGTTAACACTCAGATTTATAGGTATAGATTGAAACCATGTTGGCAGATAACAGACAACTTGCAGATGGAGCAAAAAATGGTTAAATAGAATTCAAAATGATCTGACTTAACAACCTATTCATCTCCTACTTCATTGCATGCTAATCAAGCAAACAAAAATAAGATTTTTGTTTCATGGGACACACTTTGGCTTGGATCCTAAAAGCTGATTTACCTTAAGGAATTTCACAGAAGGAAAATTTCCCATCTCTTCCTTCTCCATGCAGCCACCTACAATTTCAGAATGATTATAATCTCAGTGGGGAGAGGAGGAGGATGAAGACCCCAAAGAAAATGGGGGCACAGGAACTTTTCTGCCATGATCTCCCATTAGCTAACTTAGTTAGGAATCCCAACTCAGTTTGGTTTCATTTCCCCCCTTGTTCCCCTACATTCTTCCCCCTGTTGTTCAGGAGAGCCCCATATCTCCCCAGTCATGTGAGAGTTGAGAGAAAAGCAACAGAAAGTGCTCGTTCTGTGAACTTCCTGAGGTTAGCTTATTTTAGGCTCCTGATTTACTGCATATATCCTGACGTCTACACACATACCAATGCTGTGTAATAGTCGTTTGTTGAAATGAACGTTTTTCACCAGTTGCTATTAGTAGTTCTTCTTAAAGACACACAAATTCTTACTCTTAATAAAGAGCCCTCTGTTTTGAGAAAGTCCAAGAACATCAGAAGCCAAGGAGCTGAACCTTTGACACTGGCAGCCATCCCCTCACAGCATCTTATGGAACATAAGGTTCATAGAAAATATTTTTGATGTATTTGGAGGGATAGGTGGGGAAAACATAATGTCCCCACTGGAGTTTTATGGTGAGTACTTGGAACATGTTGGTGAATAGTTAGAATCCAAATTGAGTGGTGTTTTGTGATTTCTAAATCTTACTCTGTATTTTACATCTGGAAAACTGTTAGGTCTTAAAACAGTAAAAAAATATATATGTTGCACCCAAAGACTTGTTTTCTTTGTTTTTCTCATTTAAGAAAAGTCAGCAACATTTTCTATCAGTTAGGCAAGGAGATAACTTACCCATTTAGTGCCACAAATGTAACAGGCAGCAGTTTTCTATGGTATTGTTAGACAAGAACATGCCTAGATACAGTGTGGTCAAGTCCATGTTCCTGCCTTCACAGTGCTGCCTGGTCACTGGCTCCATCTACTAAAAAGGAACCCTCAAGGCAATGGGTATGATCATGCATCACAATAATCTTTGGTTTGTATTAACCATAGCTTGATGCATAAACCATAGATTGCATAACCAATCCAGCAAAGCATAGTTTGTCTTCTCACATAAAATGTAGGTTTTTGTTCATTTCCTCTGCTGTGTGCTGTTTTGGGTCAGAAGCTGAGTTGGGGAAAATATGATTGCATGTTCAGACATTGTGACATGCCATGGTTTATTTTATAAAAAAACAACCATTTACATTGATTGGGAACAAACGTTTGCATTCCAGTGTGTTACTTCAAAAATTACAGCAAAAAAGGTTAATTCTGCTTCCATTAGTCAAGCCAACACTAGGTCACTTAAATGTTGTGGTGTACACCAGAGGTTCCCAAACTTTTCATGTCGTGGGCCAGTCACGTGATTGAGTGGACTGGTCATGTTCCTTCCATTGTAAAATGTATCTATGGCTGTCATAAACTCATTTATGACAGCCACAGGTGTGTTTATGACAGTGTTTGGCCATGTGCGGTCACGTTTTACTTCTGCTTCCGGTAGCGTTTGCACATCTGCAGGCATGTTTTACTTCTGCTTCTGGTAGCAGCACAGGGCAGATGATTTGGTGCCACAGGCCAAGTCCGGTCCACAGGCAATAGTTTGGCCACCCATGGTGTACACATAGTCCCAAACACTCCTTCCTTCTTTCTTCACTGCCTCCCTCGAGTTAAGAAGAAAACCATTGACACCGATGGAGGTTTGTCCTTTTCTGCATGCAAAAAAGGAAGTGTAGGTAAGAACAAGATGTAGGAGAGGATTGATACTTCACCCATCCCCGTGTGCTGGTTTTGATCCAGGGTACGTCTGTACTTAGGATTTATAAAAATCTTTAGTTGTACATTAAATTTAATTTGACTCTGAATCTCAATTTCTTTCTTACACAGTATCTTGCTCTCTTTTTGTCACCAGCAGTGGTACCTCTTTTCTTAAAGTTGCATCCTTGTATTTAGATACAATTCACCATTTGTTAGCAAATGACAAATTCTAAGACCTGGTTACTCCAAAGTGGCAGTCAGTTAAATTTTGATCCTTTTGGGAACCCATCCCCTTATTCAGTTTTCTGGTAGCCTCTCCCCACTTCTTTTCCTCACTGTGGTGCAGAAAATCTATTGGGTGATATATACAGGTGAAACTCAGAAAATTAAAATATCATGCAAATGTTCATTCAGTTCAGAAATGCAACTTAAAAGGTGAAACAAATATATGAGATAGACTCATAATATGCAAAGCGAGATAGTTCAAACCTTACTTTGTTATAATATTGATGCTTATGGCGTACAGCTTATGAAAACCCCAACCCCACAATCTCATGTACCCCATAATTATCACATAAACTCATGTACGCTGTATGCCATGATCATCACAATTATGATGAATTAAGGCATGACATATCTTGTTTTGCATGTAGTGAGTCTATCTCATATATTTGCAGTGATGGGCACCCAAAAAATTTACTACCACACCGTGGGCATGTCCTAACTGGTGGGCGTGGCCTAATTGGTGGGCATGTGACTGGGTGGCCAATCTAGTCATGCCTGCCACATAGCTCATGAAAACATCTGCAAACACAGAAAGCACTGGCTCTTTGGCTGTAAATGGAGATGAGCACTGCACCCTAGAGTCAGATAAGACTGGCTTTTGAGCAAGAGCAACCTTTACCTTTTCCTATTGTTAGATCCAAAGCTGCAAGTCGTATCTGACTCTAGGGTTCAGTGCTAATCTGTTTATAATAAAGAGTCAGCACTGTCTGTTTGTAGATGTTTCTGTGGACATGTGGCAGGCGTGACTAGATACCAGAACGTTGTTACCTTTCCCAACAAAGTGGTTCCTATTTATCAACTTGCGGTTGCCAGGAGCTGGGACAGACGGGAGCTCAAACGGTCATGTCAGCCTTCCAGCTAACAAGGCAAGCTTCTTAACCACTGAGCTCAAGTGGCTAAGGCTCTGACTGGAAGGTGGCAGGTCAGCAGTTGGAGACCCAAGTGCTGGACGTCGAAGTGAGTTCCCATCTCTGTCCCAGTTCCTGCCAACCTAGCAGTTCAAAAGCAAGAAATTGCAAGTGGATAAATAGGGACCACTTTGGTGGGAAGGTAAACAGCGTTCCATGCACTCCGGTGTCTAGCCATGCCTGCCACATGTCCATGGAAACGTCTGCAGAAGTAGACAGCGCTGGCTCTTCGGCTTTGAAACAGAGATGAGCAACCTGAACCCCAGCGTGGGATATGACTGGTTTTCGAGCAAGGTAAAGATATCCCTTGCTTGAAAGCCAGTCATATCCAACTCTTGGGTTCAGCGGTCATCTCTGTCTTACTGTGCAGCTCCCTGAGCCAGCTGCAATCTACCTCGAAGCAGCAGTGAGTCTTTAAGGTGCTACAACATTTTTTTTGTTTACTCTCTGATATGCTTGCACAGAATAAAATGGCTACCAATTCTAAAGTTTTATTCGGTGCAAGCAGATCAGGAGGTAAACAAAACAAAAACACAAAAATATTGTGGCACCTTAAAGACTTACTGCTGTTTAGGGAGCTTCATGGCCCTCATTCCCCCTCCAACCCCCTGGGAAGTCCCTTTAGCCTCTGCTCCCCCCCCACACACACACACAGGGGGGGAAGGAAACAAAACAAAAAGACATACTTACCCAGAAGGCACCACGTCGGGCTGCTCTTTCCTCTTCCTCCTTGCTCCCTCTGGCCCATGGGGGGAGGAAAGAGCACTCACGTGATGACTTTGGTTTTCCCTTCGTCCTCTAGTCCTCCAGTGAGTCCAGCACAGCGCCGCCTGCTGCTTCCCGCCTACCTCCTCCCAGGAGAGTGACAACGGCTCTTCCTTCCTTCTCCTCCTCCAGAGCGGCTGCTACTGCCTCCTTAATAGGCTGCGGGTGCCACTCGGGTGGTGGTGGAGGTGGTGGCATGTGCCATGCTGCTTGAACCATGCTGCCTGGACATCTCTCGCAATGCCCAGACAGACATCCTGCAGGAAGTTCTCTTCCTGCAGGACTAGGTCCAGGCATGGCAAAAGTTGCTGCTGCAGCTGCTAGAAGCAGGCAAGAAGGAGCAGCAGCGGGGACGGGTGAGTTCCTCTGGGTGGCACAACATCAACTCCCCCTCCCCTTCCCCCAGGGCCAGGTGTGCCACACACCGCCACCGCCACCACCACCCAAGCGGCACCTGCAGCCTATTGAGGCAGCAGCAGCTACTCTGTAGAAGGAAAAGGAAGAGCTGAAGCCGATGCCATCGGGTCGCCCACTCTCCCGGGAAGATGTTGGTGGGGTGGGGTGGGGAGGGGGTGTTGCCACCCAGGTCTACTACCGGTCCGCTTGGACTAGGGCGGACCGGCTGATGCCCAACACTGTATATTTGTTTCACCTTTTAAGTGAAATAAATGGACATTTGTACGATATTTTAATTTTCCGAGTTTGACCTCTTGATACAGTTGTGCAAAGTCAGCACTCAGTAATTAAAGTGAGCCTACAGTTGTGCAAACTCAGAACTCAGTAGTTAAAGTGAGCCTGCAGTTCCAGGAGACAGAAGCAAGAAAACAATCAAGTATTGTTTTACGGAACATAGGATTAAAAAGTGAAGCCATGCTTAGAACTGGCTGCTACTGCAGAAAAATTAATAGTGCAAAACATAGCATAATTGCAACTATCATGGTTACTGTCATGCTCTGGTTAGTAATTATCTTCCTATAGTGAAGTTCCCGCAATAATAAAATGGCTGCCATCAGCAGCATGCATAGCCACATACCTAAACTTACAATAAGCCATTTCTTCACATACATAGTCAAGTATTGTTTCTCAGGGGTCTGTATTCATGTAGACAAGTGCTGGATGGTAGAGGCTCCCTCAGAGTGTTGAAATTTGGAGAACACAAGACATACATTGCTAGAAGATACCATTGATACCTGCCATTAGAAAGACACAGACCACTCCAGCAGTTCCTCACTAAGTAGAGGGAAACAGGTAGGGTCAAGTAGGGAATCAGCATGGCCATTATGCATTCAGTCTTAAGTGTTCCTCCACACTTCTCCATCTGCTACCTGCATATGCCGATGTCACATACAGTGTTCCTCCAAAGTAAAGTCTGGCATCTCTGTGACTGTCCTTGCTAACGTTGATGGTCCTATTGAGGACTATTCAGCACAAAATACCTGCCATTTGTGGTTTGCCACTTCTCTTATCTCTGAAAGTAATATACTGTACAAGTAATTCTGCAAACAATAAAGGCTAGCTACCATCGTTAACCTCTTATTCGATTTTAAATATAAGCCCTTCATGTAGCTCAAAAGGAAATTAGCACAGATGTTGAACGGAATGCTTTGCAGTAACGCAGTGCCTCACACAATTGGGATTTCAAATGCCTTGCTAAGATGTTTTTATTGTTGTGACCACTGAGCATGGCAGTCCATAAATAGATAATTACCAGATATAAGGTATTTTTGTCCTCAATGAGCTTCTCTAAGAATCTTTGTAGAGTAAGGTTCGTGATTTTTGGGGCAATTTTAAAACTAGTTATTCACAGCTACTTGGACTTTAGTATACATTTCACTCTGACCTACCATTTCTTCTTCTGCTGCTAATTTTAACTTAATATCCTGTATACAAGATAACTAGCAAAGTTTCTAAGCTTTCATTTTTGGGTTGCCTCTTGCTTGTTGCTTTGCTTGTTTTTAATACTGCTTGAAGACCTCTTTCCCCCCTTCTCTTAATCTTTTGCTAATGGAGCTGCAGATAATATAGTTCACTTTGGGGAGTGGTTGTACTGCAAAGGGAGTTTTCTAATAGGCTTCAGTGGATTTTATGAGCTGTTTCAGAATGTAATAGCCTTGTCACATTGAGCCGGGAAATGAGGGAAGCCATGTCCTGGTTTGATTTTGCCTATATTAGTCATTAAATGTTGAAGTTCAATTAAGATTTATCACCATTACGTTGTAATGCTCAAATTGTTCATTTTCCACTTGGTGCAATATAATAAACAGTGAATGGCACAGGGAATATTCAGGTACAACTGTTTGGGGTTTGGATGGAGGTTTGTCAGATCTGGTTCTTGCTTAGACATACAGAATGAAGGAGAGTGCTGATTGACTTTTTGTTTCTCTGACCATCTAACCATTATACTCAAGAGCTGCACTTGGGGGCATGAAAGGAGCCTCATTCGGGCATCCCCTAAAAATCCTTTCAACCCAGAGTAATCTCTGACACAAAATTATTGTTATTACCATGAAGCCTAGTCAAAGACTAGGGCAAGGAGATTCCATTGGTTGATTAGGCCAGCTCCTGCATTTTCTTGCTTTGGCCACAGCTGCTAGCATAAGACCAAGTGAAGTCCTGTTAGATGTATTCATATCACCAGTCATCAGCTGTGGGTCTGAGTTTTCAAAGATTCCCATTTTCCTGAAACACATTTATGCCTGAGCTAATAACAAATCAAATCAAATTTGATTTGAATTGAATTTGAATTAAATTTATTTTTATATACCGCTTTCCTCATCTAACAGACGACCCAAAGTGGTTCACAATATAAAGAACATACAGAAATACAATATTACAGTAGTACAAGGCAAAAATACCATTTTGCAAGAGAAAATGCAGAATTACATAACAGCATACAATTTAATTTAATTTAATTTAATAGTCATATTTATATATGCCGCCCACTCAGGCAGAACCCGACTCAGGGCGGCATTACAACAAGTTCTAAAAACACATAAAAACACTTTAAAAGCCCCATATCCCACCCACTTTAAAAAAACCATATCCCACCCACCCATCCCACCCACTATAAAAAGAAGAAGAGATCGTTCTTAATTCTTTACATAAGCCAGCAGGCGGGGACTGTGTTCCCATTCGGGCCCCACACCTGCCCTGCCAGCCAGGTCTTCAATCCTTTCCTGAAGGGCAGCAATTCTCTTTGAAGTCTTAGATCTGTTGGCAGGAGGTTCCAGAGAGTTGGTGCGGACACGGAGAAGGCCCTCCTTCGGGTGCTGGACAGATGTGCACCCCTAACTGATGGCACCATTAGAGAGCCCCTCCGGTCCACTCTGGTTGGACGGGCAGACACTCTTGGGATGATGCGGTCTCTAAGGTATCCTGGCCCACTGCCATATAGGGCTTTAAAGGTCAAAACCAGCACCTTGAATTGCACCCGGAGACAAACTGGTAACCAGTGCAGCTCCCGAAGTAGCGCTGAGGCATGGGCATATCGCCCACATCCCATCACCACCCAGGCTGCCGCATTCTGGACCAGCTGCAGCCTCCGAATGGTCGTCAAGGGCAGCCCCATGTAGAGCGCATTACAATAATCTAGTCGGGAAGTGACCAGAGCATGGGTGACCATAAGCAAGGAGCCCCGGTCCAGGAGCATGCGCAACTGGCGAATCACCCGAAGTTGGGCAAAAGCCCTCCTGGCCACAGCCGCTACTTGTTCTTCTAGCAGCAGCCGCGAGTCCAGAAGGATCCCCAAGTTGCGCACTGGGTCTGTCTGGGGCAAAACAGCCCCATCCAGTACCAAAGATGGTAACTCCCTGGATAACATGGGGCCCCCTATCCACAGCCACTCTGTCTTGCTGGGATTCAGCCGAAGCCCATTGGCCCCCATCCAGACCCCAATGGCCTCCAGGCATCCGGATAGGATTTCAACAGCATCCCTGGGGTCCCCACAGGCCGAGCTGTAAAACTGAGTGTCATCCGCGTACTGATGGTACCACACCCCGTGGGAACGAATGATCTCACCCAGTGGTTTCATGTAGATGTTAAATAGGAGAGGAGAGAGCACCGAGCCCTGAGCCACCCCATACTTGAGGAGCCTAGGGCTGGACCTCTCACTCTCTAACCACACCGACTGGGTACGGCCCTCCAGAAAAGAGGAAAACCAGGACAACACAGTGCCCTGGATCCCCAATCCTTTGAGCCGTTCCAGAAGGATATCGTGGTCGACGGTATCAAAGGCCGCTGAGAGGTCAAGAAGAGCAAGGACGGATGGATAACCCCCATCCTGCTCCCACCAGAGATCATCCATCAGTGCGACCAATGCCGTCTCCGTACCATACCCGGGCCTGAATCCTGATTGAAAGGGGTCTAGATAATCCGCTTCCTCCAGGACACTCTGCAGCTGGTGTGCCACCGCCTTCTCCAAAACCTTACCCAGAAAGGGCAGGTTGGAAACCTGCCTGTAGTTGTTAAGGACAGCTGGGTCAAGGGATATTTTCTTCAGGAGGGGGCGCACCAAAGCATGTTTTAGCGGTGCAGGAAATACCCCCTCCCGTAATGATGCATTTATTATCGCCCCAACCCAGCCACCTGTCACCACCTTGGAGGCTTTCACCAACCAGGTGGGACAGGGGTCCAAAGGACATGTAGTGGCACGCACAGCTGCAAGGAGCCTGTCCACTTCATCAGGGACAACAGGATCAAACTGATCCCAGATCGTACAGCAAGACTCTGCTCCGGTACCCCCCTGACCCTCCCCATCGACGCCGGGATTCAGTCCTGAACGAATCCGATCGATTTTCTCCACCAGATGGTCAGCAAAGTCCTCAGCCGAACCCTGCCAACCGGGCACCGATCTCCCCCTACCAAGGAGGGACCTGGTTACCCGGAACAGGGCGGCTGGGCGATTATCAGCGGAGGCAATAAGGGTGGTGAAGTATTGCCGCCTCACCACCCCCATCGCCACTAGGTAGGCCCTAATAGCAGCTCTAGCTAGTGTCCAATCAGAGTCATCCTGGGTCTTCACCCAGCGGCGCTCTAGGCTCTTTGCCCGTTTGAGTTCCCACAGTTCATCCGTGAACCACGGGGATGACCTAACCCCACGGGCGCGGGGAGGCCGCAGTGGCGCGATTTCATCCAAGGCTGCTGTTGCGGTCCTATTCCACAGGTCGACAAGTGCCTCGGGTGAATCGTGTAGCTGATCCAGAGGAACATCCCACAGTTCTCTCTGGAATCCATCTGGATCCATTAGTCGCTGAGGGCAGGCCATTTTAATAGGCCCTGCCTCCCTACGATGAAGCGTCGCCCCCAGAAAGTCAAGAGTCACCAGATAGTGATCTGACCATGGCACAGGTGAGATGACTAAGTCCTGTAATCTCAGATCACTCTGCCACTGCTCCGACAAGAAAACTAAGTCTGGCATGTGACCACTGCCCCTGGTCGGACCCCGAACTACCTGAGTCAGGCCCATGGCTGCCATGGAAGCCATGAACTCCCTTGCCACCTCAGAAGCCATCCCCAATGATGGCAAATTGAAGTCCCCCAGAAACATAAGCCTCGGGAACTCCAACGCCAGCATCGAGGCGGCTTCGAGGAGCTCAGGCAGGGCATCCCTTACCCTGCAAGGGGGCAGGTACAGGAGTAAGATCCCCAACTGACCCTTGGGGCCCAACCGTAGAAGCAGGGCCTCACAACCAGACACTTGTGGATCAGTGGCCCTAGCAATTCCCAAAGTCTCCCTGGCAACAATGGCGACACCACCGCCCCTCCCCTCACCTCTAGGCTGGTGCCAAATACCGAACCCAGCTGGACACATGTCCGAAAGAGGTACTCCATCCTCAGGTGTCAGCCAGGTTTCGGTGATGCATGCCAGGTTGGCCCGCCCCTCCTGGATAGCATCTTGGATCAGGGGGGCCTTATTACAGACCGATCTGGCATTCACCACCAGCAGCCTAAGGGCGGGGTCACTCTGGATCTGCTGCTCAGGGCCCAGAGATGTACCTGCAGGGCTGGAATGAGGGACTGCACTTAAACATCGGACCCGCATTCCCTGAGTGCGGCCCACCCCACGGTACCCGCCATACCGCCCCATGCCCGTCACAACACCTATATGGATCCCTGGAACCTCCCTAGATGGAATGCTGCCCCTCCTTCCTGGCTGGCAGGACCAACTCTCTCTCTTCCCACCCCATCCACAATAGGGGAACAATGCAATTTCAAGGGTACAATATAAATAGCAAGTCAAAAAGGAGGCGGGGAGGTCAGAGCCATGGCTCAATGACCTTAAAGAGGACTTAACAAGGACTGGGCACAGCTACACATCGGAGCCGAGCTTCAAGACCTCAGCAGCATCAACCCCCGCTGCAAAAGCAAGACTGGGGGAGAAGGCTCAGAGAAGGCTCAGATAAGCTGCAACAGTGCGCGGCTTAAGTCCTCACCAAGGCACAGCTGAGCTGCTCCTACCTTCCCCAACTGGACAGGCTGAGGGAGGGAGCCGAGATGGAAATGGCGGCTCCGGAGGTTCCACGGTGGGGTCTTTTCATATCCCCACTGGGACAAGGCGCAGCTGGGCTGCTCCCACCTCCCCCAACCGGCCAGGCTGAGGGAGGGAGCCGAGATGGAAACGGCGGCTCCGGGGGCTCCACGGTGGGGGCTTTTCATAGCCCCACTGGAACAAGGCAGAGCTGGGCTGCTCCCCCTCCCCCAACTGGCCAGGCTGAGGGAGGGAGCCGAGATGGAAACAGCGGCTCTGGAGGTTCCACGGCGGGGTCTTTTCATAGCCCCACTGGGACAATGCACAGCTGGGCTGCTCCCACCTCCCCCAACCGGCCAGGCTGAGGGAGGGAGCCGAGATGGAAACAGCGGCTCCGGAGGTTCCACGGTGGGGGCTTTTCATAGCCCCTCTGGAACAAGGCACTGCTGGGCTGCTCCCACCTCCCCCAACTGGCCAGGCTGAGGGAGGGAGCCGAGATGGAAACGGCAGCTCTGGAGGTTCCTTGGTGGGGGCTTTTCATAGCCCCACTGGAACAAGGCACTGCTGGGCTGCTCCCAACTCCCTCAACTGGCCGGGCTGAGGGAGGGAGCCGAGATGGAAATGGTGGCCAATGTCATATTTTCATGGTGCATGCTACAGAAGTTTGAATGGCACTGGCAGGGTTAGCAGTCAAGCATAGCAACCTTCCCTATCCTGTTGTCTCCAGTCATGTTGGATGTTTCTTTGAGGTAGAAGCACCACAGTACAATTGATAAATATATCATATTATTTTCCAACAGTAGCAGGCAGCTTCAAGAGCATTCTGGGAAGCTAATGTTAGACCCTCCATAATACATGTCAAGGGGTAGAGAATACACTGAGAATGGTATGAAATTCCCTGTTCTTTTTTGCACTTGCAAATGACTGTATCAGTATATAATCCCCATTACTTAAATTCATTTTGGTAGTTCTTTAGGTTTTGACAAGCTTTCTAAGTTATCTATCAATCTTTATTATGGTCCAAGACTAGCACAGTACAGCAAAAGAACAGAGGATAAAATACTTATTAAAATATAAATTAAAAGGCGTGTTCTGCTCTGGGTTAAAGGAGTAATAGATTAAAATTGCAGTCCAGGACTGCCACAGTATAGCAAAGAGAGAGAGAGAAGGCAGAAGTTAAAATGAGTGTACTCAAGATGCAGCAGTTAGGACAGGATATGGAACAATGGATTGGTTTAGAATATGAAGAGGAGTGCAACAAGGCGGTATATTGTCACCCTGCTTATTTAACTTATATGTAAAGTACATCGTGCATAATGCAGGGCTGGAAGAAGCACACTCTGAGATTAAGATTGCTGGGAGAAATATGAACAACCTGAGATATACAGATGACACTACCCTAATGGCAGAAAGTGAAGAAGACTTAAAGAGTCTTTGACGAGGGTAAAAGAGGAGAGAGCAAAAGCTGACCTGAAACTCAACATTAAAAAAATCAGATCATGGCATCTGGCCCCTCACTCCCTGGCAAATAAAGGGGAGGAAATTGGAAGCAGTGACCTTCTTGGGTTCTAAGATCAATGCAGATGGTGACTGTAGTCATGAAATAAAAAGCCACATACTTATTGGGAGGCAAGCTATGAGAAACCTAGGCAGCATAATAAAAAGTAGAGACATTACCCTGCTAACAAAAGTCTGCATAGTTAAAGTAATGATATTCCCAGTAGTAATGTATGGCTGTGAGAGCTGGACCATAAGGAAGGCTGAGCGCAGAAGAATAGACGCCTTTGAACTGTGGTGCTGGAGGAGACTCTTGAGAGTCCCCGGACTGCAAAGAGATCAAATCAGTCAATCCTAAAGGAAATACTGTAAATCCTGACTGCTCATTGGAAGGACAAATACTGAAGCTCAAGTACTTTGGCCACTGAATGAGAAGAGAGGACTCACTGGAGAAGGCCCTGATGCTAGGAAAGTTTGAAGGCAAAAGGAGAAGGGGACAGCAGAGGATGAGATGGTCCAAGATGGCTTGATGGCATCATTGACACGGTCGGTGTAGATCTGGGCGGACTACAGAGGATGGCAGATGACAGAGGAGCCTGGCATGCTCAATTGTGCGACTGAACAACAACAACAACCCTGGTTTGTCTTTGGATCATATAAATCTTTCGCCTTCTAAGTTAATAGAAATCATAATTGATTTTGGCCCTAACGAGATCATTTTGTTATGTATGGCCATTTCTGGGCCATTGGGAATAATTCATGTAGTCACTCATCCAGCAGTATATGTTCATATAAGTGACTTTACATTGGTGTTTCGGAATGGGAGGATCAGCTGAGGATCAGGTGATATATTAGTTACAACCACCTTTAATCCCAACCAACATAGACAGCAACCACGCTGACTGAGAATGAAGCATTTAGATGTTGTCTAGCTCATTGGAAAGCTTGGAATACAACATTGCTAAGAACTCGTGTCTTCAGGATGCAAGCCTTCAAAGCTCCCAGACACTCCTGGGAGCTTCAAATAGGACTTTAGAGCACCCAAGCCAATTAGGCTATGATCAGAAACTCTGCAATAACTTCAAGGATTAAGTTGTATATGTTGCTTTTGCTAGTTAGATCTCAACTGCTAACTTGTCTTGGCAGTATTCCTCAGCCCATTTTTGTCTGATTGGCACACTTTCAGTTTTATATTCTAATTTTGATTTTTGTTTTCCTTTTCTCCCATACACACACTCCCCCCCCCCAATAGCAAAACGCCTAGCTATGTATCAGGAAGCTGATTCCGAGGATGAAGAAACTGGACCTAAAACAGGGACCTTGTCTCAACGGGGGAGTATTAGCAGTCATCAGAGCATTAAAGTCATCCACAGGAACCAGAGTACAAAATCCCATAGGCGTACGGGAAGCAGAGTGGAAGCCAAGAGGGCAAGCATTCTGTCAAAGCATACAGCTTTCAGTAGCCCAATGGTGAGTGTCTGAATTATTACTGCTTTTTTTACACCAGTACCGCCCCACTGAACCATTGCTGTAATTAGACATATCTAATTGTGTTTATAATTTTATCAGGCAATGGGCAGCACATGGGTTACATGTAGTAATCTACCACAGATTTCATAAAAGCTAATGGTTTTGTTTGATTTCTGTGGGGGAATAGGGTGATGTCAAACATATGACCAGTCACAATTCATGACAAGTGGGTTAGTTAGCCTTCTCAGAGTTTGGAAGAATTATTTCTTATAACTCCAAGCAGCATTTTAGCCAGGTTTCTGGGAGCTATAGGCTATAAGTGTTCTAATACATTAGTCCTTGTTTCATTATCTCATTCAATGCAAAGCATGGAGTTTACTTAATCTATATGTACCATATATGCATATATACATTTTAGCTATAGCATTTAATTAATTAGTTACTATAGAATTTATACGTAATTCTTAATGTAAAAAAATTAAGCAAATGACACAAAAAATATGAAAAACAATCTTTAAAACAATGTAAAGCATATTCAATTAAAAGATAATGGATTAAATCCAGTGTTAGCACTGCCTGGAATAGACTCACTGAATCAACAGAACGTGTGTAAGAATTGACTAGAAATTTTGCACAAATAATTTAAATCATTTCTTCATTCTTTGTGATCATAACATGTAAAGCGCACCACATGGATAGTAGCAATCATATCTACATACCCGGCAAGTATCACGTATTGGCTGGGACTTCCCGTATTTTGGCGCTTGTTCCTACCCTTTCCCGCCGCCATCCCGTATTTTGAATGGCGGGGAAAGGGGTTTCTGCGCGCACACACATGTGCAGAACTCGTTTGTGCATGCACAAATGGGTTCTACGCATGTGCAAATTGGTTGTGCGCACCCGTGCATGCGCAGAAATTTCCCATATTTTTTTGGGAGCCGCGCTTGATGGGTATGAATATCTAGGCATTACATGTACATTGCAAGAGCATAAGTCATAGAAATGGTCATTTACTTTTCTTGCTTAGACATGTCTCCAATTCCATGCTTCCTCCCAACTAGAAAATGATATTTGTAAGCATAAAACCTGGATCTTGATTCTTTGGGGTGAAAGAATGTGGGTTAGCTAATAAAAGCAGACAGGATTATCAGAGATAAGTTTGCTAGCGCACATCTGCAGAACAAGCTCAGTCTGGAGACTTTGAAAGAAAGAGCTGGAAAATAACTTGTCAAACTGAACATGGTTCAAAATGCCTGTCTCTTTAATTCTAGGAAAAAGACATCACACCTGATCCAAATTTGCTGCAAAAAGTAAATGAATGTGCAAGCTGCCTAGAAGTCATGAGGAACCATGACCAACTCTTATCCCAGCTCTCTCCTGAACTATCCGACATTTTTGACTTTTTCATAGCTTTGACAATTTGCAATACTGTGGTGGTGACCTCTCCAAATCAGCCACGACAGAAGGTAGCTTCAGTGAAGAACCATGTAGAGACTATTAAAGCTGCTTTAGCAGTGATTTTTTGTTGGTCTGATAAAGAAATCATTTTATTATGGATTTTGGATTTTGAATAGCTATTCCTGTGATTTTTAAATTGAGAATAAATCATAAGGTTCATCCCATTTTCCCTCTCTCTCCTCTCTCTCTCTCTGTTGGACTTTATGGGATGATTTTTTAAATATATATTTAAAAAAATCATCCCATAAAGTCCACTAAAAACACTAGAAAAAACACAAGAAACAACGACAGATGGCATAAAGAAACCTTAAAACCATAACAGTATTCAAATTATAACACTTTTTGCTAAGTTAGGTATACATGTTTCATTCTAAGTATTGCTTAACTTTTTAATTGAATAGCAAAGAAGCTTGATAAATCTGCAGCCAGATGGGTTAGAAATCTATTAGTTCCATCCCGTCTACACCCCACCTATTGCCCCTCTTCCCTTGCAGTAACATTTTACCATGATGGTCTCTTAGTCCACCCAAGTATTCACTCTGCCAGGTGCTCACCTCTATTAAAATGGAGCCCCCAAGTCAGAATTCATGAATCCAACAGACCGATTTGTTAAGAGAAATGTTTTTTACCCCATGTTGTTAGATTTTTTCCCCTGACACAACATATCAGTATCCAAGCCTCTTTTTTGAAATGTTAATTGCAGCAAATATTGTTGTATTATAAAACTGCAGGGCAAAGCGCCACCCTGACAGATCTCTCATGTTAAATCTGGTGCTCACACAATGCAATTAGAAGTGAGAAAACAGGAAGAAAAAAAACTAAGTTGCCAGTTTGTAGCAGTGGAGAAAGATAATATGTTCTTTACCATCAAAATGAACCTTCCTTGCCTTTCTTTTTGTAAAGTGATTGATTAATAATCAAAGTCTTGTGGTCACAGCACCTCTGCATTTTAGATGTAGTGGAAAGGAAGATGGGGAGAGGGAAAGAATGGTATAGAAGATCAGGTTCTAGAAGAGCTCTAGTTTGGAGAGTAGTAGAGGTAGTATTTTGGATTTCTTTTTACTTGTTGCTAAAGGTATAAGTGATGCTTTGAAAGGTTTATTTTTTCCTAAAATGCTGTCAACGTATTCCTAATTTGCTGCAACAGTTAGCAATACAGTAGTTACAAACAAATGGGGAGATTTCTTTGTCTTTCCTCCCCTCTGCAGGGAGGAAGATTTAAGAGTAAGCTTCCCATTTTTCAACTGAGTTTCTCTAATTAGCATTGTCAGATAGACATGTACCCAAATCTCATTTGTCTCTTTTGTGTGCGTTTGGTCCTTTTTCCTCTTAAGGTTAGACTCAGATATGAACTGAAATCTCCAGTAAAGACCATTGAGGACTTCATTCGGAGACTCACACCAAGCCGCCTGACCTCTGGCTCTAACAGTGGCAGCTCATCCAGTCTGTCTGCCAGCCGATCCACCCACCGAGCCGGTTCAAGTGTCATTTCATCAGCATCTACCGAGAGCACTTTACGAAAACTAGAAGAAAAGTTATATGATTCTTCTCAGCTGACTACCAATGGCTATGGCTCCCAGCAACCCAAAGGGGAACCAGAGAACGGGAACCCACCAGAGGAGGGTGAACTCCGTTATGAGGCAGAGAGTCCAGACGAAGCTGCTCTTGTCTATGCTGCCAGAGCATATGGCTGTGCTTTGGTAGGTCGGCTGCCTGACCAGGTATCTGTAGAGCTACCTCACCTGGGGAGGTTAAACTTTGAACTCTTACACATTCTCGGCTTTGACTCAGTTCGGAAGAGAATGTCAGTGGTGGTCAGGCATCCTCTTACGGATGAAATAAATGTTTACACAAAAGGAGCTGATACGGCAATCATGGACCTTCTTCTGCCCTGTTCTTCAGGTATTACTCTTCAACAATTTATATCTCATAATAAAATAGCAAAATGAGTTCAGTATTCTCAGCCACAGCACCAAAAGATATGTTCATTATTGCAAAGGATAGTGTTTGCTGTCTTTATAATTCCTTCAGAGGCAACAGCCTTAGAGCAGATCTATTGCACGAACAAAATTTCCCCCAAATATTTAGACTTATCTGTCCTCTTCCAGTGTACACACTAGTTGCCATTCCTTCTAATAGCACCCCTCCCTGCAGGTCCCTTGCTCTCCCTTGTTCTGTGTCCCTTTGCTTGAACTTAGAATACATTCAGAAAACTATTCATTTCTGCATGATGACTCCAATGCAGTTAAAGCTAAGGATTACTCTTTTGGAAGCAGTGGTAGCTTTGCTGCAACTAAAATGTCCAGTCACTTTCTAAGTAACATACTAATGTGTTGTAGATCGCTTTAACTGATCTGTTCCTTACATGGAAAACACCATGAAAAGTGAGGGTGGGGGTGGCAGCTCAGTGGTTAAGAAGCTCACCTTGTTAGCTGGAAGGGTACTGCATGACGGATTGAGTGCCCGTCTCTATTTCAGCTCTTGGGGACATGAAAGGAGCCTCATTTGGGCATTCCAGGAGTGGAGTTTCTTCTGCAAAACCCTTTCAACCCAGAATAATTTTTGACACAAAATTATTATTATCATGAAAAGTGCACAGATAGATTTACATGGTTAATGTCTGTGGGTACATAGTGTTCAAGATCCTGTCATACTAGAGTGGATCTACTGAATCATTGGATTTGCTGAGTCAGTTGTTCTGTAAGTTCCATTTATTCAAATGGCACTACTCTAACTGCAACTTACTTTAACACAATAAGTTCTTTTTAGACTAGATCCATTTGAGCCAAAGGAACTTTGGAATTGATTCGCTAACTTCCCATTGATTCAGTGGACCCACTCTACACTAAGCAACAGGACTTTGGGCAGTGGAGTGCTAAAGACTCATTTCTTCTTTTTTTAATCTATTGACCACTTGTGATAATGCTTAGATGCAACATACTACTAGGGACACTAGAACCTTATCTGGCTTTGAGATCACATTGGAAACCAGGGTGCAAAACATAACTTCAAGAACATATATAGATTCATTTTTAATCTGGTTTGATTACCTATGGATCTTGTTAAATGAAAGAAAGAAGGGTGAGCACCATCGTAATTATTTCTGGTATGTAAACAAAGGCTTCCTTTGTGTGCTTAATTCAAGAGTCCTGCCTAACAAATGGTATATATTGGTAGGAAGAAAACTGTGTGGCAATAGGAAAGACATGTTCTGGACACATGTTTTCATTCCATTATGAGCCCCATGCAAGTGTTCAAATATATGTGGATGTAAAACAAGGGCAAGACGCAGGATGTGTCTGCTGTTTCATTGCTTGCTCTCCTCCCAGCATTTCAGCACAGATGAGCTAGGATTTTTGATTTAGGGGAGAGATGCTTAAAATCTTTCTTTTAAACCAGGAGTTCACAACCTAAGGCCCGTGGGCTGGATCCAGCCCATGCCACCATTTCATGTGGCCCCCCATCCTCCCCAAGGGCATTCAAGAAACAAAATGGCTTCCCTTTGAAGCTGCTGGAACAAAATAGCCATCCTCATTGTGCAGGCAGGGCAAAATGGCCATTCAGCCCTCGAAGCTGACTAAGAGAGTGTGACCTGACCCTTGGCTTGAAAAGGTTCGGGAACCCCTGTTTTAAACCTTCCCATTTAATAAGGAGAGGTCAAGCGTGGAGACAGTTGCCATGTCTTGGAAGAGTTGAAATGGGACTGGCAACCTCTTCAGGTTGTTATGCTCATATGCATCCTATGAATACACTCACATAATTTTTCATAACTCATGAGCTGTAATCTAATAGTAAGTCAAAGCTATTTTGCCCACTGACTCGGTGCAGATTTGGTGAATTAATTCCTCAATAAATTCCATTGGGATGACTCTAGTTGTGGCTTAATACTGGATTTCAGCCACTAGACTAAACTGATTAAGATAATGGCATACAGTAGAAAGCTTGTGGTATGTAGTTGTGAGAGTGCTGGACTGACATTCCAGCAAACCATGTTGTAGTCTGCAGTTGGCAGTGAAATTCATTGAATGACCTTGTTCAAGTCAGCAGCTTTGATAAGTTTGACCTACTTCACAAGATTGTCATGAGACAGAAATGTAAAAGAGAAAAAGAGATATTTTCTCCCCTTGTGGTTATTGGAGGAACAATAAATAATATAAGCAGAATATTTAGTTCTCTTTCTTCAAAGTAATTTTTTTGGTTTCAATTATAGGTCAGACTCTAGTTAAAATTTGAAAAAGCTTTTGAATATATTAAAATATAACCCACAGAGATCTGTCTTTGATAAATAAGGCTTGTCAATACAAGCCCAGAGATTAAAAATTAGCTGAGGTTTTAAAGAGATGGGTAATTAATGGCAAATAGATATCTATAAGCCAGACATTTCATTTTTTAATTGAAGAACATCGCAAAGACACATGAACATGCTGTGTGACAGGAGATATTTTTAAGTTATTACTTTTAATCATGCAGTTTTGAATGATTTTAAAGCCAAAGCTACTGTTTGTGTTTTGACTAATCTTTTGATATATAGTCCCCTCCCTGTTTGTGGAGCTTTATGTCCAATATTTGAGATGAAAATATGCAGAGGTTGCCAAAAATGCAAACACATTTTAAGAAAGGGAAAACTATTACAATGGTAATGCAGTACTCAATACACTGTATATACTGATAACAAAAGATAAATCAAATCAAATCAAGTTTGACTTCTGCAATAACAAGAGGTACTCAAAGTGGTTACCACCAGTATTCAGACACCTCTGAGTATGGTGAACTACTGCTTGAGCAACATTGACAAAAATGTCTTATTGTATTGGTGTGCATGTCGTTTCAATTCCTTCTTGGAAGTACCACCAATGTAGCTGGGTTTCTGCAATATATCACATCCTTTAAGGTCCCCCGTAAGTAAATACCACAATCACTTTAATGATAGAAAACACTATAATGGTCATCCAGCAAGGGTTTGTCCGGCATTTGTTTACTGGAGTACAGAAAGATGCAAGCACAGAAACTAAAACTGGAACAGCCCACAGAATGGCAAACAGTTTACCATTATTTATTCTGTCTATAGTAAGTAAGTAAGTAAGAGTGTTGCATTCTGATGATGTAACATACATAGGAAATTTTTATTATGTACATGCATGCTTTCAGTACATAGAGAGAAGTGCTCATTCTAGGAAACAATTTTGTTGTTGTGTTCTAAAACTGAGTTACTAGCCCTCACGTTAAGAACCAAAGCATTATTAATTTTATTTGCTCTATGTATTTGACAGAAATTCAATTCCAAATGAATAATTTTAAAAGTTTTAAAACTATATTTAAAAATGAGAAAATACATCTCTGCATAAGTATGAAAATGCCAGGAATTCAGCCATGAAATGGCAGTGTTACTATTGCTTGATAAGCCCCAAATTGAACTTGGGAATTTGCTCTAATTTAAAACTCAGCATCTTTTTTTTTTTTGTATCCTTCTGCCTTTCCATTTTTTACTACCTTTCCCCATACTTTTTATTTTTTAAGGAAGCAAACCTAAACTCAATTATTAGGAAACTAGGAAGCTACAGAAATAAAATATCCAGGAAGACTTGGGAATTTATTTTTGTTTATTTATTTTTCAAAAAAAAAAAAGCCAGCTATGGCTTGGTTGGCATCTGGAACAAGTCATCTGTGTACCACTAAAGTGTTTTTTATTTCCTTAGTGGCTACACTGGTGCCTTCCAACACATAATATAATACTGTAGATTAATGCAACCAATAAAACAGGCTATTCTTGTAGCACTCACATAAAGACTGTAGGAACTGTAACAAGACTGCAAATGTGTTCCCATTTTTCAGTTTTGAGGTGATATAGGAAGCATGTATTCCCCCCCCCCCAGTCAATGGGCAGGTCTGCAGAGTTCCCAGTTAAGTTTCTTATTTACACGCAGAGAGCGAGAAAGACTGTAAACTGATAGTACCTTAACTCCTTTGTTTTATCGTCTGTGTACAAGAGCAGTGACCATCACAAAGTAGCCCACTGTGGGAGAGGGACTCTTTGCCTCTTCTTCTGCACACATACACATACACACACCCTCCAGATTTTTTATCATCTTTTCCTGATGAAGAGTTCTGAACATCTCAAGAGCTTGCCTTATTTTTAGTGTCTTAACAATCCAGTAAACAAAGTTAGAATTTTGTTTTTTAAATAGAATCAAACGGCTACATTTTGTTTCCTGTTTGTGACTATGTACAAGTAGCTGAACAATGAATAATTCTTTTTAAATGTGAGAAGGATGTATAAAGGAAAAAGATGAAGTATGCACAAAACAATTGTTCTGAGAGTGCTCACATTACTCAGAAGCAGTGGTTGCCCAAAATACAGGGGTGCCCAAAATACGGCCTGTGGTCCGGATCCAGCCTATGGTACCTAATGATCCGGTCTGCGCTGCTCCCAGAAGCAGAAGTTATACATGCCCACGCATGTGCAAAATGCTGCCATAAAGCACCGTGGCTGTCGTAAATGCGTTTACGACAGCCATGGGTGCATTTACAGCAGTGTTTTGCGCATGCGTAGGTGTATTTAACTTCTGCTTCTGAACCACGTGACCGGCCCACTCAATCACTTGACTGCCCCACGGCCCGAAAAGCTTGGGCACCCCTGTTCTAAAGTGTCATTTCCAGCCATAACAAAGTGGGAAAGATTGCTTGTTTTAGGAGCACTGCGTTGCTGGATTTTTTTTTATATTAAGAATTGCACTTTTCTTTCATTGCTTCCAGGTGACGCGAAAGACAAACACCAAAAGAGAATCCGAAGCAAGACTCAGAATTTCCTTAACCTTTATGCTGCTGATGGACTGAGGACTTTGTGCATTGCAAAGAAAGTAAGCAAATCCAGCTGCCTCACAAATTGCTTTTCTGCCACCGAGGAAGGATTGGAACCACCATAAAACAGTGCCTCAGATTCCTAACCTCACCAGCCTCCCCAAGAGGTTGATGGTATTGAAAGCCATTGAGAGATCCAGAAGCACCAGGAGAGACAAAGCCAAGCCCCACCCCGCCCCCATCCATTTCCCGGAGAAGGTCATCTTGTAGCAGGACCAATGCAGTCTTGGTACCATGGTGAGGTCTAAACCCTGACTGGAATGGATCCAAACAGTTGGTTTCATCCAAGAATGCCTGCAGCTGATTGATCATGACCACCTCTATGACCTTGCCCAAAAAGGGGATGTTAGCTACAGGCCTGTAATTGTCAGGAATATCTATAGCTGTGTTTGCCTTCTTTAAGAGGGGGTGAATAGATGTTTATTTCAGGCAGGATGGCATATTACTCTCCTGCAGCAATGATTCGATAATATTAATCATCCACTCACCCGACATGTTCTCAGATTTTATTAGACCAGATGTCCAAGTATCATACCCATTCGTTCCCATGGGGTGCAGTACCATCAGTACGCGGATGACACTCAGTTGTACATCTCGGCCCGTGGGGACCCCAGTGATGCTGTTGAAATCCTATCCGGATGCCTGGAGGCCATTGGGGTCTGGATGGGGGCCAATGGGCTTCGGCTGAATCCCAGCAAGACAGAGTGGCTGTGGATAAGGGGCCCCGTGTTATCCAGGGAGTTACCATCTTTGGTACTGGATGGGGCTGTTTTGCCCCAGACAGACCCAGTGCGCAACTTGGGGGTCCTTCTGGACTCGCGGCTGCTGCTAGAAGAACAGGTAGCAGCTGTGGCCAGGAGGGCTTTTGCCCAACTTCGGGTGATTCACCAGTTGCGCACGCTCCTGGACCGAGGCTCCTTGCTTATGGTCACCCATGCTCTGGTCACCTCCCGACTAGATTATTGTAATGCGCTCTACATGGGGCTGCCCTTGACGACCATTCGGAGGCTGCAGCTGGTCCAGAATGCGGCAGCCCAGGTGGTAATGGGATGTGGGCGATATGCCCATGCCTCACCGCTACTTCGGGAGCTGCACTGGTTACCAGTTTGTCTCCGGGTGCAATTCAAGGTGCTGGTTTTGACCTTTAAAGCCCTATATGGCAGTGGGCCAGGATACCTTAGAGACTGCATCATCCCAAGAGTGTCTGCCCGTCCAACCAGAGTGGACCGGAGGGGCTCTCTAATAGTGCCATCAGCTAGGGGTGCACATCTCTCCAGCACCCGAAGGAGGGCCTTCTCCGTGTCTGCACCAAACCTCTGGAACCTCCTGCCAACAGATCTAAGACTTCAAAGAGAATTGCTGCCTTTCAGGAAAGGATTGAAGACCTGGCTGGCAGGGCAGGTGTGGGGCCTGAATGGGAACACGGTCCCCGCCTGCTGGTTTATGTAAACCATTAAGAACTCTCTCTTCTTATAGTGGGTGGGATGGGTGGGTGGGATATGGGTTTTTTAAAGTGGGTGGGATATGGGTCTTTTAAAGTGTTTTTATGTGTTTTTATAATTTGTTGTAATGCCGCCCTGAGTCGGGTTCTGCCTGAGTGGGCGGCATATATAAATATGACTATTAAATTAAAATTAAATTAAATCAAGCGCGGCTCCGGAAAATACGGGAAAATTTTGTGTATGTGGAGAACCCCTTTGCAATGGGCGCACATGTGCATGTGCAGAACCCCTTTGCAATGGGCACACATGTGCAGTAACCCCCTGTTCAAAATATGGGATGGTGGCGGGAAAGGGAAGGAATGAGCGCTAAAATACGGGAAATCCCAGGCAATACGGGATACTTGACAGGTGTGCCAAGGATCATAACGAGAGGTAGTGGCCTTGCAGTTTGCAAGTGTCTTGTCCAACTCCTCAGATGACACAAGTTGAAACTGTTCCCACAAAAATTTGACTAGATGACTCATTGGACATCCCAACCTGATCTACTGTATTAAATGTGGAGTCAATGTCCTGTCGGATGGCCTCAATCTTTGGTTTGAAATATTTAGCAGAACATTCACATGTTAATTGGTCATGCTGAGGCACACTTGGTTGACCTCCAGTAGTGAGGCAGTGGACTATTTTGCAAAGCTCCATTTGTTGGTTAGATGCCGCCTGAATTCGTTGAGCATTTTCCATATTTTTTTTAATTCAGCAAAGCATTTTGGCCTAAATCCTGTTGTTTACTGCCAGCTAGATTCTGTGAATTGATGGGTATTTGTCAGGTCAGCACTAAACATGCATTCAGTTGATTCAGTGACTGTTGCACAGTTGCTGCAATGCACAGCTTTGCAAGTGTGATATGTCATGATTATTGTTGCAGCATGGAAGTGCAGAGCATTGAGAACATCATACACAGCAGCAAATTACCACTGATTCAAGGCAGATCACTGCTGGTTAAAGGTGGTGTTGGGATGTGCACAACTCATACACAATGTGCTGAAGTTTGGAGCACTCCAAAATGTTCAAAGAAAGCCTTTAATTAATAGTGATTTGCCACTCTTGCTGATGTCATAATTGTTGCCAAAGTGGAACTGTGCCACACAGATTCTACCACGGCATTACTCTGCTTGAAATTAACAGTTGAATTTAATATTTTTGTCACAAGCCAGAAGAGGATTAGGTATACTGTACTCAAGCTTTCTACAATCAATGGTAAATTCTGTCCTAGTCTGTAGCCTTTATATTTTGTCACCTTTTGTTTTCCAACAGGTGCTGAGCAAGGACGACTACTCTTGCTGGTTAAAAAGTCACATTGAAGCAGAATCTGCTATTGACAACCGAGAAGAACTGCTTTTCCAATCAGCAACACGTATAGAGACCGATCTGCATCTATTAGGTAATCTGAAATTATAGTCAAGGTAAAGGGTAAGGAGAGCAATCCATAACAGTTGAGGATGTGACTTGAAAAGGTATTTCTCCCAATTGTAACCATTCATCTGTAGATTTAGTTAACAGGAAGTGTATCAGTTGAAATGTCTGCAGCAGGTCTGCTAATTCTGGAATATAGCCATTCATGCCCTCAATTGATGAAACTATTCTGTCTTGTAAGCTTTGAAATAGCGGTTAATGGCACATTACTTAAGCTGTAGTACTGCAACTGAAACTCTGCTCATGATCCGAGTTCAATTTTGATACGCTCCAGGTTGACTCAACTGTCTAACCTTCTAAGGTTGGCAAAGTGAATAATACCCAGCACCTTGAGGTTAATTACCTTGTGAGGTTAATTACCTTGCTAATTACCTTATGAGCAGCCAACCGAGGGAACTGGAAGCATGCTCACTTTTTTATTTAAGAAAAATTAAAACGATCTATTTACTGCTATTGACTTTGTGTATTCATGTGAGCTTTAATGAATTAAATCTTCCTTGAGTACAGCTCAATAAATGAAAATGGACTGTTGTCTAAACTCAGCCATCTGGTTTGAAAATTAAATCCTGAGCTGCCTGCTCAGTAACAAGAAGACTTGGAATGCAGACAGATCATTTGACACAAACCACAGGGCTGAATTAAAGGGTGGAGGGAGAATGAAGATGAAGGCTTATCTTTGCCAGCTTCCATAAGCAACAAGATCAGAACGTTGATGATGGTCCTAATGGCCACTTCCCTGTGTTTCCATATTTCCTCTCATATTTCTGTCTTAATTTCATGCTGGGGAGAGAGAGTAAATTGGCTGCAATGCACATCTTTGCCATGCAGGAGTGCTTGCTTTGATTCTCAGCATTGCATCTGGCAGATGCCTTCAAATTTGATTTATTAGAATTATGCTTCTCTCACAGGTCGAATATTAATACATTACAAAATTACTAAGCTTTCTCTTAACTAAGGGATGGAAATATCACACCTTTCCCTGGGTAATTATGCTCTTGTTTATCTAAGATACTTTCAGGTAAGTTATAATTCATTAAATTTCAGGTGTATAGTTCTGATTCATGTCTTTCTTCAGGGGGTCATATTCTTTCTCTTGACTCTTTCGCTATAATTCTGTTGGTACTTTCAACTAGATTTAGACCCATTAAATCAATAGGATATGTGTACTCAGCACTTAGTCATTAATTCATTGGGTCTTCTGTAGGTGGGACTACCAATTGGATCTTGGTATCTTTGTGTCTGTTATTTCAACAATTTAGGAATGAAAATAAATTTTTGCACAGTTTGATTCTGCATTCCCCACAGTACAGTCAACCCTCACATAACAACGCGTTCGGAAGTATCATTTTTGCTTAACAACGTGTCATCATGCACCACGTGTTCCCCGCATAACAACGTTTTTAGTGTCGTTGTCCGGACAACAATGCTAAAATAACCGTCATTATCCAGACAAAAACATTGTTATGTGGGAAACTCCATAGAAACCCGCATAACAACAAAAAACGCTTAGCAATGCTACTTGAGAAACCAAGTAACATTGTTATGCGAGGGTCTACTGTATTTCTTTATTTGTTCAGCTATGCATGATTAATTCCGTAAAGTACTGGTTCTGTATTTTTCTTTTTGTGTGTTAGGTGCAACTGGCATCGAAGACCGTTTACAGGATGGAGTCCCAGAAACCATTGCAAATCTGCGCCAGGCTGGGCTACAAATATGGGTTCTAACTGGAGATAAACAAGAAACAGCTATTAATATTGCTTATGCTTGCAAGCTATTGGACCATGATGAAGAAATCATTACCTTAAATGCTGACTCACCGGTAGGACAACATTGTCTCAAACACTGTCATATAGTATTGAACTTGTGGACTGGCAAGCCTCAGCCTGTAAGCAGCAGAATAGCTAGGCATCTGCAGAGTCCAGTACTTGAGATTTATCAAGCTGTGATGCTGTATGCAACCTGAACTGTGCCTGCATACCTTGTGACCTACCGCACCAAGCGTAGTTTCCTAGCCATTTATAGAAGGTCAGCCAAAGTTTAACAAAAACCCTTTTTTCTGTTGTCTTGTGTTATAGGACATGACAGGGGAGGCATTGTCCCTCTGTTAATTTAGGGATGTGTGACCCTCCAGACGTATCAATGAGACCAGTGTTTATGCAGCTACATTTTTTACCACCGGCTGTGACAAATTGGGTTATCATAAATTTGACCTTCAGATGGGTCACATGTTGTGCAGGCTGGGGCTGAAGGAAAAAGTCTGATAGATAGCTGTGAAGTGAATGAGAGAGGTTATGAAGGTTCTGCTGGAAGATTCTCTAAGGCTACAACCCCATCCTTTTCTACATGGATGTTTACCTGGAGTCTCAGTCATATCAGGGGCGAAATATGCTCTCCTGTTGAAATGTTACAGGACACGTATTTGGTATTCCTGTCAACTCTAGCCACTAGAGGCCACTGTCTGCAATGCAAAATATAGAGTTCAATGCTATCCGTGGTTTCAGGTATCTATGATAAGTCTTGGAGGTATCCCCTATGGATACAGGGAGGGTGACCTGTATTAATGTTTATGTGTGTCTATCTGAATCTCTTGTACACACACACCATTTCTTACATAATAAAGTTTAGATGTTTTGGTCTTGCAGGAAAATAACTAAAGAAATTTCTGATCCTTTGAGGATTTGCACATTTATTGTGGCATTCTCTTTCCTCAAGTACTGCTCAGTCCATCAGAAAATCTACATACAAGGATATGTTCTTCCTCCAACAGTTATTTCCTATCCACCTATGAAAGGAATTCTAATCTGTGATTGTTTGCAGATTCATGTTGAAAAAAGGAATTGTGAAACAGATTGTGATTGTGATAGATACTGAATGCAACAATTGTTTTCTGGCAAGTAATCCTGAAGGCTAGACAGTTCTTGCATCTAGGGGAAATTCAGTGTATGTACTGAACCCTTGAAAGTTGTGTACACCATTTCCAAAAAGGGCCTTTTTCTGCTTTCATGAGCTTTATGTTTGATGACATGGGAGGGTCTTTGATAAACACCTTAAAATGCAGATTACAGTTTAAAAATATATAGTTACATATTTATACAGATGCCTCTAGCCTAAGATATAGCTCAGCGAATTGAATATTTGACCTTGGAGTCAGAATTTGGGAGTTCAGTCCTCCATTGTTGTCTCCCGGGAGAAGAGTCAATCTTTGTAGCCTTGGGCAAGCTGTTCTATGTCAAAAGAACCTCAGAAAAAGAAGAAAAGTGCTAGATCTGTTCTGTTTACAATATAGTTATGTATAGTTATGTATATATTATGTGGCAAGTACTTAAAGAAATGGGAATACCAGAATATCTCATATGCCTCATGAGAAATCTGTACAAGAGTCAAGAAGCAACAGTTAGGACAGAACACGGAATGACAGGATGGTTTGGAATAGGAAAAGGAGTAAGACAAAGCTGCATTTTATCACACTACCTTTTCAACCTATACACAGAGCACATAATGTGCAATGCAGGGATGGAGGAATCACAATATGGGATAAAAATTGCTGGGAGAAACATCAACAATTTGAGATATGCAGACGATACCACCCTAATGGCAGAAAGTGAGGAAGATTTAAAGAAGCTCCTGATTAGGTTGAAAGAAGAGAGTGCAAAAGCTGGCCTGAGACTTAACATCAAGAAAACCAAGATAATGGCAACAGGCCCTATCAGCACCTGGAAAATAGATGGGGAAGTAGTAGAAGCAGTGACGGATTTTACTTTCTTGGGATCTAGGATCACTGCAGATGGTGACTGCAGCCATGAAATAAAGAGGAGACTGATTCTAGGGAGACAAGCCATGAGAAACCTGGGGAACATAGTGAAAAGTAGAGACATCACCTTGCAAACAAAAATCTGTATAGTTAAAGCAATGGTATTCCTGGTGGTAATGTATGGATGCGAGAGCTGGATCATTAGGAAGGCTGAGCGCAGAAGAATAGATGCCTTTGAGATGTGGTGTTGGAGGAGAGTTTTGAGAGTACCCTGGACAGCGAGAACAAATAGGTCAATCTTGAAAGAAATCAGTCTTGACTGCTCCTTAGACGGTCAAATAGTAAAGATGAAGCTGAAGTACTTTGGACACCAAATGAGAAGAGAGGATTCACTTGAGAAAGCCTTGATGCTGGGAAAGGTGGAGGGCAAAAGAAAAAGGGAGCGGCCAAGGATGAGATGGCTAGATGGCATTGTGGACGCAGTCGGCACCGAGCTGAACGGGCTGAGGAGGATGGTGGAGGACAGGGGTGCCTGGAGATCAATGGTCCATAGGGTTGCAAAGGGTCGGAATCGACTGTGCGACTAAACAACAACAACCTGGAAAGGGCTGCCATAATTCAGAATCAGTCTCATGGTATGTTGTTTTTATTTAGCCTAACATCCTGCTAGGGTGAAATTTTCCATGAAAGAATGTGAGCTACATGCCTTTTATTTTGTTCACCCAATGATTTCCTACAGATGTCCTTGCCATGAAACATTACAACTGAAAAAGCACCACCACTACTTTATTCCTGAATGCCAGTGCTGCTTGCTTTGTGTGTAATTTGGTTAGGCTTAAGGGATCAAAAGGCTTCCCTGGATTTTGGTGGAGGGGTCCAGTCTTTGAATTGTTGTTAGTGCTACTGTTAAATAATTCTGCTTGAGGCTGCAGATTGCATAGGATTTCTGGAACTTTGCTAGATCAGGAATGAAGAAATTGACACCTTTCCATATGTAGTTGGGCTTGCATTTCCTTCAACCCCTGCCAGCCTGGTGAGTGGGTGAGGAATGACAGAAATAGGCAACAGCTCCTGCAGTGTCACCAGCTTCCCTCACACAGACCGAGGGATAAATGCTACTGATTCTTCAGGCCAGGCTTACTCTGAGTAGTCATGTTTGTGGGGGTGATTTCCTTTTTGCTTGTGATCTATTTCAGTTGTCCCAATTTAAAACAAGTTAAACTTTTCTTAAATTGAATTTTTTAAAAATAGAGCATGATTTTGAAGCTTTATCAGAATTGCTCTTGTTGGGTCTTAATTTATTTTCCTATTCTTTTTTGGATATTTTATTCTAGGAAATGTGTGCTACATTACTGGAACAACATTTGCACTGTGTAGAGTCTAAATTTTCAAGTGAAACAGCTGAAAGATCTTTTCAGACCATGACAGAAAAGTTTACCTCTCTCTACATGTCATCATCTTTGGCACATCCAAGACTGGGTTTAGTCATTGATGGAAAGACCCTGGCTTATGCCTTAGACAAAGCCCTACAAGACAAATTCCTTTCATTAGCAAAGAGATGTCGTTCTGTGCTCTGTTGTCGCTCTACCCCAATTCAGAAAGGGATGATTGTGAAACTGGTCCGGGACAAAATGAAAACAATGACCATGGCTATTGGCAAGTATCCCTATTTGATCGATATTGATTCATATTTTTATCAGTGCAACATATACGGGTGAAACTCGGAAAATTAGAATATCATGCAAATGTTCATTCAGTTCAGTAATGCAACTTAAAAGGTGAAACATGTATATGAGATAGACTAATTACATGCAAAGCGAGATAGTTCAAGCCTTACTTTGTTATAATATTGTTGCTTATGGCTTACAGCTTATGAGAACCCCAAGCTCCCAATCTCATGTACCCCATAATCATCACATAATCTCATGTACGCTGTACGCCATGATCATCACAATTATAATGAATTAAGGCATGACATCTATCGCTTTGCATGTAGTGAGTCTATTTTATATAATGGTTTCACCTTTTAAGTGAAATGAATGAACATTTGCATGATATTCTAATTTTCCGAGTTTCACCTGTACACTTTTTTTTGATCAGATAGTGTTCTACCTTTCCAGTTTACATCTCAATTTTAAGTCCATTGTATTCTTATTAATCATATAGATACCTATCTTCTGTTACTAATTTTTCAGTGCCTTCATAATGGTGTTTTGAAAATGTTTAAAGAATCCTGTTTCTAGAGGTGAATGTCATCACTTTTCATATGAGCAGTTTTCAAAATATTAGAATATGAAAGAACAAGACTTGTGTCATTGTTTAAGAGTTAGAAAGATTGATAGACAGAGTAAAGGAGAGAATACAGAACTGTCGGGAGAAGTATGCAGATGAGACGATGACTGTCTTGTAATTATGTGAACTTGAGAAAGAAAGAAAAATTGGATTGCACACAAGCTGCAGTGTCTGAGATCTCACTAGTGTTGGTTCATTTACTGAACTGTCGAAGAAGACTAAAACTAGATATGCCGATGACTTAGGTTTGTTTTATAGAAATCAGCTGTTTGGAATCTTAACCTATAAATCCAAGGGTTAACTGTTGGAACTGGCTATAGGTTGCTATGCCTCGCCCTACTTGCCTGCACTCACCCTTCGTGCACACGGCCAATCTGGGTACGCAGGTCAACGAAGGATTGAGAAAACCGGCAGTGGGGCAACAGCCCCACAAACGCGAAGAAAGGGAAACAACTTCACTTCCCAACATTCCTTGCGCCGCGCCGCCCCAGAGCCAATCAGGCTGAGAGGCTCTCGCACAGCGCAGCGTTCGGAAACGCGCCGCAGCCAATCAAAAGAAAAGCATTTAAAAAAAACACAGCACAAACACAAAGCACCAACCCATAACTACAAGCCCCAGCGTCCTGTGCGCCATGAGCGCGCAGAATGCTGAGGAAGCCAGCACCCAAGAAATAAAGCAAAAACAAAAACACCGGGAGAGCAAGTCCGCCAAGCTGCGGGGAACAAAGCCCCCCTCTCCAACGGCGCCTGAAGCTCCTAATCAGAGTTTCCCCTTTAATATCACTGGGTGGGTGGGGGTGTTGTGCTCCCCCTCTCTACTGGCTCCCCTGGGGTTGAGAGGGTGGGGGGGGGAACCAAAGGAGTCTGTCTCCCCCACCCTCCTCACCCCAGGGGACCCGCCAGAGAGTGGATTCCCTCCCCCCCCCCCACGCCCCATGTTAAAGAGAAGAAACCAAGTGGTTACTTCTCTTTAAAAACGGAGTTGGGGGGGAATCCCCCTCTCTACTGCCTCCCCTGGGGTTCAGAGGGTGGGGGGGACCAAAGGAGTCTGTCTCCCCCACCCTCCTCACCCCAGGGGACCCGCCAGAGAGGGGATTCCCTCCCCCCACACACGCCCCATGTTAAAGAGAAGAAACCAAGTGGTTACTTCTCTTTAAAAACGGAGTTGGGGGGGAATCCTCCTCTCTACTGGCTCCCCTGGGGTTCAGAGGGTGGGGGGACCAAAGGAGTCTGTCTCCCCCACCCTCCTCACCCCAGGGGACCCGCCAGAGAGGGGATTCCCTCCCCCCCACACGCCCCATGTTAAAGAGAAGAAACCAAGTGGTTACTTCTCTTTAAAAACGGAGTTGCGGGGGAATCCCCCTCTCCTCTGGCTCCCCTGGGGTTCAGAGGGTGGGGGGGGACCAAAGGAGTCTGTCTCCCCCACCCTCCTCACCCCAGGGGACCCACCAGAGAGGGGATTCCCTCCCCCCCACACGCCCCATGTTAAAGAGAAGAAACCAAGTGGTTACTTCTCTTTAAAAACGGAGTTGGGGGGAATCCCCCTCTCTTCTGGCTCCCATGGGGTTCAGAGGGTGGGGGGACCAAAGGAGTCTATCTCCCCCACCCTCCTCACCCCAGGGGACCCGGCAGAGAGGGGATTCCCTCCCCCCCCCACACGTCCCATGTTAAAGAGAAGAAACCAAGTGGTTACTTCTCTTTAAAAACGGAGTTGGGGGGGAATCCCCTTTTCTACTGGCTCCCCTGGGGTTCAGAGGGTGGGTGGGGGACCAAAGGAGTCTATCTGAGAGGGGATCTCCCCCGACACCAAAAATCACAAAAACAAACAATCAAAAACATTCAAAAATACACAAAAACAAACAAAAATAACACCAAAAAGTAAACAACAACAAACATTTCCAAACACACCCAGCCCCCAGCCAAACACCACAAAATCCCACCACCACCACCACCCCAAATAAAGAAAAACAGCTAACTCACCACCACACGACCTCATACGACAACGACTGGAAAAGAAATGAATAAAGAAAGAGACTACTTGCTGGAAGAAGCTCCACCCAGAGGCCACGAGAGAAAACACAGTCAAAATACAAGATAACCCCTACCAGCAGCACTTGCTGACCACAATAACAAAAAAAAATACAAAAAGACACAATAGCCCCACACAAAAGGCCCCAAGAGTTTTTCGAAAAAGTATATCATCCTTTATTCTTTTTTTCATCCACAAAACCAAAACACCAAACAAAACTCATCACAGTTTAAAACAGGCCATCAAATTTTTTTTGTATAAATAAACATTTTAAAAATTTCAAATATTGATTAACCTCTTCTTTACAAACATTAACAACAACAACAACAACAACAACAACAACAACAACAACAACTTTCCAACACCATTTAAAACAGCCCGGCAACGCCGGGCAACCTTTGCTAGTTAGTCATAAAACAGTGAGGGACAAATTGCCCTTTCTTTTTCTTATCTCCTTTAAAGAGAGCAAAAAAAAAAGGAGTTCTGCTTCTACCTGGCACAGTTTGTCCTAGATTCCAACTACTTTTTTTCTCATTAGAAACCTGGCATGGATTTGAAAACTCATAATTCATGTACCTTTCCCTGAAAACTCTTTTGACACTGGGACGTTTTTCGTATCTATTTGTTATTAAGAGAGGGCATCTAAGGTTTCCTTATGAACATTTGCAGTTTTATAGCTAACTCTGTCTTCAGAACAAAACTTCCCTTCAGTTGCAGGCTTGTTTTTTTGTATTAGCAAAGCTCATAACTTCACTTGAAGCAACTGTGCAGTTCAGTGGGTCTGGAAGGAAGCATTTCACCTCCAATCATGGGAGAAGGGGGCTGTGGGCAGGATTCAAGCATAGTCATAACATTTATTATGAGTGGAATCTAACTTTTCATCTTTTCTGTTTCAATTAGTCTAAGCATGACCAAGTACAGATTCAAGGCGATAATTTACTTTGGAGGGAGTGGGGGCTTACAAGCCTTCTTGCTTATATACAACCAGTAGTCTGAATCATTGATTGAGGGGATTGCTGAATTGTATGGATGGTAGAAATGATTTTTTTACTTTTGTACATTTAATTATCACTTGGTTTTTATTTTTTACTCTTGTCATCAAAATGGAATGCTCCAGATGAAGAATTTATTTCCAGCAAGCAAAATATGATTTGTGTAACAGATGTGCAGGCACCCATTAAGCGAAATTGTAATTTTACTTCATTTTGCATAGATCTGAAAATTCTGTGATCTAATGCAAAGCTTGAGAACTTGGAGTCCTCCAGTTATTAATGAATTCCTTCTTTTACCTACATCAGTGATGGCAAACCTTGGCACTCCAGATGTTCTTGGACTTCAGTTACCAGAAGCCCAAGTCAGCACTCCTGCTGATCAGGACTTCTGGGAATTAAAGTTCAAGAACAGCTGGAGTGCCAAGATTTGCCAAAACTGACCTACATATTTTTATTGGCCAGGCCCACTGAGACTGATGAAGACTGGAATCCAAAAATATCTGGAGGAAGAGAGGTACTTCACCTCTGGACTAATGTAAAGAATACAGTAGACCCTCACATAATGATGTTACTTGGTTCCCCAAGTAGCATTGCTAAGCGATTTTTGTTGCTATGTGGGTTTCTATGGAGTTTCCCCGCATAACAACGTTTTTAGCGTCGTTGTCCGGATAATGACGGACATTGTAGTGTTGTTGTCCAGACAATAACACTAAAAATGTTATTATGCAGGGGAACACGTGGTGCATAATGACGTGTTGTTAAGCGAAAATTATGCTATCCAAACACGTTGTTATATGAGGGTTGACTGTATCTGGATTGTGAGGGAAAGAAAACTGGCCTCTATAAATCTGATTGCTTTTGTTTTAGAGAGTAAAAAGAGGAAGAGAAATATTTACTATTTTTTCCATTATACATGGCCCACCAGATGTTGGCCAGATTTAGTTCCTTGAATATCAGGTGTTAGAGGAGATAGTGGTGGTAGTTATTAATAGCATGTATTTCCTTCAGGATTTCTCCTATGGAAAAATATCTGTTCAGATCCATGTTGAGTTTGGTAAGACAGAGAAGTAAAAGATTACCACAAATATGCATTATTTTGAGAGATAATAGCATAACGTCTGCAGCCATATTTTAAAATAGTGAGGAAAGGACAAAAGAGTGCTTTTGACAGTCTATTAAAAGTTAAGTCTTAATGCAGCAGTTGTGTCTTCATGGCATGTTTCAGTCACAACAAGAAGACACATCTCTAAAAAAAATAAAAAATACATCTAAAATTATAAGTTCACTTCACTTAATTGGAAAAACACCAGTTTTTCCTCTTAACAGTTATCAAACGTAGCATTAACCATAAATAGCATAAAACACTATTCTTCAGCTGATTCATATCCACTTGTGCAGTAGATTATAAAGCAATGCTCCCATTGAGGGCAAACAAAGGGGACTAGAATCCTTCTCTTTCTTTACAATAAAAATCTAGATTCCCAGAGTCCTATGTACAGTACCACATGCAGTATATCTGTTGGTCCATTTTGATACCTCCGACAAGCCAGGTGCTACACAGGCAAGTGTTTTTGCAAAATATTTGTATATTCTCTATAAGTTCCTTTCTTTTGACAAAGAATGACAAAATCAAGGGTATTATTTTATAATTCATTTAATGAATACAATTATACTAATTTACATTGTCTGCAAATAATCTATATCGGCAAAGAACATAAGCTGCATGTTTTATAAGATTTTGAAACTAGAATTTAGCAGAGTCAGCATTTTAGTGCTAAATATTCCTGTCTCTTTTTTATTCTACAGTATAATTGTTTTAGTTTGTATCGTTAATATTAGCTATTGCTTCAATTAATAGCAAGCAATCTTCCTAATTGTTACCAGGTGATGGAGCCAACGATGTCAGTATGATACAAGTTGCTGATGTTGGTGTGGGGATCTCAGGTCCAGAAGGCATGCAGGTAACATATGTTTATTGAAAAGTGACCATGCAATAGAGTTGGCCCTGTATATTCTCTGTATGTCCACTTGCATCTGGTTTCCATGTAGATTACAAGTGTCTGTTCCATGACCACCACCCCACCAGAAGTCACAATTGGTCACTTACAATGGTGTTTCACTTATTATATTTATTTATTCATTTATTTATTTATTAGACTTGTATGCCGCCCCACTCGCAGAGCGACTCTGGGTGGCTCACAAAGATACAAAGTATAGAAAAATGTACAAAATTACAGGTTACATATCAGCATTCAGTCACAATAACAAAGCATTAATTCAACAAAAGACATGTATACATTCAACCACAGTCATAGTCAATATACGGTACAATTACCATTACAAGATTACATATCAATATCACTTACAGTGAAAGCATTAAATTCAACAAAAAAGAAAAAAAGGAAAAAAAACTTAAAGAGCAAACTCACTTAAAGAGCAATCCCGTGGAACACATTATGCTCTTTAAGCGAGGTACCACTGTAGTGTGTTCACACACATAGTTAAGAGATATTTCTGTTACATTTATTTTGATTTTACTTATTTTAAAAATTACTTTAAATATCAAAAGGAAAAAAAAACATAAATGTAGAACAGTTGTTCCAGATGTACAATAACAAAATTGTTTTACCGGAGCAAAAGTTCATTCTGGCAAAATAATTGTCATAGGACTGTAGGAAAAGGCTTTATATAAAGTTCTCGCACTGGTCCATCTAGCCCTGTACTGACTATTTTGACTGGCAGCGATTTTTCAAGATTTTAGGCAGGATTTTCTCCTAAACTTTTCTGCAGATCCCTGATAATTCTGGATGATCTCCCATCCCATCCAGGTATTAACAAAGCATGATTCTGCACATCTTCTGAAATCAAACATTACCTGGGTGATATGACAATAATATGGTATGGTAGGTGATAGAGTCAGAGAGCCAGTTCCAGAATCTAGCTAACAGCATTTTCATTCTTCTTCCTGGTCTTTATGAATGAAACACATGGGTTTTCACACATGTGGAAAGCTCCCTTCAGAATCTTCCAGAGCTTGGGAGAGGTCATGATGTGCACCTAGCAGCTTCTTCCTTCAGTTCTTCTCATTCTTGTTGTTGTTCAGTCGCACAGTCGACTCCGACCCTTTGCGACCCCATGGACCATTTTCCTCCAGGCGCCTCTGTCCTCTACCATCCCCCTCAGCCCTCCCAGCTCTGTGCCCATTGTGTCTATAATACCATCTAGCCATCTCATCCTTGGCCTCCCCCTTCTTCTTTTGCCCTCCACCTTTCCCAACATCAATGCCTTCTCAAGGGAATCCTCCCTTCTCATTTGATGTCCAAAGTATTTTAGCTTCATCTTTACTATTTGACCTTCCAATGAGCAGTCAGGGTTAATTTCTTCTAAGATTGACCTATTTGTTCTCCTCGCTGTCCAGGGGACTCTCAAAACCCTCCTCCAACACCACATTTCAAAGGCATCTATTCTTCTGCGTTCAGCCTTCCTAATTGTCCAGCTCTCACATCCATACATTACTACTGGGAAAACCATTGCTTTGACTATTCTAATTTTTGTTTGCAATGTAATGTCTCTGCTTTTCACTATGTTCCCCAGGTTTCTCATCGCTTGTCTCCCAAGAATCAGTCGCCTTTTTATTTCATGGCTGCAATCCCCATCTGCAGTGATCTTTGATCCTAAGAAAGTAAAATCTGTCACTGCTTCTACTTCTTCCCCGTCTATTTTCCAGGAACTGATGGGGCCTGTTGCCATTATCTTGGTTTTCTTGATATTGAGTCTCAAGCCAGCTTTTGCACTCTCCTCCTTCAGCCCAATCAAGAGACTCTTTAGGTCTTCCTCACTTTCTGCCATTAGGGTGGTATCGTCTGCATATCTCAGATTATTGATGTTTCTCCCAGCGATTTTAATCCCATATTGTGATTCCTCCATCCCTGCACTGCGCATTATGTGCTCTGTGTATAGGTTGAATAAGCATGGTGACAGAATGCAGCCTTGTCTTACTCCTTTTCCTATTCCAAACCACTCTGTTATTCCATGTTCTGTCCTAACTGTTGCTTCTTGGTTCATGTACAGATTTCTCAGGAGGTATATGAGGTGCTCTGGTATTCCCATTTCTTTAATTACTTGCCACATCTTGTTGTGGTCCACACAGTCAAATGCCTTAGTGTAGTCAATAAAACAAAAGTAAACTTGTTTCTGGTATTCCTTTGTTTTCTCCATGATCCAGCGTATGTTGGCGATGTGGTCTCTAGTCCCCCTGCCTCTTCTGAAACCAGCCTGCACCTCTGGTAATTATCTCTCCACATGCTGCTGAAGTCTGTCCTGTATTATCTTGAGCATCACCTTGCTGGCATGTGGGATGAGCGCGATTGTTCGATAATTTGAACATTCTTTGGCATTGCCCTTTTTTTGGGATTGGGACGTATACTGATCTTTTCCAATCCTGTGGCCACTGTTTTGTTTTCCAAATCTGCTGGCATATTGAGTGCAGTAATTTGATGCCATCATCTTTTAGCGCTTTGAAAAATTCAACTGGGATACCATCATCTCCACTAGCTTTGTTGTTTGCAGTGCTCTTTAGGGCCTTTATGACTTCGCTCTCCAGGATGTCTGGCTCAAGTTCAATTTCTTCATCATTGTGATTATCAGGAGTGTTGAGGTCCTTTTTGTAAAGTTCCTCTGTGTACTCTTTCCATCTTTTCTTAATTTCTTCTGCATCAGCTAGCTCCTTTCCATCTTTGTCCCTTATCATGGTCATTTTTGCTTTAAATGTTCCCTTGATTTCCCCAATTTTTTTGAAAAGATCTCTGGTTCTGCCTCTTTTGTTGTTTTCCTCCATTTCTCTGCACTGTTCTTTTAGGTAGTTTTCCTTATCTCTCCTTGCTTTTCTTTGAAATTCTGTGTTCAAATGGTTGTAGTTTTTCCTTTCTCCTTTGACTTTTGCTTTCCTTCTTTCCTCTGCTATTTTAAGAGCCTCATCAGACAACCACTTTGCTTTCTTACTCTTCTTTTCTTTTGGTATGGTTTTCTTTGCTGCTTCCTGCATGATGTCCCTCATCTCCGTCCATAATTCTTCCGGTACTCTGTCTACCGAGTCTAAGCCATTAAATCTGTTCATCACCTCCACCGCATATTCTTTAGGGATGCTGTCTAGGTGATATCTTTCTGGTCTCCGTGTTTTCCCTATTTTCTTTAGTCTAAGCCTGAATTTTGCGATCAGTAGGTTGTGATCTGAGCCACAGTCTGCTCCAGGTCTTGTTTTTGCTGACTGTATGGAGGTTCTCCATCTTTGGCTGCAGAGTATGTAGTCAATCTGGTTTCGGTGTTGGCCATCTGGTGATGTCCATGTGTAAAGTCGCCTCTTGTGTTGCTGGAAGAGAGTGTTTGCTATGACCAGTGCGTTCTCTTGGCAGAACTCTATCAATCTTTGCCCTGCTTCATTTTGTGTTCCAAGACCAAATTTGCCTGTTATTCCCTCCACTTTTTGATTTCCTACTTTGGCATTCCAGTCTCCTAATATAATTTGGACATCATTTCTTGGTGTCTGTTCTATGAGGTGTTGTAAGTCCTCATAGAACTGGTCCATTGTGGCTTCATCTGCACCAGTGGTTGGTGCGTATATTTGGATCACAGTGACATTGAAAGGTTTGCCTTGAAATCTGACTGACATCATTCTGTCATTTTTGAGATTGTATCCCATTACTGCTTTTCTCACTCTTTTATTGACAATTATGGCTACTCCATTTCTTCTAAGGTTTTCTTGCCCGCAGTAGTAGATATGATGGTTTCCAGAGCTGAATTCACCCATCCCTGTCCATTTGAGCTCACTGATGCCCAAGATGTCAATGCTTATTCTTTCCATCTCATTTTTTACCACTTCCAGTTTTCCTTGATTCATAGACCTCACATTCCATGTCCCTATGCAGTATTGTTCCCTGCAACACTGTATTTCTCCTCCCCCTTTCGTATCCCTCCCCCTTTTCAGATCTGCTTTGCTGAGCATCCCCTTGTTTTGCCTTTTGTTTTGGTCCATAGGGTTCACTTGGCAAACTTTGTGGCGTGCCTTGCCGGTCTCTACGCCAGTCTTTTCCCATCACACATGTTATCACAGTTTTAACAGTTTTAAAACAAAGTATTATCATGCACAATATCACAGTTTATCACATAGTATCAAAGTAAAAGTTGAACTAATTAATGAAAGAGTAAGAAAGAAAGAAAGAAAAAGTCCACTATATCAAGTCTCTATGTAAGTCAGTTTCTTGTACAGTCACTATGTCAGTTGCCATAAGCCATCTATGTTTATTCAACTATATTATTTCAGTTCGATTACTTATTCTTTGCATGCACACAGCAGCTCTTGCCTCTCTTCGGCCGCATGGAGTCGGTCAAAGGCGCCGGCTCGGGCCTCGCTGTGATGGTGGTTGTGGATGATATCTCCTGGGGGTGGTCGGGGGTCTCCGGAAGTGTCCTTCTCTCTGGTCCCAGGTCTTTGGATGGGGAGGGAGGGGCAAGATCCTTTACTCACCTCCCCCTTGGGCCTCTCTGGATGGCAAATGGGGAGTAGAGCTGGGCCTTCCTGAAGCCTTTTCTTCCTCTCCAGGCTCAGGTCTTTGGATGGGAAGGGAGGGGAAGGATCCTTTACTCCCCTCCCCTGTGGGCCTCTCTGCATGGAATGAGCAGTAGAGCTGAGCCTTGCTGATTCCTTTTTCTTCCTCTCTAGGCCCAGGTCTTTGGATGGGGAGGGAGGGGCTGGATCCTTTACTCCCCTCCCCTGTGGGCCTCTCTGCATGGAATGAGCAGTAGAGCTGGGCCTTGCTGATTCCTTTTCTTCCTCTCCAGGCCTTCCTCTCTCATTCTTAATAGCAGCAAAACTTGTGCATTCCCTTTATGCCTATTAACTATTGATTTTTTTCTTTCCCTCCAAACATCTGTTCTTGTCTTTCTCTATGTACCACTAAGAAAAAGCAGTATTTTGGCAACAAAAAACAGGGCTTTCCCAGGTTAGGGGGCATTTTTTACTACATCTCCCAGAATTTCCTAGTCAGCATAACCACTTGCTATGTTGACTACTAGAAAGTTTTTGGGAATTATAACATAAAAAGGTCATTTGACCAAGATTTGACAAAAAGCATTTTATGGTGGTTGAAGAACGACTCCATTGCTTTATTATCTCCGATAATCCAAGTTCAGCTATGCATTTGTTGTATCCACCCCACCCCACAAGGACCAAAGCAAAAATGGCCCCTCAAAAAGAGTCATCTTTCTCATTGATCTAAAAAAAAACTAAAAAGGGCTTAGGCTGGTTCACGGTCAGCTGTATGTCATATAGTAGCTGAAAAATAGTTCACACTTGGTCATCCCATCATGGGAAAAAGATGAGAGATAAATCGTAATGTTGATTCCCTCATAGTCTGTTGCATAAAAAGCAATAAAGGATCTTGTGACACCTTAAAAGCTACCAATTTTAATTTGGCTTGTATCAGTGGCAGATTGTTTTCACATTATGCAACTATGTCAGTTCAATACCTCTCTGACCTTCACATATAACTCCCACAGAATACCAGGATTTACACTATGATGAAGTTCTTAGAAATCTATGCTAAAGAGCTCTTGGGCACTACCCAGAAATGTAATAAGTAATTGTAAGTGCCTTACCAGATTACATATTGTATACTACAGACACACTGACTGAAATCCTTTTGCTTAGCATTAAGGTAGTTTGTAATTTACAGTCTATTCCTAACCAGTAGGTAAAAACTCTCTTTCCTAACTAGAGATGTGGAGGCGCAGAAAAAAACCAGAAAAATTCAGGGGAAGGGGGGGGGGGGACAAGTTTTTCCGCGTTTTTTTTTCTGAAGCCTTTTTGTGTTTTTCCCGAAAAATTGAGAAAATAAATAATAAATTATGGAATGTTTTATTTTAACATGATGAATAAAATATTTTAGGATAAGGCCGGGTTCAAATATTTTATAAATCACTAGCATATTTTGCCCGGCGGTGCCGGACTTTTTAAAATTGTGTTGGATAGTAAAGGTTTTTTTTCTTGAACCAATGGTGCTGGGCTGTTTTAAATGGTGTTGTAAGGTTTTGTGATTTTGTGGCTTCGAGGCACTGCATCCACCTGCGGCGGACTTGCGCTCCCAGTGTGTGTTTTATTTTTATTTTTTGTGCACCGCCTTCCTCAGTGCTGGGCTCTTTAAATTGGTTTTTGAAGGTTTTTGTTTTATGTTTATGCAAATTTTATTTTAATTTTATTTATTTAATGTAAATAAAAAAAATTAGTTTAAAATTTAATTTTAGTTTTTTAAATCTTTATTTTTATGCATTTATTTATTTTTTTGAGTGAAAAGTGATTTCTGGGTTTTTTTGGTATTTTTTGAGATTAGTGTGATTATTTTTGAATATTTTTATAACTTATTTGATTGATTTGTGAATTAATCTTATTAGTTTCAATATTTTTGAATGTTTTTTCTCTTGTGGCCTCTGGGTGGGGGTGGTGAGCTTTTCTTCCCCTCTACAATTTTTCTCTTCTGTCCTCTGGGTGTCACTTCCGGTAAGTATTTTCTTTATTTTCTTATTTGAGTTCCGGTCCTCATGGAGAGAAGACATCTTATGGTACGCTCTCTGGGTGGTTTTTTTTTGGGGGGGTGGGGGGTGGGTTTTTTTGGGTGGGGGGTCTGTGTGTTTTTTCTTATTTGTTTTTGGCTGTTTTTGTGTTTTCTTTTTGGATTTTTGTTTTTGAGTGTTTTTTACTGTTTTTGGTTTGTGTTTTTGTGTTTACTTTTTTTGGGGGTGGGCTTTCTTTTCCACGTGCCATGCTGGCTGGCCCATGGGAAGGAAGGGCAGTGGCAGCGGGGGGGGGCTTTCTTTCCCACGGGCCATGCTGGCTGGCCCATGGGAAGGAAGGGCAGCGGTGGCGGGGGGGCCTTTCTTTCCCGCGGGCCATGCTGGCTGGCCCGTGGGAAGGAAGGGCAATGGCGGGGGGCTTTCTTTTCCATGGGCCATGCTGGCTGGCCCATGGGGAGGAAGGGCAGCGGCGGCGGGGGGCCTTTCTTTCCCGCGGGCCATGCTGGCTGGCCTGTGGGAAGGAAGGGCAGCGGTGGTTTTTTTTTTAACTTTTATTTTTCGCATGCCGGCTGCCTCAGCGTTCTGTGTGCTAATGGCACGCAGGACGCTGGGGCTTGTAGTTTTGCCTGCGCATGTTTGGTTACTGCAGCGTATTTTTTCCTGCGGCTTTTTTTTTATTGGCCACGGTGCGTTGCCGCTCAGCCTGATTGGCTTTGGTGCGGTGCAAGGAACATTGGGAATTGAAGTTCCCTTTTTTTGTTTGCGTCCAGGGGGCTCCTGCTCCCCAGGCGAAAATTTCAAACTGACAGTTACCTGTGAACCCCGTTCAGGCAAGGGCACGGAGGCTCGGACGGGGCTAGTGGGGCCTGGTGCAACATCCTTTGTCACATTTCAACAGTTAACGCACCATTTTATAGGTATCGATTTCTAATAAAATATGTATGGGATCCGATTATTTTCAATTTTTCTGAAAATTTCCCTTCCCCCCCCCCCCGTGAAAAAATGGTTTTTTTTTTCAAAACTTCGAAATTTCCGGAAGTGTTGGGGGTGTATATACATACACAAAGCCACTGTGTCCATGCGCCACTGAGAATCTTGGCAGGAACTCTTCATTAGCCAACTAGGAACAGATTGAAAGTTACATATTTGCTTACACTAACTAACAAGATTTCAGCTCTTGAGTAATAGTTTTTATTTTATTTTATTTCTATGCCACACATTTGGATGGTATCTTCCCACTTCGAAATAAGAGTTTACTGGTGCCCTTTCATGAAATAGAGATCAGTGGCATTTGGGGAAACCCACATACTATCATGCAAGAAGTGTCAAAATCCCATAAGTGATAAAATAAAGCCATTTTTCCTCTGTCCTTGTGACTGTTTAACTTTACCACCAAACAGTGTCTTGTTTTTCATAAGAATTGCTTTAAGAATAGGAATTAAATAGCTGTACTTCCTACACACTCTTTCATAAAATGTGGAAGGAAATTGAATCTCTTAGTTTGCATTCAAATAGCTTTTTCCTCTTTGTTTCTTGTTGATCAGAAGTAGGCCTATGGGGGGAAATGCACTCAAGTAATTTTGTGAAAATGCAAAAGTAAACATATTTGCTTTTCTATTCCATTCTAGAAAGATTGCATGAGACAGAGAAGTAGAAATACTGATAGGCAGCTTCCTAATGTTTTTAAATAGCAAACTAAATGTATTGTTGCAGTAAAGCTTTCATGGCCAGCCCTTCCTTTTCTTAGGAAGATTCCTAGCTAATTGCTCTATAGTGGGTGTTCGATGCTTCATTAGTAAGAGCCAATGGTCAGAAACTTGCAAAGATCATTTCTTCTTCTTCTTCTTCTTCTTCTTCTTCTTCTTCTTCTTCTTCTTCTTCTTCTTCTTCTTCTTCTTCTTCTTCTTCTTCTTCTTCTTCTTCTTCTTCTTCCATATCTGAATATAGGCAATCATCATGGCAATCGGCCATGAAGACTGTCCTCAGAATATAATGCAGAGACCTTTCATCTGCCTTCCTCATCACAGCATGACCCCCATACCACTGATCCAGTTCTGCAAGTCACTTTCTGGTGCTGAGCCCTTCTGGCGTCCAAAGTCTTCCTTAGTCCCAGGCCAGTATTGATGAAGCTGCTAGCCTTCATCAATATGGATTCAAGTGGGATTTAATCCACTTGAGGACCATCAGCCTTCCCTGTCGACTTGGGCATCCAAGGGCATCAGTCCTTAGGGTTGTCAGGTTAGTTAATCGCCGCCTGACACTCGGCGTTGAGTCACTGTCAGTATAGACTACTCTGTTACCATAGCAGGATAACCAGGCCAGACTAATCATTCATAAATTATCCAAAAGGGGTAGTCCTGTTAGGCTGTAGTTTTTTGCAGCAAAAAGAGAGAGAGAACAAAGAGTCTTGTGGCATCTTAAAAACTGACAGTTTTTATTTATAATTATTATTTATTTTTAACTTACTCTGTTTTGTTTAGCATAGTGAATGTTGATGCCCAGAAACTTTCAGCAATCTATGTTGTTTTATCTGAAATACGAAAACCAGCATCTCTGAGGAGATTCAGTCAGAGCCAGAAATGGATGTTTTAGGTCAGGGGTTCTCAACCTTTTCAAGCCGAAGGCCAGGTCATACTCCCTGAGAAACGGGTGTGACGAAGGTGGTGGGAGGCCACATGAAATGATGTTGCGGGCCGCATCTGGCCCCTGGGCCATAGGTTGAGAACCCATTTTAGGTCATCAGTCATTAGGTAAAGGAAGTCCCTAACTGCTGAAAAGTGTATGTGTGGACAGAAAAAGTTTTTCTAACCCTATGTAATTTACAGATTAGCTTGTTTTGCTGCGTGATTGATCTTCAGGATTTAAAGTTTGTTTGAAATCTGATTTATCAACTGGGTCTGCTGAATAGTAGGCATCCAACATGCAATGTGCTTTCAGTTGTAACATAGACTATATATTTATGTTATTTATTTAATTATTTTCAAAAAATAATATACATAAACAAAAAGACAATGAAGGAAAAGTAAAAAGCATTTAAAAATAACAATGAAAAATCAATATGGATATTTGCTTAATGCAATATCTATTGATTTTTAATTGTTATTTGTCAAAAAAACAATAAAGTAACTACATTATTTTGTGCACTCTCCACCCTTGGGACCATCTCAGTTTTCAATTTTGAATTTATTATACCTATGCCTATTTTCAAAAACTAATACTTTCTTGACCAGGTTGGAAACCTTTTGAATTTTTAAAAAACGTAGTCAATATAGTCTCCACATATCAGTGAAAAGTCATTATTCTTTATCATCTCCTTTTTTTATTTTTAATTTATATGTCATCTTAATTTACATATCTATTTCTGCTCTGATTCTTCTCTGTTCCCCACTCATTGCTGATCAAACTGTGGTCAGTTTCACCCATGGCAATTTTGATCAGCAGTTCATACACAGGCCAAGGAGAAAAAAATGTTACTTACATGAACTGATGCATTGCCTACCCTGAGCATGTATCAGTGCCTTTCTAGGCTTTCCAGCTGATGAATCTAGACATGTCTTAACTCAGTCTGTTGCAGTTTCCTGTGTTCCTGGAACCACTTTCTACAGCTAATGCGAACTCCCACAAAGCACAGAACTGTGCAACAAATAAATAGCCACTGATCCATTGGCCTCTACCTGTGCAGATTGGCAAAATACCTAGCCAGTTCATGATACCAGATGTCTGGCAGGGTAAGGTCATCAAACCACCAATCTGCAAATTAAGCCACTGTGGTGTGCTCACAAACCATGCACACGAAGCTGTTCATATTAACCCATGCATGCTCTCTTCAGGGTCTGTTAAAACATATAGAAACTGCCTAAAAATTAAGTTGCCAGTTTATCCAGAGGTGTTCATTACTTTGGATCTGTTACATCTCACACTGACTGTCCTGTTTTACAACAGGGATGATCCCACATGTGTAGGTCATTGAAAACTAAATCTTCAATTTATGAAGCATCAAATGATGAGTGTCTGTATAGGGATAAAGCTTTTCTTTGTCGGGCTTTATATGAAGTAGCTGAAGTAGCATTATATTCCTTTGTATCATAATTTTCCCTTTTGACAACTTCTGTTCCAATGATATCTGCTGAATAGTAGCTGGCTGGATAACTCAGTGAGCCAGGTATCTGGTGCAGAGCCAGGGGCTGGGAGATCAATTCTTCAGTGTGCTTCCTGGGGAAAAGAGCCAATCTGTGTTGCCTTGGACAAGCTGCATAGTCCCAGAGTGTCCCCAGAAAAAGGGTAAACCATTCCTGAGCATGCTTAGAAAACCCTGGAAAAGGACTCTTTAAGTCAGAACTGATGGCATTTCATTATTTATTATCTGTGAGAGTCTGTGCTTGCTCTGCTTGCATTAAAAACAAATGCAGAGTCTCTGTAATTAACGATTTCAACCCATCTTGCATTGAAGGCTGTGATGGCAAGTGACTTCGCAATCCCAAAGTTCCGGTACTTGGAGAAACTCTTGCTTGTACATGGCCACTGGTGTTACGCCCGGCTTGCTAACATGGTGCTATATTTCTTCTACAAAAATGCAGTAAGTGTATGACAGCTTTGTGATTGCTCGTGTTTCTTAGTCATACTGAGGAGTATTTTTCACTTCAAACTTGATTTTGATATGGTAATCACATATTACCCATGCCTCTAAAACAGTGATGGTGAACCTTGGCACTCCAGGTGTTCTTGGACTTCAATTACCAGAAGCTTAAGTCAGCACTCCTGCTGATCAGGGCTTCTGGGAATTGGAGTTCAAGAACAGCTGGAGTGTCAAGGTTCGCTATCACTGTTCTAGAATCTGGAATACATATTTTACCTGGCTATCTCTAGAGCATAATCTAGAGCAGGCTGCAATATCCTGGTGGTAAAACAGCATGGCAGCTAGGATTATCTATGCCAGGGGTGGCCAACCTTTTTACACCGTGGGTCTGACCATGACCCGGACACCTGAGTGGGTTGGACCATGCCCCTCAGAAGCAGGCACATTTACGACTGTCGTAAATGTGCCAACTTCCGCATTTATGACAACTGTGTCTGCTTCCACTTCTGGGTGAGGTGTCATAGGCCGGATCCCACTTGTGGGCCATAGATTGGAGACCCCTGATCTATGACAACTTCCTGGGGCATTGCAGTTAACATTCGCTTTATTGGAACGTGAAAGTCTCATATAGAGACATTCTGAGTAGCCAGGGGTTGCAGTGGCTCAGTGGTTAAGAAGCTTGTCTTGTTAGCTGGAAGGCTGGCAAGTTGGCAGTTCGAGATCCGGGTACTGCATGACAGTTTGAGTGCCCATCGTCTGTCCCAGCTCCTGCCAACCTAGCAGTTCAAAAGCAAGAAATTGCAAGTCGATAAATGGGGACCACTTCAGTGGGAAAAGATCTTGGGGACATGAAAGGAGCCTCATTCAGGTATCCCCTGAGTGGAGTTTCTCCAGCAAAAATCCTTTCAACCCAGAATAATTTCTGACACGAATTTATTATTATTATTATGAGTAGCCGCTCCATGTACCTTTCTCCAAAACACAAGTAAAGATTAGTTACCTATAGTGTATGTGGAAAGCAGTTGCTATGTTCTCCGTTTAAAGAAAGGGGCACAACTGGGGCATCAGTTGAAATCTCAGATTTGTTCTGATTTAGACAGTATAGTCTATGCAGCTGCTGTCAATATAGCTGTGGCTTGTCTCATAAGGGGCACATTTCAGTTTTTGCAGCCTGAGAACAAGAACTGGGTTTTTAGAGAGGTGAAAGCCATTACATGTGTGCTGAACCCTTTCCCTTCTTAAGTTATAAAAGCAGCCAGAGGGTGACTGGCTAAGTGGTAAGAGGAGTGGTAATTGCCACCTCACAGCAAAGTATCTTGCAAGCCTATGTTGAAAAAGCCCTCCTTGATTAGATAAATATTGGCCAGTCTCCAATACGCTGTTTTTGGGCAAAGTATTATAGTGGGTGGTGTCTTTTCAATAGGGTGAAAATCGATGATTCAGATCCATTTCAGTCTGCCTTTGGGACTGGTTATGGAATGGAAACTGATTTGGTTGCCTCGGGAGACAACCTATACCACAAACAGTGCCATCAACCATATTATCTTTCTCAGCAATCTCACTGGGATAGGACTTGGAGGCATTGTCTTGCAGTGGCTCTGATCCTGCCTGGATGAGTGAACTCAAAATGGAGTATCTAGGGACTCCTGTTTGACATATTTGCTTGATGTTTTTTGAGTGCTGGTTTATGAGGTAAAAAGCTTGAGTCCAGCTGTCTAATGGACTGTATCTCCCCACCCCCACCCCAGTCCACAACTGTATCTCCCCATATAATCTTCTAAGGTTTTAAGATTGGGTGGGGGAGGTCCTATTCTTGGTCCTGTCACCTTCATAACTATGTTTGATGGAGATGTGTGAAAAGACTTTCTTGGTGGCTACCCTGGTTTATGGAAGGTCTTTCCCTGTGAGGCTGGGTTGGCCACCTCTATTCTGTCTTTTTAATGAAAATTGAATCCCTTTATTTTCAGATAGGCTTTTACCTATAGCATTGATAGATACCCTACCATTCCTCTTTTTCTATTCCTTTAATGTCTTTTAAAGTGTTATTGTTTTCAAAATATTTTTTTACATGTCTGTTTTAATGTTATGTTTAATTTTTAGTGGTTTGTATAGTCTATTTTAATTTTGTTTGTTCTAATAGTGGGTGAGCTACCTTGAATCCTTTCATAAGAAAAAAAGTCTCATAAAAATACAACGAACAATTGATATCAGCCTCCTCCTCAGATGGATGAAAAGCATAAAACCGTATATCCAGAAAGCACGTTCTACTTCAATTTGAACAAATTTGCAGACTGCACCGGTGTGCAGTTCAGCTAATTCTCATACATTTTGTGTGAAAGAGGTCTATAAATTAAACATGAAGCCTTCAAACTTGAATTGTTCTGAAGGCCGCCATTGATCTTTCAAAGAACAATTCAAGATCACATTGCTGTTTCCTAGCCTGGGAATTACTCATGCAGAAAGGTTCAAGCCACTTTCTCATAGTCTTTCCGAAACCAAGAGAATAAGATTGGGTAACCATGCTGCTAGTACCTGACAGGGCTATCTATGTGTTGCATGTACATATGACCAGTGTTGGAAACAAAATTCAAATGGAAACATACACATTTTCCAAAGGCAATACTAATAGAAAGATTTTTGAAGTGTCCAAAAATGTTCATGGGTGACCTGGGCTTTTCTACTGAGTCACAGGATGCAGATTACAAAGACTGTGTATCATTAATATGCTGCTCTTCTTTTCTGTTCAAAGATGTTTGTGGCCCTTCTCTTCTGGTACCAGTTTTACTGTGGGTTTTCTGGATCATCGATGATTGATCAGTGGTACCTGATCTTCTTTAACTTGCTCTTCTCCTCCCTTCCCCAACTGATTGTTGGAGTGCTTGATAAGGATGTACCTGCAGATGTACTAATTGCTGTGCCTCAGCTCTACACAAGTGGCCAAAACATGGAGGTAGAAACTTGAATTCGCTGTATCTATTCATGTCCTGCAAAGTGAGGTTGAACCTCACATAACATCAATTTTATTAACTTATCTCTTTTTAAAACTTGACAAGCAATCTATTTCTTTTTTTGAACTGTGACCAGTTGGATTGTATAAAGCACACAGCCTGCCCAAATGTTCTCCATGTAGAATGGTGTGCCATCCTTTCCAAAGATAGCTGTGAGAACTCTGGCAAAGGCCAAATATTGCACTCATTCAGGGGTGCCCAAACTACTGCCCGGGGGCCAGATCCATCCCTTGGGCCATAGTGACCACCCCCAGGGCCATAGTGACCGGTCCCCTGAACCACGTGACCACCCTGTTGCCCAAAATGTTTGGGCACCCCTGCACTAGTTCATATTAATCAGAGTCCTAATGAGGAACAGACTTAGGTTGGGACTATATATTTCTAAATTTCAGAGCTGGAAATAGGAGCATAAAGCCGAATGAAGAAGCATGGACACCACCTTCCTAGTAACCTATAACTGTGAAACCTCATGAGAACATAACAGGACCTGTACTGGATCAAGCCAAGGTCCTTCTGGTTAAGCTTCTTTTCCCACATGCCCATTTGAGTGCCGTCTCCATCTATCCGTCACGTTCCTAAGTAACTAGAATTTATTTGGAAAGTGTCACACAACATTTTGAAAATAGGGGTAATAGATGGCCACTACGAAAAACATCAGCTAAACAATAGCTCCTTCTAGGCTTTATTATCCATGTAGAAAGTATATCTGAACTGAGGAATGTCCTAGTCCTATGCCCTTTTTTTTTGGGAAATGCTCTGCTTTTCCATCAGAATTCTAACCTTTTAGAGTTCCAAATCACATTTGTGACAGTGGAGGAATAGAACTCGAGTTCTTTCCTCCTTGGGCATGGTGTATCCACATTTAAATAATGTCTGGGTAGGGTATGTAAATCTCATTAAAGTTGAAATCAGTAGAACCTAAATTATGACTAACTTATTCTACTAGTTTTCACAGAGACTAAATTCAACTAACTTAGCTTAGATCTTATACTTTGTTTTGCGAACAGCAGATACTGAGAAATATATTTTATTCAAAAACGATGGTAACACATTTTCAGGTGTCAGTGGAGAAGTGGGTCAGCTCTATCATTTGCTTACATTTTTCAGATTAATTTTGTTCTGTTGAAATTGAAAAAGACAAGTGTATGGGATGTGAGTGAGCTGCATGGGAGAAGTTTGAGAATGGGGAACAGGTAAACTTGGAGGTCCTTCCACAGATTGGCTTTTAATCCAAGCCAGAGAAAACTGCAAGTAGATATGTATTTCATAGCCTCAATGCATACACCTTATACTCAGCTAAGAGAACTCCAGTGGTACATTTAGGTCAGGGGTGGCCAACCTTGGTGCGCCTGCTGTTCTTGGACTTCAATTCCCAGAAGACCAAATCAGCACACCTGCTAATTAGGACTTCTGGGAATTGAAGTCCAGGAACAGCAGGCACACCAAGGTTGGCCACCTCTGAACTAGGTGGACCTGCTTGTGACTGAAATCCACACTTGAGTTATTCTGTGCCTTTTTTTTTGTTCATTTTACTCATAAAGGAGATGGTTCATAACACTCACTCTGTTTCTCTATTGCAGGAATACCAGCCATATATGTTTTGGATGAACATGATCGATGCTCTCTACCAAAGTCTGATTTGTTTCTTCATCCCATATTTTGTAAGTTATAAATTGTAGGTGCACTCAAGAGTTGACCTCTTCCTCTATCCTCAGATAAGTTGGGCAGGGAGCCTGGATTTGGGGCCATTCAACAAATGCGTGATTCTCAAGTGGGGGGAGGGGGTCTGCCATATGAATTACAGGAAATTACGTGGGGTTGGGGGGGTCAGGTCAAAGATTATGTAATCCATTTGGAGCTGTTGTGGTTTCAAAACATGATGCTTTTTTAGGTTTAAGAATGATCTCTGGGAATTTTGATCTTATTTGAGATTATTGAATTGCTTGTGCAGTCTATTTCTAACTGACACTGTTTCCTCTATATTTTTATTTCTTACATTATTTTTCTTTAATATAAATTGGAAGCAATAAATACTTTAAGACGTGAGAAAGCTGCGTTTTAGTTAACATTACTCTTAATTTTTATGACTGAGTTAAAATTCCTATGAGTCAAGGTTCACTCGACCGCTTCATTGTGTCATTAATGTTCAAACTATCAATAAAATGCTAATCCTTATAAAGAAGATAGTAGAAGAACACTATCGGAACTTGCCTGACATCCTCATTCCTCCCTGCAAAAAAAAAAAAAAAAACCTCTTCACTGGTGTGATGCATTGAGAATCCTCACTGATACGTTCTGCATTAGGCACCAATAGTGAAAAGCTCTAAAAATTAGAGTTTTGATGCAAAAGCTCTGGATTACATAATTTTAAAGGGAGGGGGGTTCAAAGCGAAAATAATGGTTGGATTACATGGGGGGAGAGGGTCAATTTTTCCAAAATAATTGATCACGTAATTGTTGAATGGCTCCTTTTATAGTTATGTCACAAGTGACATTATAGATATATGCTATTTCCATATCCATACATACATATATATGTTTGTGTGTATATAATATATAGTTTGTGTATGTATGTATGTGTATATTATTATGTATATATTACTTTTAATATATTTTTTGTTGTTCAGTCGCACAGTCGATTCCGACCCTTTGTGACTCCATGGACCATTTTCCTCCAGGCGCCTCTGTCCTCCACCATCCCCCTCAGCCCTCCCAGTTCTGTGCCCATTGTGTCTACAATACCATCTAGCCATCTCATCTTTGGCCTCCCCTTTCTTCTTTTGCCCTCCACCTTTCCCAACATCAAGGCCTTCTCAAGTGAATCCTCCCTTCTCATTTGATGTCCAAAGTACTTTAGCTTCATCTTTACTATTTGACCTTCCAATGAGCAGTCAGGGTTGATTTCTTCTAAGATTGACCTATTTGTTCTCCTCGCTGTCCAGGGTACTCTCAAAACTCTCCTCCAACACCACATTCCAGCTTTCCTAATTGTCCAGCTCTCGAATCCATACATTACCACCAGGAATACCATTGCTTTGACTATTCTAATTTTTGTTTGCAATGTGATGTCTCTGCTATTCACTATGTTCCCCAGGTTTCTCATAGCTTGTCTCCCAAGAATCAGTCACCTTTTTATTTCATGGCTGCAATCCCCATCTGCAGTGATCTTTGATCCTAAGAATGTAATATCTGTATGTAAAAATATGAATGTAAAAATATACTTATACAACAAAAAAGTATATATTTATTTTAATATACTTATACAACAAAAAGGGAAAGATGGACAGAAAACGAGCCGCAGCAAACAATGTTAGTAAGGATCAAACTATTGTAGATTAATCATATAAATAAATATAGTCAACCCACACAAAGAATCTTAGAATAACAGTTGGAAGGGACCTATGAAACCATCAAGTCCAACTGCCTGCTTAATTCAGGGGTCCAAATCAGAGCAGATTTTACAGATGGTTGTCCAGATTTTCTCTTGAGTGCCTCCAGCTTTGTAGCATTCACCACCACCTAAAGTAATTTGTTCCATTGTCATACTACACTAACAGTTGGGAAGTTTTCCTGATATGTAGCCCATTATTACATGTCTTGCACTCTGGGATGATCAAGAACAGATCCTCCCCCTCCTCTTTATGACTATCTTTCAAATATTTGAAAAGTGATAGCATATTCTCCTCAATCTTCTTTTCTCAATGCTAAACATGGCCAGTTCTTTCAGTCTTTCCTTATAAGGATTGTTTCACAGTACCCTGATCATCCTTGTTTCCCTTCTCTGAACTTGTTCCAGTTCGTTGCCATCCTCCTTATAGTGTGGTATCCATCTAAAAAGTGTCTAGGTGGGGAGATTAGAATTTGGAATGAGGACTCCTTTTTTCCCTTGTTTGTACATGAGTTTTCTCTGACCAGGTGGTTACTTAAGGGTGTCAAGCATTATTTTATGTTTGTGTATGTCATGGGTGAAGAGACACGGTTTTTAATACCCCCATTTAATGCTTTCAGATATATTATGATTCCGATGTGGATATATTCTCATGGGGAACCCCTATTACCACAACAGCTCTCTTTACCATAATATTGCATTTAGCTATTGAAACCAAAACCTGGGTAAGTCGCTTACACACCATGGCACAGCAGCTTGCTCTGTCTCTCACTGTGCCTCTTGCAATGTCTTAATTACTGAATTTGTTTTGCTCATTGTTCTGTCAGATTTCTGACACTGTGCTTCGCTGTGTCTTGTTTAAAAGATGTTTTGATGAAGTTCACTGTTTGGAGTTTGTTTTCCACATCAGTTGACTTTCCTTCTATAATATCCAGTTTCCCCCCTCTGTTTCCATCACATAAACCTTACAGCAGTGTTTCCCAACCTTTGGTTTTTTTTGGACTTCAATTCCCAGAAGCCTAAGTCAACTCCCCAAAACACTGATCAGCCAATGTACTGGCTTAGGCTTGCAGCCTGTTCATCTGTTTTGATGGATCATCACAAATACAGCAAATATCCCTATTTGGTGATACATGAACTTGCTGTTTGTCATTCTTCTTCCTTCCCATAATAATGTGCTCTCAATTGCCATCCCAAAACAAGCTTCTTCTGAACACAGATTATTGGAGAGGGCATGCATGTATGCAGTATTATCTCAGACTCTCTTCTTTTAAAAAGAAAATCCCTTTGGGAAGCATGATTGGCAGTAATTTTGAGTCAGCAGCATATGCTGCTCATTTTTTTATATCAGTGGGAGAATGAACATAAGGGATGCTCACAGAAATGACACATAGCCAAAACCCATAGTTTTGGCTCACACTTGCTGAGATGAAAGGGGTCCCATTCATGTGCTTTGTCTATGGTACAGGAGCCATTTAACAATAATCAGCTTTCATATCTCATGCTGTTGATAATCCACACAAAAGAATCGTGTGATGTAGAATTGGTTGCTTGCAACTTCAGCCCTGTCTCCCAAAGGAACAAGGTCATCCCTGCATCATTTCTATATGTAGGCAAGACTACATGTCTATCCTGCCTCTCATCCAGCAGAGGGTAAATGTGGCTCTTCTTTTCCCCACTTATTCATGACAACAACCCTGTGCTGTAATTCAGGCAGGGGAAGAGAAGGGCTGATCCAAAGTCACCCAGTGAGTTTCATAGCTTGATGGGAGTGTCATGAAAAAGTCCATTTATGAGTTGTACTTTTTCCTAAGATTTTGCCCACCAAATTCAATCTGGGGGAGACCTCTTTCTCACATACTAAACCAAAGAGAGATTGGAATGTAAACATGTTAGCCTCGTGGGTTGGAAGAGATGGAGCCTAATGTGTGACAGACAAGTTATGTTGTAAGATCATTGATTGGAATCCGTCAGAGGAATGGCAAGGAGGCAGACACTGAGGGAGGAGATGAAACCTGGAGGTGGGGCCAGATGAAGAAATCTTGGATCTTAACTGCTATCATGTAGCTAATTTAGACAGAGGGAGGGCCACACTGGCTTTCCCCCAAGAGCAAGTTTCTTTATTTCTTTATTTTGAAATGCTTTCTAAGCTTCTGATGAACTTTATTCTGCAACTTATTTTGATTTCAATATACTTTTAAAATATATGAAGGACACTGGAGTGTTTACTTGGCTCACATTACCTGAATCTATACTAATTTCATGAGCACCTTTTGTTCACTACCTAGATTTAGGTCAGGAGTGAGAAGGCAAGCTATTAGGAAAAGCCTGAACTACGGGCCTGAAAGGGCCAAGGAAGCAGGATCAGGCGTGATCCCATTGTGAGGATGCTGGAATGCTACTTGGGAGTAAGAGGATCATTACCGGGAGTTAGAACCTGGATGGCCTTGGCCCCAGTCACACTATGTTGGCTCACTGCTGGGCAGCATGAGTTGGATCCTGCACCTCATCAGAACTGGGCAATAAAGCCAGAATTTTTGGGCCAAAACCAAGATCAGAACAGAAGGCAAAGAGCTGAAGCCTCTGTGCATGCAAATTCTTTTCCTGGGCATACGGGGAGAGATTTTCCCTTATCTCTGTTATTGCATTACTCTTCCATTGGTTAAGCAAACTTCATAAAGCTAGGAGACATGACAGGCTTGTCTAGTTTAATGCATAGTTTATATTGTTGTACTGATGTATTGCACAGTTTCAGGGGTAGATTTTGGTTTAAGGATTTTTTTTATATCTAAAGAAAAAGAAGACAAGGAAGGGACAAAATGATTTGTCAGCATGAAAAGCAGAATACAGAATCAGACTAGTAGGTGGAAGAAAAGGTTAATGTAGGGTTGCTGCCTGGAATGGAATGTGGATTTTCTAGCTCATAATGTCAGATCATGTAATAGGAATTGTAAAACTCTGTATGCAAAATGAAAATCTTTGCATGTGCTTTTTTCTTTTAATCTTAATTTATTATTCATCCCAGTTTTGGATGCTAATTGCTGCTGAGGCAGAGCTAAGCTTCCCCATAGGGGATTTTTAAAGTTGCAGGTGATTTTTAGGGAAATAGAGCTTTGAATTAAAGATGCTTGAGTTTGTCTAAGGACTGGGGAAATACCCAGTCTGATCACCCTATAACTTTTATAATGAATCCTGATGCCTTCTCTAATAGCTGTGCTCTTAACCTATATTTTATTTAGATCTCCAGCTCATGGGAATGCTAAAACAAACTATCTGCCCAGGAAACTAGGTGTTATTAAATGCAAATTTCGGTATACTGGATGTTTAATATTCAATCCAGTTAAATATGTGTATTTGTGAATTATTTTACACAGGCATTCATCATTGCTAATTCCATTCTGTATCTAACTGAGGAGAGTTGGCCCACTTATAGATTTGTATAGCGATATCACAGGCAGTGCCCAAAAGGTACTTATGGCATGAGCACAAGTGACATCTTAGAGCATAACAAAATCAATCAATCAATCAATCAATCAATCAGTTTAATTTTTATCCCGCCTTTCTCGGCCAAAGGCCAACTCAAGGCGGCTAACAGCATATACAAATAGCAACAAAATAATCATACAGAGATACAATAAATTTACAATAGCAAGCAATACAAGTAAGCATGGTATCAATATACAAAAACTACATAATTACATTTAAAAAACAGTATAATACAACAACAAACCCAGCATGGAAAAACCCCATGTCCGCTGGAGAAAGTCACAGGAGCTACCACTCCCCCCGGCAGCAAAGGCAGCCATGTCAGTTCAGATTGTCCCAAGGGCTGCAACAGCTGCAAAGATGCAGGCAAGAGCATCAGCTCCAGCCGAGACAAAAAGGGGGGTTAACTCATTCATTGCTGGCCGGCCACTGGTTGAGAGCCCCGCCGGGGTCGGTGGTGGCTGGAGCGGGTTTTAAGGGTGGTGACAAGCCCTCCAGGTGCCGCTACGTTCGTTGCTGGTCGCCCACCAGTCGAGAGCCCTGCCTCTGGCCCGACTGGCCAAAGGAGGGGGAAGCGGGAGTCCCAGAGCTGTGGCAGCGCAGTCTTTTGAAGGCGCCCACTGCCCTTCCACAGGTGGAATCACTCCCCTCTGCCCCGACTGGCTGAAGGAGGTACACAGAAAGGGTCTCCTCAAAGATTGTGGTATATTCGAACCACAATCGGGCATACCCTGGTAATGGCAACCTTGTGTTGCCAGCTAGTCTTTCTGACACTAGGTCAGGTGAAAGGAACTGCAGAATGAACTCACCAAAAGGTGCCTTCAATTTGGCAGTTTCATGTCTGGCCTAGACATGGAAGAAGAAGATCATATTCAGCTTCTTTGTCTATTTCAAGAGTTCTCAACCTTTTTAAGCCAGGAGCTGGGTCATGCTTCCTCAGACAGCTTTGGGGGCCGGATGGCCATTTTGCCCTTCCTCCACCACATGGCACTTCCTGGTGGGGGGGGAGCACATGAAATGATGTCACCAGCCATATCTGGGCTACAGATATCTGGGCTGCAATAGCAATTGCATGGTTCAGTACTGAGCAATAAGAAATTTCCCCACAATATGAGTATTCGAGGGAGTGGTCTTGTTTAGGCAATTTCATTAAGGCTGCTGAGCGATCTCAGCAGAAGATGCAGTAAGGCCCCTTTACACTGTTCCTCTAGTCTAGTTACTGTCCTGACACTTGCACCTGTATTGGGCAGGGTTGTACTGCCATGTTGTTAGGAGTATATTGCCAGAGTTGCAAATTAACCTAGCATTATGTTTTTTTTTTAGACTTGGCTTCATGTGAGCTCTTGTGTCTTCAGCATTGCCTTATTCTTCATTGTGGCTCTTGTTTACAACGCATCTTGCCCAATATGTTATCATCCATCTAATCCCTACTGGATTATGGAAAGGCTGATGGCAGATCTTATGTTTTATCTGACATGTCTCATAACACCTGTTGTTGCTTTACTTCCCAGGTAGAGTATTATTTTATGTTTTTAATCAACATTTTTGTTAGTGTGTTGGCATTACAACTTTCTTTTATAACAGCATTGGGAACTATATTGCTAAACAGTAGGCATATGTCCATACTGAAATAATCAGAATGTGTTAGTGAGTTGGCAAACTAAAACAAATCGATGCCTGTTTGATTTAGCCATTAGCCAGAACAAATTTATGAAATGAATATAAAATACATCATAACAAATCAGATTTGTTGCTACATAAAAATCAAAAGCCTGTAACCTTAAGTCATAACTGTATAACAAACAAAACCCAGCACTGTTATACATAAATATATTTTCAGAGCCCTGTGCAAGCAGTCATATATCACCAAAACAAACCCCCATTGGAAAAGATGAGGATCATGCTCGATGATTGCATCTCCCCACAACTTCTACACACACTTTGTCTTGTAGAGTGCTGTTTTTGTAGAGATTAGCATTGACTCCTGCTTTGGATCCTGCATTTTTAAAGAATTGACATCACACATAGGGATTCTTTGTAAACGAATCCCTGGACAAATCTGGGGCCTTGACCACATGAAGTTCTGGAGTGGAGACAAGGATCTGTTTCACAGGTTTGAAAACTGCCCATGGTGGCTGGGGAGTTCTGGAAGTTGTAGTCTGAAAAAGTGATTCTTCCAGCTTAGATTTATTCATACCGATCATTTGAATGGATGTTTCTGCTTTATTTATATCTGAGTTCCTGACCTTTTGTACAGATTCACAACGAGGCATTTTCTCCTCTGTCTTCCTGTGAAATCCATGTAGAGTAGGTGTGAATGAAGAACACTTCCTTTTAAAAAAGCTAAAAACCCACCAATCAGATGGCACCTAGTAGGGCGCAAAGTTCCTTCTTGGATAGTGACCAATATACCACAATGCCCCCACCCCCAGCTTGACTACAGCAGGAGTGTCATAGTTGTCATCAATGTAATTATTATTATTCCTACTTCGGCTGTTGCTGATAAGGAAATAAGATTGCAGGAAGGGTAGAAAGAAAGCTTTCTCATCTCCCAGTCTCTCCATACAGCCCTTCCTCATGTAGCATTGCAGCAAATCATTCCTATGGCACCATTCAAACAAAGTGTCATTGATAAAAAATTTCTTCCAGTATCTTTGTTTTTCTTAATTCTTGGACTTACTCATCTCCTCCATTCTATCAGGTTTCTATACATGACACTTCAAGGAACACTTTCCCCAACCCAACTTCAACTTGGACGCCAGCTGTCAAAGATGCCTCCAGAGACTTGCAACCAACTTCTAAGCAGATGGAACCCAAAGAAAGAAACTGATCCCCATAAAAACCTAGATGCTAATTCTTCTCCAGAAAACTCGTATGGTTTTGCTAGTGATGCTCCCAAGAGCTGTAACCAAAACTGCCTAGTACAATTATCTCAGCAAGGAAATGAACTATTTCAGCCACCAAACCCAGACACAACGAAAGGTTTGAATGTTTCTGCTCCTTCTCTTGGTGCTCAGTTATGGAAGGAGAAAGGGCATTTTTCAGTGCTTGGTGGTCAAAGTGAAAACTTGGGCTTTCACAAAGGCATTTTTGAGCTGGATCCAACATTAGGAGATGAAACAATCCATTGGAAATCAAAGGGAAACCAATCAGACTTCAGCTTGCTGAACTGGATCACATCGACACCATTGTTTAATGGTATTTCAGGTGGCCTTCCATGGTTCTCTAGCAGTTTACAGAATGAAAGGCAGGACTGTACGGCTCTGCACAGCTATCATTCTCAGGGCCTCAGAGACTCTTCGGAGCAGAACACAACCTGTTTCCAGGAGGAAAGGAAAAATTCCCCCAACAGCTGTTTAAAAACTGAATCCCTTGAGTCAACTTTTTTATGATGTAGATGTCAGAGCATAATTTTTGTATTTGCACAAGAGGATAGAGTTGTTCTGTTTTCTGAGAATAAGCAGGAAACCAAGGTACATAGTTTTATTTTTGAAAAAATTTAAGCACAATACGTTTAAAGAGGTTTATATAAAAGTAAAATATGCATATATATTATATATTTATTTATCATCTCATTTTATACAAATGCATAATGTTTATTTTCTATTTGCTTCTTCTCTGGGCTCATTTATCAGGTCACAGCTGTTGGATTCCTGACCAGAATTCAGTGTTATTACCATTTGTTCAGTTGTCACAAGATGCAAACTTTTATATTGATTTGATAACGTCTAAGTAGTCCTCTAGGTTATCAGGGAAGTGGAGTGGGGAAATCCTTGGGGTGGGAGTAGAATGTATGGATGGGAGCAAATCATTAGGAAACCCTTTTGGAATCAAAGCCTCATTCTGTAAAATAGTGCTATACTGCAGTGGAAATAATGCAAATGTTTTATAGATGTGACCGTTTCTATTTCAACCACAGAGGTTATGCATAATGAGAGAACAATAAATAAGACAAGATCCATATTGCAGCCCTGTGGCTTGTCTGGCATCTCTGAAGGCTAATTTTAAGTCAGTTGGACCATTTGCTGTGAAAGAAGTTGCAGATTTTTTGCAGCATGGTGGAATGCCCTATACTGTACATTGAAGCTAAAGATGTTCTAATTTCAGCATTGACGGCCAGTTCTCATGTTACAGGGGCATGTAGTTATTGCCCTCTTGTGCTTTCATAGAAAAGGTGAAGGAACCACGTATCTCCCCTCCTGTGTTATAACAATGATGCAATCATAGCCTAGTTTTATTTGAATGGTAACCATGCAAGAAGCAATGAGATTATTCCCAGCTACGTGTTTTGCCCGGATGGGGGAGATTGAAGCAGGAGAATGATATTACGTTCATCTCTGACTTGTGACCATCTCATCGGCATTTGCTTGGAAACTGCACAGAACTTTAGTCTGATCCTGCAGCTCCCTTTGAATTTCTTGGGAAAATATTGGTGGGGTGTGTGCATGCAAAGTTGTTCTGGTTCATACATGCTTACTTGTCATGCACAGATTTAATATGCAATAATGAGAAGCATGTACAAATATTCCATCATAGCTTAACGAGAGGCACAATGGATGTAATGGTTAGAGTGTTGGACTAGAACAGTGAGGACGAACCTTTTAGAGACCGAGTGCCCAAACTCAACAGGGTGCCATCTGAGCCACAGAGAGGGCAGGGCGAACTCTGTGCTGTGGGGGGGGGGGGAGGAAGCGCTCCCATTGGGCTGCTGGGCAGAAGGATGGGGGCAAACATTATGTTGGGGAAGGGAGGGAGTGCTCCCATTAGGCTGCTGGGCAGAGGAGTGGGGTGAACTTTGTTCTGGGGTGACAGCGCACTTGCCCACAGCAAGGGCTCTGAGTGCCCCCTTTGGCATGTGTGCCACAGGTTCGCCATCACTGGACTAGAGTTTCCAAGATCAGGACCTAAGCTAATAAAAATTGCTCCTAGCTGCCAAGGCCATTTCAGCCTCCATGACTGGGCCAAACTAGACCTAGGAGCAATTCTAAACTGCAAAACTGATGTGCTCCAACAAGCCACATGGGCAACAAAGCCTCCAGGAGTTTAAACAGGTGCCAGTGGATCCTAAAACTCCAGTAATGGTAAAAATAAAGGTCATGCTTGCTTGAAAACCAGTTGTGTCCAACTCTGGGGGCTGATGCTCATCTCTGTGGTCATGTGGCAGGTATGATTAGATGCTGGACTACACGGAACACTGTTACCTTTCCTGCTGAAGCAGTACCTATTTATCTACTTTTGAACTGCTAGGTTGGCAGAAGTTGGGACAGAACAGGCACTCACTCCTTCATGCAGAACTTGGGTCTCAAACTGCTGACCTGCTAATTTTCCAGTTGTTACACTCAGAGTCTTAACCACTAACAGAGCTCAAAAAAGTTCATTTTCTAAGATGAACCTTCCTAAAACCCACCAGCCAGCTGGGCTAGTGGTCATACTGTAGGATTCTTGGAGGCTTCATCCAGCAAAGTAGCTTTCCTAAACTCTGTCTTCTTCATCTTCCATGTCTAGGCCAGAGGTGAAGCTGTCAAAAAGAAGTCACCTTTTGATGAGTTCATCCTTCAGTTCCTTTTACCCAGCCTAGTGTGAGAAAAATTAGCCGGCACAATGTGGCTGTTGCCCGCGATATGTCCGGTTGTTGTTCAAAAATATCACAATCATGAAGGAGGGTCCATGTCAAGAGAGATTAACATCAAGACAAACTGCTCCACCCACTGCCCGCTTGTTGAGATGTAGCTTCAGGGTTTTGGGCAGTTATCCAGTCAACTCTGTTGCCTGTCTCATCTAATTGAGATGTAAAATGAAAAACAGGGTTGGGTGTCATCAGCATACAGATGGGGCACCCTGGCTTCAAGTTGCCAGATGTCCCTGGTTAGCAGTTTCCTGTACCTACTGATGACACAGGAGAGAAGGGCCCCTGAAGGACCTCCTAGCATAAACACTAAGCAATGTTTACTCTCTCTCTCTCTCTCTCTCACACACACACACACACACTCACACTTCCATATTGATGCTGCTACATGAGGCCAGGTAAACTGCTGTGTCAGAGGGGAATCACAACAACTAAGCTTCAATAATAACATATTAAATCAATCCCTTGGATGGTTGATTATTTCTTTATCTGTTTCCATCCTGTACTTTTTAAGGCTAGAGGGGCATATCGGTCAACTATCCTGGATTTCTGATCCGCTAACTCTACTTTCCCACTGCCATCCAGTAATTTGGCCGGCATGGAAAGTAGTTACTGTGTATGCACGTATGCGCAGAACCCGTCTGCGCTGGTCCCGTATTTTCCGCAGCCGCACTTGACAGGTATGTAGGGGGGACAGAAGATTTTAATGGGGTTAGGCAAATGCAATAACATAGACTACATCAGTGATGGCGAACCTTGGCACTCCAACTATTCTTGAACTTCAATTCCCAGAAGCCCTGATCAGCAGGAGTGCTGACTTGGGCTCCTGGGAATTGAAGTCCAAGAACACCTGGAGAGCCAAGGTTCACCATCACTGGACTACATGATAAATCTAAATAGGCAATGCAATACAAGAGCTTAGTAGGCAAAACTTGTTTAATATGACAAAGTAAAATTTTAACATGGCATTATTTTGCATGTTTACTCAGAAGTAAGTCCTGTATTCATTGGGACTTTATAGCAGCATAAAGCTTGAAAAACTTTAATATACTAAGGGGATTTTTGGAGTTTTATTCCAAAAATGTAATTTTCTTCCTCAATGTACATAAGATTCAATTTTTTGAATGACTAGTGCATAGACCTTATGATGTACCTGTCAGTAATTTTTTAAAAAAAACTCTGCATTTTTTTCAAAGCACAACAGGTCACAAAGCACAACAGGGTTTTTTTCCTGTCCTAGCTGGTTGGATAGCTCAGTGCATAAGAGACAATTGAACACATGGGCCCCTGTGGCACAGTGATTAAAGTGCAATAATGCAGCCAAAACTCTGCATACAATCTGAGTTTGATCCCAGTATACCAGTGGTTCCTATCACACCCACCGGTGACCTGAGACCATGGCAAGGAGCCTAGGTTGGTTCAGTAAGCTGCCCCTGTTTGCGTTGCCACACACATTCCCTCTTGCAGCATTTACTGAAGCCTCTCACTACCTGTCCTCAAGCCCCAGGGTGGAATTCCTTAACCAGGGAATATGCGGTTTTAGATTGGTAGCATGGAGACAGAGAGCTGGATAATAATTGTATTGCCTGATAGACTGAGTTCCACTCTTTCCATATAGCAGCAAAATTTTATTTAGCAAAGTATCTGAAAAAGACAAAGTACAGAAAACATAGAAATACAGAGTTAATCATAGGATCGCTCTGCCATAGCCGTTGACTTCCGGGGGAGATGGCGGAGTGAGCAGATATGTGTCAACGAGCTCCGCAACTTCGTAAATGAAGCAGTGAGAAAGGTGGACAAGACTTGCAGTTTGGAAATAGGGGATAAAAGAAAAAAGCATAAGAAAGAATGAATGAGTAAAGAATGAGTAAAGAGAGCAAGAGAGAATCATAAAGAGTCAGCCATTAAGAACAGAAAGGCAGTGTTTACAGCGTTCGAAGGAGGAGGGAGGAGGAGTGCTCTGGGCTCTCGTAAGAGAAGGAGCGAGACGCTTACGTTGGACTAGAAATTTAAAGGAGGAAAAAAGCTGATTGTGCACTCTTGCCGAGGTGTGAAGCTTGGAACTGGGTAGAAATTGTTACTTTGTTACCTCGTTGGCAAGGGATTCAAGGAGGCGTATATAATATTGGAATGCAGCGAAATAGTCTGTTCTGAACAAGACGGGCTGAGGTTTGTTTGAGGGGAGTTGGATAGACCAGAAGCAGAGTGCAAACAGGGAAGAAGAGAAGGGCTATGGTCAGTTTATGGATGGAGAGTGAGACGAATCGGAAAACTCAACTAAAGTAAAGGGAAAGCGGTGTCTGACAGAGAGCGTGACACTCGGGTCGGACTTGAATGAATGAAGGAGTAAAGAGAGAAATTCGGAGAGTGTGCCGGCGAGAAAGTGGTTTATGAGCCCCTGCCGAAGTTTGGAGCTGTGTCGGACGGAGAGCGTGACGCTTGGGTCGGACCTGAATGAATGATAGGGTAGGAGAGAAATTTGGAAAGTGAGCCGGCGCGAATGGAAAGGAAGTGCTCCGGAGGAGGAGGAGAACTTTTGGCTATTTAAACATAAAGGGAAAGGAGGAAGCCTGGATGTAAAGGAGGGGAGTAACACCATTTAGAGAGCATCAAGATTACTCAAAGGGAACGGCTGCTGAGATCTGTTTGCGTGATGTTGGAGAAAATTGAGAGCATATCGAAATGGAGTTAAAGAGGAAGTAGAACAAAGTGACTGGAATGACTGGAAAGAGAAGGGGTAGCGGTGTATCTGCGAGACGCCGGTGACGTACGGAAACAGCTGCAGTAGATCCCCAGTGCTGTGGATTTAGGCGAAAGGGAGAAATACTGGGCGTGACCTCAGAGTTTGCTTGTGCGATAGAAGAAGAGAAAAGGTGAAAGAGGGGGGGGGGAAAGTTTGCAGCAAGTGAGAGAGACTGGAAGTGACTGGTAATATTAAACTGTGTAATAATACAAAATACCATTGAAAAGTGTTTTGAAGCAGAAGTAATTAAGATCTCTTTGATGCAAAAATGCAAAAGGGGTTATGAATAGTATATAATGAGACCATGACTTATAATGGTAAAATGATGTTGTTTACTAGTTTAAATTAAGTATTGGAATTTTTAAAAGTGTTATGGGCTACCTGAGTAGTGAAAGAAGAAATTCAAGATTGTTTAAAAGTCTGTTTGATGATGAAGAAGAAGGGTGGTTTAAGATTTGAAAACAGGTATAACAAAACTTAATAACTACTACTGGAAAAGTTAGAAGTTACCCAATTGTGACTTGATTGGTGAAGGAATAAAGGGGTGAAAGAGGAAAAGGCTGGATAATAAAAGTAGCACGAAGTATATAACTATATTTACAAGTAAAGGAGTCTTAAGGGCCAATTATTATGGACAGTTAATATAGCCACCTTTGCTTATAGTGTAATTTCTATATAAAGATAAAGAAATCTGAGGGGTACCTGTCGAATATCAATAGTTATCATGGTTGTAAAAGTAAACTAAACTAGTATTAGAATATCAGTGATAAATTGAGGATAAAAAAGTACTAGGGAACAATAAAAAAGTAAGGTTGATAGTAGTGAATGAGTCGAAATAGAGGTATTAAAGACCAAAAATGTTTTGGAAGAGAGAACAAAGAGAGACTTCTTCAGATTATATAGAAGGCTAACTCAAATGGAGGAAGAAGTAGAAAAGGAGATGGCTGTGGACAAGGGGAAAGGTTGTGGAGGTAAGACTAAAAGTAAATTTGAAAAAGAATCAGATATTTTTTCTGAGATCATGGAAACTCTGGGAAAGATTAACTTAAGAATTGATAGTTTGGAGAAAAATTTTCAAAAAAATGAGGAAGCAAGACATCAGGACTCAAAAGAAGTACTGCAGGGGTTACAAGGAATGAAAGATTTGATGTCTAATTTTACCAAAAACATAGAATCAAAATTTGAAAAGATGGAGTCAAAGATGAAATTGGTAGAAGAAGAGGTTAAAGCAGTTGAAGAAATGAAGGATGAAGTTAGACAGATAGCAGAGCAGAATAAAGAACAGGAGAAAAAAATGGAAATGCAAGAAGAAAGATTGTACAACTTAGAAAATTTGATGAGACAAAAAAATATTATTGTGAAAAATTTCCAGGAAAAAAACCCAGATCAGTTTAGATCAAATTAACTAAATGGTTAAAGGAAATGAAACTAGACAAAGAAATATGTGAAGAGGAGATTGTGACTGTTTTTCGGATAGGACAGAAAACTCAGGGGGACACAAATAGACATGTGGTGGTTAAGTTCTCTAGTCTTGAAGTGAAGACAAGAATAATGAAACACATAAGAATGCAAGGAAAGGAAGCATTGAAATTTGAATCGAGAAACATAGAGGTATACCAAGATATCCCAAAAGAATAAAGACAATGGAGAGCTAAAATAAAACCAATTACTAGCTTCCTATCCTCGCAAGGGGTAAAATATAACTGGCAACTGCCTCAAAAATTAAGATTCTTTTATGCAGGGAAAACTTCGGTAGTAAATAAGCAAATTGACAGTATGGACATTTTAGAATCATGTGGCTTAATAAAGGAGGGAACGGTCGATTGGGATAAATTGAAGGAGGACTTAACTAGAACAGGAGGGTGTAGTCCTAAGTAATTTTGCTAGCCATCAATATTTGTTTAATCCCATGACCTGAAAATCAACTCTGAATGAATAAAATTAAATTTAAAAGGTTTTCTCCAACAAAAATTCTAGTTTAGTGGCTGATATGTTACAAAGACACAACTCTGTTACATAAAAAATAGAAAGGTAAGGATATTTGAAAGCAAGCAACTCCTTATTGGAGATACTACGAAGATGTGAGTGAGTTCTGCTCAACTTAATCCCACCCTTAAAGGTGTGGGTAAGCGCTAGAATGGAGGTTCTATCCCTCTCAAACTTCTGCACTAGAAGGCGGCTGCCTGAGGACAGCAGAGAGGAAAGATATAGATAAGAGGTGGGTGAAGGTAAATATATATATTTGTGTTTTGTTTGTCTGCACTGAATTAATTCGCTCAAGCTTATTTATGTCAAATGTAATAAAAATAGCATCATGGAATGTAAAAGGTTTGGGGACAGTGATAAAGAGAAAAAGAATTGAAAATGTGTTTAAAAAAGAGAAGCCGGATATTCTATTCTTGCAAGAAACACATCAAAAAAATGGATAACATTAAAAATCTCTACCTGGGTTGGATGGAAATATATGAAAAATCATTTGGATCCTCAAAAGCAAGAGGGGTTGCTATTCTCATCTCCAAAAAATTAAATTTTTCTATAGTCAAATTGGTAAAGGATGAAGAGGGGAGATTTTTGTTAGTAAAGGGAAAGATTGGAGAAGAGGAAATAACCCTAGTTAATATCTATGCACCAAATCAAATGCAAGAGGGTTATTTGGAGAAAATATGATGAATGATACAAAAAGAGGATATACAAAACTTGATAATAGGTGGAGACTTTAACATGATAGCAACTCATCTGGATATGTCCACGAAAGGTAATGTAGGAAGAAGAACAAAAAATCCAGGATTTGAAAAATGCATTGAGAATTTAGGAATTAAAGACACATGGAGAATTTTAAGAGGGACAGAGCGAGCATATACTTTTTTCCCCCAAATGCACAAATCGTATTGGAGAATTGATTACTTGTTGGTATCAAGCAATTTAGTGGGACGACTGAAGACTACAGAAATTGGAATAATTAGGGAATCAGACCATGCAATGGTGAAAGTGGAGATACTGACCAAACAAGATAATAAAAAACAAAAGCATTGGAGATTTGATACACATTTAATAAAAAACAAGAAGATATTAAACAAGTTAAAAGCAAAATGGCAGGAAAACTGGATGTTAAACAACACAGGAGAGGTGGAGATGCAAAATCTTTGGGATGCTATGAAAGCAGTATTTCGGGGGGATTGCATTAAAGAAACAATAATGCTTAATAATCAAAAGAAGTCAATAGTACAAAATTTAGAAAAGGAAATAAAATGTTTAGAACTAGAACACGCAGAAAGCCAGAAGGAAGAAGTATTCCAGAAATTAGTAAGATTGAGAAATGAACTTATAGGACAAGATTTGGAGAAAGTAAAAAGAGACCGGATCTATTTAAACAGGGATAATTTTGAATTTACCAATAAGAGTCATAAGAGATTAGCTAAGGCCGCCAGATACAAGAAAGTAAGGAGGAATATAAATGTATTAGTAGACGACAAGGGAAACCATATGGTTAAAACCGAGGAGAAACTAAAAATAGTTGAACAATTTTTTAGAGAATTATATACAGAAAAACCAATAGACATGCAAGAATTAAAAATACAGTTAGAACTAGAGACAGCACTAAGATTGCAGGAGCATAGACAATTAATGAGGCATAAAATAACGGAAAATGAAATAGAAGAAGCAATTAAGAAACTTAAACTGGGAAAATCTCCGGGAGAGGACGGGTACACAACGGACTTCTATAGGACTTTCTGAGAAATAATTACTCCAAAATTATGTATTCTATATAATCATATACTAGACGGAGGTAAGGTTCCAGATTCTTGGAACAAATCAATAATTGTTTTAATTCCAAAACCAAATAAAGACCCTGAAAAGATTGATCATTATAGACCGATTTCCCTATTAAATCAAGATGCCAAACTGTTTACATCTGTAATGGCTAATAGATTGAGTACCTTTTTAGGAAAGTATGTACAGAGAGATCATGTAGGATTTTTTAAGGGACGACAACTAGGAGAGCATAGAAAGAATTATTGGTATTCTTGAAACAGCAAGAAAGGAGAAATCTAAACTAGGTGTTTTGTCACTTGATCTATTCAAAGCATTTGACTCTGTACAATGGCAAACATTGCAAACTATAATTCAGAAAATGGGTTTTGGAGTCAAGTTTCAACATGTATTTGATCAGTTGTATAACAAAGCACAAACAATTATAAAAGTGAATGATGTATACAACTAAGAAGATAGAAATTATGGCAGGGACAAGACAAGGTTGTCCACTGTCACCGTTATTGTTTGTGCTATCCATGGAGTTGCTAGCCAGTGCCATCGGAAGGGATCAAGATATTAAGGGCATAAGTGGGCAAAAAATTAGTATGTTTGCTGACGACACATTGCTTGTATTAAAAGATGCGAAAAATGCAATTAGCAAAGTTCAAGGCCATTTGCAAAAATTCGAAAAAATAACTGGTTTAAGAGTCAATTGGGAAAAGACTGAAATGATTGCATGTAATTATAATAAAATGGATAAGGATGAGATCAAGAAGAGATTTAAATTAGAAATTAAGGAAAGTCTGAAATATTTAGGAATATACATAATGGAGAATATTCAAAAACTTCAAAAGTTAAACATAGACAAACTAAGGCAAGATTTGAAAATAAGCATAACAAAACTTAATAAGTTAAAAATGTCCTGGTTTGCGAGAATAAGTCTGGGGCGAATGAAAATTTTACCAAAAATAAATTTCGTAATAGGAAATCTCCCATTAAAGATTTGTAAAAAAACAATTAAAGGAATGGCAAAAAATGCTTGATAAGTTTTGCAATGGAGGTAGGAGACCCAGAATAGTGAAGTCATTGTGGTATCAAAGTCAGGGAGATGGGGGGCTGGGAATCCCAAACATAATAAACTACTATAAGGCATTCCACTTGAATAGAATCATAAATTTACTAATACATAATAACAATGAAGTCGAAGGCACAAAACAGAGTGAATATAAGAAATATAAAGGGAGTCTATTTTTGTGTACCCACGATAAGAAAATACAATTCAAGACCAGGACATTGAGGGAATCTTACCAATTTTGGAAAGGAATAAAAGAGGAGTTAGTAATAGGAGACTCTCCAATTTTGGAAGTGATAGATTTAATGGGCTGCCCGTTTAACAAGATGAAAGAAATGGAACAGAAGTTAAGGTCAAATAATTTAATACAATTTAATGAGTGGATTTGGAAGGGGTCAACATACCAAAAGAGAGAATAAATTTATCAAACATTAAAGTTAAATTGGTTACAAAAGATTCAGGTTGAAAATGGGACAAAAAAGTAAGGAAGAAAAGACAGACAGTTAGAGAGGTTTCAAAATTTGAAGAACTCGTTTATAATGTAAGAATGCAAGCGCGGCGCCAAAATGGCCGCCGCGCCCTTTGCGGCCCCCCCCCACAGGACAGAGAATCCGGGTAGTTAGGGGCGTGGCCAGCTCCCTTATAAAAGGGGTGGCCACGAGGCAGCCGCGCTGCCATTTTGCCTCAGCGACGGAGCGGAGAAGTTTTTCCCCCTGCGCCTCCGTCGCTCGTTGGTATTGCCGGGAAGCCTTTTGGGTCGATTTTGCTTAGCTAGCTTCCCTTTTTTGCTCGAGATGCCTTCCAAAAAGAAGGCTGCTGCGAATTCAGCTCGGGCTGTTAGGAGGCGCAACCCAGGTCGGAGGACCGTGGTGCCGCCTCCTCAACAGCCACCTTTGCCATCCCCGGCCGGGGCTAGTGGCTTGGGGTCTATCGCACCTTGGCCCGTTCAGAGTGCGGGCGCGGAGGGCGCTCCGGCCCGCGGCCCGCGAGCGGTGGACACCGCTCCTCCTTCCGCCCAACCCGTTGGGCTGACTACTTCTGGGCCGCAGCCTCTCCCGGGGCCCTCTAGCCTTGGGGGGTGGCCCGGTGCCCCGCCTTGGCAGGTTTCCTCACCAGCCCTACCGGGCTTCGGCCCTGGCCAATGGCCATATCTGGGCCATGGGGTGCAGGGAACTGTCCCCATGCAAGGGTCAGGTGGGCCGGCCGGCTCTTTACCCATGGTTACTGTAGACACCTTACTGGCCCGTATTGCGGCCTTAGAGGAGTCTTTGGCCCGGGCCAGTCAGGCAGGTGCCCCTTTCGGGGTACCTTTGGAGGCGCTATCGGCAGCAGGACAACGGCCGGCGGGGAGGGTTGAGCTGCTGCAGGCGGGTGGCGCGGCTCCGGCCACTGCCTCGCAGCTCCCCAGCCAGCAACCTGGCGCGGGTCAAGCCCCGGTGATGAGCTCTACATCGGTCGTGAGCTCCGACGCCCCCAGTGGGCCGGAACCCCCGTTGGGGGCGGCCCGCGGGGGTGCAGCATGTGAGTATATGGTGCAAACGAGTACATCCACACACATTCCCAATATAGGGGGGACCTTTCAGTGGCCTTGGCCTCGCGCGGGTGGTGCAGGGGCTACGCCGCTGGCGACCCACCCGGCGACAACTACTGCCACCATGCCCGCTGGGGTGGGCATTGGTTCTTACACTGCTGGGAACGTACCTGGGGTGGCAGGGTTAACTCAGGCCCCTTTGGGTAGGCCAGCTATCCCCTTTTCGGCTTTGCCGACGGCAGGGTATTCCCTGCCATTGGGTGATCACTTGGCTCAGGCTACCAGAGAAAAGATATGGCGAGGGGAGTACGTGGATATCTTCTCACTCCTGAACAGAGAGCCCACTAAGGAAGAAAGGGAGGGTCAGGATGAGAAGGACAAGGAGCAGGCACGCCGCCGTAAGCCGCCGCGTACCTGGGCTAACTGGCTCCCCGCTTATTTAATATACATGGCGGTGTATTTGAGGGCGCGGCCGGATCTAGCTATTCCCATGGTCCAATATTTGGACAACATATACAGGGCGATGGTAGATTTCCCGGGCCCCTCATGGCTAGCATATGATGAGGAATTCCGTATGAGGATTCCCCTGCACCCCGAGATGAGATGGGATGAGCCGTGCCAGAGACTGTGGCTCTTGTATATGACACCCACACGTCCTGCCCCGGGGGATAGATACCATTGTGGACATGCGGTCCAGCGAGCAGCTCCAGCGCAGGTTACCCGCCAAATGGCGGGGCAGGGGGTTCCAGCCCACCTGCTGTGCTGGACTTTCTCGTCCAATGGTTCCTGCAGTCGGAAGAACTGCAGGTATAAGCACGAGTGTCCCACATGTTCTGGTCCCCATGCAGCCTCTGCTTGTCCCAAGCCTGGGGGGGTGCGAGGCAGAGGGAGGGGTGGACAGTGGGCTGGCAAGCCTGCCACGGATGGAACTAGTTCTCCGAAAGGCCCCCTCCCCAATTAAGGTGGACATGCTGGAGCGCTGGCTCGCATCGTACCCAAGGGGAGAGGACAGGGAGTACCTCATCCAAGGTTTTAAGCAGGGATTTCGTATCCCTTTTATGGGTGATAGATCTCCTCAGGATGCTCCCAACCTTTTATCCCTCAGAGGAAGGGAGGAGGTAGCCGAGGCCAGCATTAAAAAGGAGTTAGACGCGGGCAGGGTCGCCGGACCTTTTCCCGCACCCCCTTTTCCCAACCTTAAGGTTTCACCATTGGGTTTGGTTCCTAAAAAGTCCCTAGGTGAGTTTCGCCTTATTCATCATTTGTCCTACCCAGCCGGCCGATCGGTCAACGATGCGATACCTGATGACCTTTGTTCGGTCAGGTATACATCGTTCGACCATGCGCTGCGCATGGTGCGCTCGTGTGGCCCGGGTGCCTTGCTGGCCAAGTGCGACATTAAGTCAGCTTTTCGCCTCTTGCCGGTGCACCCGGGCGACTTTGAATTGCTGGGTTTTAAATTTAAAGGGGAGTATTATTTTGATAAGGCCGTGCCTTTTGGCTGCTCCATATCATGCTCGGCTTTCGAGCGTTTTAGTACCTTCCTAGAGTGGGCTTTCGTCCGCAGGTCAGGGTCCCGGTCTGTAGCCCATTACCTGGATGACTTTTTATTCGGGGGTGAACGGGGCTGGGACACGTGTGCACGTCTCCTCAATACATTTCAGACGCTAATGCAGGAACTGGGTGTCCCTTTAGCGCCCGAAAAGACCGAGGGCCCGTCGACCAAACTAGTATTCCTGGGGGTTGAGATTGATACAGTAGTACAGGCTTCTAGGTTACCGGGTGATAAGGTGTCCAGGATAGTGACCCTTATCTCGGAATTGCTGGCTAAGCGTAAGGCATCCCTGAGGGAACTGCAGGTGCTACATGGGCACCTCAATTTTGCCTGCAGGGTGGTCGCACCGGGCAGGGCTTTCGCCCGGCGCTTATGCGACGCCATGGCAGGGTTATCCAGGCCCCACCACAGAGTCAGGCTTACCCGGGGTATCAGGGCAGACATGTTTGTCTGGTTGCAATTCCTGAGGGAGTTTAATGGGGTCTCATTTTGGAGGTCTGACCTCCTGGCATCCCCCAATTTCCAGATCCAGTCTGATGCCTCAGGATCCCTGGGTTATGGGATGTACTTCAATGGGAAGTGGGCCTATGGTGGGTGGCCACCGGCATGGGCAGGCACAGGTCGCCTGCGGGATCTCACATACCTGGAATTTTTTCCCATTCTGGGGGCTTTGATGCTATGGGGCGAACAGTGGGCTAATTCGGTGGTGCATTTCTGGTGCGATAATGCTGCCGTGGTGCACATTGTCAATGCACAGACTTCTAAATCGCCCAGAGTCATGGATCTAGTGCGCCATTTTGTGCTGCGCTGCCTGCGCCTCAACGTCTTGTTCAGGGCCAGGCATGTCCCAGGGGTTAATAACGATATTGCTGACGCTTTGTCCCGCCTGCAGATCTCCCGGTTCCGCGCCTTGGCCCCGGATGCGGAGGAATTTCCCTCGCCACTCCCGGACGAGATGTGGACTATTGGCAAGGAGAGGTGAACCGGGCGATTAGCCTGTCACTAGCGCCACGCACGCGTAAGGCGTATCAACAAGCATTCAATTTGTATAGGGCTTTTGCTACTCAATTTCAATTGCCAGAGACCTGGCCTATCCCGGTGGACCATGTTCTGCGGTTCATGGTTCACCTGCATGCACAGGGCCTTGCACCTCGCACCATAGCATCCAAGCTCTAGGCGTTGGCTTTTATGGCCAAAGTAGGGGGTCATGTGGATACCACCTCTGACTTCCGTGTGAGACACGTTTTGGAGGGGTGGGTGCGCGAGCGCGGGCGTTGCCCGGACGACCGGCACCCTATTTCCCCAGGGGTTCTTACCCAGTTGGCCCGGGGCTGGCCAGGCCTCTGTTTTGATCATTATGAGGCAGCCCAATTGCATGCAGCCACAACGGTGGCATTTTTTGGAGCGCTCCGCATCAGCGAACTCGTGATGCTGTCTAAGGCGGATGCAAGTGGTAGGGCACTGGAACGCGGAGATGTATATGTTGCCAAAGACTGGGCCCAGTTGAGGATTCGCTCCTCTAAAACAGATCAGCATGGCGTAGGCAGTGGAGTAAGACTGCTACGGTGTTCTTTGGCAGACATCTGTCCGGTTGGTGCCCTACAGGAATACCTGGCACTGCGTGGCATGCACCACGGCCCGTTTTTCTGTCACCAAGATGGGTCTCCCCTTACTAAATTTCAGTTTTGGAAGGTGACTGCCAGAGCCCTCACCAGGGTGGGACTACCGGGTGCCCGTTCTGGCATACATTCGTTCCGTATTGGCGCAGCCTCTACAGCGGCTGCTTTTGGGTACTCTGGGGCTGACATACGTAGCAGGGGGAGGTGGGGCTCACAATGTTTTCAGTTTTATGTGCCTCACTCCCGCCATGAGTACCAATCCAGTCACCTTACCTTCCTTTTTCTCAATTTCTTACGGACCCTGGGTGTCGTTTTACACCGGTGACAGTATGGCTGGTGGGCCACAGCTATGTGCTCAGGGCAGCGCGTTACGCTGCGGCGACAGAGTGGGGACCCCGACTGGGACTGGGTGACCACGCCAGTCTCGCATGGCACGGTAAGCCTGGGATGTTATGGCGGGAGCTGCGGCCTTTCCTTTTTTCTGGCCTGTGGGCTGACCCGCCTGACATTCTAATCATCCACCTGGGGGGCAATGATTTGGGCCAGGTCACCGGCTTATCGCTCAAGCATGCGATTTGCGAGGACCTCGCCTACTTGCATTATGTCTGGCCTGCCACAGCCCTGGTTTGGTCGGACATTGTTCCGCGCCACTCTTACAGAGGGGGCGTTAACCTCCTGGCCCTTGACCGAGCTAGGCGCGCGGTCAATAAGGCAGTGGCGCGGTTTCTCACCACCAGGGCTTGGGGACGGGTTAGTCATCACCCCGATATTAGTCTGCAAAATTGTGACTTGTATGCAGGGGATGGGGTCCATCTGTCGCGTGGAGGTATGGACCTCCTGTTGGGTGACTGGCGAGCAGGCCTGTTGACCGAGCTGACGGTCTGGGGGGGGGCGTCAGGTCTTCTGTGAAGCCCCTCCGTGTGGCGGGTAGCACTGGTAAGGTAAACAGTATGACCCACAAGTATCCGGCAGGTTCGCAATTGACTGGACAACACTAGACAGGAATAAAGTAGTTAAACGTTGTCCGGTCAACGACGAACCAGGCGATGGGGTGATGATGATTGCTAACCAGCATGCATCACCCCTGTGATTTCACGGATACGCGTCAGAGGGTGGGGTCATGAGTTAGTTATTGACTACGGTCAACAATTTGTTTGTTGTTAACAAACAAATTGATACAATTTGATACATTGTAACCAATTGCCGTTGGCAATTTTGGGGTGGTACCTTACCAGTGTTACTTCGGCCTGCTTGCCTTAGGAATTATGATTGGTCGTTTTACCAATACAAATTTATAATTCGGACTAGGGCATTGAATCAATAAATGTGGCCCTTTGCTGTTATCCACTTTCAATGTTGTCTGTGTCCGTTATTGGGGGGGTGCGCCTGCAATGCAAGCGCGGCGCCAAAATGGCCGCCGCGCCCTTTGCGGGGCCCCCCCCCACAGGACAGAGAATCCGGGTAGTTAGGGGCGTGGCCAGCTCCCTTATAAAAGGGGTGGCCACGAGGCAGCCGCGCTGCCATTTTGCCTCAGCGACGGAGCGGAGAAGTTTTTCCCCTCCACCCCCTCCCTAGTTAACAGTGTGATTATGGTCGCTTCGGGGCCGGGTGGGAATTTTTGGTTGGGACCCACATTGGCTTCGGGTCCTGGCTTTTTTGCCCATCCCACACTGTTGCTATGGTTTGATATAGGGGTCTTTCTTCGTTCCTACTGTTGACTTTGGTCACATGGGCGGGTAGCACTGGTAAGGTAAACAGTATGACCCACAAGTATCCGGCAGGTTCACAATTGACTGGACAACACTAGACAGGAATAAAGTAGTTAAACGTTGTCCGGTCAACGACGAACCAGGCGATGGGGTGATGATGATTGCTAACCAGCATGCATCACCCCTGTGATTTCACGGATACGCGTCAGAGGGTGGGGTCATGAGTTAGTTATTGACTACGGTCAACAATTTGTTTGTTGTTAACAAACAAATTGATACAATTTGATACATTGTAACCAATTGCCGTTGGCAATTTTGGGGTGGTACCTTACCAGTGTTACTTCGGCCTGCTTGCCTTAGGAATTATGATTGGTCGTTTTACCAATACAAATTTATAATTCGGACTAGGGCATTGAATCAATAAATGTGGCCCTTTGCTGTTATCCACTTTCAATGTTGTCTGTGTCCGTTATTGGGGGGGTGCGCCTGCAAAGGGGATTGTGGGTAAGAAAGGAATGATAAGTAAATTATATAAAATGTTAAATAAAAAGGAAGACCCCCAATGATTGATAAGAAACGGATGGGAAGAGGAATTGAATATAAAGATAAATGAGCAAACATGGAATGGAATATGGAAGCAAAGAATAATGAAACAGTTATCAATAAGGGAAAGAGAGCATAACTTTAAACTAATTTGGAAGTGGTATTTGACCCCAATCATTTTACACTACATGGACAAGGCAAAGTCAAACAAGTGCTGGAGGTGTAATAATGCTTTGGGTACATATGTCCATATGTGGTGGGAGTGCGAATACACACAGAAATGTTGGCAGATGGTCGAAAAGGAGTTAGGTAACATTCTGAACAAAAACATAATATTAAATCCAAAAATTGCTTTGTTGGGACAGATGGATAATGTAAATATAGAACATAAAAAGAAGGAGTTAATAGCTTATCCTACTCACTGCTACAAGGCAGATAATTGCCTTAGAATGGAAAAATAAGATAAATATAAGTAAAGAAAGATGGTTTAGACAGATATGGCAGTTGGCATTAAATGATAAATTAACATCTGAAATGAAAGTAGAAAGAGGAGAGGTCAAGAATAGTGTTTGTTGGCAAATTTGGAGACCTTGGGTAGAATATGATATGTTAAGCAAGGATGGAATAAAACCTACACAGGAAGAGAGCAAATTTTGGGCGAATTCATAGTTCATAAGGGAATGTAAATGGCTGGTATTATTAAGGTCAACATAGGGTGGGGGAAGGAGGGTGGAGGGGTGTAGGTTATGGGTTTTATGTCATAGTATGTCATTTTGTTTGATGTATAAAATTATTTAATGTATAAAATTTTTAAAATTAATTTTAAAAAAAGAAATACAGAGTTAATCATAGGATCGCTCTGGCATAGCCGTTGGCAGGGCTATTTCCATAGATGTTTAGTCTCTTCTCAGAGATAGGGGCAAAGTCCTAACGAAACTCGAGGTCTCTAGCTAGGAGCCCGATTTGAGTGGCTTGATGCAGCTCCTTAAATAGGGAAGTTGCTCCACCTTGGAGGTTTGGTCTAGATAAGTGCAACCTATGAAAAAGGGCAACTCCCATATCAGATAACAGTTTCCAATCAGATTTATCCTCCCACTAGATAAAGATAACCAGTGAAATCTGGCTACTTATAAGAGACTCCAATCATGGAGATCTGCTCCTACCCCTCCTGTCAGGTAAAGGTGGAGTGTATCCTGGTTGGTTAGAGACCTGGGGACTTTCCAAGTACTCCTGGATCCCCACCTTTGCATTGTCCTTGACGTCAAGTATCCTAAGATGAAGACAGAAAGTAAAACGGATGCAGTTTGGTTCATCCAGATCATGACCGTTCCCATTGTGGGTCCCAAGCCCCACAGAGAGACATCGATTCCCAGAAGTCGTAGGTCAGTACCATTGGCTGATCAGGGCTTTGGGGAATTGACTTAGGCTTCTGGGAATTGAAGTCTTAAAACCGGTTGACTCATCCTTCCAAGGTTGAGAAAATGAGTATCTGGCTTGTTGAATGCAAAATGCTAATTACCTTCTGAACCACCCAGATATTGTGCTATGAGCTGGTATATAAGTGTAATTGTTGTTATAATTAGGTATTAGTGTTCAGTTCCCCACTGTGCCACTTCAGAGAAAAGCCAACTTGTATAGCTTTGGGCAAGCTGCACAGTCCCAGGATGCCCAACCACCACCACCACCAAAAAGAAAAGGGAATGGTGAACCACTCCTGAGCACTGTCTACCTAGAAAAGGGGTTGTAGTGAGTCCAGATTGACTTGACAGCATGTATTTAATATTATTAGGAATGGGGGGAACTCAGTAGTTTAGAAATAAGATCTAGATGAGGGCAGATTCTATCACAGAAAGCTGTTATTAACCCTTTGGCTCCATCTAGAACATTGTTATTCCTAGGATTCCACTTTCTCCAGCTCCCACTAGTTCAGATCATCATGTCATGAAAAATCATGGTAACATGATTGGGGTCTGGATGGGGTCTGGATGGGGGCAAATGGGCTACAGCTGAATCCTAGCAAGACTGAGTGGCTATTGATAGGGGGTCCTGCGTTATCCCGGGAGCTACCATCTTTGGTTTTGGATGGGGCTGTTTTGCCCCAGACCAACCCGGTGCGCAACCTGGGGGTCCTCCTGGATTTGCGGCTGCTGCTAGAAGAACAGGTGGTGGCTGTGGCCAGGAGGGCCTTCGCCCAACTTCGGGTGATTCGCCAGTTGCGCCCACTCCTGGACCGGGACTCTTTGCTCATGGTCACTCACGCTCTGGTGACCTCCAGACTAGACTACTGTAATGCGCTCTACATGGGGCTGCCCTTGATGACCATTTGGAGGCTGCAGCTGGTCCAGAATGCCGCGGCCCGGGTGGTGATGGGGTGTGGACGTTATGCCCATGCCTCATCACTGCTTTGGGGGCTGCACTGGTTACCAGTTTGTCTCTGGGTGCAATTCAAGTTGCTGGTTTTGACCTTTAAAGCCCTACATGGTTGTGGGCCAGGGTATCTTAGAGACCGCATCGCCCTAAGGATGTCTGTCCGTCCAACCAGAGCGGACCGGAGGGGCTCTCTAATTGTGCCATCAGCCAGGGGGGCTCGCCTCTCTGGCACAAGGAGGAGGGCCTTCTCCGTGTCTGCACCGGCCCTTTGGAACCTCCTGCCTGTGGAACTGCGTCTCCAGACGGAGTTGTTGCCCTTTAGGAAGGAACTAAAGACCTGGCTGGCGGGCCAAGTTTGGGGTGCGGGTGGGGATGGGGGTACCGTTTGGTGGTTGGTATAGAGAAGTGTGCCTTCCCCCAAGGTCCCTTCGGTTCTTGCGCACCTTTTAGGGGTGGGTTTTTTAACTTTTAACTTTGTTTTATCATGTGTCTTTTATGTATTTACTGTCTGCTATGTAAACCGCCCTGAGTTGGGTTGTACCTGAGTGGGCGGTATATAAGCGTGAAAAATAAATAAATAAATAAACATTCCCAGTGAGGTCTTAGAGGATTGCACATTCAACATGCAGTGGCATTATGTACGCTGACATGCCATGTAGACCCTAAAATCCCCAGGGTTTAGGTCAGGTTCCCATAGGTTGTAACTCTCACTGTAAGGTAAGGGTCACCCTTGCTCGAAACACAGTCATATCTGACTCTAGGTTTCAGTGCTCATTTCCATTTATAGCCAAAATTGCCAGTGCTGTCTACATCCGCAGACGTTTCCGTGGACATGTGGCAGGCATGCCTAGATACCAGAGTGTACGGAACACTACCTTCTCACCAAAGAGGTCCCTATTTATCTACTTGTAATTTCTTGTTTTCGAACTGCTAGGTTGGCAGGAGCTGGGACAGACGGGAGCTCACTCCATTGTGCAGTACTCAGGAATCGAACTGCTGACCTGCCAACTTCCATTCATCAAGTTCAGCATCTTAATCGCTAAGCCACCACAGTTAAAAATTACCTCTCAAATTGCAACTTCTGGTTTCCTTCATTTTGTTGGTTGCTGCTTTTTGAATGACAGCTGTTCAGACAGCCTAAAGAAAGCGAAAAGCCAATCCCTGCCTCTTTCTTCTCCCTCAGCCTCAATATCGTCTCTTGCTTTCAAGCCTTTTAAACCTTCTAATTCAATTATGGTTTGAACTTCTAATCATCCTTTCACACATACTAAATGCAACCCCACCAGTTGGAAATCTATTGACTAATTGAATTGTCTGCTCTTCAAAACACTATTGGAAATGTACTGTTGTGCATGCAGTGTGAAGTGGGGATTTTTAGCTTAACTAAAAATAATACCAACAGTCACTGCTAGCAGTGATAAGCTGCACATTTTTTTACTACCCACACCCTGGGCATGGCTAACTGTGGGTGTGGCTAACTCTGTGGGCCATGCCCACTTGGCCAGCCACGCCATGGCCTGGGCTATAGAGGTGGGCATGGCCTACCAAGTGGGCATGGCCTGGGGAAATTTCCGCTACCGGTTCCCGGGAGCAGCACATCACTGACTGCTAGTATTATATGAGACTGGTTAATGGGTTTGAGATTTTCAGTGACCATCAATATTCATTCTCTTCTTTTAAAGCAGCCTTGCTAATTTTCACACATATTTACATTTCCCAAAAACAATAGTTTTAAAAAAACCTCGCCACACAACATAAGCTAAAATTTTGGAGAACACATCATGTGGCCCAAATTTATGCTATAAGAATTAAGCTAATCTTAAAACTGTCTTCTTGTTTCTTGTCTAATAAATGAAGGAGGGTTATTTAAGTCTGTCATGTAACTAAATTACACTCAACTAAATCACTCCCACTATGTCATGGATCTAGTGACATGTAAGGTCTTGAAAGCCAGTTGTGTCAGACTCTAGGGGTCAGTGCTCATCGCCATTTATAGCCAAAGAGCCAGTGCTGTTTGCATTTCCATGGTCATGTGGCCAGACATGACAGTGCATGGAATTCTGTTACCTTTCCTGCTGAAGTAGTACCTATTTCTCTACTTGCAATTTCTTGCTTTTGAACTGCTAGATTGGCAGGAGATGGGAGAGATGATGGGACCTTACTCCATTGCACAGAACTCAGGTCTCAAACTGCTAACCTGCTGACCTTCCAGTCATCAAGTTCAGCATTTTAACCATTAAGCCACTGCAGCCCCCTGTGATGACATCTAGTCTTCTATCAATGTACAACATAGGAAAACTATGATCATTTCTTGAGTAAATGAAGTTAATAAAGGGCAAACAAAACTGTTGTCTATCATTACTCAAATACCTAGCTTTAATTAGAGCGGATCTGTAATGTCCAGGAGCTAGAGGTCACAATGGCTCCTCAGAAACACATCAAGTTCTGCTCCAGACATTGTTGCAGCCCGGTTTACAGTCTAAAATGGTGCTGCATCTTCAGAGATGGCATTTCCTTAAAACAAAGATGTGCAAGAGGCTCCTCAAAAGTCTGTGATTCCATGCTGTACAATAGAACCAAGAACACATTGCAATGTGTATTCTCAAGGACAATTTTATGTCTTGCATATTAACATTCTTCATCTTAAAAAGGATGCTCCAGGCAATCTCTTCTCTAACCTTTATTGCATTGGTTACTACCTCCTTGTTTCTTTTAACTAATTTCCAACATATTTATGTTCTTCAGTGGATCCCACGCTTTCATTTTGGATATTTTAATGGCATTTCTTGGATTCCTTGACTTTTACTGCCAGTCATAAACTAGGTTTTCTGAACATTCTTTTTTTTTTTATGATCTTCTTATTGCCAGATTATTTATGCAAATTAGCCCTTTGGAATTTTTTTGCCAATATTAAATAATAATTGCATGCCATTAAATCAATTTTGACTTTATGTGACCCTTTCTAGGGTTTTCAAGGTAAAGAGCACACAGAAAAGTTTTTACCATTTCCTTCTTCTGGTGGTGCCCTGGACCTGGAGGAGTACCACTTGCACATGACTACATCGGCTGGCTCTTCTCCCAGGAGGCACAGTCAGAATCAAACTCCCAACCTCTGGCTTTGCAGCCAGACCTAAATTGCTGAGCTATCCAGCTAATTTAAATAATAGTGTGCCAACATTTCTGATTTATAGCAGCTTTTTTTTTAGGGCTTTCTAGGTAGAGAATACTCAGAAGTGATTTACTATTCCCATCTTCTGGAACAGTGCAGCTTGCCCAAAGCCATACAGGTTAGCTCTTTTTCTGGGAAGCACAGTGGGAAATCAAATTCCCAACCTCTGGCTCCCCAGCCATGAATGTAACTCATTAAACTATAGTTGAATTAATCAATCAATGTTTATTATGGTCCAAGACCAGCTTAGTACAGCAAAAAGAACATAAGTTAAAATGAGGGTACTTAAAATATAACAAGAGGCAGAAGTTAAAATGAATTTTTTGGAATAGTAGCCATATTAGTCTGTGTTTCAAGCATATCAGAGAGTAAACAAAACAAAAATGTTGTAGACCTGATGAAGTGGATTTGATCCATGAAAACCAACATTAAAATACAGCAGTTAGTCTTTAAAGTGGATGATTCCCCAAGGCACTGATCAGCCAATGTACTGATTTAGGCAAGTGGGAATTGAAGTCTCCCTGTGGGGCATGGGACTCACATTGGGAACCACAGACTAGATGGACTGATGATAAAATTTGGTATTAGGCAGCTTCTAAAGCACCTACAAATATTTACAGTATTAATTTGGAATCATTAATACCCCAATAGTTCCATCTAGAGTAGACCCACTGAATTGTTAAGATGAATGTAAATGTGGACTCACTATTCAGTAATTGATTCACTGGGACTAGCAATTCGATGTAAATCCCAGAAAGTCCATGAGTACCATGGACATTGAATTGGGATAACTTTTGCATCACTTATATTCAGCCAGTGACACCTATATGATGAAGGCATGGGTCTTTCATCAAGTTTGAGGAGAACAGATGTGTAAAATGTGCAGTGTTGTATATCTTTTCAACTTGATTCTTCTGTGTACCCAAACAGGGAAAATCCAGAGTGTTTAACATCCATTTGTTTTCACAGTGGACAAGAGGTAGTGTTCACTCAATATCATTTGCTTCCTGAGGCACACACCCCGATTCTATATACACATGCTGATCACACTGACAGTTGAAACTGACCTCACTGTTGACAAGAGGGAAGGTGTCTCCACTTTGCTGAATTTGTCCATATTCAAAGATCCTTTATGGCCGTCTTCCCTCCCCCACCCCAACTCTATCTCCATCTCAGGCCCACAAGTCAGAGTAACATTAAACCCCCTATAAGACTTGCAAAAAGACTCAACATGGTCCCAGATCATAACAACAAAATGTGAACACACACACACACACACACACACACACACACACACACACACACACGGGATTAATTGGGAAAACAGACCTTCCATTTGTCTCCAAATAGCCTACCCTCTCTTCTATTGCAATGGCAACACAACTATGACAAGACCATAGTGGAGCATCCACATACTTTTGAAGTATACAAACTGAAAGTATGTCTGCAGTACACAACTGGATGAGTTTGATAACACTTCAGAATTATCACAGTCCCAGCCTAGAGAAACCCTGAAACAAGTATTTTGACTACTTTAGAATATTCCACTGTAGGTGAATCAATGCATTGCAGCTCTCTAGCAGTAACTCCTAATTGCCTTATGGAATATGAATCTTAGAATTCTCTACGATGACATTATGATGATCATTAAGACGGTAATTCCCAGTTGAATTTTTCAAAGCGCTAAAAGATGACGGCGTCAAATTACTGCATTCAATATGCCAACAGATTTGGAAAACAAAACAATGGCCACAGGATTGGAAAAGATCAGTGTACGTCCCAATCCCAAAAAAGGGCAATGCCAAAGAATGTTCAAATTATCGAACAATCGTGCTCATCCCACACGCCAGTAAGGTGATGCTCAAGATAATACAGGATAGACTTCAGCAGCATGTGGAAAGAGAATTACCAGAGGTGCAGGCAGGTTTCAGAAGAGGCAGGGGGACTAGAGACCACATTGCCAACATACGCTGGATCATGGAGAAAACAAAGGAATACCAGAAACAAGTTTATTTCTGTTTTATTGACTACACTAAGGCATTTGACTGTGTGGACCACAACAAGATGTGGCAAGTAATTAAAGAGATGGGAATACCAGAGCACCTCATATGCCTCCTGAGAAATCTGTACATGAACCAAGAAGCAACAGTTAGGACAGAACATGGAATGACAGAATGGTTTGGAATAGGAAAAGGAGTAAGACAAGGCTGCATTTTGTCACCATGCCTATTCAACCTATACACAGAGCACATAATGTGCAGTGCAGGGATGGAGGAATCACAATATGGGATTAAAATCGCTGGGAAAAACATCAATAATTTGAGATATGCAGACGATACCACCCTAATGGCAGAAAGTGAGGAAGACCTAAAGAATCTCCTGATTGGGCTGAAGGAGGAGAGTGCAAAAGCTGGCTTGAGACTAAATATCAAGAAAACCAAGATAATGGCAACAGGCCCAATCAGTTCCTGGAAGATAGATGGGGAAGAAGTAGAAGCAGTGACAGATTTTACTTTTTTGGGATCAAAGATCACTGCAGATGGGGATTGTAGCCATGAAATAAAAAGGCGACTGATTCTTGGGAGACAAGCAATGAGAAACCTGGGGAACATAGTGAAAAGCAGAGACATCACACTGAAAACAAAAATTAGAATAGTCAAAGCAATGGTCTTCCCAGTAGTAATGTACGGATGTGAGAGCTGGACGATTAGGAAGGCTGAACGCAGAAGAATAGATGCCTTTGAAATGTGGTGTTGGAGGAGGGTTTTGAGAGTACCCTGGACAGCGAGGAGAACAAATAGGTCAATCTTAGAAGAAATTAACCCTGAATGCTCACTGGAAGGTCAAATAGTAAAGATGAAGCTGAAATACTTTGGACATCAAATGAGAAGGGAGGATTCACTTGAGAAGGCATTGATGTTGGGAAAGGTGGAGGGCAAAAGAAGAAGGGGGAGGCCAAGGATGAGATGGCTAGATGGCATTGTAGACACAATGGGCACAGAGCTGGGAGGGCTGAGGGGGATGGTGGAGGACAGAGGCGCCTGGAGAGCAATGGTCCATAGGGTCGCAAAGGGTCGGAACCGACTGTGCGACTGAACAACAACAACAAGACGGTAATTGAATAATATATTCACATTGTGTTGGTACAGTTTAAGAAACCATTTTCTCTTCTTTCAGTTCTATCAGTGAGTTTATGGTGCAATGCCTCTTGACAGTTCAAGGGGAAGGGGGTCTGCACTTTGCTGAATTTGTCTAATTTAGGTGTTGTAGACTGGAAGTTTAGTAGGCCCAGTTCTGTCCTGCAGTAGATGAGGAAGGCTAAGGAGTTCAGGAGGCAGCCACTGTGGCTCTCAGCATCTGCAGCCTGAGGTGATCCAGTCACTCTGCCTTAACAGTGAGGCAACCCTGCCAAAAGACACCAGGGGAACCTTTATCTGAATAAAATGTTGAAGATGATCATCTGACTTCAGTAAATTATTGGACTGACTGATATGGGGTGGAGCCTCCCCTGCTTGCTTCCTGCAGGATGCAATAGGACCTATCTTCAGAGGCTTCATTGACTTTCTGCTTGTATGTGTGACTTCTATTAGCACATATGATATCCATGGAAGCAAAACCTGCGGCATTTCATCTTTACTGAGTAGTTCCTTCATCTGCCCCACTTTTAGGCACCTGAAGTTGAAACTACATACTTATGGGATTATTTTTTAATTTAATCAAGAAACACAGTGCTACATCTATGTAGGAATCGGGGCCACTGGGGTGGCCTTAATGTCCCGGAGGAGACTGATCAAGTGACGACACGAGGCAAAAGGAGCGAGATCAGATCAGTACTTTATTGGAAAAAGGCAACATCATTTATAGGGGAAAAAGCGCAACGGTGGCGAAACTGTCACCGGACAGGAAAATTACCTCACCCACGTACCCGGGTTAATAGGGAACCTTTCAAAGGGAAGTTAATTAACTTGGACAAACACGGAGCAAGGAAGACCATTGTTTAGGGTTTAAGCAAGGGTAAATATGGCTGATGTTTACACCGGGGATTACCTTGGCCAGAGGATGAGTGATTCTTCTAATAGGTAACTGGGGTCTGCAGGATGCTTGCTCGGCAGAATCGTCGGTCAGGCTACAAGCGGCCGAATTAATCCCTATCATTAATTCACCCCCCTTATGCCCTGACAAGGGCCAGAGGCCAGGAGTTTGCTCACTGGTTTAACCTCTGCCAGAAGCCACTGATGCCCAACCGGGCACGGGGAATCTTCATCTCCCCTTACTTTTTAATATTAAGAGCCTGACTGGCGACTCTGCGCAGAAGCAGCATCAGCTGTTGATCGGGAATGACGTCACGGGGTTTCTTCTCGGGGCGGCACTTCGAGATCAGTGAGGGGATACATTGCGCAAAGCAGCATAACGCTATGCCTAGTATAGTCACCCCCACTACCACCTTGAGTACCGTCTGAAGCCACCCCCAGGGGATCCATGACCACATCCAGCTCCACAATGAACTCCACCAAGCCCCCCATGCGGAACCCTCAGTGATGCCCTGGACTATGGTGTGGAGATCAGTGAGCTGACTTTCGATCTTCCTGGAGTTGTCAGTAAGGTTGAAACAGCACATACCGTGAAGGGATTCGCAACCCAGATGGTGCAACAATAAGAGGTAGTCGATAGCCGCTCGATTATCGAGGATGGCATGGCGAAGTTCCGCCTGCTCCTGATTGAGGAGCGCTATCGCTGTGGAGGTATGGTTGATGGCTTTTGCCAAACCGCAAGCCAAGCGACCAATTCTCCGTGCGTTGCCGACGGCTAAGCCTGGCACGCCAACTATACTGACTGATAGCGAGACGTATTCGGCTGGGCTTAGGACTCTAAAGCTGCTGTCACATGAGCTGTCTAGTTGGGTGGTGCGAGTGCGCCTGATGGGTGCAGAAACATTTGAAACATTTGGAACATGTGGAACATTAGAAACATTTGTGCTTGGGGCAACCATATCCCTAGTGGGGAGCAACAGTGTCAACCGACTAAGGCAACATGTGGAATCTGATACATTTGCAGGAATATAGTTGAAGGTATACTGATTACATGTGAAGAACCACCCTGAGGGTAGGGTGATATGGGCAGGTAACGAACCAATTGTCTCTGGGTTTGCACAAGTCCAGTTGCTGCTGCCGGTATCGAGGCAGCTGCGCTGGGTCCGGCCGCCTGTGGCGCAGCCGATTATTTGCGCGCAAGTAGAGTTCGGGCTGGCCGCCACTCGCGGGGTGTGAAGAGTGGCTGCATCAGCCGGCAAAGTCATGGTGAGCCGCAATCCCCCCCAGCGAGCGTAGGCTGCAAAAGTCGCAGGGAGGTGCGGTCCGAAAATCTTCTTTAGCAGCCAGTCCCCATCCCTGGCGCGTGCGTCGAGAGTGTGGCACACTGGGATGAGACAGGTGCTGAGGATTGAGGCAGAACCAACGTCCTGCTTCAGGCAAAAATCGGACTGGTTGACGAGACCCTCCAACCTTGCCCACAAGTTGTAGTGCATCCGTGCTGAGAGGTCTTCACCGGGCGGCAGGCCGTTGGCCTGAAGTGAAGCGGCCTGAATGCCTCCCCCTAAAAGCAGGGCGAGGGCCAGGATGATGGTGAAGATCACGGAGTTGGCATTAATCTGGGCAAAGACTGCTGCAACGAAGTGCTCCGGTGTCGGCTCCATCTCCTCGCGTTGGAGGGCGTCCTCGGCCTCTCTGCAAAGGGTTTTGACCATCCCCCAGGTGATCCTCGGCGCTGGGGTCCGCAGCCGCCGCTTCTCCTGGTGGGTCTCCTCGGTCAGAGTGAGGTCCTTCATCTCCGGGATCGGACTCGGGTCGGTCTGGGTCCACGCCATGAGGTTCCAAATGGGGCTTGACACACCAGGCCGGAATCCACACGACACCTGTTGGAGACATAATTGCAGCATACCCTCTCCCCCAGGTTATGAGCGGCACCGGGCCCCTCCAAGATGGGTCCGGTGGCACTCGGTACCGGACCATAGGTCGCGGGAGAGCTTCCGAACGGCGGAAGTGCTTCTCCTGCGGCATACAGTCCGAAAAAACATTGAGGTGATTGTATGTGAACAACACCTTATTCAGACAAAACTGTGCTTGTCCCTGTGAATTGGGGAGGGCTGGTGGCTCCCCCCTTTCTGTTTGTTTGTCAATATAGGACTTTAGCATCCGATTGACCCGTTCTACAATCGCCTGCCCTTGCGGATTGTAGTGAATGCCAAATGTATGCTTGATGTCCCAGGTGGCCATGAAGGTGGCCAACTGCCTAGAGCAGTAGGACGGGGCGTTGTCCGTTTTCACGTGCCGCGGCTTGCCCATGGCCGCAATGCAGGACAGGAGGTGCTGCTCCACATGGGAGGCAGTCTCCCCCTTCTGCGCCGTCGCCCAAACGAACTGGGAAAAAGTGTCTATGCAGACATGCATGTACTGCCATCTGCCAAATTGCGGCACATGCGTGACGTCCATTTGCCACACCTGATTGGCCTCTGTCCCCCGCGGGTTAACCCCCCACGAAGGCCCTCCCGGCGCCCCTGCGCAATGCTGGCAAGAGCGTACTATACCCTGGGCTTGAGAAAGTGGCAAATTGAACTGTCTGGCGAGTGCCTTGGCGTTTTGGTGAAAGAAGGCATGACTTTGAATTGGAGTAGTGAAAACTCCCAAAACTGAACGTTGCTGAATTTCCTTTGCCGCCGCGTCCGCTCTGCTATTGCCCGCAGAAATCGGACCCGGTAGGTCTTGATGACTGCGGATGTGGGCAATATAGAGCGGCTCCGTGCGGTTTCGCAAATGAAATTGAGCAGTGAGAAACAGGCTAAGCAGATTCTTGTCTATCGCGGGAGTGATGTAAGCTCCCGGTAGACTGTGAAGCAAATTCCTAACATACAGACTGTCAGTTATGATATTTAGACGTTCCTTGGCGAAGGTGCGCAAAGCAAGATTCACGGCTGCCAACTCCGCCCACTGTGCGGACTTCTGTGGAAGAGTTAGCAGCGTGTGCCAAGCTTCGCCCTCCTGCCAGGTCAGGACACCATAAGTGAGTCCGCCATCAGAAAAAACTGTTCTGGCCCCCTGAAGTGGGACCAGTGAGAGCAATTCGAACAAGCTGACTGTTCCTGTTTGAAGCGAGACGAGTCTGGGGTCTTTAGGCAAGTGGTATGCCAAGCTTCCAGTGAATCCTTCCAAAGCTATCGGAAGCGAGTCACCTAGCTGCATCAACTGCTGAATTTGTTCCTTGGTGAACGGGACTACGATCTTGGCTTAATCGTGCCCAGAAATGTCCCTAGCTCTCAGCCGGCCGCGGTAAATCACCGCGGAGACCAGTTCTTGGGGCGGAACAATGTTCCGAGATGAGGTGTTAGGCAAGTATACCCACTCCACAATTTTCGCTCCCTTCTCTGAGTCTACTCCTAGCGCCCCAGTGAACATGGATCCCGATCGCACGATGTACAGATTCAGGATTGGGACATAGGGCCCCTGGGCGATCCTATCTACCCATCTTTGGCTGAGAGCTTGGTTAACTTTCTCGAGCGCCAAGCGCGCGTCTCGAGAGATCTTTATCCGGTCTGCTGGCTGCTTGCCTAGCGTTAGCAGCGAGAAGAGCGGTTTCAGAAGATCCGTATCCAATCGAAAATATGGTCTGGCCCAATTAATGTTTCCTAATACCTGCTGTAATTCTACCAAGGTGACTGAGTCCTGTAGATTGATCTGAGGCAAAACTGGTGCTGCGAAAGAGCGGAGAAGCCGATGGCCCAAGTATGAGAAGGGCTCAGTTCTCTGCACTTTCTCTGGGGCAATGAGTAACCCTTTGTCCCCCAGGCTGGCCTGGAGGTCTGAAAACACTTCGCTGCCAAGTTTCGGCAACGCTACCAAAATATCATCCATAAAGTGACAAACTAAGGCTTGTGGGTAGAGGTTTCGAAACTTTGCCAGCGCGTCGTGAACGTAAATTTGGCACAAAGTGGGCGAATTGAGCATGCCCTGTGGCAAGAATTTCCACGCGTAACGCTGCGTGGGCTCGCTGTGGTTCACGACCGGCACGGTAAAGGCAAACCTCTCCCGGTCCCTGGGGTCTAAGGGGATCGTATAAAAGCAATCCTTGAGATCTACGACTAGGATCTCCCACCCCTCGGGAATCATGTTCGGATTCGGGATGCCACATTGAAGCGGACCCATTGGCTGTATGCATTTATTGATCTCTCTGAGATCGTGGAGGAGTCGCCACTTCCCCGACTTCTTCTTAATAACAAAAATTGGCGAATTCCAAGGACTTGTGGACTGTTCTATATGTCCTGCGTCTAGCTGTTCCTTAACTAGCTGCTTGAGAGCAACCAATTTCTCCCCCACTACCGGCCATTGTTCTACCCAGACCGGAGTATCGGTGAGCCATTTAAGTGGCAACGCCATTACCCAAAGGTAAGCGTAGCACCGTACTGCTGCAGAATGTCTCGCCCCCAAAGGTTGATGTGCACGTCAAGAATGTGCGGTCGGATCACCGCCGTGCCCTCAGCCCTTGGGATTGTGACTTCTACCCACTCTCGGCTCCTAAACGCTTCCTGGACGCCGCCTACCCCCCACACATCGGAGACCGGCTCAATGGCCCACTCCCTTGGCCACTGGCTTCTGCTTATCACGCTGACATCTGCTCCGGTATCTAATAGGCCTGAGAATGATCGATTATTCAGAAATACCTCAATAACCGGGCGCTGTTTCCACTCAATGTTGGTCTCCACTGTCGCTAAGACCTGGTATCCTTGCGCTGCCTCACTGGCGCTCGAGCGGTCCTCCGACCGGGACTCGAAGCTGTCACTGAGCCCTCCCTGGCTCTCTGCTGGCGAGCGACAAGGAACCATGATCAGTTGCGCTAAGGTGTCTCCTTTAGGGATGGTTTGGGGCAGGTGTGTCCAAAGCTGGACTTGGAGAACGCCTGAAAAATTGGAGTCGATGACTCCTGGAATTATAAAAATTCCGCGTGCGCCAGCTACACTACGGGGCAAAACTAAACCTATAAAGCCTCTGGGCAGGGGTCCCATGTACTGGGAATCGACCAGATAGACTGTGCCTGGCAGGTCGCATGTGACGTCCGCCTGGCAAGTCAATTCTAGTCCCGCACTGCCCCTGGGGCTGGCCTGTGCCCTCGCAATGTCTGGGATGGGGTTGGACTCTACTCTGGCTCTGGGGAGTTCTGGGTGAAGGACGCCTCTGTTTGGACTGGGGCCAGAGACATGCCCGTGTTCCGGTTTCCCGAATTCTGGCAATACCTGGCCCAATGATAGCCTTTCTTGCACTTCGGACAGAGGGTGTTCGGAGCCTTGGGACGGCCGGACCTTTGCCCGCCTCCCTTGGATCGGCACTCCCTAGCGAAGTGACCGATCTTGCCGCAATTGTGGCATGCTCCTTTGCTCTTACCATTAGGTCTTTTCCCTCCTTGCACCGCTGCCGCTAGCAGACCCATCTTATAGGATTCTGTGCCAACGTCGGCGCAAGCTCTAATCATGTCCGATAGGGTCAAGTCGGGACGATTGCCTAGGGACTGCAAGATTCTACGGCAGTCCAGGTTGGCATTGTCCTTGGCTAACTTAATCATGAGCTCTTCCTGGGCTTGCTCATTATCAATCTGCCTGCTAATGGCTTCTTCCAGGCGATTGATGAAGTCCATGTAGGGTTCCTGGGCTCCCTGCTTAATGGAGGTGTAATTTTTAGCCGCTTTGCCAGTGGCTGGGATCTTAAAATAAGCCCTAAAGGCTGCCTCGGCTGACATCTCGAGAGTGGCGAGAGGCAGGTTGATCTGAGCATTGATTGACTCGAAATTACCCGAGCCATACAGCTGCTCAGGAAGCACCACGCCTCCCATCCTGGCAGCGCGAGTTTGCGCCTCTAGGCGGAACTCGCTGTCCCAGATCATGTACTGGCTAGGGGTCAGCATCATCCTCATGACGGCTTTCCAATCATGGGGGATCCACATGGTGGTCTCGCACACCTGCTGAAGTGTGCCCCTAGTAAAACGACTTTGGAGCCCTGTTTCTGCAATTGCCTTCCGCATAGCCATGAGCAGCTTATACGGGACTGGGGAATGAACAATCTGCTGTGTGCCCGTGAGCGCGTCCATTTCCATGCGGATTGGACATATCTGCCTGAGCTCAGCTAGTTCTTCTGCCGGCAATTCCCCCTTCCTAATCTCCTCTTCAATTGTGCGCTGAAGGGGACTTTTGGTAACTCGGGAACCCGAAGCTGTCAGAGGAGCGCCTGCGCTTCTCATGCCCTGCATTCCCTCGGTGACGTCTGCAGCTGTCACCGCGGGAAGGCTCCCTGCGCTACTCTGCTGGTACTTGAATGTCGGGTAGAGTGCGGTGGGCGCAGTCGGCTCGACTGGCTGGACTGATGACTTCTCTAACGGGGGTTCTTCCGCTTCTATCCGGACTGGCTCTATCTGCTCTAAGAGTCTCCTACACTTCCTCCATGTGCTAACTATCCCTCCTGGGGCCTTCGGGGGTTGCTGAATGCAGTCTCCTATCCGATCCCAGAGCTGTAGGGTTAACGTACCTACTTCTGGGTAAAGCAGGCAGTGTTCCCTAAGGTACGCCAAAAGTCTCGCTAGCTCCCTGCTGTGAAAGCGTAACTTAAATACCCTGGCCAGGATTCTAAACTCTTCCTCACGAGTTTTTTGGCTAGCGGACGGACTCTGTCCCTGAGAACAAGTCCCCATATTACCTGCGAGTTGTCCTCTGAAGTTTCCTCCTCGGGACGGGTTGACGCGTCTTGGGGCAAGGTAACTGGTTCTGGCGACGATCGTCTGGGTGGAGCTCGGAGCGTGGCCTCCTGCCACGGGCCCTCGGCGGCCTCTGCGCTGTCAGGGGCTCACAGCTGCCCTGAGCGGAACGCGTTTTTTCCCTTTGGCGCAAGTCTCCCCGAAAGCCGGGAGCAAGGTGCAGGAATGCCTCTCTTGGAATGCCTCGCCGCTGGCCGTCCTTCTGAACGACTGGCTGCTGGCCAGAGCGCCGCGCTGTCCTCCGGGCGGACGGGTCGCGGTTCAAGCGTGGAACCGGACCGCGTGGTTCGCTACTCGTGAGTAGACCTCTCCTGGGTCGCTTTACTCACGAGTAAATCACATCGGGGTCACCAGATGTAGGAATCGGGGCCACTGGGGTGGCCTTAATGTCCCGGAGGAGACTGATCAAGTGACGACACGAGGCAAAAGGAGCGAGATCAGATCAGTACTTTATTGGAAAAAGGCAACATCATTTATAGGGAAAAAAGCGCAACGGTGGCGAAACTGTCACCGGACAGGAAAATTACCTCACCCACGTACCCGGGTTAATAGGGAACCTTTCAAAGGGAAGTTAATTAACTTGGACAAACACGGAGCAAGGAAGACCATTGTTTAGGGTTTAAGCAAGGGTAAATATGGCTGATGTTTACACCGGGGATTACCTTGGCCAGAGGATGAGTGATTCTTCTAATAGGTAACTGGGGTCTGCAGGATGCTTGCTCGGCAGAATCGTCGGTCAGGCTACAAGCGGCCGAATTAATCCCTATCATTAATTCACCCCCCTTATGCCCTGACAAGGGCCAGAGGCCAGGAGTTTGCTCACTGGTTTAACCTCTGCCAGAAGCCACTGATGCCCAACCGGGCACGGGGAATCTTCACATCTAGACATGAATAGACCGGGTGTCGCTTCCTAGATGCCTCTGAACTGTAATTCCCAGCATTTTCCCCTGGTGGCCATGCTATCTAGGACTATTGGGAATTGTCCAATAATACCTAGGCAATTGAATTTTGGATTAGTGGTTAAGACACTGAACTTGACAACTGGTAGGTCGGCAGGTCAGCAGTTTGAGACCTGAGTGCTGCACAATGGAGTGAGTCTCCATGTCTGTCCCAGTTCTTGACAACCTAGCAGTTCAAAAATAAGAAATTGCAAGTAGATAATGAGTACCACTTTGGTGAGAAGGTAAACAGCATTCCACGCACTTCAGTGTCTAGTCATGCCTGCCACATGATCATGGAAACATCTGCAAGCATAGACAGCACTGTCTCTTTGGCTGTAAATGGAGATGAGCAGTAAACCCTAGAATCAGATACGACTGGCCTTTGGGCATCTTTATCGAATTGAAGTTTGTCTTCCCCTTGTCTTCCCCTCCTCAGCTTTTTATGCTAGAGGGAGTAATTCACCTGCATCACATAAAAATGTGCATACATCTGACCTTCACTAAAGATTTTTTCATTATCCATGAATGCCTTTCTGGACTGTAACAAGCGTTCCCGCAAGACCTGAGAATGCATGAGACTTCTGTCCTTCCTGCAGACAGCAGGATTAAATACTTCAGTGTGAAATCTTGCTTAGTAGAAATAAATGCCACTGACTTCAGCAATGCTGAGTTTTCATTTTGTGATGTTATGGTTAGGCCATTAGCAAGGACTATGCAGGAACTACAAAAGGTGACAGGTAATTAATCTTAAAATTCATGTAATTGTTACAACAGATGCAAAAGTAGTATATGATACATTTCAGCTTGGACATGAGAGATGAAGACATCATGCAGTGAATAAATTCTATCATTTTCTGGGAGCACGAAGGCCACATGACCTCAATGTTAACCTTTCAAGTTAGCAACTGTTTAGCCCTTGCGGCTCAAAATATATTCTTTGGTGTGTGTCAGAAATGTCTATTGAAACATAAGGAATGGCTGAACAAGGAATTCCAGTGTGTTGGATGTCCAGCATACCTCCTGTCCAGCATGTCTTCCTGCTCAGAATAAATTGTGCAGTTATAGATGGATGGATAGATCTTATTCTTGATCCACACATGTACATGCATGCCCTTTGCAGCCCTAGGCACTTTGACCAAGGAACTGCTCTGCTGGACTAATTCAAGTGTTAATTCTTGCTTTCTCTTCAAACTCACCAGAGGCTGTGGACAGCCTTCCCTAGACTTGTGCTGCAACTCAGATATTCCTAACTGCTCATGCTGACTGAAGATGATAATAATAATTTTGGTCAGAAATTATTCTGGTTTGAAAGGATTTTTATGGAAGAAACTTTGCTCAGGGAATACCCAAATGAGCCTCCTTTCATATCCCCAAGAGCTGGGACAGAAATGGGCACTCAATCTGTCATGCAGTACCTTGGTCTCGAACTGCCTTCCAGCTAACAAGGTGAGCTGAGCCACCACAATCCCTGAATGAAGATGATAGGAATTTTAGTCAAAAGTGTCCCAGATTGAGGAAGACTGGCCTAAGGAAAGGTAATGTTCAGGTTACGTGGCACCATTCTGCTCATGCATTCAGAGACATTTTGCACCTGAAATTGATTAAAATATACAGAAGTTGTGACTTTGTTGTTACTGTTGTTCAGTTGCATAGTAGAGTCCAACCCTTTGTGACCACATGGACCATAGTGTACAAGGCCCCTCTGTCACCTGCCATCCTCCGGAGTCTGCCCAGATCTACATCCACTGTGTTAACGATGCTGTCTAACCGTCTTATCCTTTGCCGAAAAGAAAATACACATGTGTTTAACTACATCAGGTATCTTCAGTAGCTCTTAGAATGTATCCCCCACAGATAAGGGGGGAGCCTGTAATACATAATTTTAAAAAAACCAAGCAGCACAAGAAAAAACAAACTTCACAATAAAATTCAGTTTGTCCCTACACAATTTAAGTGGTAAAAGTAGTCAAAAGTGTGTTAAATCCTATTTATTTGAATATGATCTAAGCTCAGCTAAGTATCTGCCTGAATTATAAGCACTATATTGGCATTTATTTAAAGTACAATTATCCTGTTCCAGTGAAAAAGCGCTCAGACAACTTACATATCTTAACCTATAAATCCAAGGGTTAACCGTTGGAACTGGCTATAGGTTGCTATGCCTCGCCCTACTTGCCTGCACTCACCCTTCGTGCACACGGCCGATCTGGGTACGCAGGTCAACGAAGGATTGAGAAAAGCGGCAGTGGGGCAACAGCCCCACAAACGCGAAGAAAGGGAAACAACTTCACTTCCCAACATTCCTTGCGCCGCGCCGCCCCAGAGCCAATCAGGCTGAGAGGCTCTCGCACGGCGCAGCGTTCGGAAACGCGCCGCAGCCAATCAAAAGAAAAGCATTTTAAAAAAACACAGCACAAACACAAAGCACCAACCCATAACTACAAGCCCCAGCGTCCTGCGCGCCATGAGCGCGCAGAATGCTGAGGAAGCCAGCACCCAAGAAATAAAGCAAAAACAAAAACACCGGGAGAGCAAGTCCGCCAAGCCGCGAGGAACAAAGCCCCCCTCTCCAACGGCGCCTGAAGCTCCTAATCAGAGTTTCCCCTTTAATATCACTGGGTGGGTGGGGGTGTTGTGCTCCCCCTCTCTACTGGCTCCCCTGGGGTTGAGAGGGTGGGGGGGACCAAAGGAGTCTGTCTCCCCCACCCTCCTCACCCCAGGGGACCCGCCAGAGAGTGGATTCCCTCCCCCCCACGCCCCATGTTAAAGAGAAGAAACCAAGTGGTTACTTCTCTTTAAAAACGGAGTTGGGGGGAATCCCCCTCTCTTCTGGCTCCCCTGGGGTTCAGAGGGTGGGGGGACCAAAGGAGTCTGTCTCCCCCACCCTCCTCACCCCAGGGGACCCGCCAGAGAGGGGATTCCCTCCCCCCCACCACACGCCCCATGTTAAAGAGAAGAAACCAAGTGGTTACTTCTCTTTAAAAACGGAGTTGGGGAGGGAATCCCACTCTCTTCTGGCTCCCCTGGGGTTCAGAGGGTGGGGGGACCAAAGGAGTCTGTCTCCCCCACCCTCCTCACCCCAGGGGACCCGCCAGAGAGGGGATTCCCTCCCCCCCCCACACGCCCCATGTTAAAGAGAAGAAACCAAGTGGTTACTTCTCTTTAAAAACGGAGTTGGGGGGGGGAATCCTCCTCTCTTCTGGCTCCCCTGGGGTTCAGAGGGGGGGGGACCAAAGGAGTCTGTCTCCCCCACCCCCTCACCCCAGGGGACCCGCCAGAGAGGGGATTCCCTCCCCCCCCCACACGCCCCATGTTAAAAGGAAGAAACCAAGTGGTTACTTCTCTTTAAAAACGGAGTTGGGGGGGAATCCTCCTCTCTTCTGGCTCCCCTGGGGTTCAGAGGGTGGGGGGACCAAAGGAGTCTGTCTCCCCCACCCTCCTCACCCCAGGGGACCCGCCAGAGAGGGGATTCCCTCCCCCCCACACACCCCATGTTAAAGAGAAGAAACCAAGTGGTTACTTCTCTTTAAAAACGGAGTTGGGGGGGGGGAATCCTCCTCTCTTCTGGCTCCCCTGGGGTTCAGAGGGTGGGGGGACCAAAGGAGTCTGTCTCCCCCACCCTCCTCACCCCAGGGGACCCACCAGAGAGGGGATTCCCTCCCCCCCCCCACACGCCCCATGTTAAAGAGCAGAAACCAAGTGGTTACTTCTCTTTAAAAACGGAGTTGGGGGAATCCCCCTCTCTTCTGGCTCCCCTGGGGTTCAGAGGGTGGGGGGACCAAAGGAGTCTGTCTCCCCCACCCTCCTCACCCCAGGGGACCCGCCAGAGAGGGGATTCCCTCCCCCCCCCACACGCCCCATGTTAAAGAGAAGAAACCAAGTGGTTACTTCTCTTTAAAAACGGAGTTGGGGGGGGAATCCTCCTCTCTTCTGGCTCCCCTGGGGTTCAGAGGGTGGGGGGGACCAAAGGAGTCTATCTGAGAGGGGATCCCCCACACACCAAAAATCACAAAAACAAACAATCAAAAACATTCAAAAATACACAAAAACAAACAAAAATAACACCAAAAAGCAAACAACAACAAACATTTCCAAACACACCCAGCCCCCAGCCAAACACCACAAAATCCCACCACCACCACCACCCCAAATAAAGAAAAACAGCTAACTCACCACCACACGACCTCATACCACAACGACTGGAAAAGAAATGAATAAAGAAAGAGACTACTTGCTGGAAGAAGCTCCACCCAGAGGCCACGAGAGAAAACACAGTCAAAATACAAGATAACCCCTACCAGCAGCACTTGCTGACCACAATGACAAAAAAAAAATACAAAAAGACACAATAGCCCCACACAAAAGGCCCTAAGAGTTTTTCGAAAAAGTATATCATCCTTTATTCTTTTTTTCATCCACAGAACCAAAACACCAAACAAAACTCATCACAGTTTAAAACAGGCCATCAAATTTTTTTTGTATAAATAAACATTTTAAAAATTTCAAATATTGATTAACCTCTTCTTTACAAACATTAACAACAACAACAACAACAACAACAACTTTCCAACACCATTTAAAACAGCCCGGCAACGCCGGGCAACCTTTGCTAGTAATCAATAAAACAAGACAGTCCTTGAATTCAGATGTACTGTATAATCTAAAAGATATGTCAGAAAATGATAAGGGTAGAGGGAAACAAGGGAGTATGGAAGCAAAAATTATAGTAGGAACCAGATTATCATTCATTATTACAGTTCAAAAGCTTGCCGCCTCAAGCATCAGCATTACTACCAGTCAACTTTTAAAGTCTCTCTTTTATTTAAAAAAATCTTACAAGCATCATCCATTGATATATGTATGTGTACTTAAAACAGTACCTGTATCTTTCCTTTCAGTAAAAGTCTGGCAGCTAACAATTTACAATTTCCACCTAGAAAGAGGACATGGATATCTGCTGCAGACATTTAACACGATCACACATGGGTGTTTGATAGGTTTTTCCCCCTGCCTTCCAACTGATATACTTGTTTACACCTTTGTAAAATGGTTGACAAATTATGATATTTTCACTTGGCAGCACTATAAGCCCACGTTACATTGGTGTACACCAAGAACAAGACAGTGGAGACTGAAACTCATTTCTTATTTAGCATGTAAATGGAAAAAAAATTGCCAGCTCTTGAGGTAGAAGACTGTGTTACTTTTTAATGTGTTTTGCTCGAGTCCCTGTTTGTTGTTTATTTCTTTATATTGCAAAGAGCCTTTCTGGCAGTCTTTCCACCCCCACTCCAACTCTATCTCCGTCTCAGACCCACAACCCACAGTAACATTAAACCCCCCTATAAGACTTGCAAAAAGACTAGAGAACTAGCATGGTCCCAGATCATAACAACACAATGTGAACCTTAAGTCTTCTCTCTCTCTCTCTCTCTCTCTCTCTCTCTCTCTCTCTCACACACACACACACACACAGTCACACACGCGTGCGTGCATGCACACACACACACACACACACACACACACACACACACACACACACACACACACGGGTTCAATTGGGAAAACAGACCTTCCGTTTGTCTCAAAACAGCCTACCCTCTCTTCTATTGCAATGGCAACTCAACTATGACAAGGCCATAGTGGAGCATCCGCATACTTTTGAAGTATACAGACTGAAAAAGTATGTCTGCACTACACAACTGGATGAGTTTGATAGCACTTCAGAATTATCACAGTCCCAGCCTGGAGAATCCCTGAAACAAGTATTTTGAGTACTTTAGAATATTCCACTGTAGGTGAAGCCAACGCATTGCAGCTCTCTAGCAATAACTTGTAATTGCCTTATGGAATATGAATCTTAGAATTCTGTACGATGACATTACGATGATCATTAAGATGGTAATTGAATAATATATTCACATTGTGTTGGTACAGTTTAAGAAACCATTTTCTCTTCTTTCAGTTCTAGGTCATCAGTGAGTTTATGGTGCAATGCCTCTTGACAGTCCAAGGGGAATCCTTTGAGCACATCCAGCACCAGCTAGCCTCTGCATTGTTTAAAAAAACAGCAGAAACTAAAACCTTTTAAAACACAGATGTGTTCCACTTAAAAGACAGGGAAGCAGAAAAGCAGCTCTGAGTTAACTGGGAGGGGAAAGATTTTGGAACACTGCCCCAAACCAAGGTATTTGGCCATCACTCTTCATTGAACCCTGACCTACAAAAACATTGTCTTAACACCAAACAAAAAGTTGTCACCAGAAATAATATATTTAGGAAACTGATTGAGTCAGGCTGGGGTACATACCCACAAACAATAAGAACAACAGAACAGTTCCTGTGCTATTTCACAGCAGAATATGCTAATGCCATCTATACCTATAAAATGGTGCTTTAACCATTGGAATGTGACAAAGGATGTTGCACCAGGCCCCACTAGCCCGTAATGGGCCTCCATTCACTCGCCTGAACCCAGTTCGCAGGTAACTGTCGGGTTGAAAATTTCGACCCGGGGGCAGGAGCCCCCCAGTCGCAAACAAAAAAAGGGGGCTTCAATTCCCAACGTTCCTGGCGCCGCGCCATGCCAGAGCCAATCAGGCTGAGCGGCGCGGCAAAAGGAACATTTGGAAATGCACCGTGGGCAATCAAAAAAAGCCGCAAGGGAAAAACCGCTGCAGTAAGCAAAAACACGCAGCCAAAACTACAAGCCCCAGCGTCCTGTGCGCCATTAGCGCACAGAATGCTGAGGCGGCCGGCGCGCGAAAAATAAAACTTTAAAAAAAACGCATGCTGCCGCTACCATTCTTCCCCATGGGCCAGCCAGCATGGCCCGTGGGGAAAAAAAGAACCCCCCCCGCCACTGCCCTTCCATTCGAAGGGCCAGCCAGTGCACAAAAAATACAAGAACACCCCCCCTGCAACTTCCCTTCCTTCCCACGGGCCAGCCAGCATGGCCTGTGGGAAAGAAAGCCTCCCCGCCATTGCCCTTCTTTCCCATGGGCCAGCCAGCATGGCCCGCAGGAAAGAAAGCCACCCCCCCCCCACTGAAAAAATAAACACAAATCAAAAACATTCAAAACCACACAAAAATCCAAAAAAGAATCACAAAAACAATCAAAAAGAAACAAGAAAAAACACACAGACACCCCCTCCCAAAAAAACCCCACCCCCACCCCCCAAAAAACCCCAGAGAACTTACCAAAAGACGTCTTCCATCTATGAGGACCGAAACTCAAATGAGAAAAGGAAGAGAAAACTTACCGGAAGCGACACCCAGAGGACAGAAGAGAACAATTGTAGAGAGGCAACAATTGAAGAGAGACAGAAAAGCTCACCACCCCCACCCAGAGGCCAAAAGAAGAAAAAACATTCAAAAATATTAAGATTAATAAGATAAATTCCAAAATTAATCAAATAAGTTATAAAAACATTCAAAAATAAACACACTAATCTCAAAAATTACCAAAAAAACAGAAATCACTTTTTACTCGAAAAAAACCAAAACAAAAATAAAAATGCGTAAAAATAAACATTTTAAAAACCATAATTAAATTTTAAACTAATAATATTAAATTAAATTAAATAAATAAAATTAAAATAAAATTTGCATAAACATAAAACAAAAATGTTCAAAAACCAATTAAAAGAGCCCGGCACCAAGGAAGCCAGCACGCAAAAAAAAAAAACCCAAACAAAAAAAAAAACAACTGGGAGCGCAAGTCCGCCACAGGCGGACGCAGCACCTTGAAGCCACAAAATCACAAAACCTTACAACACCATTTAAAACAGCCCAGCACCATTGGTTCAAGAAAAAAAACCGAAACCCTTTACTATCCAAAACAATTTTAAAAAGCCTGGCACCGCCGGGCAAAATATGCTAGTATTGTATAAATCTGTGCATGCAAAACAAGTGAATGTAGCTCTTAATGAATCATGCAAGATTATTACTGGGTTCCTGGAACCTATCCCTATGGGAAAAGTCTATTATTTGGCTGCCATTGCCTTCTGGAAGTACATCAAGATATGCTAGTAAATAATGAACAAAATTAAGTAATATAGCAACAAACCCATCCACTTCATGGGTACCATATGCATGAAATCTATGCCCTGGTATGTGCTAAGAAAATCTAGTAAACAGCCAAGATAATGCTATTAAAATAGCTCACTTCTGGTCAAAAATAATCCAATCATTTTAGCATTTTTATTTATTTGAATTTCATCTATAGTTCATATACAGTATGTGTATGATGTTAAATTGTGCAATCCTAAGAAAGAAAGAAAGAAAGAATGAAAAGAAAAGCTCTAGTTCAGTGGTGGTGAACCTATGGCATGTGTGCCAGATGAGGCACACAGAGCCCTCTGTGTGGGCACTTGCGCCATCGTAGGCAAGCCCCACCCTGCACCACTGTTGCCAATAGCAGCCCCACTTCCCCACCCACCCGTCTCTCTCTGCCAATGGGAAGGCAAGAGAAGAGGCTGATATCCCACCCAGGAGGTGGTGCCCATTTGCCCTGCAATTGGCCATGCCCCTTCTGTTGGGCAGTGGAGGTGTGACCCTCCCTCTCCTGCTCTGAGCCTGGCATGGGGGTGGGGTAGGGGAGGCAGGTCTCTCCGTCTCTTGGAGTGGTGGAGGTAGGCCCCTCCCTCTCCTGCTCTGAACCGGGGATGAAGGCAGGGTGGAGCAGGGTTGGTGGGCTGGATCCCCACTGGCCCTGCCAATGTGAGAGAAAGCCAACTGAGCTTCAGCTGGCTAAATCGGATTGTGTGAATATCAGACATCCAAGCTAGCTAACAGGCTGCAAGCTCAAGATGAGTGTCTGTGCCAACATATCTTTTGGTGGCTTTTCAATCTAGCACAGGGATGTAAACTCTGCTTTGCAATATGCTTGAGCAGCACTCAAGGAAGACTGCTTAGCAAGAGAGAAGACTGTGTAACTCATGGGGCAGGAGCTAGGATCAGTCACCCACCGCCTGCTGACTGAACAGCCTCTCCTGACAGTCACTTGGCTCCCCCTGCTGTACTTACCAAGGCTGTTTATACCAGTTCTCAGGAATTCCTGATGCAGCAATTCTCCTCTGCAACCTACCAGCAAAACAGTTTGATCAGTCCTTGGCAGAATATTCTATCGAAAAATGCAAGGCTCCTGTAAAGCATTTCAGCAGGCTGAGGAGGAGAGGAGTGAAATATTGCAGCTAGCCTTGGAAACAACAACCTATTGCAGGTGCACCCCCCAATAAAGGACTCAGACACTGATAAAAGTGGATAACGGCAATGGGCCACATTTATTGATTCATGCCCTAGTCCGAATTATAAATTTCTATTGGTAATTGACCAATCATAATTCTTAAGGCAAGCAGGCCGAAGTAACACTGGTAAGGTACCACCCAAAATTGCCAACGGCAATTGCTACAATGTATCCATTTGTATCAATTTGTTTGTTGACAACAAACAAATTGTTGACCGTAGTCAATATCTAACTAATGACCCCACCCTCTGACGCGTATCCGTAAAATCACGTGGTGATGCATGCTGTCTAGCTATAGCCATCACCCTGTCGCCTAGTTCGTCGTTGACCGGACAACGTTTAACCAACTTATGCCTGTCTAGTGTTGTCCAGTCAATTGCGAACTTGCCGGATACCTGTGGGTCATAATGTTTACCTTACCAGTGCTACCCGCCCATGTGACCAAAGTCAATAGCAGCAACAGACAAAACCCCTATGTCAAACCATAGCAACAGTGTGGGATGGGCGAAAAAACCAGGACCCGGAAGCCAATATGGGTCCCAGCCAAAAATTCCCACCCGGCCCCGAAGCGACCAAAACATCACACTGTTAACTAGGGAGGGGGTGGAGGGGAAAAACTTCTCCGCTCCGTCGCTTCGCAAAATGGCAGCTCGGCTGCCTCGTGGCCACCCCTTTTATAAGGGAGCTGGCCACGCCCCTAACTACCCGGATGCCTTCGTCCAGTGGGGGGGCCCCCGCAAAGAGCGCGGCGGCCATTTTGGCGCCGCGCTTGCATTGCAGGCGCACCCCCCAATAAAGGACTCAGACACTGATAAAAGTGGATAACGGCATTGGGCCACATTTATTGATTCATGCCCTAGTCCGAATTATAAATTTCTATTGGTAATTGACCAATCATAATTCTTAAGGCAAGCAGGCCGAAGTAACACTGGTAAGGTACCAACCAAAATTGCCAACGGCAATTGCTACAATGTATCCATTTGTATCAATTTGTTTGTTGACAACAAACAAATTGTTGACCGTAGTCAATATCTAACTAATGACCCCACCCTCTGACGCGTATCCGTAAAATCACGTGGTGATGCATGCTGTCTAGCTATAGCCATCACCCCGTCGCCTAGTTCGTCATTGACCGGACAACGTTTAACCAACTTATGCCTGTCTAGTGTTGTCCAGTCAATTGCGAACTTGCCGGATACCTGTGGGTCATAATGTTTACCTTACCAGTGCTACCCGCCACACGGAGGGGCTTCAAAGAAGGCTCGACGCCCCCCCCCCAGACCGTCAGCTCGGTCAACAGGCCTGCTCGCCAATCACCCAACAGGAGGTCCATACCTCCTCGTGACAGATGGACCCCATCCCCTGCATACAAGTCATAACTTTGTAGGCTAATAGCGAGGTGACGACTGACCCTCCCCCAAGCCCTGTCAACAAGGAACCGCGCCACTGCCCTATTCACCATGCGTCTAGCACGGTCAAGGGCCAGGAGGTCAACGCCCCCTCTGTAGGAATGGCGCGGGACCATGTCCGACCAAACAAGGGTTGTGGCGGGCCAGACGTAATGCAGGTAGGCGAGGTCCTCGCAAATCGCATGCTTCAGCGATAAGCCGGTTACCTGGCCCAAATCATTGCCCCCCAGATGTATGATCAGAATGTCAGGCGGGTCAGCATTCTGGCCTGAAAAAAGGAAAGGCAGCAGCTCCCGCCATAACATCCCAGGCTTACCATGCCATGTGAGACTTGCGTATGCACCCAGTCCCAGTGGGGTCCCCACTCTGTCGCCGCAGCGTAACGCGCTGCCCTGTGCACGTAGCTATGGCCCACCAGCCATACTGTCACCGGTGTAATACGACACCCCGGGTCTGTAAAGAAAAATGAGGAAAAGAAGGTAAGGTGACTGGGTTGGTACTCACGGCGGGAGTGGGCGCACATAAAACTGAAAACACTGCGAACCCCACCGTCCCATGCTGCGTATGTCAGCCCCGGAGTACCCAAAAGCCGCTGCAGTTGAGGCCGCCCCTATACGGAATGAATGGGTGCCATAGCGGGCGCCTGGGAGGCCCACACTGGCCAGCGCTTTGCCCGTCACCTTCCAAAATTGAAATTTAGTAAGGGGAGACCCATCTTGGTGACAGAAAAACGGGCCATGGTGCGTGCCACGCAGTGCCAGGAACTCCTGTAGGGCACCAACCGGACAGATGTCTGCCAAAGAACACCGTAGCAGTCGCACACCACTGCCTACGCCATGCTGATCCGTCTTAGAGGAGCGTATCCTCAACTGAGCCCAGTCTTTGGCAACACAGACATCCTCGAGTTCCAGTGCCCTACGACTTGCATCCGCCTTAGACAGCATCACAAGCTCGCTGATGCGGAGCGCTCAAAAAAAAAATGCCACCGTTGTGGCTGCATGGAATAGGGCTGCCTCATATGCATCAAAACAGAGGCAAGGCCAGCCCCGGGCCAACTGGGTAAGGACCCCTGGGGAAATTGGGTGGCGGTCGTCCGGGCAACGCCCGCGCTCGCGCACCCACCCCTCCAAAACATGTCTCACACTGAAGTCAGAGGTGCTGTCCACATGACCCCCCACTTTGGCCATAAAAGCCAACGCTGAAAGCTTAGATACTATGGTGCGAGGTGCAAGGCCCTGAGAATGCAGGTAAACCATGAACCGCAGAACATGGGTTACCGGGATCGGCCAGGTTCCTGGCAGTTGAAATTGGGTACAGAATGCCCTGAAAGAATTAATTGCGTGGTGATACGCCTTACGCGTGCGTGGCGCTAGCGACAGGCCAATCGCCCGGTTCACCTCTCCTTGCCAATGGTCCATATCTCCTCCGGGAGTGGCGAGGGAAATTCCTCCGCATCCGGGGCCAAGGCACGGAACCGGGAGATCTGTAGGCGGGACAAAGCGTCAGCAATATCATTATTAACCCCTGGGACATGCCTGGCCCTGAACAGTACGTTGAGGCGCAGGCTGCACAACACAAATTGGCGCACTAGGTCCATAACCCTAGGCGATTTAGAAGTCTGTGCATTGACAATGTGGACCACAGCCACATTGTCACACCAGAAATGCACGACCGAGTTGGACCACTCCTCGCCCCATAGCATCAAAGCACCCAGGATAGGGAAAAACTCCAGATATGTGAGATCACGCAGGCGACCCGTGCCTGCCCAGGCCGGTGGCCACCCACCATAGGCCCACTTCCCATTGAAGTACATCCCATAACCGAGGGATCCCGAGGCATCAGACTGAATCTGAAATTGAGGGGAAGCCAGGAGGTCATACCTCCAAAATGAGACCCCATTGAACTCCCTCAGGAACTGTAACCAGACAAGCATGTCTGCCCTGATACCCCGGGTAAGCCGAACCCGGTGCGACTACCCTGCAAGCGAAATTAAGGTGACCATGTAGCACCTGCAGTTCTCTTAGTGATGCCTTGCGCTTGGCCAGCAAGTCCGAGATAAGGGCCACTATCCTTGACACCTTATCCCGCGGTAACCTAGACGCCTGCGCTATCGTGTCAATCTCCACCCCCAGGAAGACTAGCTGGGTAGATGGGCCCTCGGTCTTTTCAGGCGCCAAAGGGACACCGAGTTCCTCCATTAGCGTCTGAAATGTGTTGAGGAGTCGTGTACACGTGTCCCAGCCCCGTTCACCCCCGAATAAAAAGTCATCCAGGTAATGGGCTACAGACCGGGACCCTGACCTGCGGACGAAAGCCCACTCTAGGAAGGTACTGAAACGCTCGAAAGCCGAGCATGATATGGAACAGCCAAAAGGCATGGCCTTATCAAAGTAATATTCGCCCCGAAATTTGAAACCCAGCAATTCAAAGTCGCCCGGGTGCACCGGCAAGAGGCGAAAAGCCGACTTAATGTCGCACTTAGCCAGCAGCGCACCCGGGCCACATGAGCGCACCATGCGCAGCGTGTGGTCAAAAGATGTATACCTGACTGAGCAAAGGTCATCAGGGATAGCATCATTGACCGATCGGCCGGCTGGGTAGGACAAGTGATGGATAAGGCGAAACTCGCCTGGAGACTTCTTGGGAACCAAGCCGAGTGGCGATACCTTAAGGTTAGTGAACGGGGGTGCAGGGAAAGGGCCAGCGACCCTGCCCGCATTGACCTCCTTATTGATGCTGGCGGCAGCCACCTCCTCCCTCCCCCTAAGGGACAAAAGGTTGGGGGCATCCTGAGGGGACCTATCACCCATGAAAGGAATACGGAACCCCTGCCTAAAGCCCTGAAGTAGATAATCCGCATCCTCCCCCTTCGGGTACAATGCGAGCCAACGCTCCAACATGTCCACATTAATTGGGGAGGGAGCCTTTCGGTGAACCAGCTCCATCTGCGGCAGTCTTGCCAGCTCACTGTCCGCCCCTCCCTCTGCCCCACGTCCCTCCAGGCCTGGGACAGGCAGAGGCTGCATGGGGGCCCGCACAGGTGGGACACTCATGTCTGTACTTGCAATTCTTCTTATTGCAGGAACCATTGGACGAGAAAGTCCAGCACAGCAGGCGGGCTGGAACCCCCTGCCCCGCCACCTGGCGGGGAACCTGTGCTGGAGCCGCTCTCTGGACCGCATGTCCACAATGGTATCTTTCCCCTGGCGCGGGGCGCGTGGGCGTCATGTACAGAAGCCAAAGCCTCTGGCATGGCTCATCCCACCTCATCTCAGGGTGCAGGGGAATTCGCATACGGAATTCCTCGTCATAAGCCAACCACGACGGGCCCGGAAAGTCAACCATCGCCCGATAGATGTTGTCCAAATACTGGACCATCGGAATTGCCAAATCCGGCCGGGCCCTCAGGTACACCGCCATGTAGATGAGGTAAGCCGGCAGCCAGTTGGCCCACGTCCGTGGTGGCTTGCGACAACGTGCCTGTTCCTTATCCTTCTCATCCTGCCCCTCCCTCTCTTCCTTGGTGGGCTCCCTGTTTAGGAGTGAGAAGATATCTACATACTCCCCCCACCATATTTTCTCTTTGGTGGCCTGTGCCAAGTGGTCACCCAGTGGCAAGGAATACCCCGCTGTCGGCAAGGCCGAGACAGGCACCGCAGAAACTGCGGGCATCTGGAAAGGGGCTTGGACTAGCCCAGCCACCCCAAAAACATTCCCCACAGGGTAGGAAACACCCCCCACCCCGGGGCCCTGGGTGGTAGTCGTCGTCGCTGGGTGGGGCGTCAGCGGCTGTACCGCCGCACCACCCACGCGAGGCCAAGGCCATTGGAAAGCCCCCCCCCAACGTGGCCACATGTGTAGGTGCACTAGTTTGGACCGCATACTCACATGCTGCACCCCCGCGGGCCGCCCCCACCGGGGGTTCCGGCCCACTGGGGGCGTCGGAGCTCACGACCGCCGTAGAGCTCGTCGCTGGGGCCTGACCCGCACTGGCCTGTTGGTTGGGGAGCTGTGAGGCGGTGGCCGAAGTCGCGCCACGCGCCTCAAGCTGCTCGACCCGTCCCGTCGCCTGCCGCTGCCCAGCAGACGACGCGTCAAAATGAACCCCAAAGGGAGCCCCAGCGTGGCTGGCCCGAGCCAGGGAAGCCTCGAGGGCCGCAACGTGGGCCAGTAAGGCCTCCACACTGACGTGGGGCCAAGGGCCAGCCGGCCCGCCTGCTACAGGCGTGGGTACAGGTCCTTGTACCCCGGGGCCCGAATAGGGCCATGACCCCACACCCAGGCCCGGTAGGGCCAATGTAGGCACCTGCCAGGGAAGGGGACCACACCACCCCCCAAGGCTGGAAGGCCCCGGAGTGAGCTGCGCCCCTATAGAGGAAGGCCCAGTAGAATGGGAAGCACCAGGAGCGGTGTCCACCGCTTGCGGGCCGCGGGCCGCAGCCCATGCTGGACCCATGCTTGGGTCCCCCGCCTCCGGCCATGGGGGAATAGACCCCATCCCACCGGTCCCGGTGGGTGCAGGCAAAGGCGGCTGCTGGGGAGGCGCAGCCGCGGTCCTCCGACCCGGATTGCGCCTCCGAACCGCGCGAGCCGCGCTCGCGGCCGCCTTCTTCTTCGAAGGCATCTCAGTCCAACCTATGGGAAGCCGAAGGAAGAAAATCAGCAGCCAAAAGGCTTCCCAGTCAAGGCAAAAGCGACGGAGGTAAGAGGGAAAAACTTCTCCGCTCCGTCGCTTCGCAAAATGGCAGCTCGGCTGCCTCGTGGCCACCCCTTTTATAAGGGAGCTGGCCACGCCCCTAACTACCCGGATGCCTTCGTCCAGTGGGGGGGCCCCCGCAAAGAGCACGGCGGCCATTTTGGCGCCGCGCTTGCATCATCAATTTTGTTGCCTATAAGCTGCAATTTAAGTCAACATCTTACTGAATTTTATCTAGCTTTTCCAAGGAGCTCAAGGCTTGCCCATAGTTTTTTTGTCTGCTTTTGTCCCAGTAATAATTTCTTTAATGCAAAGATTGCAACTTCTTTTTAGTGACACTGAGACATTGATGGTGAAACTTTTAGAGACCAGGTGCCCAAACTCACCTTCACCACAGACTCAACAGGCTGCCGTCCGTGCCGCACCCTCATGCTATATGTGAACCACTCACCTTACCCCAGAAAGGGGAGGGAGGAAGCACTCCCATTAAGATGTATAATCTAAAAGATGTGTCAGAAAATGATAAGGGAACAGGGAGACAAGGGGGTATGGCAGCAAAAATTACACAGGCCTACAAGAAAAAATTTTTTTGTTGGTGCCTAGGATTTTAGAACTAATTTTAGGTATATTTGGGATGCTGAATCCAAATATGAAATCAGTTTTTATCTATCTGCTCTACTTTTTAGTTCAGTTTTTATAATGTGCAGTTCTATGTGAAATGTGCAGTTCTAACTCTATTTTGTGAAGTTCGAAATCACATATACAAGGATTGGTTCCTGTATATTTGCCCTATTTTCATTCAATGAATGAGGCTGAGCAAAAAGTCTGGACTTCATTTGTTGCAGTTGTCAGAAATTTTCTAGGCAAACGCAAAGCTGAAAACTATGTTGAACTGGTAAACGACATGCTTAACAGTTTCAAATCCCTTGGGTGTAACATGAGTATTAAGGTGCACTATTTACACAGCCATTTAGACCATTTTCCTGAAAATTTAGGAGACACCAGTGAGGAACAAGGTGAAAGATTTCACCAGGATATTAAAACTATGGAGGGCTGCTATCAAACTCTGTGCTGAGGGAGGGAGGAAGTGTTCCCATTGGGCTTCTGGGCAGAGGGTGAATTCTGTGCTGGCACGATGGCACGCATGCCCACAGAGAAGGCTGTGAGTGCCCCCTCTGGCACGCATGCCATAGGTTTGACACCACTACTCTGGGACATCATTCCAAGAGAAACCCCTCTGCTTCTTTTCTTTCTAGATACCAAGTAAAAGGCATTCCATACCTTTAAAGAAAAAAGAGGGATCTATGTCTTTCAGCAACTTTTCTCTCCACCCTTTATTTCTGACAGTAGTTGATCACTTGTGCTTTTGCAGGCTTTTTAAAACTTTGGGACACCTTTTCTCTCGCTGCATCCAGTGTGATAGTGGAGCACAGTGGTGTACTGGCCCATGGGATACAGCGACACATCCTGGTGCAGCCCAGCAACTGGCACCCCCCAGAGACAGGCAGAGGTAATGGAAATGTATGGATTTCTCCCCCCAGCCCCCTCCATAGGTGTTGTGTATGTAACTCTGTACCTTTAAGAAAGTAACCATGTAAAGGAGTCTCTGTGTAACAAAGTAACTCGATGTAAACCAGCTGCGATTACAAGCGATTCAGCTGGTGGTAGATGGCAGCTGCAGTAGCTCAGCTCACATGGTACAGACCACCCAATCACAGTGTAACGCGGGGACCATTCCCACCACAGGTAAAGCTTATAAGGTATGCAGTAATTCCCAATGATGTCACTGATACCACAGCCAATGGCCGCTCATGGAGCAGAATTCAAATGTACTGTACAGTATAAAAGGAGCTGCATCTCCACCATTACCGCATGTTCAGCTTGCATACCTTGCAATAAAGATGTGTTTGGCCCCCTGAATGCTGCCTACCACGTATCAATCTTAGAACATCAAATTGGCGATGAAGATGGGGCAATGGCTTCCCACAGCATCAAGCTACCTCCGTTTGACATCAAGAAGCCAGAGAAATGGGCTCTGTACAAGAGCCAATTCAAGCACACGATGGCCGCCAAGTGCATCGAAGATGAGGAACAAATGCGCTCCTGCCTCCTCACCCAGATTGGCCTCCCCACGTTAGAGTTGGTGATGCATATGATGTTGCCCCGGAACATCAAGACAGTCCCACTCGCAGAGATTCTGGAGGCGCTGCAGAACCACTTTCAGCCAAAAGTGTCCATTTTTCCGGCCCAAGTCGCATTCCACAGGCGAGACCAGTACCCGGGTGAGTCTGTGGTGGATTACACCACCACCCTCAGGCTAGCTGCTGCCCCTTGCCTGTGGGGCAACCTGGAGGAAGCCCTGAGGGACTGCCTGCTGTGTGGACTGCGCGACGAGGAAGTCCAGAGGAGACTGATGGCCCACGAGCACCTCTCCTTCAGCTCCATATTGCGGGAGGCTCAGGCGGCCGAAGTAGCGAGGTCCGGGGTGCAAACCTTCAGGAGGAAGTCTGCCGCACCCACCCGACGCTCACCCCGCCATTTTTCCAGTTCATCTTCCTCTCCGGAGGACTCTGCATCCTCGGGGTTAGGTTCCGACGATGACGTCCAGAAGGTCCTGAGGAAGGCGGCCAAGAAGCAAGAAAGTGACAAGGCCCACCGCCGACTCGACGGCTGCGGAGCATCCCATGACTGGAAGAGGTGCCCTTTCTGAAAGGCCGAGTGCCACCACTGCGGATACCAAGGCCACATTGCCAAGGTCGGCAAGCGATGGCGGAGAGAGGACCAGGAGCCAGCCAAATGCCGTCAACAGAAAGGAGGCGGCAATGGGAAGATTTCTACAGAGGAGCCAACCATGAGCTGCGTGTCCTTGGCACACCAGCGTTTCTTTGTAGAGGTACTGTTGCAGGGGGGCCCTGTTAGAATGGAGGGGGATTCGGGTTCATCCTACTCCATCGTGTCCCAGAAGGTTTTCCTTAGCATTCCCCCTAATTCTTGCCCAAAGCTCAAGACCCTCAAGACGTCCTTTTGAGACATGCAGGGCAACCTGTTTCCTGTGTTGGGGTTGGGGGATTTCAAAGTCAAGCTCAAGAGGTTCACGGAGAAGCTGCCCCCTGTGGTACTGAAACAGGGTTCCAGCTGCCTCCTGGGGAGCCAGTGGTTTGCTCCCTTTTGTATTGGACTGTCTGGCATCAATGCCATAGAGACTGACCCAGTGCAAGACGTATGCGATGCGCAACCCAGCGGTCTTCGAGAAGGGGCTCGGGAAGTATAGGGGGGCCCCAGTCTCATTTGACCTGAATCCAGAAATCCATCCCATTCGGCACAAGCCACAGAGAGTGCCTTTCGCCCTCAAAGACAAGATTGAGGCAGAACTGGACAAACTGGTGGGTCAGGGAATTTTGGTTCCAGTGGACTCCGTGGAGTGGGAGACACCGATTGTTACAGCTTTAAAATCAAATGGGGAAGTCCAGATTTGCGTGGACTACAAATGCACAATTAACAAGACTATTCGCCCTAATGCATATCCGGTGCCAGTAGTTAGCCATTTACTAGCCACTTTACATGGGGGTAAATGTTTCACAAAACTAGATTTGGCCCAAGCATATCAGCACCTCACCGTAACTCCCGCTACAGCAGCTGCACAGACAATAGTAACTCACAAAGGGGCTTTTAAGGTGACGCACCTCCAGTTTGGCGTAAATTCAGCCCCAGGAATTTTCCAATCTCTCATGGAGCGCCTCCTAAAGGGTCTCCCCGGGGTGCTTCCTTATTTTGATGACATTTTGATCACTGCGTGGAGTGAGTCAGAACTAGCAAAGAGGTTGGATAAAGTCCTAACAGTATTCGAGAAAGTGGGGTTAAGGTTGACAAGTGTGTGTTCCGAGCGAGGGAGGTAGAGTTCCTAGGGTTCAAGATAACCCTCGAAGGAGTCAAGCCCTCCGATTCAAAGGTTGTGCCCCACCGCAAAACCAGAACTGCAGTCCTTCTTAGGGCTCCTAAATTTTTATCATTCATTCCTGCCGAGGAAAGGTTCCGTAGTGGAGCCTCTGCATCGTCTTTTAAAGAAAGACGTGGTTTGGCAATGGGGGGACAGCCAGGAAAAGGCTTTCAAAGAGCTGAAACAGCTCCTCTCCTCAGAGGCAATCTTAACCCATTTTGACCCCAGGAAGCCTGTGGTGTTAGTGTGTGATGCTTTGCCAGTGGGGGTGGGGGCAGTGTTGTGCCACGTGTTAGGAAACAGGTGGGAAGCCCCGGTTGCCTTTTACACCAGGTCACTTTCAAAAGCAGAGCGCAACTACGTGCAAACAGATAGAGAGGCTCTTGAGATAGTCACGGGAACCAAGAAATTCCATGACTTCCTTTATGGTCGGGAGTTCACCATTGTGACCAACCATAAGCCTTTGCTGGGTATTTTCACAACAAGCAAGCCCACACCCCAGATTCTGTCCCCAAGAATGCTGCTGTGGGCCATATTTCTAAACGCTTACCAGCACACACTGGTCCACCGCCCAGGCAAAGGGATCAGCCACGCTGTTGCACTCTCCTGGTCCCCCCTCCCAGAGCTAGGGGAACACGAATGTGAGGTGGAGCAAGATCACCAGTTGATGCTGATCGAGTCCCTCGACTCACCACCCATAGTACCCACAGATCTCGCCAAGGCCACAGCGAGGGACAAAGTTCTGTCCTTAGTAAATTCATGGGTAAAGAAGGGCTGGCCCATGACTCCGCCAGCCAAGGAGTTCAAAGCATTTTTTCTGGAAAAGGGTTGAACTCTTGTTAGAGAGGGGTTGCCTCCTCTGGGGCCAACGGGTGGTCATTCCCGAGGCACTGTGTGCAAAAGTGCTCAGATTGCTGCACATCAGCCACCTGGGGATCATGCGCTCAAAGGCTTTGGCCAGGAGCTATTTCTGGTGGCCCCAGATGGACGCTGACATTGAACACATGGTGGGCACTTGCGAAAGTTGCCAGAGTTCTTGACCCGAGGAGTTCTGACTTCCTCACAGAGAATGGGACACAGCCCACGGTCCATGGTCTTGATTACACATCGACTTTGCTGGTCCTTTTTGAGGCTCCATGTTCCTCCTAGTGGTCGATTCTTTTTCAAAATGGTTGGAGGTCATTCCAATGCCCAATACCTCCTCTGCCGCAACCATTAAACACTTGTGGAAGCTGTTTAGTTGTTTTGGGTTACCCGATGTGCTTGTCTCTGACAACGGCAGTACTTTCACTTCTGCCGAATTCCAGGCATTCCTAGCGAGGAATGCGATTTGGCACATTACTTCAGCCCCTTTTCACCCCACAGCGAACAGCCAGGTTGAGCGCCAAGGGCGAACAACTAAGGAGGCACTTCGGCAAATGGGCCCTGGGGATTTAAATTTGCAATTGTGCCAATTTCTCATCTGCTACAGAGCAACTCCCCTGGCATCTGGGCTCTTGCCTGCAGAGCTTCTCATGCACAGGAGACCAGTCTCCCTTTTTGATTGGTTGGATCCAACCAGGGTGGAGGATAGGGGGAGGAATATAGAAATTACGCACACCAAGGTATTCGGGGTAGGGGACCCAGTGTATTGCAGGAACTATGCGGCCGCTGGCCCAACATGGGTCCCAGGGGTTGTGATTGAACAGACGGGACCAGTGTCCTACCAGGTAGAGACAAGTATGGGTTTACTGTGGAGGTGACACTCTGACCAGCTCAGGCGTCGGGTCACAAATGCACAGGGAGATGAAGGTATGGGTGAGTCAACATTAGGGTTCTCCCCCACCCGCTTATCCCAAGGGGGAGATACGGCAAACAGCCCACAAAGGGATCCTTATATCAATTCCTCCAACGCCAACCAAGGGAATCTGAATCCCCATCTCTTTCATCCATGGCAGGCGGGCTCTTTGGTTTGCAAGAGCCCAGACCCTGACAGTATAGCTTGTGAGTTGCAGGACCGGGGTGAGTTTTCAGAGTGTTCCCCCACTCATAAAACTTTGGGACACCTTTTCTCTCACTGCATCGAGTGTGATAGTGGAGCACAGTGGTGTGCTGGCCCATGGGATACAGGGACAAATCCTGGTGCACCCCGCAACTGGCACCCCCCAGAGACAGGCAGAGGTAATGGAAATGTATGGATTTCTCCCCCCCAACCCCCTCCATAGGTGCTCCCATCACTTGCTGTCCACCGACCTACCAAGGTGCCCAGCACACTTCTGGTGGAGCACCAAAGCCACAGGATCTTTGTTTAGCATGGATGATGGCTTCATCTACCAACCCTTCCTTGTTCACTCTCAGCTTTACTGCATTCCCACAAACAGTGTAGTGTTCCATGCAATCTCTGTTTTGATTAAAGTATTTGTAGGTGCTTTGGCCTTGAAGGGGCAATCAAGAGCCACTTGATTTTCAAAAAGTCTGCTCCTTATTTGTCGATATGGACCAGCCTAGCAGCCTGCATTTTTATACTCCACTTGGGGAGAGATAGGGCTGACTATAAGGATTGTCATCTGCACTTCCATATCTACTGCAACATCACTTAATTGCACACTGAATCACTCTTGTTTTGCCTCTTTGTTACAATGTCTTCTTTGTAGATGTTGATGAAGGGCTGTCCTATGGAAGAAAGTGGAGGTTGGAAACTCTCAATTAGATAAGAGATTCTTCTTCTTCCGTGTCTAGACCAGGTGTGAAACTGCCAAATTGAGTGCATTCTGCAGTTCCTTTTTCCTGACCTAGTGTGTGAAAGATTAGGCAGCAACACAAGGTTGCCATTACCAGGGTATGCCCAATTGTGGTTCAAAACCATCACAATCTTCTAGGAGGCACTGATGTGCCAGAACCTCACTGAACAATTAGAGCTACACCTGCATTATACCATGGAATAGATGAAGAGAACCTGTGTCACCAAATCTCATGGCCAAGAACCATCATGTACCAATGTATTTGGTCAAACAACCACATAGGCCTTGAATCCAAGCGCCCCACTATATGTGACCATTGTACTAAGACTCATCTTCATTTCTTAACATTTTGCCATTTACTCCTGTTTGAGCTGAGTTCAGCTTTGCCTTATTGTTATGTCTTTTACCAATCCTGCAATTTCCTAGAGTGAATCACCTCATACAAATATGAAATGAGTCTACCTAATATAAAGCAAACTTCTTGCTCAAGAGGAGGAATGATCATGAAACCTGCTTTATTTGCAGTAGTGACAACCCAAACGCCATAGGCACAACACTAGAGAAATGAATTATGATTAAGGGCAACTTGACTATTGCCTATTACAAGAGGAAATGTGTATAGATGCAAGTTTAAGCATGGTTACTTGAAAATAAATCACATTGAAAGCAATCATGTTGCAAATACATTTTAGAGATCATCCACAAAGAGAGAGAGAGAGTGCTATTTAGTCTGCAAGACAATTTCTTCCCAAATATATTGGAATGTTCTTTTCGAAAACTGTGGGGAATACATGTAGCCCATCTGAAACACAAACTGGTTCGACTCACATCCTCATAGGTATGAGGACTCATTTACTTTTGCCATTGATGTTTTTTTTATCAATTATCAGGAAATAATTTCTGCGCTGCATTCTGGCTTAATGGGAGACAGAAGGAGACAAGATGCAGGTTTCACAATTAAAACGTGATAAAATATTTTCCCTTCAAAGATGTGAATCCAGCAGTCCTCTCCAGACTGAGCCACCCACATGGGCTAAAAAAAGAAAGAAAAAGCCTCTCAACGACCAACTGCACAATGAGAGCAAGCTAATCTGCAGTGTGCTGAGATGTCACCCTAGCATAAACAAAAGTGAATTTCACTTCTTAAGGGAACTCCACTTTTAATAACATGCTATTCAGATCTCAGAACACAAACAAGGGTCTCCTTCTTTCCACTATGCTTTAACTTCATATTGCAGGTTTATATGGGACCTAGTGTTGTGCTGTCTGAGCCTGGACTCCTAATCCACATGTGGGCTAACCTAGTGCAGGTAATACAACAGCATACCTGTCAAGTATCCTGTATTGGCCGGGATTTCCCGTAATTCAGTGCTGCTTTTTCTACTTTCCCGCCCAGACCTGCCGCCATTCCGTAATTTGACGGTGGGGGCAAGTAGTTAGTGCACATCCCCTTCTGTGCAGAACCCCTCTGTGCATGCGTAGAACCCTTCTGCGCAGAAGCCTTTTGCGCAGGTCCCATATTGTCCGGAGCCGCGCTTGACAGGTATGTGCAACCTATGTGTTGGTCTATATCAGCCTACTCTGATAGATCTGACTACAATGTACCTATTGGGGCGATGATGGAAGTTGTCAACCAACACATATGGTGGTCACTAGGTTGACGAAGGTTGTCCTGCACAATAAATACATCATGCAGATACACATGGACTACCATTCAATTGCTAGTTTCAACTAGAGGAGGCCCCTTAACTCAGTGGGATTTACTTAAGTGTTGATTTATCAGCCAGAATTTAATTCAGTGGACCTACTGTTAGCAACAGCATCCTGGCTATATTCTTGTGACCCTTCATAAATTCTGTGGGTTTGAAGCTTTCACAGATGAGGGCTCAATTTGCTCCACAACTTGCCCTTGAACCCTGTTTTGACTTGTGAAGTAACAATCAGTGAACTTTTGAGGGCAAAGACATAGCTTTCCTATCATCCATAAATACAATCTGTTTTCAGATGTGACAGGTAAGCATTTCTAAATTAGAGGATAAAATTGACAGGCAGGCTTAAGCTCTTACCAAATGTTCTGTGGGTAATTGCAGAAATTGTAGAGGAATCTTTGGGGAAAAATAATTTATGCCCCCTCTTTTTAAATGGGCAATTTTGACATTGTTTGACCTGAGTACACACCAAAATATACTTTTTCCTCAGAGAAGAGTTTTCTTCTGCTTTGAAAAATACAGCTTGAAAACATCAGTTTGATTAATGTGAATAACAGAAATTTATACTGCTTTTGTTTGCATAAAATGGTTTAGCTCTGGAGAGCATTTGAACAATTCTTTCAGTCTTTCACAGTGGCTTCTGAATAGACCACTGTGTCATTGATAAACTGTATGAGTTTCATGCCCCTTACATGTTTCCAGAAGCCAGGCTTGTGAAATTAAGTATGTGAAAGTTAAGCATTGTTTACCAGTTGTTACTTTGTTGTTATTCATGGATGGAGGGTAGTGCTAAGTTATTGCATTCCTCTTTAATGGGATGAACATCTCTGGTGGACCTGGAACCACATATTCAGTCTGTATTTCCAATGAGAACACATCATGCCCAGCAATGGGGTGATTGTGTGATGTCAAAACATGAAGTTGGCTTCCATGCCCGATTCAAGGTACTGGTTCTTACACATAAAACCCTACACAGCTAGGAACCTTGGTACCTGAAGGAACATTGCTTCTGAAAATCATTTGGTCCAGACCACCTAGACTTCTCAGTTATTAGGGACACAGGTTCACATCCAAAGGAAGGCCTGGAAGGCTGCAACTTGGAACCAAGCCTTCTCAGTGGTACTGTAGTCCCAATGATTTGTAATGCCCTGTCAAATTAAATTTGTCTGTCCTTTCAGGATTTTTGCAAATCCACTGTACTATATGGGGAAGCATTTTATTAAAATGGTATCAAACTGGTATATTTGTAAAATGTAGATACCTTCAAATATACTGTAATTTCACATCAGTATGCCAACCTAGCAGTTTGAAATCAAGAAACTGCAAGTAGATAAATAGATACCACATCAGAGGGAAAGTTAACAGTGTTCTGTGTGCTCTGGTGTCTAGTCATGCCTGCCACATCAACATGGAAATGTCTGCGCACAGAGACATTGGCTGTAAGCAGAGATGAGCACCGCACTAAGAGTTGGACATGACTGGCTTTTGATCAAGAGAGACCTTTACCTTATACTTCACATAATGAAGCCACTAAGGATAATAGTTTTATTAGAACTTCAAAAATTTTACTTTAGGGAGCTACAATTCTGAGGAAGTTATCCAAAATGGTAACTTCACTAAGCTTTGAATTTTCTCCTGTTGAATTACTTCTTATAGGCTTTCTTCCAAGACAATGAGCTTTGAGTCTTTTAAATCTTCTCTTCTCCCTCAAATATCTATTTTTGACCTCCTCACCTTACAACCTCTATTGTTCTGGTTTGCCCTTTTGCTGGCCATAGTTGAAGACAAGAAAAATATGTGCAAGTGAAAATGAAAGTACTGTAGTATGGAAGATATTTGCATATGTTCAATGCTTGTACCCAACCCCGGTGTCTCAGCTGTAGGAAAGACAGAAATCTGCTTTATGCTGAGTCAGACTGTTGGTCCATCTAACCCAGGCTCTCCCAACATTTTCGAGCCGAGGGCTGGACCACACTCCCCTGGACAACTGAGCGGGCCGGTCACATGGTTCCTCTCACCCGGAAGTGGAAGTAAAATGTGTCCCGTACATGTGGAAAATGCATGTCTGCATTCTGTGCATGTGTGGAGCACATTTTTCTTCCGGGAGTGTCAAGGGCAATGGGGGCTGGATGAAATGAGATCAGGGGCCGTGTCTGGCCCACGGGCCATAGGTTGCCTGATCTAACCCTCTATCAGTTCTGGCTAAGAGCAGCTTCCTTGGATTTAGATAGGATCCTTTCCAAGCCTTTGCTGGAATTTCTGGGCAGGGAAACTGCACTTTCTGCATGCAAAGCATGTATTTTGCTACTGAGCTACAAGCCTTTTTCTCCATCTCTCTCTTCTTGCCAGTGAATGTCATGTTGTAGTTTCCCACCTGGCCAAGACATATTAGCACCTGACTTCAGACATGAGCCACACTTTGAAGCATGGGAACCAGCTGTTACAGATTAGGGAAACACTTAATTAAGAGGGCAGCCTACCTAACACAAGTTAATGATATGTCATGCTCATAGTCCCTGGCATTTCCCCATCATTTGTATTCATAAAGAAAAGAGACATCACATTGGTTTTGAGCTTCATTGCTTTCAATAAAGCTATTTCAGCCATGATGTCTCAGGTCAATGTCAGTAAACCAAAGTGAACACAGTGAGAGCTGTCAACTCCAATAGATCATTCCCAGCTGTCACTTAATCATGCTGAGTTATACAAGAATGTTCGGTGTTTGTTTTTCAAGCCATGCTCAGAAGTGGCAATTAAGTGTAATGTTTCTGGGATGGAAGAAATAGAGTAAATGCCACCAGTTCTTTACTGTGCCTTTTTTCTGTCCTCTTGGAAATGTGGGTCTTTGGTCTCTGGCTGCAGCGCTGACAATTTTTGTTCTGTTAATGTTCTCTCCAGCTCATCAGTTTGGCTGCAGCAAGATTCCTGCTGAAGCATTCCTTTGCAGAACAACTGCTATATGCTCGGCTGCCTTTTTACTGCCCTGTCTACTTTTTGGATGCGAGCTCTTTGGAAATTTCTGACCACCTGCACAAAAAGTGAAAGCGGTGCAAGCAGCAGAATTGTGTGACTTTGCTGCCAGGTCCTGCTCATTGCCTGCCATGGAAACCATTTGGGTATGGGCCAACCAAATGTAAGCATTTTGGAATCCCATTTATTTCAGTGCAACTGCTCTGAGCGACCGCTTGATATCCAGGAAAATTATTAAAGTGCCTGACATTAGCAGGACTCGGCCATTATCTGCAGAAGTAGTAAATAATCTTGGAAACAGTTCACTTACTTCCAGGTCCCCGAGAGCTACAGTTTCAGAAAAGTACATGAGAATGAGCCAAATCCTGACTGTCATAATAATAAGCCCTAGGAAATGTAGCTAAATGTAGCTAAGCCTTGTTATATATTTTACTTTACATTATTTTGATTTTGCTAATGAGGTTCCACCAAAAGTATTCTAAAGACTCGGAGTGCTGTGAAAAGACTCTAAAGAACCTTGATTTCTTCTTCTTTAAGTGCCGTATCTTATTCCGAATATTGGCGATCCTCATGGCGATCAGTCATGAAGATTGTCCTGGGAGCAATATAATGTGGTGGCCTTCTATTTGCCTTCAGCATCACAGCATGACACCCATACCATTGATCCAGTTCCGCAAGTCACTTTCTGGTCCTGAGCTCTTTTGGCACACAATGTCCCAGGCCAGTATTGATGAATCTTCTGCCCTCCATCAAGTTGGATTCAAGTGGGATTTAATCCACTTGGGGACCATCACCCTTCCCTGTGGACTTTAGCACCCAAGTCTATTAGTCTTCAGGGTTTTCAGGTTAGTTTACGGCCGCCTGAGGATCAGTGTTGAGTTGCTGGCAGTATGGTCTACTCTATTACCATAGCAGGATAACCCAGCCAGAAATAATTGATTTCTAGAGAATCAAACTATAAGGTTGGGAATTTTCCAATAAAGTAATTAGTTCTCCAAGAATTGTACAAGGCTGTATTTTATTTTAGTTAATTAACTTTAAATAGTGATTTCTTTCTTTCTTTAAATCTATGCTTTTAAACCAAAGTGAAATAAATAGCTGTCCATTTTCTTTTTTACCCACTTTTCCTTAAACAAAAGACACTTTTAAAAACAACTTTATGTGGCTTGACAGGCGAATGGATTTAAATATATTTATTGTAAAGGCAGCAAAATTGCTAGCCAGTACTTTGCAGGCGCACCCCCCAATAACGGACTCAGACACTGATGAAAGTGGATAACGGCATTGGGCCACATTTATTGATTCATGCCCTAGTCTGAATTATAAATTTCTATTGGTATTCAACCAATTATAATTCTTAAGGCAAGCAGGCCGAAGTAACACTGGTAAGGTACCACCCAAAATTGCAAACGGCAATTGGTTACAATGTATCCATTTGTATCAATTTGTTTGTTGACAACAAACAAATTGTTGACCATAGTCAATACCTAACTATTGACCCCACCCTCTGACGCGTATCCGTAAAATAACGGGGTGATGCATGCTGCATAGCTCTTGCCATCACCCCATCGCCTGGTTCGTCGTTGACCGGACAACGTGTAATCAACTTGTGCCTGTCTAGTGTTGTCCAGTCAATTGCGAACCTGCCGGATACCTGTGGGTCATAACTGTTTACCTTACCAGTGCTACCCGCCACACGGAGAGGCTCAGTAAAGGCTCGACGCCCCCTCCCAGACCGTCAGCTCGGTCAACAGGCCTGCTCGCCAATCTCCTAACAGGAGGTCCATACCTCCCTGCGACAGATGGACCCCATCCCCTGAATAAAGCTCATAATTTTGTAGCCTGATTGCAGGGTGCCTAATGACGCGCCCCCAACCCTTGTCGATAAGGAATCGGGCAATAGCCCTGTTTAACGAGCGACGAGCTCGATCAAGGGCCTGGAGGTCGAACCCACCCCTGTAAGCATGCCGCGGTACCATGTCTGACCAAATGAGGGTTGTGGCAGGCCACACATAATGTAAGTAAGCCAGGTCACCGCAAATCGCATGCTTCAGCGATAGTCCAGTGACCTGTCCCAAATCATTGCCCCCAAGGTGTATGATCAGAATATCTGGCGGGTCAGCATTCCTGCTGGATAACAGGAATGGCAACAGTTCCCGCCATAACATGCCGCGCTTACCTTACCATCTGAGACTTGCAGACGCACCCAGTCCCAGTCGGGGTCCCCACTCTGTCGCCGCAGCGTACGACGCTGCCCTATGCACGTAGCTGTGGCCCACCAGCCATACTGCCACCGGTGTAATACGACACCCAGGGTCTGTCAAGGAAAAAGAGGGGGGGAGAACAATACAATGACTAAACTGGTACTCACGGTTGAAGAGGGCGAACATAAAACTGAAAACAACGTGATCCCCACCTCCCCATGCGGCGTATTTCCACCCCGGAGTACCCAAAAGCCGCTGCGGTAGAAGCCGCCCCTATCCTAAATGAATGGGTGCCGTAACGAGCCCCAGGGAGGCCAACACTGGCCAGCACCTTGCCGGTCACCTTCCAAAATTGAAATTTAGTAAGGGGAGACCCATCTTGGTGGCAGAAATACGGGCCGTGGTGCGTGCCACGCAGTGCAAGAAACTCCTGCAGGGCACCAACCGGACAGATGTCTGCCAATGAACATCGTAGCAGTCGCACACCACTGCCTACGCCGTGCTGATCAACTTTAGAGGAGCGTATCCTCAACTGAGCCCAATCATTACAAACATAGACATCGTCGAGTTCCAGTGCCCTGCGACTTGCATCCGCCTTAGATAGCATCACCAGCTCGCTGATGCGGAGCGCTCCAAAAAAGGCCACCGTAGTAGCCGCATGAAACAGGGCCGCCTCATACCTGTCAAAACAGAGGTCATGCCAGCCCCGTGCTAGGTGGGTAAGTACCCCTGGGGAAATTGGGTGGCGGTCATCCGGGCTACGCCCACACTCCCGCACCCACCCCTCCAAAACATGCCGTATGCGGAAATCGGTGGTACTGTCCGCATAACCCCCAACTTTGGCCATGAATGCCAACGCTGACAGCCTGGATGCTATGGTGCGGGGAGCTAGGCCCTGGGCATGTAAGTGAACCATGAATTGTAGAATGTGGGCAACTGGGATAGGCCAAGCCCCAGGTAGTCGACACTGGGCACAAAAGGCCTGGAAAGTAATGAACGCGTGGTGATACGCCTTACGCGTGCGGGGCGCCAGCGACATGCCGATTGCCCGGTTCACCTCTCCTTGCCAAGTGTCCATATCTCGTCCGGGAGCGGCGAGGGAAATTCCTCTGCGTCCGGGGCCAAGGCACGGAACCGGGAGATCTGCAGACGGGACAAAGCGTCAGCAATATCGTTATTAACACCAGGGACATGCCTAGCCCTGAATAGCACATTGAGGCGCAGGCTACGCAACACAAACTGTCGCACCAGCTCCATGACCCTGGGAGATTTAGACGTCTGTGAGTTGACAATGTGGACAACTGCCGCATTGTCACACCAGAAGTGTACTACCGAATTGGCCCACTCCCCACCCCATAGCATCAAGGCACCTAGAATGGGAAAAAATTCCAGATACGTGAGCAAGCGATCCATGCCAGACCAGGCTGGCGGCCATCTGCCGTAGGCCCACCTCCCATTGAAGTACATCCCATAACCCAGGGACCCCGATGCATCGGACTGGACCTGGAAAAGAGGGTAAGCCAAAAGGTCGGACCTCCAGAAGGACACCCCATTGAACTCCCTCAGGAACTGAAGCCAGATAAGCATATCCGCCTTAAGGCCCCTGCTGAGACGCACCCTATGGTGAGGCTTGGTTAATCCTACCATGGCGTCGCACAAGCGTCGAGCAAAGGCTCTGCCAGGTGCGATCACCCTGCAAGCAAAATTGAGGTGACCATGCAGCACCTGTAGCTCACGAAGAGACGCCTTGCATTTTGCCAGCAAGTTGACTATGAGTGCAACGATCCGTGAAACCTTATCAGCCGGTAACCTGGATGCTTGCACTACCGTGTCAATCTCCACCCCCAGGAATGTGAGCTTGGTGGATGGGCCCTCAGTCTTTTTGGGCGCTAAAGGGACACCGAGTTCCATCATTAGCGTCTGAAATGTATTGAGGAGACGCGCACACGTGTCCCAGCCCCGTTCACCCCCGAATAAGAAATCATCCAGGTAATGGGCTACAGACCGAGATCCCGACCTGCGGACGAACGCCCACTGCAGGAAGGTGCTAAAACGCTCGAAAGCCGAGCAGGAGATGGAACAACCAAAAGGCATGGCCTTATCGAAGTAATATTCGCCCCTGAACTTGAAACCCAGCAACTCAAAATCGCCCAGGTGCACCGGCAGGAGACGGAAGGCCGACTTGATGTCGCACTTAGCCAACAGTGCACCCGGGCCACATGAGCGCACCATGCGCAGAGCCTGGTCAAAAGATGTGTACCGGACCGAACAAAGGTCATCCGGGATAGCATCATTGACCGACCGGCCGGCTGGGTAGGACAAGTGATGTATTAAGTGGTATTCACCCGGGGACTTTTTGGGCACTAGCCCCAAGGGGGAAACTTTCAAATTAGGAAACGGGGGGCCTGGGAAAGGGCCGGCGACCCTGCCAGCATCCACCTCCTTAATAATGATCAAGGCGGCCACCTCCTCCCTTCCCTTAAGTGACAACAGGTTGGGTGCATCTTGAGGAGCCCTGACCCCTGTGAAAGGAATGCGAAACCCCTGCTGGAAACCCTCAAGCAGGTAAGCTGCGTCTGCCCTCCTCGGGTACATCGTGAGCCAACGCTCCAACATGTCCACAGCAATTGGTGAGGGGGCCTTTTGCCTGACCAGCTCCCTCTGCAGCAGTCTTGCCTGCCCCCTGTCCACCTCTACCCCTGCCCCGCGCTCCTCCCGGCCTGGGACATGCAGAGGCAGCGTGGGGGCCAGCACAAGAGGGACACTCATGCCTATATCGGCAATTTCTTCTGCTACAGGTACCATTGGCCGAGAAGGTCCAGCACAGCAGGCGGGCTGGAACCCCCTGCCCCGCCACCTGGCGGGGTGTCTGTGCCGGAGCAGCTCGCTGGACCGCATGTCCACAATGGTACCTCTCCCCAGGCGCCGGGCGCGTGGGGGTCATATACAGAAGCCACAGCTTCTGGCAGGGCTCATCCCACCTCATCTCCGGGTGTAGGGGCACTCTCATACGAAATTCTTCATCGTAAGCCAACCACGACGGGCCCGGGAAGTCAACCATCGCCCGGTATATGTTGTCCAAGTACTGGACCATCGGAATTGCCAGATCCGGCCGGGCCCTGAGGTACACAGCCATGTATATGAGGTACGCTGGCAGCCAGTTGGCCCACGTGCGTGGCAGCTTACAACGACGTGCTTGTTCCTTATCTTTCTCATCCTGCCCCTCCCTCTCCTCCTTGGTGGGTTCTCTATTCAGAAGGGAGAAAATGTCCACATACTCCCCCCGCCAAATTTTTTCTTTGGTGGCCTGGGCAAGATGATCCCCGAGGGGCAGAGAATACCCCGCCGTAGGCAACGCCGACAACGGCACAGAGGCCGCAGTGGGCACGGTGAAAGGAGTCTGCACCAAGCCCGCCACCCCAAGGAAGTTCCCAACGGGGCAGGGGGCGCTGCCCCCGGTGGTGCCCTTGATTGATGGTGCCGCACCCATATGGCCCGGCGGCCAGCCATACGGGGCCACGGCCACTGGACGGCCCCCGCCAATGTAGGTAGTGGTGTGGGTGCACTAGTTTGAACCACATACTCACCCGCTGCACCCCCACGGGCCGCCCCTACCAGGGGTTCCAGCCCACTGCGGGCGTCGGAGCTCGCGACCGCAACCGAGCTCGTGGACGAGGCCTGGTCCGTACCGGATGGCAGCAACTGTTGCACGGGGAGCTGCAAGGCCGCGGCTGACGCCGACCCACAGGCCTCAAGCAGCTCAACCCTTCCGGCCGCCTGCCGATGACCGGCAGCCGATGGGTCAACCTGTGGTCCCAAAAGCGCCCCGGGTGGGTTAACCACCCCCAAAGAAGCCTCAAGGGCCGCTACGTGGGCCAGAAGGGTGTCAACATTCACGTAGCCCCCAACATTGATGGGGGACATAGAGGCGGCTGGCCCACTGACAAGAGGTGCCGGGTCAGGTCTCTGGACCCCGGGTCCCGAATATGGCCATGGACCCATCACTGGCCCTTGGGGGGCCGGAGGCATGCCCTGCCAGGGGAGGGAACCCAACCACCCCCCGTGGTTAAAGCCCACCGCAGGTAGCTGTGGGGCAAAGGCCGAAGGCCCCGAAGCATAAGCCGGGCCAGAGCCGGGAGCCACCGATTGAGAGACGGAGGCCCCAGCCTCCGCTGGGCCGGTCTGAGGGTGCCCGTTCCCAGGCCACGGGGCAACCGACCCCATCCCACCGGTCCCGGTGGGCGCCGGCAAAGAGGACTGTTGGGAGGGTGCAGTCGCGGTCCTCCGACCCGGCTGGCGCCTCCTCGAGGTGCGAACCGCGTTCGCCAATGCCTTCTTTTTGGAAGGCATTCTTGCAAGTGCTGGGAAGCCGAAGAAAAGGAACAAGAAGGACCGCTGCCCGAAGTAGCTTCCCGGCTAAGGTAAGAGCGACGGAGCAATGGGAGGAAAAACTTCTCCTCTCCATCGCTTCGCAAAATGGCAGCTCGGCTGCCTCGTGGCCGCCCCTTTTATAAGGGTGCTGGCCATGCCCCCTAACTACCCGGATACTCTTCGTCCGGTGGGGGGGGGCGCAAAGAGCGCGGCGGCCATTTTGGCACCACGCTTGCATTCTTCTTGCTACATTTATCCACTCCCACACAAACATTGATCCTGTAATATTTATTTTTAATGCCTTTAGTTTCTCCCATTTTTAACTGTGGATCATCAATGTGACAAGCCAATAGCATCCTACAGTCTCATGTGTTGCACATTAGAGCGCTAGAAAAGGTTTCATTGTAACTGAAACTGAAATAACCAGTGCAAAGAAATAGAAAACAACAAAATGGGGAAACAAGAGATCTCACCCAGAAAAACAAAAAAAAACCTGAGGGAAATTTAAACTTAGATTAGGAATGCCAAAAGGCATTCTCTCTCTGTCAGCATGTGCACCTTCATCCCAGCAGAGAGTTCATCCTGCTCCTCTGCCCAGCAGCCCAATGAAAGTGCTTCCCCCTCCCCAGCAGGACAGAGTCACCCCACCCCTCTACTCAGCAGCCCAATGGGAGCACTTCATCCCTCTCCCCAGCACAGAGTTCACAGGCCCCTCTGCTCAGCAGTCCAATGGGAACACTTCCTCCCTCCCCAGCACAGTGTTCACCTGTCCCTCTGCTCAGCAGCCCAGTGGTGGCCATCTTTTCTTACCTTCTTTTCAAACTTCCAAACTTGAATTTCATGTCTTCATTATTGACCTACTGTCACCTTACCAAAACTCTTGAGCATATGTATCTTCTGACTTCATTTTCTGAGTAAATGCTATTTTTCTTTATCTCAAGCATCTGGTCCAAGTGTATTTATTAGCTGAGCAGGTTAGGTTATGATTTGAAGAGGGGAAAGGAAGCAAAATAAATCAGAGCTCTCAGAGCATTCAGGGTGTGTAGAAACCATCCTTGTTTTCTCATCTGGCACTCACTTGAGCAAGGAATAATTTACAGGTATTTTTGTTGTTTCTTCTAAGCCTGGGGAAGTTGCTCTCAATTGCATACTTTGGTTGCCTATTTCTTTAGAAAGACTTCAAAGTATTTTACAATTAAAATATACAGAGGTCTGAAATGAAAGCAAGTAAAGCAGCATGTAACACAAAACAACACTTTCTACCAAGAATTCTCCCAAGGGATAATTACCATAGCATAAAGCTAGTATTTAAAAATCAACCAATACCATCCATCAGATTTCCTTCTTTTGAAACTCACAGTGCTTTGTAACACATGTACATAGTACAGCTCTGCTATACTGAATGAATGTAAACAAAAAGTTGCACAGTATGTCTGTAGAGAGAGGGCCGGGCCTATCATTAGACAAAGTAATATGGTTGCCTCAAAAAGCAAATGTGGAGATGGCTGTGAGTAGCAGACCTTTCTTCTAGCAATTTTCTCTGATACCTCAGCCCAGAGTTTAAGAAAAGTAAGGGTTTCAGGGATTCTAAAAGGATACTTTTTGGGCTCTGATAGTGGCCACAGGTCCCTGTGATACCACTGTTGCATCTATGAAGGGTCTATAACTCATGACATGGATGCCATTTCTTAAATCCAGTGGTAATTTTAGAAGTGCAGTCATTCATCATGATGGTCCCCTGCCATCCACTCCTATAACACAGGCAGCTGGATTGGTCTATACCTAAACCTTTTAGAGACCAAGTGTCCAAACAAAGCACTCCCATTGGGCTGCTGAGTAGAGGGGTGGGGTGGGATGACTCTGTGCTGGGGAGGGGGAAGCACTTTCATTGGCTGCTGGGCAGAGGGGCGGGACGAACTCTGTTTTGGGATGAAGGTGCATGTGCTGACAGAGAGAGATCTGTGTGCCCCTTTTGGCACGTGTTCCATAGGTTCACCACCACTGGTCTATACCAATATGAGTATGTCTTCTGTAAAGCTAATGCTCTTAACTGAGCATTCACAAACAAAACCACTGCCAAATGATTTTCCTTAAGATTGTGATGGATTGCAACAGTGCACTGATGCAGCAAAAATCCATTTTTAACACAGCTACTTGGAGGACTGCAGAGAACAGGAAAGTTTCAGAGAGGTGGCAGACTAAGTCCTGGCCCTTCCTATTCAAAAAGTCCTTGGTCTTTGTCCCTGTAAGCCCTTGCTCTGCTCTGCTATACTATCATTCATTCGTTCATTTGTTTGATCACATTTATATCCCGCCCAAGACCGGCAGTGGTTTTGATTGTGAATGCTCAGTTAAGAGCATTAGCTTTACAGAACACATACTCATATTGGTATAAACCAGTGGTGATGAACCTATGGAACACATGCCAAAAGAGGTACACAGATCTCTCTCTATCAGCACGTGCACCTATACCAACTATAGACCGGTCTCCAACCTCCCCTTTTTGGGGAAGGTATTAGAGAAGGTGGTGGCGCAACAGCTGCAGGGGGTCCAGGATGAAGTGGATTATCTGGATCCCTTTCAATCAGGTTTCAGGCCTGGATATGGTACAGAGACGGCATTGGTCGCACTGGTAGATGATCTCTGGCAGGAGCGGGATGGTGGCTATCCGTCCGTCCTTGCCCTTCTTGACCTCTCAGCGGCCTTCGATAATGTCGACCATGGTATCCTTCTGGAACGGCTCAAAGGATTGGGGATCCAGGGTACTGTGTTATCCTGGTTTTCCTCATTTCTGGAGAGCCGGACCCAGTCGGTGTGGTTGGAGAGTGAGAGGTCCAGCCCTAGGCCCCTACGTTATGGGGTGCCTCAGGGCTCGGTGCTCTCTCCTCTCCTATTCAACATCTACATGAAGCTGCTGGGCAAGATTATCCGTTCCCATGGGGTGAGGTATCATCAGTATGCTGATGATACCCAGCTGTACAGCTCGGCCCGTGGGAACCCCAGTGATACGGTCAATGTCCTATCCAGATGTCTAGAAGCTGTCAGGGTCTGGATGGGGGACAACGGGCTACAATTGAATCCCTCCAAGACTGAGTGGCTATGGATAGGGGCCCCCGTGTTATCCAGGGAGCTGCCAACTTTGGTCTTGGATGGGGCTGCTTTGCCCCAGACAGACCCGGTATGCAACTTAGGGGTCCTCTTGGATTCGGGACTGCTACTTATATATCAGGTGGCAGCCGTGGCCAGGAGGGCTTTCATACAGCTTCGTGTCATCCGTCAGTTGTGTTCGTTCCTGGACCGGGACTCCCTGCTCATGGTCACACATGCTCTGGTGACCTCCAGGCTAGATTATTGCAATGCGCTCTACCTGGGGGTTCCCTTGATGACCATTCGGAGGCTACAGCTGGTGCAGAATGCAGCAGCCCAGGTGGTGATGGGGTGCGGACGTTATGCTTGTGCCTCACCATTGCTTCGGGAGCTGCACTGGTTACCAGTTTGTCTCCGGGTGCAATTCAAGGTGCTGGTTTTGACCTTTAAAGCCCTACATGGTAGTAGGCCAGGATACCTAAGAGACCGCATCGTCCCAAGAGTGTCTGTCCGTCCAACCAGAGCGGACTGGAGGGGCTCTCTAATTGTTCCATCTGCCAGAGGGGCTTGCCTCTCTGGCACACGAAGGAGGGCCTTTTCTGTGTCCGCACCGGCCTTGTGGAACCTCCTGCCAGTAGAGTTGTGGGAGCAGATGGAGCTGCTGCCTTTCAGAAGAGAATTAAAAACCTGGTTGGTGGGGCAGGTGTGGGGCTCAGATGGAAGAGTGGCCCCCGCCTTTTGGCTTATAAAATGAAGACTCCCCATCTTTTTAATGCGGGCAGTTTTAATGTGGTTAGTTTTAATAGGTGGGTGGGTATGTTGGGGTTTTAATTGTTTTTAATATGTATGTTTTAATCCTGTTGTGAGGCGCCCTGAGTCGGGTTCGCCTGATTGGGCGGCATAGAAATTTGAGCAATAAATAAATAAGAACACTCTGGGTGGCTTACAAAGAGTTAAAAACAACAAGATAATACATCAAAATTAAATAAACAATCAATAGAACAAGAACCCCAAGGTTCCCCACCTCAATTTAACTCATGTGTTAGGAATATATTTAATAATAGAGTAATAACATTACAGTCCAAGGTACATTTCTCAGACCAGCTAATGCTAAAACTGAGCAAGGGGGTGGGTTCTGTACCTTTCTTAGATAAGCCCTGCGGTGAGCAGATCTAATATTCATACTGCACTGTGGCAGTGTTTATTCTAATTCAACAATAATTCAGTCCTGCTGTAATAAAAATGTTTTGCCCTCATCATTTTCCACCTGGGACCATAATTATTAACTCATAAAACACATCAGTACAGAAGCACATGTGCTTCAATGAACATTCTTCTTTGCTGAATACTCCAGTTTTCTACCATGGCAACAAATATACTTCCTTCCTATGATAAGGTATTATTTCACTGGTGGGATTTTCCAAATTAGGATCACTTTGCTAGATTCTCACCATTTTTTTTATTTCAAGTGCTGTTTGTGTCATCAAACTTTACCGCTGCCCAGAGTGAGGCATTTGGCTGAAAGTGTGTGTGTATGTGTGTGTGTGGGGGGGAAATTCAATATTAGATAAGTGTGGTCCTCTTCCACACCACATAATGGGTAATACCTGGGGGCGGGGAGATGAAGGGAATGGAGAAGCCACCGCAAAAGTACTCCTGATGTGAAGTTCATTTCAAGATGTAATCGGATTTGGAAGAAGTCTCCAAAGAGTTTTCAAATGGATGCTCATAATTAAAGAGGGAATGTGATCTCAGCGGCAGCTTTTGATTTGGTTGGCAGGCAGGCAGGCAGACAATTGGCCTCCAGAACTGACTGCATCCCCCAGAGTCTCTCAGCCTCTGCTGTCACAGATTTTCTTGGCCAAAGCCCAGGGCCGGCAAACACCTCACACAGTTTAATATTGCTGCAGAAAAGCTGAGAACAGAAAGGTTTTGTAGCAGGGGTGCCCAAACATTTTGGGCTGCAGGCCAGTCACGTGGTTCCTCCCACCAGAAGAGAAAGTAAAACACACCTGTGTATGTGCAAAACACTGCCGTAAATGCACCTGTGGCTGTCGCAAATGCATTTATGACAGCCGTGGGTGCTTTATGGGAGCATTTTGGGTATGCATGGGTGCATTTAACTTCTGCTTCCAGGAGCGGCATGGGTGGCACAGGCTGGATTATTAGGTGCTGTGGGCCAGATCCAGCCTGTGTGCCGTAGTTTGGGCACCCCTGTTTTATAGTATATCCAGGGACAAGGTGGGAAAATAATTGGAAGGGCTGAAAAAGAAACAAGTACTATGAATGTTGTCTCATTTAGAGAGGAATAAATAAAGCCTCTTTTTTGTGACACAATCTGATTTAACACCTGGCATTTTAGCCTTCTCTCATTCCTGTCTTATCAAACTATTTCTCACACACTGAGAGACACCAGTACTTTTCCACACACAAAAATTGTTTTCAGTTGGAGTTCAGCAAATGCAATGAAAGAAACGTCGTTCTCACAAAGTAAAGGCTTTTTCAAGACCTGTCAGTTGCCTGGGTGTGGATGAGGGAGAAACGCTCTTGCTATCACAATCTTCACATCTTCTGATTGATAATTGTATCTCTCACCAGTAATTTTAAATCTAAAACTGTGATTTGTTGTGGGTCTTGGACAGTAAATTAACTCAAGTTTTCTACAATAATGGGAGCAACACAGCACCAAAAACAATGAAGGTTAGTCATAAAAAACTTGACATAGATCAGGGGCAGCAGGCCAGTCATGTGGTTGACCATGCTGGTCATGTGGTTCCTCCCACAAGAAACGGAAGTAAAATGTGCATGTGCAGGCACATAACGCACCTGTGCATGCACATAACACTGCCATAAATGATCTGCAGCCATCGTAAATGTGTTTATGACAGCCGCCGGTCATTTATGGCAGTGTTATGTGCATGCACATGCATGTTATGCATCCATGCATGAACGTTTTACTTCTGGATCCTGGAACAGCACAGGCAGAGCGGGCTGGATGATTTGGCACTGAGGGCCAGATCCAGCCCATGGGCCATAGTTTGGGCACCCCTTGCATAGATGGTTAGGATGTTCTTAGTGTGTCTCAGATGGAGACAGCCGTATGGATGGATAAATGAATTTTATTCTATTAAAATATATCATTTTCAGTACCATTTTAAATACTAAGACTAAAATCTTGTGGGGCGGGGGGGAAACCTGCCTATAAGGATGACTGAAGAGTGGGTTTCCTACTTCTGTTTGCTATCTGGGATGTTGTCAAGTATGCGAGCAAGTATGCAACAGCTTCACCAATCCCAGGAAGCAAATTTATAACAATTTGTGCTACACAGATTCATAGATTCTGGCCAAAGTGTGCCTAATCTACCTTCAAAACAAGGCTGGAGAAAATCTGGATTATCCATTTCTTCAAAGGGTTTCTAAGTAACACAAAATGTTGTTTCCCTTTTCTGGGCCCAGAACTTGTCAGGCATTTAAGAGAGAATGGAGGGAGGGACAGAGATATTTACAAGGTAATTTGAAGACAAGGAAAAAATAAACGTGCATTGAGGACAAAGGAGAAAGACCAGGAAGAATCAATAATAATAAATAAATGAGAGACTAACCCTTGTGAAAGGCAGACTAAAGAGTTTGTAACACATGTTGCATTTTTATGAAGGTGGATCTTGTTTTTCTTATTTGTATTTTAATTTCTACCTCGGGATCTGAATTTTCATTTAACATACTCCCCAAATAGACAATTTTAACCACTCTTTTGATTTCTTGTGTTCTTCCATTAGCTTGTCGTGAGTTGGTGCTCATCTTATAACCAGATATTTTGTCCTTCAAAGGACTTATTCCAGGTTAATTCCCAAGAACAGCACAAATGGAGAGATTGCCATGCTTTTAATCTGTCTTTATTCTGTTTCTGTAACCATATTTTATCTACTGTATATTATCACATTTTAGCCTGATATGGTCAGATGACTAATCAGTTAGCAAAAGATACTGGTTGCCTGTCCAGTTATATACACAGAACATGGCTACAATGCATATTGTCTTTGGCACCAGCTATTAAAGAATTCCAAACAAAAGACTAAATTTGCCCATCCATTGGGTGAAATGGGATAATTTTATCACAAGGCATTAGCTGTGCAAAGGATGCCAGACCAACACTTGCAATTTTAGGGTAGAACCCAGTATGCTTTGCTCCTCTGCCATAACTTAACATGGACTATGTTACATGATCAGAGAGCAGCCTTCCAAATTCTGTCATGCTACAATGTCATAGGAGAGGCTAGGGTGGTTGATGGACCCAGGAGTTTCTGGACCTACAACACTAATACACCGGGGAACTCCTCATCAAAATCTCCTGGTCAAGGTTCCTACGGGGTGACAGACCACCTCCAAGATGTTGGTGTTGAGCTGCCCACATTGTTGTTGTTGTTGTTTTTCACACCTGTGTTTCACAGATTTTAGCCATTCACTACAGTTAATGCTTCAGGTTAGAACCGACTATACATGCACATATTTATGTCCATTGTTCCATAAGCAAAGCACAGTATGATGACTTGCATATGCAAAACAACTATCAGTGGTTAAACACTAGTCAGAACTTCTATTGTCCCTGAAGGTCCAGCAAACATAATATTTGTCAGCTAATGTATCTGGATACAGGTTAGGAGACAAGATGTTGGATAATGTTGATATTTGTGTGAAACAGCCCTGAGGACTCTTCTAATCTCTTCTTGACATGACAGCTCCTGATGAGACACAGTGAGGTGACCTAAATGGGATGCTGACATTTCACCCAACATTCCTATGCAGAGCCATCCCTACTGTAATGCACAGTATTGGGTGGGGAGGGGTAGCTTAGTATTTAGTAATAAGTTTAGAACCTTTAACTTTCCAAAGGATGTAAAAGTACGGCCATTCTTCAAGAAACCCAGCCTGGACCACAGGTTTCTTTGTACTGTACTTATTACTGCCTGGTTACAAATGCCCTATTCTGGAAGAAAGGATTCGGGATAGTGGGACAGTTGGAGATATCTTTAAAATATAATTTTTATCTAGACTCAACTAGTTTCATTTCCAGCTTCACTACAAGACTCAATTGGCCTTGACTGCTGTAAAGGATGGCCATTATCTTGAAGGATGCATGCCCTTTCTACTTCTATATGAACCTACTAAGTCTTCGTGATCCCATGCACCACATACTCCAGAGTCTGCCCAGAACCATACCCACCGCATCAATGATACTGTCCAGCCATTTCCTCCTATGCTACCTCCTCCTTCTTTTGTCTTTGATCTTTCCTAGCATCAGGGCCTTTTCCAGGGAGTCCTGTCTTCTCATTTGATGGTCAAAGTATTTGACCTTCAGCTTCAGTATCTGTCCTTCCAAGGAACAGTAAGGGTTGATTTCCTTTTTCAGGGTGATCAAATCAGTTGAATGACTGATTTGATCTTCTTGCAGTCCAGGAGATTCTCAAAAGTCTCTCTAGCATCATAGTTTAAAGGCATCTATTCTTCTGCTCACAGCCATATATTACTTCCAGAAAGACCATCTCTTTAACTATGCAGACTTTTATCAGCAAGGTGATGACTCTACTTGTGTTGTGTTCTGTAAAGCAGTGCCTTTAACAATGTACCTTTACCATGTGTTATCAATGTAACCTTTCTGTGTGCAACATTATAACCATCACCTGTATCAATGTAAAGCCTAATAAGGGGACGCGAGCTAGTGACCACCAGAGGGCAGTAGTGAGCGTCCAGCTCTAATGGATCATAGCCATCTGGTCCAGCAGCGCGGGAAGATTCCCCGCGACTTCCTCACCTGGTCAAGAAGGGCGTGACCTCCTACGACGTCACGCAGGCAGCAACCAATAGTCTGTCAACGAGCCACATTCAAATGTATAGCCAGCTGTATATATTGAGCTACCCATCCGCCATTACCACATGTTCCTCCGGATCATCATGCAATAAACCTGTGTTAAGCCAACCCTTCGGCTGTTTCATTGTCTTTGGTCCCTTACACTAAATTGGCGACGAAGGTGGGATATGGCAGCCCACGGGACCAAGACATGCGCCGGTTTCAAAATCAGGAAACCGGGCGACTGGGAGATCTTCGAGATGGACTTCCAGGCCGCACTGATCGAGTCCGAAGTCACGGAAGAGGCGAAGAAAAGGGCCATCTTCACCAGAATGCTCGGACAAGAAACAAAAAGGACCTTGGTGGACCTGATTGCACCGAGGAGGGTGAGCGAATTCAAAGCCAAGGAACTCATGCAGTTGCTGCGTGAGCACGTCCGGCCCGCCACGGCGATGTTTCCCGCTCGGAGTGCGTTTTGGAGGCGAGTCCAAGCGCCCGGGGAGACGGTCACCGCGTTCGTGGCGGCCCTGCGGCTGGCGGCCGGCCCGTGCAAATGGGAGAATGTCGAAATCACCCTCCGAGACTGTGTGCTGTGCGGCCTGAACGACGCCGAAACCCAGCGCACATTAATGAACCAAGAGCCGCCTCCCACGCTGCAGGAGGTCGTCAGAGCGGCCCAGGCCGCAGAAGCTACGAAGGCCGGGGTCCAAGAACTCCAGGACTGGCGGCCAAAGTCGAGCAAAGTAGAGGCTCCGGTGCAGGCGGCCCGGCGAACTTCGAGGTCGTCCACAGAGAGCAGCGACGACGAGGACGTACAGAGGGTCCGGAAGGAGAGCCGACGATGCGACGGCTGTGGCGTGGCCCACGACCGCGTGAAATGCCCCTTCCGGAAGGCCGAGTGCCACAACTGCGGCCGCCGCGGGCACATCGCCAAGGTGTGCAGGAAGAAGCGCGAGTCCCGGAGAAGCTCCCCAGACCGTTCCGCGGGACGAGACCGCCCAGCGAGACCCAAAGACGGCGCCCAGGCCACGCGGAAGCAGGACGGCGTGGGCCGCGTCGCCGACGGCAGCGAGGACGACGCCCCAGTGTTCAGCATGTCTACGGGACACCCCCGCTACTTTGTTGAGGTACTAGTCCAAGGGGTGCCCATTAGGATGGAAATTGACTCGGGGTCCTCGTATTCAATCATTTCCCAGAGGGAGTTTTTCGGAATTGCCCCCCAAAAGCGGCCCAAGCTCAAAGCATTGAGGGCCACGTTACGGGACGTGCAAGGGAACAGTATTCCAGTGTTGGGGGTTGGAGAATTTCAGGTCAAATTCAAGGAGCACGCCGCGTTCCTTCCCCTGGTCGTGCTCAAGGGAGGAAATTGCAGCCTCCTCGGGACTCAATGGTTCCAGCCCCTGGGTTTGTTCATTGGGGGGGTGCATGCCGTGGGGATACACGCTGTTGGGACTGACCCAATTCAGGAGGTGTGCGAGGCGCACCCCGAAGTCTTCAAAATGGGACTGGGGAAATTCAAGGGGCCCCCAGTGACTTTCGACCTGGACCCGGAGGTCCGCCCGGTTCGCCTAAAACCACGCCGGGTGCCGTTCGCACTCAAGGACAAGATAGAGGCAGAACTGGACAAATTGGTGGGTCAGGGGATTCTTGTGCCTGTAGATTCTGCGGAGTGGGAAACTCCAATTGTAACTGCTCTAAAGTCCAATGGGGAGGTCCGCATATGCGCCGACTACAAGTACACCATCAACAAGGCGATCCGCCCGAATGCATATCCGGTGCCGGTAGTCAGCCATCTGCTGGCCAGGTTACACGGGGGGAAATGTTTCGCTAAGCTCGACTTAGCACAGGCCTACCAGCAGCTCACGGTGTCTCCTGCCGCAGCTGCTGCGCAGACCATAGTCACCCATAAGGGGGCGTTCCAGGTGACGCGCCTCCAATTCGGTGTGAATTCGGCGCCAGGAATTTTCCAGTCACTCGTGGAACGCCTCCTGAAGGGTCTGGAGGGGGTGTTGCCTTATTTTGATGACGTGTTAATAACAGGGGAGAGTCGGGCTGAATTGGCCAGGAGGTTGGGGAAGGTCCTGACGATATTCGAAAAGGCGGGGCTGAGGTTGCGAAAGGACAAATGCGTCTTCTTCGCAACCGAGGTTGAATTCCTAGGGTTTTGTGTGACTCCTGAGGGGATAAAACCATCCAAGTCTAAGGTGGCAGCCATCAAGAGAGCCCCCCGCCCCACCTCCAAGCCCGAGTTGCAGTCGTTCCTAGGGCTGCTCAACTTTTACCACTCCTTCCTTCCCCGGAAGGCAGCGGTGGCTGAACCGCTACACAAGCTGCTAAAGAAAGAACAGGCATGGAAGTGGGGCGATGCCCAAGAGAGGGCATTTAGTGAGCTGAAAAGCCTCCTGGCGTCCGACGCCATACTGACCCACTTCGACCCCAAATGTCCAGTAGTTCTGATCTGTGATGCATCTCCAGTGGGGGCGGGGGCGGTGCTGTGCCACATGCTGGAGAACGGAAGGGAGGCCCCGATAGCATTTTACTCCAGGTCCCTGTCCCAAACAGAGAGAAACTACGCACAGACGGACAGGGAGGCCTTAGCGATAGTCTCGGGGACGAAAAAATTTCACGATTTTCAGTATGGCCGCCCCTTCACCATTGTGACGGACCACAAACCCCTGCTAGGCATTTTTACCGCGGATAAGCCCACCCCTCAAATCCTGTCCCCAAGGATGCTCAGGTGGGCCATTTTTCTCAACGCGTATCAGCACGCGTTGGTCTACCGGCCCGGGAAAGAGATCAGCCATGCGGACGCCCTATCTAGGTCTCCCCTTCCCCTAACGCCCAGCCAGGTGAGCATGGGGGAGCGGGACCATCAGGTTCTCATGATAGAGGTGCTGGATTCGCCCCCCGTAGTGCCCGCCGACATCGCCATAGCGACAGAGAAAGACAAAACGTTAGCGACAGTAAGCTCCTGGCTACAGAAAGGATGGCCCGCATCCTCCCCAGCGGAGGAGTTCGCTCCATTTTTCAGAAAAAGGCTGGAACTGTCCCTAGAGAGGGGGTGTCTCTTGTGGGGGCAGCGGGTGGTGATTCCCACTTCCCTTCGGCCGCGGGTGCTCAAGCTGCTGCACGTCAGCCACCCCGGCATCGTGCGATCCAAGGCGCTGGCCCGGAGTTACTTCTGGTGGCCCCAGCTAGACGCCGACATCGAGCACATGGTCGGCACTTGTGAAAGCTGCCAATGCTCCAGACCAGAGGAGGCCCGCCTTCCCCACAGGGAATGGGACGCGGCTAAGGGGCCGTGGTCCCGGGTGCACGTAGATTTCGCGGGCCCATTCAGAGGCACCCTGTTCCTCCTTGTAGTGGACGCTTTCTCCAAATGGTTGGAGGTTATCCCAGTCACGAGCACCTCCTCGGCCCAGACCATTAGGCATTTGCGGAAGCTCTTTTCCATGTTCGGCATACCCGACACGTTAATTAGCGACAACGCTAGTTGTTTTACGTCCTCCGAGTTTAGGGCATTCATGGAGATTAACGCCGTTCGGCATATCACCTCTGCCCCCATTCACCCGGCCACCAACGGCCAAGTAGAGCGCCTCGTCCGCACCACGAAGGACGCGTTGCGGCGCATGGGCCCAGGGGATCTGAACCTGCAAGTGTGTCAGTTTCTGCTAGGGTACAGGGTAACCCCATTGGCGTCAGGATACTCCCCCGCAGAGCTCTTAATGCGCAGGAAGCTGACCACCATCCTCACTAGGCTAGACCCCACGAGGGTAGAGGACAAAGGAAGGAACATCGGGCTGGAAGTCACAAAGAGTTTCAGCATAGGCACCCCCGTGCATTGCAGGAATTACGCCAGCACGGCCCCAGCCTGGGTGCCGGGCGTAGTCGTGGAACAAACCGGCCCCGTGTCGTACCGCGTGGAATCCAGCACAGGGCTCCTATGGAGGCGGCACGCGGACCAGCTCCGACGCAGGATCTCCGATGAGCAGGACACGGGTCACGCAGGAAATAAGTCAGCGTTAGGGTTCTCCCCCACCCGTTTAGCCCAAGGGGGAGGAGAAGGGGACCGTGGGCCCCCACCAAGGGGGGAGGAGGATATCCTCGTAGATACCCTGGGGGATCTTTCCGAGGAGGAGGAACCCGACCCCATACATATCTCGCGGAAAGTCCCCACAAACACGGGTACCCCTACCAACTTAGATTTTGATTTTCAGAACCGGGGGGGGTGTTTCGGAGTGGTCCCCCACCCGTCCTAGCGAGAGGAGGGGTTTTTCGTTAGTCCCGACGGCCCCCGGTCTGCCCACAATGGAGTTTTTCCCTTCCCCTAAGGCCGCCAGACAGCGGCAAGCCACTAACAAGTCTCCCTCTCCCATTTCAGGACAAGGGACCAGGGAACAAAGAAGCAATAACGCCCCCGGGGGGGCAGCCCTCTTCACGGCCCAAACGCACATGCAACAAGCCATCTTGGCTGAGAGACTTCGTCTCATCCTAGGGGGGAGGGATGTTGTGTTCTGTAAAGCAGTGCCTTTAACAATGTACCTTTACCATGTGTTATCAATGTAACCTTTCTGTGTGCAACATTATAACCATCACCTGTATCAATGTAAAGCCTAATAAGGGGACGCGAGCTAGTGACCACCAGAGGGCAGTAGCGAGCGTCCAGCTCTAATGGATCATAGCCACCCGGTCCAGCAGCGCGGGAAGATTCCCCGCGACTTCCTCACCTGGTCAAGAAGGGCGTGACCTCCTACGACGTCACGCAGGCAGCAACCAATAGTCTGTCAACGAGCCACATTCAAATGTATAGCCAGCTGTATATATTGAGCTACCCATCTGCCATTACCACATGTTCCTCCGGATCATCATGCAATAAACCTGTGTTAAGCCAACCCTTCGGCTGTTTCATTGTCTTTGGTCCCTTACACTAAATTCCCTTACACTAAAACTTGGCTCAAAGTTAGTGTTCACACCATTGTAGTTGTCAGGGACATTAAGGTTCTTCTTGTATAGCTTTTCCTGTGTATTCCTTTAATTTCTCCTGTTTTCCTGATCTCTAGTCCTTCCCCTTCTGTTGTTTCCTCCTATTATTTTGCACTGTTCATTTAAGAAGATCTCATTATCTTTTCTTGCTATTTTCTGGAAATCTACATGCAGCTGGGTGAGTGTTTCTCTTTCACCTTTGCCTTTTACATTATTTTTTTCCTCAGCTATTTGTAAAACCTCATCACACAGTCACTTCATTTTCTTGCATTTCTTTTTCTTTGGGATGGTTCTTAATGCTGCCTCCTGTACAATGATATGAACCTCTGTCCATAGTTTTTCAGGCACTCTGTCAAATCTAATTCTTTAAATCTATTCTTCTCCACCGCTTTATATTCATGAGGGATATGATCTAGGTCAGCCATAGCAAACCTATGGTATGCATCCCAGAGGTGGCACGCAGAGACCTCTTTCTGGGCATATACAATGATAGGGTCAAACCCTGCCCCACCTGGGGCCAATGAGTGCATGTGCACATCACCCTTATTTGGGCTCTGCAGGGCTTGGTGCCACCCCGGCAGGCCCATGGTAGTGGGGGTGAGGATTGCCTGGGGGGGGGGGCTGGGTGGCACCAAGCCCTGCAGAGGCCAAACACCACCCCTGTTTGAACTCAGAAGGACTTGGTGCTGCCCTGGCAGGCCCGAGGCAGTGGGGGTGGGACTTGCCTGTGTGTATGTGGGTGGGTGGGTGGGGGGAGGCTGGACGGTACCGAGTCTGAGCCACAGTCAGTTCCATGTCTCATATTTACTGACTGCATAGCACTTCTCCATCTTTGACTGCAAAGTACACAATCAATCTGATTTCAATGTTGGCTGTCTGGTGATGTTCCCATGCAGAGTCACCTCTTAGGTTGTTGGAAAGGGTGTTTGTTATGACCAGTTCATTCTTTTGACAAAACTCTATTAGACTTCGCTTTGCTTCATTTTGTACTCCAAGGCCAAACTTGCCCATTAGTCTACATTTCTACAACATTCTACAAAGTTATTTAACATTTACCATCCTGCCCCTCTTTTTTTAACTGCTGTAGTCATTAAGTGATTTAGAACAAGTGCTAATTATATACAGATGACACTGAGATCCATCTCCATAAATTTGATGTGGCCATGGCCCTTGGATCAGTGACTATACTCAGCGGCAGGATGGATGAGGACCAATAAATTGACAATGAATCTTAGCAAGATGGAGGCTTTTGGCAGGGCCGTAGCCAGGGGGGGCAGGAGTGGTGGCGAAAACCCTTCTGAGCTAAAAGCCCACCCCCCCGAAACCCACTCCATGATGTCAATGCTATATATGTGAGTGTGACATTGTTGCCCCTCCTGAATTTTTTTTGCCCCTCCTGAAATTTTTTTTGCCCCCCAAATCTAGAATCCTGGCTATGGCCCTGGCTTTTGGTATGAGCAGTTCTTGGATCTAAAAATATGTAGATACCTGTTTGGAATAGAGCTATACTCCTTCTAAGGAACAGCTTATTTGGAGAATGAGGGACACTCCTAAATACATCTTTGGCTCACATGTTGTAACAACTTGCTCTGACTTCTATAGATACAGCACAATCATGGTGATATATGCAGCAATAATCTCAAGAGTAGATTCTCATAATGCACTAGATGTGGCTGCTCTGAAGACTGGTTCAAAAGTTGAAAATAATGCAGAATGCAGCATTATGGGTGGGGTTGGGACTTCTCTTTATCAGTATGGAGCACCTTCATTGCAGGAACTATACTAGCTGCCAAATTCTACGAGGACAGATTTATGTTAGGGAGTAATAGTCTACCTTGGCACTCCAGGTGTTTTTGGACTTCAATTACCAGAAGCCCAAGTTAGCACTCCTGTTGATCAGGTCGTCTGGGAACTGAAGTTCAAAAACACCTGGAGTGCCAAGGTTCACCATCACTGTGCTAGAGTTTGAAGCCCTTAATAATGTGAGGTGAGGATATTTTAGGGCATGTCTTTGCCTTTATCAACTGCCTGGTATCTGATGTCATTGGGTAAAATGTGTCCCTTTTAGGTTCTGCATAAGGTCCATTTACTAGTACATATGTTGGTCTCAGGCATCCTGGGCAAGAAATGCAACAACCTATATAAAACATCTGATAGAACAACAACAAAAAAGGGAGGGGGTTTCAACCTATTTGTCTCATTGTGTCGAGTGGTGGGTAATAAAGAGGGAGACACTGTGGGTTGGTAAAATTTGATGACTCTCATGAGCTCTCATGACCTACCTCAAACCTGGTAGGTGCTGGTGAGAAAAAGCACATCATTTTCAGCCTGAAGAGGGAGACAATGTTAAAGTGGAAACCTCGGCTAAATTACTCTTCAGACTGCAATTCCCATAAACCTTTAGGCAGCAGCAAAACACTTATTACCACCAAGCTCAGCCAATGTTGGGATGCTTATGCTGTTTAACAGTGCTTGCAAATAATTTCACTGCTGGCGCCCCTGCCCTCCTCCTCCTCCTTCTCTTCTTCTTCTGTGTCTAAGCAAGACACGAAACTGCCAAAATGAAGGCAACTGTTGGGGAGATGACCAGATTTAAGTCTCTTTGCATAAATTCTCTTCTTTTTTTCTGTGCAAATCCATTCAGAATATCTTTTTGCTGATGAGGAAAAAAGTCTGTGCGTATATTTCTGCACATTTTTCAAAAGGCAGCAGTCATAGATATTTTAATATATGCACGTCTCAGGTACACACATTTTTTTCCTTTTGAAAAAGCACTGAAACCAGAAAAAGTATGGGTCTTTCAATCAAATTATGTCCCACTCCATCTTGATTATGGGAGGTGTAGATTTAGTAAAGTTTTGTAAACCATCCATGGAGCTTATTTTATTATCTAAGTTTTTTGTATCACATTGTTGTGGATTTTTGATACAAGCCATCATAAGAGCATACCTGCTGACTGAGCAGTCTTACCATCCTGCTAACAGCTTTCATTTCAATCAATATTTCCTTCTTTGGTTCTCTGCATAATATCAGAGTGACAACTGTGAAGCACACTTCTCTGTCCCTTTAATAAGAATGAAATATCAGATTGAATTAGAGGAAGATCCTGCCATCTAGTGGTCCAAAGAAAGATTGCTAAGCCTAAATATGTGTGTTAGTTACATAATAGAGCCCAAATATATAGTCTAGTGATGGCAAACCTTTTAGAGACCGAGTGGCCAAGGAGGAGGCAGCGGCACATGGACAAGCACTGCAAGTGCCCACACATCCATGTGATGCTGCTAACACACCTTTGGCAAATTCATCACGTGGGTGCGTACTCATGGGCATGGTTAGCAGCACATTGGCGATGTCACGTGTGTGCCCCTCATGGGTGATCTCCACCCCATGGGCACTCCCCATCCCAAAGCTGTGCTCCCCACCCCTGACATTGCTCCCCACCCACCCCGGATGCACCCAACTCCTAGGAGGGGTGGGGTGTCTGGTCATCTTACCTCACCAGCCAGGATTTCAGCTTCCTCTTAGGCAGAGGGAGAAGGGTGGTGGGGAAAAGGCACTGGCTAGGCTGGTTGGGGTGGGGCTTCCTCTTGCTGGTGCATGTGTTTAGTGTTCAAGAACCAAGACAATAGAAACAGCCAAAGTCTGGCTTAACTCATCTTTATTGCATGATGGTCAGGGGGAACATGTGGTAATGGCGGACGAACAGCTCATTATATACAGTGGCTATACATTTGAATGTGGCTCCTCGGTAGCTCATTGGCTACTGTCTGCGTGACGTCACCCTTAGTCACGCCCTTCTTGTCCAGGTGAGGCAGTGGCGGGAATATTCCCGTGGCTGTATGCATTTGGAGAATTTGTACCATGTGAGCTGGATGCTTGCTACTGCCCCCAGTGGTCACTAGCTCGCGTCCTAATACAGAAGGTTGCAGTGTTACTTTTAGAGATTGTTACATTCACTCATTTGTGTGGTTACATTGACTTAAAGGCACATTACAATCCATACACAACACCCCTCCCCCCTAGGATGAGACGAAGTCTCTCATCCAATGTGGTTTACTGCATGAGCGTTTTGGGCGTAAGGCTGGCTGACTTGTCCCGGGAAGGCTATCGCTTCTGTGTTCCCTGGGCTCTTGTCCTGCAACAGGAGAGGGAGACTCGTTAGCGACTTGCTGCGGTTCTGCAGCTTTTGGGGTAGGGGTAAACTCCATTGTGGGAAAACCGGGGGCATTGGGGACTAACGAAAAACCCCGCTCCTCGCTTGGATGGGTGGGGGACCACTCTGAAAAACTCCCCCGGTTTTGCAACTCAAAGTCAAACTCATGTTCTGGGATATCTGTGGGGGCATCCACCAGGATATCTGTGGGGACAAACTTATTCCCTTCCCCCCTTGGTGGGGACCGCTGGTCCCCCTCTCCTCCCCCTTGGGCTAAACAGGTGGGGGAGAACCCTAACACTGAGCCCTGATGCGCGGTTTCCACGCCCTGACTACTGGGAACCCATCACCGGAGTTGGTCTGCATGTCACCTCCAGAGTAGACCCGTGCTGGTCTCAACGCAGTACAACACAGGTCCAGTTTGTCCAATGACTACCCCCGGAACCCAGGCTGGTCCTGCAGTTGCGTAATTTCTGCAATGGACCTGAGCGCCTATTTCGAAACTCTTGGTGCCCGCTATCCCAATGCTCCTTCCAGTGTCTTCCACCCTTGTGGGGTCTAGCCTGGTCAGTATCGTGGTCAGCTTCCTGCGCATGAGGAGTTCTGCGGGCGAGTAACCTGACGCCAGCAGTGTCACCCTATAACCCAGCAGGAATTGGCATAACTGTAGATTCAGTTCCCCGGGGCCCATGCGCCTCAGCACTTCCTTTGTTGTATGCACGAGGTGTTCTACCTGACCGTTTGTTCCTGGGTGAAAAGGTGCGGAGGTGATGTGCCGGATAGTGTTTATGTCAATGAATGCCTGGAACTCGGCGGACGTGAAACTACTCGCGTTATCACTCACAAGTACATCGGGTATCCTGAATGAGCTGAACACCTTGCGCAATTGCTTAATGGTTGCGGCTGATGAGGTGTTTGCCACTGGGATAACTTCTAACCACTTGGAATAAGCATCCACTATGAGGAGGAAAAATGAACCTCTGAAGGGACCTGTGAAATCTATGTGCAGGAGAGACCATGGCCCTTTGGCTGCGTCCCATTCTCTGTGCGGAAGTTGGGACTCTTCGGGCCGAGAGCTTTGGCAACTCTCGCAACTGCTCACCATGTGCTCTATGTCAGCGTCTAACCTGGGCCACCAGAAATAGCTCCTGGCCACAGCCTTGGAGCGGACAATTCCCGGATGGCTGACGTGCAGTAGCTTGAGCACCCTTGCTCTCAAAGATTCAGGGACGACCACCCGCTGGCCCCAAAGGAGGCAACCCCTCTCCATGGACAGTTCTAACCTCTTCCTAAAAAATGGGGCAAATTCTGCCACTGGGGAAGACGTTGGCCACCCTTTTTTGCACCCAGGAGCTCACTAGAGCCAACGTCTTATCTCTCCCTGTCGCCTTGGCGATTTCCGCGGGTACTATTGTGGGTGAATCCAGAACCTCTATCATGAGTACTTGGTGATCTTGTTCCACTTCACATGCGGGGTTGCCCACGTGAGGCAGAGGTGACCTCGAGAGTGCGTCCGCATGGCTTATGTCATTTCTGGGGCGATAAACCAACGTGTTCTGGTACGCGTTTAGAAAAATGGCCCATCTCAGCATTCTTGGGGACACAATCTGTGGTGTGGGCATGTCTGCGGTGAAAATGCCTAGCAGGGGCTTGTGGTCAGTCACGATGGTGAAGGGGCGGCCATATATAAAGTCATGAAACTTCTTTGTTCCAGCGATTATTGCAAGTGCCTCCCTGTCTGTCTGTGCATAGTTACGCTCTGCCTTTGACAGGGATCTGGAGTAGAATGCCACTGGGGCTTCCCGCCCGCTGTCCAACACATGGCACAGGACCGCCCCCACCCCCACTGGTGAATCATTGCATACCAGAACTACTGGCTTCTTGGGATCGAAATGGGTCAGGATGGCCTCAGAGGATAAGAGTTGTTTCAGCTCATTGAATGCTCTCTCCTGACTCTTGCCCCATCGCCAAACCTCATCCTTCTTTAATAATCTATGAAGTGGCTCCACCACCGATGCCTTCCTAGGCAGGAAGGAATGGTAAAAATTCAGGAGCCCCAGGAACGATTGCGATTCGGGCTTTGTGGTGGGGCGAGGAGCATTTTGAACAGCAGCCACCTTTGACTCAGAGGGTTTTATGCCAACTGGGGTTACCCGGAAACCTAGAAACTCTACCTCTTTTGCGAAGAACACACATTTGTCTTTCTGCAGCCTCAAACCCGCTTTCTCGAATACTGTCAGTACCCTGTCTAGCCTTTCGGCCAATTCTGACTCGCTCCCCCCCCCGTTATCAATACGTTGTCAAAATATGGCAAGACCCCCTCCAAACCCTTCAAAAGATGCTCCACTAATGATTGGAAAATGCCTGGAGCCGAATTTACGCCAAACTGTAGGCGCGTCACCTTAAACGCCCCTTTGTGGGTGACTATCATCTGTGCAGCAGCTGCAGCTGGGGTTACCGAAAGTTGCTGGTAAGCCTGCGCCAGGTCCAACTTCGCAAGACACTTTCCCCCATGTAACCTGGCCAACAAGTGGCTGACTACCGGCACTGGATAAGCATTTGGGCATATTGCCTTGTTAATTGTACATTTGTAATCAGCGCAAATTTGAACCTCCCCATTAGCCTTTAGCGCTGTTACAATAGGAGTTTCCCACTCTGCAGAATCAACTGGGACTAGAATTCCCTGGCCCACCAACTTGTCCAGTTCTGCCTCTATTTTGTCCTTTAGAGCAAAAGGCACCCTTCGCGGTTTGAGCCTTATCGGCCGGATCTCCAGGTCCAGGTCGAATGCAACTGAGGGGCCCTTGAATTTTCCGAGTCCCTTCTTGAATACCTCGGGATGCGCGTTACACACCTCCTGTATTGGATCAGTTCTGACAGTATGCACCCCCCTATGAACAACCCCAGGGGCTTAAACCATTGTGCCCCCAGGAGGCAACAGGCCCCCTCCTTGAGAACAACCAGAGGGAGCTCCGAGGCGTGTTGCTTGTATTGCACCTTGAATTTTCCCACCCCCAACACCGGGATGCTATTTCCCTGCATGTCTCGCAACATAGACTTCAGTGCTTTGAGTTTGGGCCGCACGTTGGGGGAAATTCCGAAAAACTCCCTCTGGGAAATAATGGAATAGGAGGAACCCGAGTCTATCTCCATCTTAACGGGAACCCCTTGCAACAGTACCTCAACAAAGTAACGTGGGTGTCCCAAGGACACGCTTTGGACCGCCGCATTGTCGTCGCTGGGGATGCGCCGGTACACTCCATGTACCTCGACGTCACTGTCGTCAGAGACTCGGCCCACGCTGTCCTGTTTCCTCGAGGGCCAGATGCCCTCCTGCTTCCTTGGGGGATGGTCTGTTGAGCCCTTGTGGTCTCCGCGCCATCGCCTGCAAACCTTGGCGATGTGGCCCTACCGTCCGCAGTTGTGGCACTCAGCCTTCCGGAACGGGCACTTGCTGCGGTAATGGGATGCCCTGCAGCCGTTGCAACATCAGCCATCCTTCCACACCTTCCGGATGTCCTCATCCTCGCTGCTCTCCGTGGAGGAGTGTGGCGCCCACCTGGCCACTTGCACCGGGGCTGCTGCCCTGTCGGGTTGTGGGGGCCTTTTTCTGAACCCCTTAACCCCGGCTCTCATGGCTGCTGCCGCCTGTGCCTCCTTGTGTTGCTGGCTAATCTTTCTCACTCTAGGTCAAGTGAAGGGAACTGCAGAATGAACTCACCAAAGGGTGCCTTCATTTTGACAGGTTCACGTCTGGCCTAGTAATGGAAGAAGAAGTCTACTAATAATGAGAAGTTGTTCTTGCCAAAATCTTGACCAAATACCAAGATCAGGAAACGTAGCTATGCCACCATCCAGAAGGGAGGAGGAAGAATGGGCTGAAAGTTTAGAAATATCTTTGACATAAGCTCAGGTGGAAAGATCATCTTACCCTGACAGAGATCCAAGGTGCTCAGCTTACAAATAGGGAAAAGCACAAATCCTGACAGTCAAGAACGAATCCTGCCAAACTAATGTTATATCATTTTTAATTGGGTAACTTACTTGGTAGACAATGGGAATACAGTAATACCTCATACAGAGGGAAACGAAGGCGCCATGGACTGCATTGCCATTACAAACCCCTATTTAGAACTTTCCTCCAAGGCATCCTTGTGTGGGGTTTGAGGGTGAGTCTATTTCAGTGTGTGTGTGTGTGTGCATGTGTGTGTGTGTGTGTGTGTGTGTGTGTGAGAGAGAGAGAGAGAGAGAAGGGGAAGGTGGGGTGATCTCAGGGGGAGGAAGGGTGGTTTCAAGAGTGGCCCAAGAAATTTTATTCAAAAAAATAAAAATAAAAATAGAACCATAAAAAATAGTATTTTGTGAGAAGAATCACATGGGGGAAAACCTCTTGACTACAGTTTATTTTAAACTGACAAAGGCTGCCAGCCCTGGGCAGGGATTTGCGGGGTCTTAGAGATGTGATCTCCCTGACAGCCCTATCCAACACATGCACAGTTTGAATAATGCAATGATGTCATGTGGCTGTCCCGGTTTGGTGGGAGAGAATTATGTCAACCCTATCACCACCAGAGGCCTAGAGGTAGGTCATCTGGCTGTAATGTCTTCTATTAGTCACATGGAACAGATGTAATTCAACATCTCAATGGGTGGGAACAGCATGGAGGCATCTTTTTACTCAAGAGTAAGCAACCCTTGTGATCTTATTTTCACAGGGTGGTTAGCAATTTAAGATGTCAGTGTGTTTAGCCACCTGTCAAGCAAGGCCCAGATTATTATCATTGAAAGATATTGCCCTGAAGTACAGAATCACACACAAAATGTATTCGGATTTTGACAGGGCTTTTGCATGTAGCTTTACTATATATCACTTCTGGTCCTCCTTTGAATGACTGTTTGTAAGCCCAGCTCATGGGCACTGCTTGATCTGCTTGTTCAGACAGCTGCTTTCTTCTGTCCCCTATTGAGGAATAACTCTCTTTCACAACAATCAGCAAGAAGATGAAGGAAGAAACATATTGTTACCCTTGTTTGCTGACAGCTGCAGTAGTATATGCAGAACATCTCATAACAACATGGGAGGCTATGATAGAAAGGAAGGCTATGTAAAAGATCCCCACAGATCAGAACATTTGCTTTTGAATCTTGAATACATTTGATTTACAAGTGTTTGTAGATCTCTCTGGCAAGTAATTTACTATAGAAGTGGTTTTGAAGCTATTTTGGATCATATCATATCGAAAGGGGAAGAAGTTGCATTATCTCTTGCTCACAGACAAGTAATCAACCATGTTCAAATGAAACTTCTTCTTTGCTTCCTCTTTTACCCCTTCAGGTGTCGAGGGAGATACAAGGTTCTTGCTCTGGCACTTCTTGCTGCCTCCAACAACATTATTTGGTGTTCTTGCAATGTTTCTTTGATGTTATCTCTCCACCTTCCTCTGGGTCTGCCTCATGGTCTTTGTCCTTCTTCTCTTTCCACATATGCCTTATATGGTATGAAATTCCAAGACATTCTCTCTAAATAGGCAAACCAATTTATTTGTTGCCTCTATAACTAATTTAAGATGCGTTCTATTCAGTGGTGGGCATCAGCAGGTTTGCACCAGTTTGCAAGAACCGATAGCAGAAATTCTGGCTGGCCCCGCCCATCCAAATTTTGAAATAAAGTAGTCCTAATTTGGGTGCAATGCAGGGCTTTCCCCCTAGCCACGCTCACCATACCATGCCCACAGTGTGTTAGTAAAAAAATTTGAAGCCCACCACTGGTTCTATTCCAATTCTTTCTTTTATAATCTCATTTCTAATTTTATCCCTTCCAGTTACTCCAACAGGTTTCCTCAGACATCTTATTTCTGTGGTGATTAACTTTCATTTATGTTTTGTTGTAAGTGTCCATGTTCGGCACTGGTAACATAGGGTGGAAATTAATATGCTTTGTATGAGGTGTTTCTTTGTACCAATCAAATGGATCAAAATGTTGAATTTGATAGGCCTTTGATATGTTCCACCAGGACTCTTCCTAGGTTTCCAATATAGTTGTTGTTGTTTTTAATTTAGTATGGCTGGGTAATACTTGCTGATTGTAAAAATCTGTATTTCCCAGAAAGCTAATGCAAATGGGGTTCCTTCTTCTGCTTATCATTAGACTGAGTGAAGTGGCAGCAAGATTTGTAAGGAGACAAGTGTCTTTCACATGGATTGCCTTAAACCATCTAATCTAGCCTGTTTCCACTCCATTGCCAGTCCAATCTACTTTTGCGCATAAAATGAATGGAGCAGTGCCTTATTTTTCACCTGAAAGAGCAAAATATCTTGGGTCACCCCGATAGCTAGGCTTTGGTGGCTTGTGGACTGAAGTGAGAGGACACCTCAACCTGAAATGGTGCAGGAATACAACCCATCTCCTGTGATCCATAAGCAGCCCAGGCAGCTAAATTTGGTTAGGGTTTATGAGCTCAAAAGCCATACCTGAGCCTTCTGAAGCACTTGATTCTAGGAACGTATTTCTTATTCATTGGACAAAGGAAAGTGTCAAAGAGCTTAGGCAATTGTTGACAGAAAAATCCAAAGCAGGCATGACTGGAATTTATGTCTGAGCAGGTTACACAGTATTAGGTAGTCACTAAGCAACTTCCAGAAAGACAGAAGTGTATCAACCAAATTACACATTATAAGTACCATGTTACTGGAAGCTGAGATCGCATTGATATTCCATTGGTGTGATTCTGGTTAGATATTCAAGTCAGAGAAATCAAGTTAGGAGACAAAATCTGTGCTTTGTATCCAGAAGACCATTCACAAAATGAAGCAAGGTAATTTACTAACTACTTAAGAAATTCTCTCTTCTAAAGATGCACTCCCTATGACATTTAACTTGACCTAAGCTTTGACAGCAAAAGCATAGAAAAGATTCCTTGGTCTAATACATTTGAAACCTCTGTAATGTTTTCACACACATTATAGTTTCCTGGCACTGTGAAGGCTAACATGTTTATTGTGTCATAAATTTGGTTTGTGGGGAGGACTAGAGTCCATTAATCAAATCCATGCAATGTCATTCTTAGCAGGCTGGCAGGTATATAGAGATGCATGGGTCTAGAGAGAGAAAATTGTGAACAGTGGGATCAGACAGAGATAAACTTAATTGTTTGGAAAGGCCTCTTTTTTGAGATATCTCTTCTTTACAAATCTCTGAAAAAAGCAAGGCCAGGTTGCAGAATTTTAACCCAATGTTCTGTATCATTGTTGCATTTGATTTTCTGAGATGGCTGCAATTTTCCTTCCAAAGTGCTCCAAAATGACACTAGATGCAGGGCAAGATACAGAATCGCAGCTAAGTGTCAAGACAGTTGGGTGCCGTTCATCAGGAAGTGATAACTGATATCTACTTAAACTTGATTCATCCTTTTTGAACTACTAAAAATATTTAGAATCACTCTCTGTTCCTTGTAATAGCTTTAAATAAAATGTTCTATTAATTGTAACTACAAACAGCCTAGTGTCATCTCTGGATATGCTTTCATTCTAAAGGACCTCATTTTCAATCTGCATTGGTACAATATCTACTACAAGAATAAAACTATGGCTCACATTGAAGGCATGGGTCAAGTAACAAATTAGATAATGGACTCAGCCCTCTGAACCACCAACATTTCGTGTCTGGCTGTGGTTGGTAGACCTCAGTGTCCTAGTAAGAAAAATAAAATAGCTGGCATTAACTTGCATAAAATGAGTTCTTCATTTTTCTTTACTCCCTGCCTAGATATTGTCTTCATAGAGTTATTATTAAACCAAAGCGTACTTTATCAAATACACTTACATAACCTCCTTATACTAGTTATTAATGATTGTTTCATTTTATATTGTAATTACTTCCATGACAACCAATTATATTGACTCTCAGGGCTGAAAGATTAGGAACTCCAGGGGGAAAGAAACAAAAAGAACAATAATTTCTTTTTTTAAAGGAGATCCCATTTTCATTAAAATGACTATAGTGAGGAAATAAAAGAGTCTTCTGTAAGTGTAAGAAATAAGTGGTTTCTACTGAGATTATTTTTCAGTGATTCCCTTAGAAACAGCCAGTTAACATGCTCATTTATGATAAGCAGTACAAAATAGGCTTTCTGTTGGTTGGCTGTTTTCTAGTTTGGCTTCTATGATTGCTTAGTTGTCTTTAAGGAAATGTTGCAACAATTTGTGTTGAGTCTCAGATATTCACATTATGAAGTAATTGTCACAATTAAGTGAATAGTGTGTAAAGTCACATTTGGACCAGCTCTGTCCCTTTTTATGTATTACTGCCAATACAGTAGGAGGAATAAAGGAGTTTTGCAGATGTCATCTAAAAAACATCATCCATTACAGTGTCAAAGATAATCTTTGGGAATGGTAAACCAACTCTGAGTAGTCTCTACCTAGAAAAACCTGGAAAGGATTTCCATAAGTAGGAACTGACTTAACTTTACACTATTGTCGCTGTTGCTCATGCTGTTATTATTAAAATATAAAAAATATAGTCAGAAACTATTATAAAAAGATTGACTGGTATTATGTAATAGATACAATTCTAACCAAAAACTTAAACAGTTAGACTATGGTCTCACAAAGCAAAATAAAATAAAAAAAATTAAAACTATCACTTTAAAAGCATACAAACATAGAAATGAATCAAAGACACGACATCAGGAAAAGATCCTAACTGGTTCTTTGTTCATGACTACACAAACGTTAGCCAGTGTAATTCACCATTCAGGTGGAAAACTATAAGAGAAAACAAATTGTGGCAGACATAGTTCAGTTGAAGTTATTTTTAAGAGCGGTCACCACCAATGGAGTCAGTGATCCCAAATAAACTCTGGCTCAAAACCAACCCTGCAAGACAGAATTACTGCTACCACATCTCTGAGTCCTCCAACTCAGAGGAGGTCTGAGCCTTCACTAGACTTTTCTCAGAGGAGATCTGAGCCTTCACTAGACTGTTCAGAGAATTAAGGCTTGAAATCAGAAAAGTGTTTTCTCACAAAATCTCAAACAGACTAGTTCTGAGGTAGAATGATTAGATAAGCAAGCATAAAAGTAGTATGAGTCCCCCACTGCAACTCCATTTTGTCTTAGCCTTTAAGAGGCTTTCTGCTTGCATGCATAGTCTTAAATCACAGTGCATAAGTACTATAGCCACACTTAGGATAGGGTAGATTGTAAGATATATACAGGCAAAAGGCTAAACCTAAAGTGAGATTAAATGTGAAATGTATGCTTTGAATATAGGCCATAAATCATAGATAATATCTCCATAATAAATATTTAAGGTTAAAGAGTTGTTTAATGAATAAATAATTATCATCTACAATTTTATAGAACTAATTGGGAAAGCAGTGAATTGAAGAGCAACCTGGGACAGTTATGCTATGAAGGAATAGTTCTATGCCCTGTAGAAAAATCATAGGATTGAGTAATCTGGAAGCATTGCCTGGTACATACAGAAATAAATGACTGGACCACAGAGAGTAGAATTACCTATAGCTGATAAAGGTAGACTAAAGTTCTCCATACTTAAAAAGATGGGCTAAAACTGGGATGACAGCCAACTTGTTTCAGATAATTAAGCTTAATTAGGTTATGTCCATTTTGTCCTGGAAGGGGGAGTTGAAGTGGAATAAAAAGCTGTGAAGCAGGACTCTTCAGTGTTGTACCTTCAATGTGGAGCATCTTCTCAGGACTTATGGCAACCCAGATACTTTGTCTTGCTAAAGGCTCTATCCTTTGTTGGTGTGAGTGTTCAATCTTTTAATCTTCTTATTCCTTTGCCTTACTTCTGTTTTCTTAAATAAAAGTAACTTCATTGAAGCTCTGTTTTTGTGTCTGAAAAGTTATCAAAGTGTTGACAGATGATCTGGGTGTATGTAACAAACTGAAGGAATATGGTAAGATCTCTTTTCACTGAATCAATGAATTAGGTAAGCCATAAGGCTGATCTGGGATCTAGTTCCAAAATAATTTTCCTAAAATATCTCACACCAGTAACAGACACAGTAAAAACACACACCAGGGATTTAAAATTCTTTTATAGTTGCTTTATTTATCAATTCAAACTTAGCACAAGACTTAACATTATTTGGTTCTGTGACTAATGCCATTGTGGTGGGTTAAAAGAGGAAGACAGAAATGATAGATTTCTTGGACTTTCATTTTACCAGTATGTTTTATTTATCTATTTATCCCTCCCCGCCCCCGCTCCCCCAAAAAACACACACACAAAAAAAAACCTGCTTTGTGTGGGTCACCAAGCAGCTGTTAGTAGATTCAAGCACCAGCAAAAATATCCTATGGAGTCAACTCCTGACATTCAGAATAGTTAGAAGAACATACTTCTCCCTTTGTAAAAAAATCACATCCACACTCATTCCCCTTGGAAAATAAGAAAGCTGGTGTTCTTTTGAATGGATGTTGCAGTCACAAAGATAACAGAAATTCTAATTCCAGCTAAGCAAGATGGAGACACAGAGAGCCATGGCCATCTCTTCTTCTTCAAAATGAAGCAAGGTATGCATCTTCCCTGACCTCTTGCAGATAGGGTCTAGAGCAGTGGTTCCCAACATGAGGCTCATGCCCCACAGGGGCATTCAGTACATTGGCTGATCAGTGCTTTGGAGAATTGACTAAGGCTTCTGGGAATTGAGGTCCAAAAAACAAAGGTTGGGAAACGCTAGTCTAGAAGGAAAATGAGAGAAGGAAAGAAGTCATATCAGCAAGTCTCATTGCGGTTTCCCCATGCCCATCGGGCATGGAAACGGCCCTTGCAGAGGCCGCTTCAGGAGGACGCTCCTTGAGCCGCGGGCTCTGCGGGCAGCCAAATTAAGGGGGGTGAATAAAGTATAGGGTTTGATTCACCCAATTACCGTGACCTGACCTGCGACTCGGCCAAGTAAGCAGATAGCTGACTTCTGTCAAGCATTAAGTACATAGTTCATCTCCCAGTTCGGGAAATCCCTGGCGCAGATAAGCCATGTTTGTCCCTGCCTAATCCCCAAGACAATGAGGTCCCTGAACCCATGTTTGCCCCAGCTGATTAAACTCCCCTTTGAAGAATTCCCCATTAACCCGTGTACGTGAGTGAGGTAATTTTCCTGTCAGGTGACAGCTTGCCACCGTTGCGCTTTTTTCCCTATAAATGATGTTGCCTTTTTCCAATAAACCACTGATCTGATCTCGCTCCTGTTGCCTCGTGTTGTCATTGATCAGTCTCCTCCGGGCTCTAACGCCGCCCTAGCGGCCAGACATCGCTACAGCTGGTGACCCCGACGTGATTTACTCGTGAGTAAGAGACCCCGGAGAGGTCTACTCGTGAGTAGCGATCCACGCGGTCCGGTTCTGCGCTTGAACCGCGACCCGCCAGCCCGGAGGATAGCGCGGCGCTCTGGTCGGCAGCCAGCCGGACAGAGGACGGCCCGCCGCGAGGCATTCGAGAGGCATTCCTACCGCTCACTCCCCGCTTTCGCGAGGTTTGCCATAGAGGGAAACGCGTTCCGCTCAGGGCAGGCTGCGAGCCCCTGACATCGCAGAGGCCGTTAGAAGGGCCCGTGGCAGAAGGTCCACGCTCCGAGGGCTACCCCAGACACTCGTCGCCCGAACCTGTTGCCTGCAAAGACGCGTCGAACTTCGTCCCGAGAAGGAGACTTCGGAGGACCATCGCAGGTAATATGGGGACTTGTTCTCCTCGACCAAGTCCGTCCGCTAGCCAAAGAACTCGGGAGCAAGAGTTCATAATCCTGGCCAGGGTTTTTCAGTTACGATTTCACAGCAGGGAGCTAGCGAGACTTCTGGCGTACCTCGGGGAACACTGCCTACTTTACCCAGAAGTAGGTACGTTAACCCTGAAGCTCTGGGATCAGATAGGAGACTGCATTCAGCAAACCCCGAAAGCTCCGGGAGGGATAGTCCGCACATGGCGGAAATGTAGGAGACTCTTAGAGCAGATCGAGCCAGTCCGGGTAGAAGCGGAAGAACCCCCGTTAGAAAAGCCATCAGGCATGCCAGTCGAGCCGACTGCGCCCGCCGCACTCTACCCGACATTCAGTTATCAGCAGAGTAGCGCAGGGAGCCTTCCCGCGGTGACAGCTGCAGACGTCACCGAGGGAACGCAAGGAATGAGAGGCGCTGGCGCTTCTCTGACAACCCCAGGTTCCCTAGTCGTGAAGAGTGCCCTTCAGCGCACAGCTGAGATAGAACTCAAGAAGGGGGAATTGCCAGTAGAACAGCTAGCAGAGCTTCGACAGATTTGTCCCATCCGCTTAGAGATGGACGCGCTCACAGGCGCACAGCAGGTAGTACACTCCCCAGTCCCGTACAAGCTTCTCATGGCTTTACGGAAGGCCATTTCAGAGACAGGGCTCCAAAGTCGTTTTACGAGGGGCACGCTTCAGCAAGTGTGCGAGACCACCATGTGGATTCCTCATGATTGGAAAGCCGTCATGAGGATGATGCTCACCCCCAGCCAGTACATGATTTGGGACAGCGAGTTCCGCCTGGAGGCGCAAGCTCGGGCTGCCAGGATGGGAGGCGCGGTAATCCCTGACCAGTTGTATGGTTCAGGTGCCTTTGAGTCCATCAACGCTCAGATCAACTTGCCTTTCGCCACCCTAGAGATGTCAGCCGAGGCTGCCTATAGGGCATACTTCAAGGTCCCAGCGTCTGGCAAAACGGCCAAAAATTACACCGCTATTAAGCAGGGAGCCCAAGAGCCCTACATGGACTTCATCAATCGCCTGGAAGAAGCAATTAGCAGGCAGATTGACAATGAGCACGCCCAGGAAGAGCTCATGATTAAGCTAGCCAAAGACAACGCCAACTTGGACTGCCGTAAAATCTTGCAGTCCCTGGGCAATCGCCCCGACATAACCTTAACGGACATGATTCGAGCATGCTCCGACGTTGGCACAGACTCTTACAAGATGGGTCTGCTAGCGGCAGCGGTGCAGGGGGGAAGAAGATCCAATGGCAAGAACAAAGGGGCATGTCACACGTGGCAAGGTCGGTCACTTCGCTAGGGAGTGCCGATCCAAGGGAAACGGACAAAAGTCCGGCCGTCCCAAGGCTCCGAACACCCTCTGCCCGAAGTGCAAGAAAGGCTACCATTGGGCCAGGTTTTGTCCGAGTTCGGGAAACCGGAGTCCGGGCACGTCTCTGGCCCCAGTCCAAACAGAGGCTTCCCTCACCCAGATCCAGAACTCCCCAGACCGAGACTAGATTCTAGGCTCATCCCAGGCACTGCGAGGGCACAGGCCAGCCCCAAGGGCAGCGCGGGGCTAGACCTGACTTGCCAGGCGGACGTTACATGCGACCTGCCAGGCACAGTCTATCTAGTCGACACCCAGTACATGGGACCCCTGCCCAGAGGCTTTATAGGTTTAGTTTTGCCCCGCAGTGTAGCTGGAGCACGCGGAATTTTCATAATTCCAGGAGTCATTGACTCGAATTTTTCAGGCATTCTCCAGGTCCAGCTTTGGGCGCACCTGCCCCAAACCATCCACAAGGGAGACACGTTAGCGCAACTGATCATGGTTCCTTGTCACTCGCCAGCAGGCAGCCAGGGAAGGCTCAGGGACAGCTCAGAGTCCGGTTCAGCAGACCGCTCGAGCGCGAGTGAGGCAGTGCAAGGATACCAGGTCTTAGCGACAGTGGAGACCAACATTGAGTGGAAACAGCGCCCCGTTATCGAGGTATTTTTGAACAAAAGGGTGTTCTCAGGGTTACTCGATACCGGAGCGGATGTGAGCGTGATAAGCAGGAGCCAGTGGCCAAGAGAATGGGCCATTGAGCCGGTCTCCGATGTGTGGGGGGTAGGAGGCGTCCAGGAAGCGTTCAGGAGCCGAGAGTGGGTAGAAGTCACAATCCCAAGGGCTGACGGCACAGCGGTAATTCGGCCGCACATTCTTGACGTGCACATCAACCTTTGGGGGCGAGACATTCTCCAGCAGTACGGTGCTACGCTTACCTTCGGGTAATGGCGTTGCCACTTAAATGGCTCACCGACACTCCGGTATGGGTAGAACAATGGCCGGTAGTGGGAGAGAAATTAGTTGCCCTCAAGCAGCTAGTTAAGGAACAGCTAGACGCAGGACACATAGAACAGTCCACAAGCCCCTGGAATTCGCCAATTTTTGTGATTAAGAAGAAGTCGGGGAAGTGGCGACTCCTCCACGATCTCAGAGAGATCAATAAATGCATTCAGCCGATGGGCCCGCTTCAATGCGGCATCCCAAATCCGAATATGATTCCCGAGGGGTGGGAGATCCTAGTCGTAGATCTCAAGGATTGCTTTTATACAATCCCCTTAGACCCCAGGGACCGGGAAAGGTTCGCCTTTACAGTGCCGGTCGTGAACCACGGTGAGCCCACGCAGCGTTACGCGTGGAAATTTTTGCCACAGGGCATGCTCAATTCGCCCACCCTGTGTCAAATTTACGTTCACGGCGCACTGGCAAAGTTCCGAAGCCTTTACCCTAAAGCAATTGTTTGTCACTTCATGGACGACATCTTAGTAGCGTTGCCGCAGCTCGGCAGCAAAATGTTTTCTGACCTCCAGGCCAGCCTGGGGGACAAAGGCTTACTTATTGCCCCTGAGAAAGTACAGAGAACCGAGCCCTTCTCATACTTGGGCCATCGGCTTCTCCGCTCTTTCGCAGCGCCAGTCCTGCCTCAGATAAATTTACAAGACTCAGTCACCCTTGTAGAATTGCAGCAGGTTTTGGGGAACATCAATTGGGCCAGACCGTATTTTCGTTTAGATACGGATCTTCTAAAACCGCTCTTCTCGCTGCTAACCTTAGGGAAGCAGCCGGCAGACCGGATAAAGATCTCTCGAGACGCGCGCTTGGCGCTCGAGAAGGTGAACCAAGTTCTCAGCCAGAGGTGGGTGGATAGGATCGCCCCGGGGCCATACGCCCCGATCCTGAATTTGTACATCGTACGGTCGGGATCCATGTTCACTGGGGCGCTAGGAGTAGACTCAGAGAAGGGAGCGAAGATTGTGGAGTGGGTCTACTTGCCGAACACCTCTTCTCGGAACATTGTTCCGCCCCAAGAACTGGTCTCCGCGGTGATCTACCGCGGCAGGCTGAGAGCAAGGGACATTTCTGGGCACGATCTAGCTAAGATCATAGTCCCGTTCACCAAGGAACAAATCCATCAGTTGATGCAGCTCGGTGACTCGCTTCCGATAGCTTTGGAAGGATTCACTGGAAGCTTGGCGTACCATTTGCCCAAAGACCCTAGACTTGTCTCGCTTCAGACAGGAACAGTCAGCTTGTTCGAATTGCTCTCGCTGGTCCCGCTTCAAGGGGCCAAGACAGTTTTTACCGATGGGGGACGCACATATGGGGTCCTGACTTGGCAGGAGGGCGAGGCTTGGCGCACGCTGTTAACTCTTCCACAGAAGTCCGCGCAGCGGGCAGAGTTGGCAGCCATGAACCTTGCCTTGCGCACCTTCGCCAAGGAACGTTTAAACATCATTACTGACAGTCTGTATGTAAGGAATTTGCTTCACAGTCTACCGGGAGCTTACATTACTCCCGCGATAGACAAGAACTTGCTTAGTCTGTTTCTCACTGCTCAATTTCATTTGCGGAACCGCACAGAGCCGCTCTATATTGCCCACATCCGAAGTCACCAAGACCTACCGGGTCCGATTTCCGCGGGCAATAGCAGAGCGGATGCGGCGGCAAGGGAAATTCAGCAACGTTCAGTTTTGGGAGTTTTCACTACTCCAATCCAGAGCCATGCCTTTTTTCACCAAAACGCCAAGGCACTCGCCAGACAGTTCAATCTGCCACTCTCTCAGGCCCAAGGTATAGTCCGCTCTTGCCAGCATTGCGCAGGGGCGCCGGGGGGGCCCTCGTGGGGGGTCAACCCACGAGGGACAGAGGCTAATCAGGTATGGCAGATGGACGTCACGCATGTGCCGCAGTTTGGCAGATGGCAATACATGCACGTCTGCATTGACACCTTTTCCCAGTTCGTCTGGGCAACGGCGCAGAAAGGGGAGGCTGCCACCCACGTGGAGCAGCACCTCCTTTCCTGCATTGCGGCGATGGGCAAGCCGCGGCACGTGAAGACGGACAACGCGCCGGCCTACAGTTCCAGGCAGTTGGCCGCCTTCATGGCTACTTGGGACATCAAGCACACATTTGGAATTCCCTACAATCCGCAAGGGCAGGCGATTGTAGAGCGGGTCAATCGGACGCTAAAGTCCTATATTGACAAACAAACAGAAAGGGGGGAGCCACCAGCCCTCCCCAAGTCACAGGGAGAAGCACAGATGTGTCTCAACAAGGTATTGTTCACATACAATCACCTTAATGTTTTTTCGGATTGCACGCCGCAGGAGAAGCATTTCCGCCGTTCGGAAGCTCTCCCGCGACCTATGGTCCGGTACCGAGTGCCACCAGACCCTTCTTGGAGGGGCCCGGTGCCGCTCATAACCTGGGGAAGAGGGTATGCTGCAGTTATGTCTCCTACAGGTGTCGTTTGGATTCCAGCTCGGTGTGTCAAGCCTCACTTGGGACCACATGGCGTGGACCCAGGCCGACCCGAGTCCGATCCCGGAGATGGAGGACCTCACGCTGGCCGACAAGACCCGCCGGAGGAGACGGCCACCGGCGGCGCCGAAGATCACCTGGGGGATGGTCAAGGCACTTTGCAGCAAAGCTGAGGACGCCCTCCAGCGCGGGGAGAAGGAGCCGACACCGGAGAACCTCGTAGCAGCAGTTCTTGCCCAGATTCATGCCAACTCCATGGCGATCATCGTCATCCTGGCCCTTTCCCTGCTCTTGGGGGGAGGCGTTCAGGCTACTCCGATCCAGGCCGACGGTTTGCCGCCTGGGGAAGATATTTCTGCACGAATGCAGTACAACTTGTGGGAAAGGTTGGCGGGTCTCGTCAACCAGTCCGATTTTTGTCTACGGCAGGACATTGGTTCCGCATCTATCCTCAGCACCTGTCTCATCCCCGTGTGCCACGCTCTGGACGCGCGCACCAAGGATGGCGACTGGCTGCTGAAGGCGTTCTTTGGCCCACACACTCCTACCACCTTCTCAGCATACGCCCGCTGGGGGGGACGGCGACTTGCATCAACCTTGCCGGCTGACGCAGCCACTCTTCATACCCCTCGAGTGGCGGTCAGCCCGGACGCTGCTTGCACCCGTATGACCGGCTGCACCTCAGGCGGTCCGACTCGGCGCCGCTGCCTGGACCCCGGCAGCGGCAACTGGACTTGTAATAAACCAGAGACACTCATTTCGCTGTACGCTCACGTCACCCTACCTTCAGGGTGGTTTTTCACCTGCAACCAGTTCACATGGAACTATATTCCTGCGAATTTGTCGGACTCAATGTGTTGTATCAGTCGTTTGACACTGTTGCTTCCTACTAAGGACATGATTGCCCCAAGCACAAATGTTTCTAATGTTTCACATGTTCCTAATGCTTCAAATGTCTCCCCACTCATACGGCACACGCGCACAACCCAGTTAGACAGCTCTTGTGACAGCAGCTTCAGAGTAATGAGTCCCGCTGAGTACGTATCCCTAGCAGTCAGCCTTGTCGGCGTGCCAGGCTTGGCCGTCGGCAACGCACGGAGGATTGGCCGCTTGGCTTGCGGTTTGGCAAAAGCCATTAACCATACCTCCACAGCGATAGCGCTCCTCAATCAGGAACAGGCAGAACTTCGCCAGGCCGTTCTTGACAATCGAGCGGCTATCGACTACCTCCTCTTGCTGCACCACCTGGGTTGCGAGTCTGTTCATGGAATGTGCTGCTTCAATCTTACCGACAACTCCCGTAAGATCCAAAGCCAGATCACGAACCTCCACACCATAGTCCAGGGCATTACAGAGGGCTCCGCATGGGGGGCCTGGTGGAGTTCCCTGTGGAATTGGATGTGGTCATGGATTCCCTGGGGGTGGCTGCAAACGGTGCTTAAGATAGCGGTGGGGATAACCATACTAGGCATTACGCTTTGTTGTTTTGCTCAGTGCATTCCCTCGCTGATCTCCAAGTGTCGCCCCAGAGAGAAACTCCGTGACGTCATACCCGCTCAACAGCTGATGCCGCTCTTGCGCAAGGTCGCCAGTCAGGTCCTTAAATAGAAAATAAAGGGGAGATGCGGTTTCCCCATGCCCATCGGGCATGGAAACGGCCCTTGCAGAGGCCGCTTCAGGAGGACGCTCCTTGAGCCGCGGGCTCTGCGGGCAGCCAAATTAAGGGGGGTGAATAAAGTATAGGGTTTGATTCACCCAATTACCGTGACCTGACCTGCGACTCCGCCAAGTAAGCAGATAGCTGACTTCTGTCAAGCATTAAGTACATAGTTCATCTCCCAGTTCGGGAAATCCCTGGCGCAGATAAGCCATGTTTGTCCCTGCCTAATCCCCAAGACAATGAGGTCCCTGAACCCATGTTTGCCCCAGCTGATTAAACTCCCCTTTGAAGAATTCCCCATTAACCCGTGTACGTGAGTGAGGTAATTTTCCTGTCAGGTGACAGCTTGCCACCGTTGCGCTTTTTTCCCTATAAATGATGTTGCCTTTTTCCAATAAACCACTGATCTGATCTCGCTCCTGTTGCCTCGTGTTGTCATTGATCAGTCTCCTCCGGGCTCTAACGCCGCCCTAGCGGCCAGACATCGCTACATCTCATAATGTCAGCCAAAGTTGAAAGAAGATTAACATAAGTTAAGTCAAAACAAGTGAAGAACAATCTGGGAAACCAGATGAGGTTAGTGTACTCCTGATGCAAAGACATGTTTAATTTAATTTAATTTAATTGTCAAACTCCTATGCCGCCCTACTCAGGTAAAACCCGACTCAGGGCAGCTCACATCATAAAATATACAGTCACAATAAAAACAGATAAAGGCCACCCCATGTTTCTTCTTCAGTGTAAACTGGATTGGACCTGGTCACCTCCAACAGAAAGCAAAGTGGTTGTTCAGCTGCAAAATGATGCTTCTGGTGTTTTTAATTACCCTGCCTTTTTAAGAGGCATAACAGGCCATATATTTTTAATCTCATTAACTATTTAATACTAATGAATTTACTCCTCACAATTAAGAATGCTTCACCAAATGCTTTAAGCCAGAGATTCTCAACCTGTGGCCCATGGGCCGGATGTGGCCTGTGGCACCATTTCATGTGGCCCCCTACCACCTCCATCACATCAGGAAGTGCCATGTGTTGGAGGAAGGGCAAAATGGCTGTCTGGCCCCTGAAACAGTCTGAAGAAGTGTGACCCAGTTCCCAACGTAAAAAGGTTGATAACTCCTGCTTTAAGCTGTTGCTGCTGAATGTATTCCACCCTTGTCAGGGCTATGCAGCATTTCACCTGGGCCTTCTTTAGACCTGATCCTCCATTTACTTCCAAACTTAAATAACAATTATGGCATTTATACAGTATGTCTGTGGTTTTCTTTGGTATCAGCAACTGAACAGGAAACTTCACAAAATTCTGCTACATGCATACTTTTGGATGATGTTAGGGGATGGAAGTCTTCGCCTCACACCCTAACTGGTTGCAAGGCATATTGTGTCTGTGATGCCTTTAAGGCCCTACTGCAGGGGCACACGGGTGTTGGGAGTTTTCCCTGGTGTGCTCTGTGGGTCAGTGTATTTAGGTCAGAGCAAGACTGCAGACCTTCCGCTACAATGCTCAACTTGCCTGACTCAACTTTATCTACTGACAGTCTGGGCGAAGACTCCTACATGTTCCAGAACCAGGTGCAAGGACTGAACCTTTGCACTGATCCTAATGATGGCATTTGCCTGATATGCCATCCGTGCTTGTTGGACAGAGAAGGACTACTTGGGTTACGACTCCACCAAGAAGGACAGAGGCTGTAGAACTCTTTGGCAATGTTTGTAATTGCAGCTTGCATTTGCATTTACCCTGCTGGACTGGACTGCTACCAAACTGTATAGACTTGTATATAGCACAACTGGACTGTCACAGTGAGGTTAACTGAGCAACCCAAGAGGACATATCTGTTTTGTGTTACAGTTGTTGCACTGTATATACTTGCACCTTTTACTTCCTGAGTAAATGTGCTTTGAGTTGTTCTTTTGCACCAAGACCTGTCTGCCTGTTTTTCTCACAAGGGATCACCTTTCCAGGTGCACACCTGTTGCTGGCCACTGCATACCACTATGCTAACTATTTAACATCAACAGATGACAACTCTGATGAATGATAGATTATAAATCAGCTCAGCTAAATGATCAACTTGATTTGTGTACATGTGGGTTAGCCAGCCTCTTGGATATCTGATGTAGCCTCATGGCTTCATTTCAGCCTGTTAGCTTTCTGGTCTGGATTTTCAGGTTGATTCTGGAAGCAATTAGAAATAATCCTATTAGAAATGCTACATGGAAGATTTGGGAGTGAACAGGGAGAATGCTTGGTGCTTGCTTCAAATTATCTTATTTCCCTTACAGCTTAGTATATAATTTATCTGCTTTTAAACCATAATAACATTATCACATTTCTACTGAGATATTGATAAAATACAGCAATATGGGTTTTATTGCCATTGATGTCTTTATTTCTTCTTCCTTTTCTCTTCAATTAAGGAAAATAGATTGTTGGAGTAAAACAAGCATCATGTTGGTGGTTCTCAATGTAGTGTAGTGGACAAAGTTATGAACTACAATGCAGGAGAACAGGGTTTGAATCCCCATTCAACCATGGAAATTCAAAGGGGTATGTGTTAATAATTGCAAAACTATTCATTAAATATTTCACATACCTTGAAAACCCTATTAGGATTGCTGTACAGTACATACAACTTGATTGCACATAACACACATATTGTTCTGCCCTTGCCATAAGATACAACAGCACACAGTCTTTTTGTTCCCTCCTAATGGATTTTGAGTCAGAAACTTGTTCATTTTCTAAGGGTCATAGACGCTTGCCCTCTGGAATGTACTTAGCACACAAGCATTTTAACAACCTTTCCAGCTGTCTACATGGATGTATACTGTACTATTCAGGGCATTTGTGAGGTTGGTTGGTTCACTATTTCCTTGTTCTATGACTACGTGTGCTGGACACCAGAACAGACCAACTCATCCCAATGCACCATTTGTGAGCCCCTGTCAGGGTATTCAACTATTTTGTGAACTTCACTTTTATCCCATTCCCAGCACTGGTTACCCGTATGTCTCTGTGAGCAATTCAAGGTGTTAGTTATCACCTTTAAAGCCCTACATGGTAGTGGCCCAGGTTACCTGAGATACGGTGTCACCTTGAGGTTATCTGCCCATCCCACAAGAGCCGACCAGAGGGCTGTCAAAAGGTACCATCCATTGGAGAGGCTCATCTCTCCAGTACTACAAAGAGGGCCTTTTCTGTATCTGCTCTGGCTCTTTGGAACCTCCTGCCGACAGACCTTTGTCTTCAGCCAGAATTTTCAGTTTTTAGGAAAGGCTGGCCCAACAGGTGTGGGGAGCAGAGAGAGGAACAGCCACCACCACCACCACCCCTTGGCTGATATGAACATGCTAATCGCCATCCATGTTTTTAGTCTATCTGTTTAGTTTATTTCTTACAAAGATTTTAACATTGTGTTTTATGTAAGGTTTTTAATGATATGTTGCGTCTTTTTATTCAGGGTTGTGTGCAATGGAATTGTGAGCTGCCCGGAGATGCTTTGGTGATTGGGCGGCCATAAATAAATAAATAAATAAATAAATAAATAAATAAGTGGATGTTGGGAACAGGATAAAATAGAGTAAAGCAGCTGTCCATTGTCAACGCAGTTTTCTGAAATGGTTAACAAGCTGTATCAAGATACTGTATTAGAAACTGAAAAATTCCTCTGATGATCATGAGAAGTAAAATTAAACAAAAAAAAATCATTGCCTTTCTGTGCATTGCTGCAATACACAGACAAGCAAAGAAATGAAGGCTGTGTTGTGATGACCTGGATCAGACTCCAAAGATGACCTGGATCAGGAGGCATTTCCTATGCCCAGCCAAGTTCTGCCTGCAACGGAACCTGAGAATGTCCTGAACCAGAAACTCCAGCCTGCTTCTGGTTCAACTCTGTTTCCCCAGGCAGATGGCCTGTCAGATCAGAAGTCTGACTCTGACAGTGATCAGGCCTCAGTCAGGGACAGATTCAGAAAGGAGCTACACCTGCAATGCGGGAAAGCTAGAACTAGTTACCAGAGAAGGCTCCCAGCTGATAGCAATTAGCTGGGAGGCTTTTAAGCAAGCGTGTTGCAGCATTCCACCATTGGTACAGTTCTTCAGTGCAAAGACTGACACCCTGCTTGACTTTGGATACCTCTTAAGATTGCCTGCCTAGATCCTGACCTGCCTTGCTGTGACCCTGACTTCTCTGCCAACCCAGATAATGCCACTGGACATCCTTTGGACTAGATGCTGCTTGAACTACTGGTAACCAGACCTCAGCTTGCTCTTTGGGCTTTGCTTTTTGGACTCTCCTTGAATAGATTCTCTGTGTAGCACCACTGTGCAGCAAACGTACCCGCTGGGGTAGGTCAGCACAGGCTGGTTCCCTTTTGAATTGCTGGCATGGTGAAGAGGCTGATCACAGAAAATTGAAAACTTCCCCTGACAATCTGGGAACAGACAGAGGAAGTAATGTTTACTGTGATCTAAGTGATGCAGCATAACAGTGATCATTAACTCAGCATAAAAATAATAATGTTTTCACTCTCCCTGACTATCCAAATGGAAGTCTTCAATTTGCCATGACTGAGAAGCAGCTCATCAACCATTTCATCATACTAGCAAATAGGTTGCCAGTATGGTCACCTCCTCAAATGACCTGAGCCTGTATGATCCAGCCCATGCCACAAAGGCCAGTGGAGACAGGCACTCTGTTCATTAATTCATAAGAATGCAAACTGATCCAGTAACATACTTATTAAGAGTGAAACTGTACCTATTCAAAGCTCTACCCTGAAGGATCAAAATAATCTGTACCTTTGCAGGCGCACCCCCCAATAAAGGACTCAGACACTGATAAAAGTGGATAACGGCATTGGGCCACATTTATTGATTCATGCCCTAGTCCGAATTATAAATTTCTATTGGTAATTGACCAATCATAATTCTTAAGGCAAGCAGGCCGAAGTAACACTGGTAAGGTACCACCCAAAATTGCCAACGGCAATTGCTACAATGTATCCATTTGTATCAATTTGTTTGTTGACAACAAACAAATTGTTGACCGTAGTCAATATCTAACTAATGACCCCACCCTCTGATGCGTATCCGTAAAATCACGTGGTGATGCATGCTGTCTAGCTATAGCCATCACCCCGTCGCCTAGTTCGTCGTTGACCGGACAACGTTTAACCAACTTATGCCTGTCTAGTGTTGTCCAGTCAATTGCGAACTTGCCGGATACCTGTGGGTCGCAATGTTTACCTTACCAGTGCTACCCGCCACACGGAGGGGCTTCAAAGAAGGCTCGACGCCCCCCCCCCCAGACCGGCAGCTCGGTCAACAGGCCTGCTTGCCAATCACCCAACAGGAAGTCCATACCTCCTCGCGACAGATGGACCCCATCCCCTGCATACAAGTCATAACTTTGTAGGCTAATAGCGGGGTGACGACTGACCCTCCCCCAAGCCCTGTCAACAAGGAACCGCGCCACTGCCCTATTCACCATGCGTCTAGCGCGGTCAAGGGCCAGGAGGTCAACGCCTCCTCTGTAGGAATGGCGCGGGACCATGTCCGACCAAACAAGGGTTGTGGCGGGCCAGACGTAATGCAGGTAGGCGAGGTCCTCGCAAATCGCATGCTTCAGCGATAAGCCGGTGACCTGGCCCAAATCATTGCCCCCCAGATGTATGATCAGAATGTCAGGCGGGTCAGCATTCTGGCCTGAAAAAAGGAAAGGCAGCAGCTCCCGCCATAACATCCCAGGCTTACCATGCCATGTGAGACTTGCGTATGCACCCAGTCCCAGTCGAGGTCCCCACTCTGTCGCCGCAGCGTAACGCGCTGCCCTGTGCATGTAGCTATGGCCCACCAGCCATACTGTCACCGGTGTAATACGACACCCCGGGTCTGTAAAGAAAAATGAGGAAAAGAAGGTAAGGTGACTGAATTGGTACTCACGGCGGAAGTGGGCGCACATAAAACTGAAAACACTGCGAACCCCACCTTCCCATGCTGCGTATGTCAGCCCCGGAGTACCCAAAAGCAGCTGCGGTTGAGGCCGCCCCTATCCGGAATGAATGGGTGCCATAGCGGGCACCTGGGAGGCCCACACTGGCCAGCGCTTTGCCCGTCACCTTCCAAAATTGAAATTTAGTAAGGGGAGACCCATCTTGGTGACAGAAAAACGGGCCATGGTGCGTGCCACGCAGTGCCAGGAACTCCTGTAGGGCACCAACCGGACAGATGTCTGCCAAAGAACACCGTAGCAGTCGCACACCACTGCCTACGCCATGCTGATCCGTCTTAGAGGAGCGTATCCTCAACTGAGCCCAGTCTTTGGCAACACAGACATCCTCGAGTTCCAGTGCCCTACGACTTGCATCCGCCTTAGACAGCATCACAAGCTCGCTGATGCGGAGCGCTCCAAAAAATGCCACCGTTGTGGCTGCATGAAATAGGGCTGCCTCATATGCATCAAAACAGAGGCAAGGCCAGCCCCGGGCCAACTGGGTAAGGACCCCTGGGGAAATCGGGTGGCGGTCGTCCGGGCAACGCCCGCACTCGCGCACCCACCCCTCCAAAACATGTCTCACACGGAAGTCAGAGGTGCTGTCCACATGACCCCCCACTTTGGCCATAAAAGCCAACGCTGAAAGCTTAGATGCTATGGTGCAAGGTGCAAGGCCCTGAGCATGCAGGTAAACCATGAACCGCAGAACATGGGTTACCGGGATCGGCCAGGTTCCTGGCAGTTGAAATTGGGTACAGAATGCCCTGAAAGAATTAATTGCGTGGTGATACGCCTTACGCGTGCGTGGCGCTAGCGACAGGCCAATCGCCCGGTTCACCTCTCCTTGCCAATGGTCCATATCTCCTCCGGGAGTGGCGAGGGAAATTCCTCCGCATCCGGGGCCAAGGCACAGAACCGGGAGATCTGTAGGCGGGACAAAGCGTCAGCAATATCATTATTAACCCCTGGGACATGCCTGGCCCTGAACAGGACGTTGAGGCGCAGGCTGTGCAACACAAATTGGCGCACTAGGTCCATAACCCTGGGCGATTTAGAAGTCTGTGCATTGACAATGTGGACCACAGCCGCGTTGTCACACCAGAAATGCACGACCGAGTTGGACCACTCCTCGCCCCATAGCATCAAAGCACCCAGGATAGGGAAAAACTCCAGATATGTGAGATCACGCAGGCGGCCCATGCCTGCCCAGGCCGGTGGCCACCCACCATAGGCCCACTTCCCATTGACGTACATCCCATAACCGAGGGATCCCGAGGCATCAGACTGAATCTGAAATTGAGGGGAAGCCAGGAGGTCACACCTCCAAAATGAGACCCCATTGAACTCCCTCAGGAACTGTAACCAGACAAGCATGTCCGCCCTGATACCCCGGGTAAGCCGAACCCTATGGTGAGGCCTGGATAATCCCGCCATGGCGTCGCACAAGCGCCGGGCAAAAGCCCTGCCCGGTGCGACCACCCTGCAAGCGAAATTGAGGTGACCACGAAGCACCTGCAGTTCTTTCAGTGATGCCTTGCGCTTGGCCAGCAAATCCGAGATAAGGGCCACAATCCTTGACACCTTCTCCCCCGGTAACCTAGAAGCCTGCGCTATCGTGTCAATCTCCGCCCCCAGGAAGACTAGCTGAGTAGATGGGCCCTCGGTCTTTTCGGGCACTAAAGGGACACCGAGTTCCTCCATTAGCGTCTGAAATGTGTTGAGGAGACGTGTACACGTGTCCCAGCCTCGTTCACCCCCGAATAAAAAGTCATCCAGGTAATGGGCTACAGACCGGGACCCTGACCTGCGGACGAAAGCCCACTCTAGGAAGGTACTGAAATGCTCGAAAGCCGAGCATGATATGGAACAGCCAAACGGCATGGCCTTATCAAAGTAATATTCGCCCCGAAATTTGAAACCCAGCAATTCAAAGTCGCCTGGGTGCACCGGCAAGAGGCGAAAAGCCGACTTAATGTTGCACTTAGCCAGCAGCGCACCCGAGCCACATGAGCGCACCATGCGCAGCGTGTGGTCAAAAGATGTATACCTGACTGAGCAAAGGTCATCAGGGGTAGCATCGTTGACCGATCGGCCGGCTGGGTAGGACAAGTGATGAATAAGGCGAAACTCGCCTGGAGACTTCTTGGGAACCAAGCCCAGGGGCGATACCTTAAGGTTGGGGAACGGGGGTGCAGGGAAAGGGCCAGCGACCCTGCCTGCATCGACCTCCTTATTAATGCTGGCGGCAGCCACCTCCTCCCTCCCTCTAAGGTACAAAAGGTTGGGGGCATCCTGAGGGGACCTACCACCCATGAAAGGGATACGGAACCCCTGCCTAAAGCCCTGAAGGAGATAATCCGCATCCTCCCCTTTCGGGTACAATGCGAGCCAACGCTCCAACATGTCCACATTAATTGGGGAGGGAGCCTTTCGGTGAACCAGCTCCATCTGCGGCAGTCTTGCCAGCCCACTGTCCGCCCCTCCCTCTGCCCCGTGTCCCTCCAGGCCTGGGACAGGCAGAGGCTGCATGGGGGCCCGCACAGGTGGGACACTCATGTCTGTACTTGCAATTCTTCTTATTGCAGGAACCATTAGACGAGAAAGTCCAGCACAGCAGGCGGGCTGGAACCACCTGGCGGGGAACCTGTGCTGGAGCCGCTCGCTGGACCGCATGTCCACAATGGTATCTTTCCCCCGGCGCGGGGCGCGTGGGTGTCATGTACAGAAGCCAAAGCCTCTGGCATGGCTCATCCCACCTCATCTCAGGGTGCAGGGGAATTCGCATGCGGAATTCCTCGTCATAAGCCAACCATGACGGGCCTGGAAAGTCAACCATCGCCCGATAGATGTTGTCCAAATACTGGACCATCGGAATTGCCAAATCCGGCCGGGCCCTCAGGTACACCGCCATGTAGATGAGGTAAGCCGGCAACCTGTTGGCCCACGTACGTGGTGGCTTGCGACGACATGCCTGTTCCTTATCCTTCTCATCCTGCCCCTCCCTCTCTTCCTTGGTGGGCTCCCTATTTAGGAGTGAGAAGATATCTACATACTCCCCCCGCCATATTTTTTCTTTGGTGGCCTGTGCCAAGTGGTCGCCCAGTGGCAAGGAATACCCCGCTGTCGGCAAGGCCGAGACAGGCACCGCAGAAACTGCGGGCATCTGGAAAGGGGCTTGGACTAGCCCAGCCACCCCCAAAACATTCCCCACAGGGTAGGAAACACCCCCCACCCCGGGGCCCTGGGTGGTAGTTGTCGTCGCCGGGTGGGGCGTCAGTGGCTGTACCGCCGCACCACCCACGCGAGGCCAGGGCCATTGGAACGCCCCCCCAACGTGGCCACGTGTGTAGGTGCACTAGTTTGTACCGCATACTCACATGCTGCACTACCGTGGGCCGCCCCCACCAGGGGTTCCGGCCCACTGGGGGCGTCGGAGCTCACGACCACCGTTGAGCTCATCACTGGGGCCTGACCCGCACTGGTCTGTTGGCTGGGGAGCTGCGAGGCAGTGGCCAAAGACGCGCCACGCGCCTCAAGCAGCTCGACCCGTCCCGTCGCCTGCCGCTGCCCAGCAGACGACGCTTCAAAATGAACCCCAAAGGAAGCCCCAGCGTGGCTGGCCCGAGCCAGGGAAGCCTCAAGGGCCGCAACGCGGGCCAGTAAGGCCTCCACACTGACGAGGGGCCAAGGGCCGGCCGGCCCGCCTGCTACAGGCGTGGGTACAGGCCCTTGTACTCCGGGGCCCGAATAAGGCCATGACCCCACACCCAGGCCCGGTAGGGCCGATGTAGGCACCTGCCAGGGAAGGGGACCACACCACCCCCCAAGGCTGGAAGGCCCCGGGGTGAGCTGCGCCCCTATAGAAGAAGGTCCAGTAGAATGGGAAGCACCAGGAGCGGTGTCCACCGCTTGCGGGCCGCGGGCCGCAGCCCTTGCTGGACCCATGCTTGGGTCCCCTGCCTCCGGCCAAGGGGGAATAGACCCCATCCCACCGATCCCGGTGGGTGCAGGGAAAGGCGGCAGCTGGGGAGGCGCAGCCACGGTCCTCCGACCCGGATTGCGCCTCCGAACCGCGCGAGCCGCACTCGCGGCCGCCTTCTTCTTCGAAGGCATCTCAGTCCAACCTATGGGAAGCCGAAGGAAGAAAATCAGCAGCCAAAAGGCTTCCCAGTCAAGGCAAAAGCGACGGAGGTAAGAGGGAAAAACTTCTCCGCTCCGTCGCTTCGCAAAATGGCAGCTCGGCTGCCTCGTGGCCACCCCTTTTATAAGGGAGCTGGCCACGCCCCTAACTACCCGGATGCCTTCGTCCGGTGGGGGGGCTCCCGCAAAGAGCGCGGTGGCCATTTTGGCGCCGCGCTTGCATTATCAAAGGACTATACCAGACTGTTCAATTACACTCTGCAGGAGAGTTCTAACTCAACCATTCCTCCTACTTTTCAATGCAATAGTAATAGGATGGTCCATCATAAGAAAAGGGGGAAATCTGTCCTTGAATTACTTATTTGTGTTTACTAATGCAGCTTTTGTCACATCTGTATAAGCTTAAAAAAGAACAAATTATATATACCAAGATCCCTGCTTTGTACAGACATGTCATTATATTTTTTAAAATATCATGTTTATTGTTCTAAATCATAAAACAAGCATAAAAGCAGAGGAAAGGGAATGTCCTAAATGAAAAGCTAGGCACATTATCAACTCTACATTACCAGCACTGCAGGAAATACAGGAAAAATGCTGAAGTGAAGCTGTGCCTTTCCAGTTTTAAATACTGTATCTGGAAATAATTATTACTAAAAACATCACCCACCTTCTTCTTAGAAATCATAAGCCTATGTCAAATTCAGAGTCATTATCGACCAATTTCTGTGCCCAGAGCTTTGCTGCCCCATTGGTTTAATTTAGGTCATGTTAGATTAATTTATACAGGAAGAGGATAGAATAACACAGAGAGACTCCTAAATCTGGATCCATGATGGCATGCTGAGCCCCCTTATCTCATGTTTACTTCAGCCCAGGAGGAGCTGCTAGAGTAGTATCTGTGTGAGAACAGGTGGGTGGTTCATGCCATTTTCCCCACTCCTCTAATTTTTGGCACCCTGGATCAAAGCCCCAGTCATCTTGTGCTGGTTACAGCTGCATTTACAGTAGATTAGGGAAAGGGAAAGATTGCCCTTGTTTGAAAGCCAGTCATATCTGACTCTAGTGTGTTCATCTCTGTTTATAGCCAAAGTGCCAGCATTGTCTGCATTTGCAGATGTTTGTGTGGACATGTGGTAGGCGTGCCTCAACACCAGAGTGCAATGAATCCTGTTTACCTTCCCACCGAAGTGGTCCCTTTTTATCTACTTGCAATTTCTTACTTTCGAACTGCTAGGTTGGCAGGAGCTGGGACAGAGACAGATGCTCACTCCATCATGCAGTACCTGGGAATCAAACTCTGACCTTCCAGTCAATGAGTTCAGCATCTTAATCACTTGAGCCACCACAGTCCTCTTTACAGTAGATTAAGAACATATTAAAATTATGAACAACTATGGGGGAAATGTTTGGCACTAGTACAATTTCCCTCTTTCCAATTTTTAATTTAATTTAATTTAATTTTCATGCTTATATACCGCTCACTCAGGTGAACCCGACTCAGGGTTCACCTGTAGTATATATATATACTACAATATGCACTACATGTGCACTACAATACAGTTTCTAACAATACATCAAATAAGGTACAATACAATAAAATCCTAAACATCAGTTAATCACATCAAAGAGTACACAATATAAAAAAAAATTCAAAACATCAAATAACAATATAAAAATATACCCAGCACAGTCCTTTTAGTCCTTCCAGAAGGGGGGTGGATGGGACAAAAGCATGCACAAGTCCTGGAGCTCCAAGCCGACCAGCCTCCTCGCCTCCACCAAGGCCCAGACCATGGCAAGTCCAGCCGCCTGCCGCAGCTGGCCCCAAGTCCTAGCCAACAACAAGATGATGGTAGCGAGGCATCCCGGGGGGCCAACCAGGACAACCAGCAGCATCTCCCACCTGTCTCCACTCCCAGGAGCCGGTGGCGTGGGCTCCCGGGTGAGACAGGGAGTCCCTCTCTGCTCTCTGGGCAGGCCGACCCAGAGAGCGAAGTCAGCTACAGGGGGGGGGGCGGTGGCGGTAGCTCTCCCATCTGTCTCCACTCCCAGGAGCCGGTGGCATGGGCTCCCGGGCGAGACAGGGAGTCCCTCTCCGCGATGGCGGCATCTCCCCTTTTTCCGCTCTCTGGGTGGGCCGGCCCAGAGAGGGAAGTCAGCTGCGGGGGGGGGGGGGGAGTCCACTCCCGGGAGTCCAATATTAGCTCTACTGGATTTTTTTTCTGGGAGGTTGAAATCTTGCAAATAAACAAAGAATGGGCTTACATAGAGTTAAGCTTTTATTTAAGAGAGGGAAAGCACTAACAGAAGAATTAATTATAAATCAACCTGGCAACATGAGACCACTATGCTTTCAAATGCACCAAATTATGGTAGTACAGGTATTTATGAGAAGAAAGGGGCGCAAACGGTGAAGAGCTCAACTAGTGAAAAAACCGTTTGGAGAGATATCTTGGCTAAGAAAAGAGTACAACCGTCGTATTTTCATAAAAGTCTTTATAGGTGTAAATATAGCCAGAAACGTAATAACATAAAAAATTCCTCTATGGGTAGAAACAAAAACTATAGCTGATCGCTGGTAAATAGGAAAATAAGCCAAGATGAACAAAAATGAGCTGTACAAGCATGGAAGTGCACAGAAATAGCGATGTAGTTCTCTAAGTCGATACTTGTTATAGCGACTTTTCGAATAAGAAATATCTTCTTCAAGGAGATCAACGTGTAATGCTGATTTCTTAAACCCGCGTCCTGCCTCCGCTCAAATTATTAGGTGCATATGGACGTCTTATTCGAAAAGTCGCTATAACTAGTATCGACTTAGAGAACTACATCGCTATTTCTGTGCACTTCCATGCTTGTACAGCTCATTTTTGTTCATCTTGGCTTATTTTCCTATTTACCAGCGATCAGCTATAGTTTTTGTTTCTACCCATAGAGGAATTTTTTATGTTATTACGTTTCTGGCTATATTTACACCTATAAAGACTTTTATGAAAATACGACGGTTGTACTCTTTTCTTAGCCAAGATATCTCTCCAAACGGTTTTTTCACTAGTTGAGTACAGGTATTTATTACATGTTATGTAACGATGGGCCCCAGAGATCACTTACAGACTTAAAAGCATTTGCATGTCCTCAAACAATTACACCAAATGCCAAATAGGCAAGATTTATAAATGGCGCAGAATTGAACAATTTGGAAAACCTGTTGGGACTAAATTAATTTGGATATCAGATCTTTCTATCTTGATCTCTGAGTACAAATGGGAAACATTATGTCACTTCCTCTCCCTGTAAAATGGTAAGTAATAAAGGAACACATATGAAAGGTTGTTCCCAGATGGAGCTTCCAACTGTCAGAACTAGTCTGTGTCAACAGTCAATCATCACTAGGATGCATGGAAAGTGGTTTGCTGTTTCACATATAGTTTTCCTGTATCAGACTATACAGTTTATGGAAGCAGGTTCGTAGCCTTTCAGTAAAAATAATAAGCCAAGCAGTAACTTTTATTGTTTGCTTGTTCTCCACACATAAACAATTATTAATTCCCCAAAAATTGGTTTAGTTTCCATTAGCACGATGTGCAACCTGAAGTTGTACAAAGATGAAAAACCTTAGAACGACTTGATAGAAAAATAGATCCAGTTTGTATGGACTATGGCACTGTCTAAAACACCTGACATTTCACAGGAAAATAAGATGAGGTGATACTACGAAGGACCTTTTCTCCACAAACTGGTACACATTTATTAACTGAATTATTGACAACTTAGCTGAGTTTGATCTGCTGGCACATTTCACAAAATGCTAGTTAAGTCTTTTCTGTATTCCCTACAGATTTCTCGTCTGGTAATCAATAATTTTTTGGCATTGTAATTTCCTCTGATTCATATACATGGATACTACTTGAATGATATTGAACAGAAAACGTTGCTCTTCTTCCTCTTCTTTGGAACCAGAATGCAGCAGCCAAAATGGTGATGGGAACAAAGAAATTTGAATGTATCTCCCCAGCCTTGGCAGATCTGCAATGGCTTCCCATTCCTTTCCTTGTCAAATGCAAGGTTTTGACACTAACATACAAAGCCCTAAATGGTTTAGGTCCTTATTATCTGTCAGAGCATCTCTTCCATAAAACAACTACCTGCATCACTCAGCCTCAATGCCACATTTTGATATTAATTTATTGCTAATCAAGAACATTTTTGTAGCCACTTGGGCATATCATTGAACCTAGTGATTGTATATGGCAATATTTCCAAGATAGCTGGAGACAACCAATTTTGCACTTGACAAGCTTTGCATTTGTTATTTAATTGTTGTAAAAGATGGCAGTTGAAATATAAGGTTTTTTCCCCATTAATAAAAAAATTTAAAAACATATTGGTGTCGTGGGCTTCTCCTCTCTTAGACTAAACTTCCCTGTGAGATTCTACAGACAGCAGTCTACAGATTTATAGTGCAGAGGCAGCGTAACACTTTCTCAGAGACTTCCCTGCTCAGGGTATCTTTTGCAGGCAGTGTTTTGAGGTACACTGATTCTCTGATTAATCAGCCTCAGCTGACAATAAAAAATAGCAATGAGGGATTTATGAGACTGTTTCTTCTAAAACCCAAACATTGCCTCCATACGCTCCCCTCCTGCTTAAGGCATTCTGTGAGTCCAGCATTACCTTGAGATTTAATAATTGCTTCAGTGCAGGAAGGTACCAGCAGAGATAAAGTTGTTCTCAAAACAATCTTTGGAGAGGCCCAGTCCTCTTCTGAGCTGCTGGAATCTAGCCTTCCTGACAAAACCTTAAATTTATGGCTGGTGCTGGACTTCTAAAAATCTCCCCTTTTCAGCTTAGAGGAGAACAATCCAGAAACTACTAATATCATCAAATTAGCAGCTTTTATTGGTTTACAAAAATGAGGTAGATTATTATGCGGTTAAAATAGACATTTTAAAATACAAAATAGAAATCATAAAACAAACATGAATAAATAAGCTGACTAAATAAAACTAAAGACTGGGGCCAGCGACCCCTCCATAGAGATCAGACCGGCATTGTCCGATTTCTAAGGAAAAGAAAAGACAGGCAGCATTTCTCTTTGGCATAAGAAAAGCCGACTTTTTGAACACTAAAAGGTATCTGTATTTATACGTTTTCCTTTCATACACCCACCATTGGAAAAATGTCAAAACTCCCAGTTATGTCATCTTGGCGACATTAAGACTGGACACCTGGGCTCTGCCAGCTGTATCTTTGCACCTGTGTGCGTGCGTGAGATTCTTGTCTCTCATCCTGTGAGATGTATCTGTGAGATTCTCAGAGATAGGGTCTTCAAATCTTGGCGTCAATATGTGTGTGTGTGAAAGAATGCCTGGCTAACACCTGGACATCTGGTAATTAGCATTACATCATAGAATAAAAATCTAACTGGACATTTCTACTTCACACAATTAAAATTAATGAGAATAAATGTCTTCCTTTTTAATTTGCCCATCACATGCCCCCCATAAGAATGAAATAATCTGGAGGCACACCTCAAATTAATTTCTTTTTCAAACATATAGCATTTGGCAAATAAAATAGGAGGCTCACATAATTATAAGTTTCTTAACTAAAAATTAAATGCAATCACTGTATCTAAACAACTAAGCAAAAACAATTCTGCTCTAAAGATTTAAACAATTAATCTATCAAGCAATTAAACTAAATGAACACACCTTACTAAAGTGTTAATAACTGATTAGATACACATTTAAGTGAGTAAACTAACTTAACTTCTTTAAACTAAAAAAAAGCATAGTAGAGAAGCATTTCTAAACTTATCTGTATTCAATCTTAACTAAACACATTAAACATTCTATTGTTAAAATGACAGGCTCGTTTTTTACAGAGCAAGAATTAGTAATTGAAAAGTAAAGTTAGAGAGAACAAAGAGAGAGTAGTTAAGAGATAAAAAGAAAACAGTTTACAATAGTAAAACTTTCACATTACTGATCTTCCCTGCTGTGCTTCATCCGAGGCAAAAGTGGCGACCAGTGAATTCCTCTTCTCTCCCTCCTCCGCTTGCTCTTTCCAGTGGGTGGTTGCTTCTGGAAAGTACCTGTGAATAAAACAGAGTTTAAACTGCCTCCAGCTCCTCTCGATCAGGATCCGTCAGTCTCATCAGTTTGAGTAATTCTCCTTCTTCTTCATCTTTGATGGAAAAAAGTGGGGATGGAGGTAAACCAAGGGCTTCTAAATTCTTCCTGTATCTTGGGATCGATGGTAGTCCATCGTTTGGAAATGCCACAGGCTGGCTTTGGCTTTTTCCTATCTGGTTTACTCCATCTCTGATGTGTGGTTTAACTTCAGACACTTTTCTTCCACAAGCGCATCTAACTTCAGGGTTTGGCACTGTAGAAAGAACTGCAAATTTCTCAGTCTTTTGGTAAAGAGCCTCATTTGTAGCATGATTAAGGCCTCAAGAATACTCTTATTTAACATGAGCAAACACTTCCCTTTGCATCTGTTTAAAAAACCTTTGCCCGTAATCTTCCATGGCTTCCCAGAATAATGGTAAATACTTAATTCCTTCATCTGGACTGGCACTCACAGAATCAGGGGTACTGGGGGTAAAATCGGGTGAAGAAGAACTGTACCTTGAACTCGGGTCCGTCTGAGGGGTGCCTCCATTAAGCTGTGACTTGGCCATCTGGAAACTCCCTCCCTTCGGATAAGGACAGGCTCTTCCTCTCTGCACCCAGGCTTGGAATTCAGGGTCTGGAATGTTTAATCCTCCTGAACCTTGATCTTCCAAGGGTGAAAAAATTAGATCCTCTGCCACCTTTAATCACAAGCGTCTAGCTCCCTTCGGCTTATTGTACCCACCGTCTGAGCTGATCCTTTGTCAAAATAGTTTTCCCTGTGGTATCTGGGCTTTGCTTCAGAACCCCAGCTTGGTATAATGGCTCAGGGGGCTGGAAGATCTTCTCAGATTTTAGGTAACAGAAACTCTCACCCCTTCCAATTCCATCAGGAAAGCAAGACGGGCTCCCTGCCTCCTTCCTTCTGGAATGCTTGCTTGCTTCGCCACACAACACCCTCATTGGTTGGCTGACTCTAGCTTCAAGCATGGACTCCACCTATCGGACTTGTTCCGCCAAGGCTCCCTCGAAAAATGGTGATTTTCTGACTACGCAGGGGGCCGTTCCCCTTCCAAATTCCTGGAACTCATCTTCACTAGCTTGTAAAGCTTTTCCCTGTCCTTTGGCTCTGGGAAAATTGAAACGTAACTGACTATCCATTTCTTAGCTCAGCTGTTATCTGATGGCTTCTGGCAAAAGCTTCAGGTTGCTATCTCCTAGCAAGTTGTTGTCAAACACACGCTGTGAAGGTTCTTTTACACTAAGCGTGAGTGCACATCTGGTTTTACTGGCAGTGAGGATTTTACAAATTCTTGGGGCTTGATTTCTCCCAGTCTGTGATGCCTTCTGTTATAGAATGGCAGCCTTGTAAAAACAACTGGCTCTCCGATCCAAACCTCTCTCTCTCTATCTTTCTGGGAAGTTGTAACAAAAAGCAAGGGATGTACTTGCTTACGGAAGTAAACTTCCGTAATTCAGGAGAGTAGCTAGGCTCAGGGGAATTTAAAGTGGATGATTGCAACTCACCACGTCCCGATTCTCCCTTTCCACTGCCTTCTCTCCGTTGGACCTCTTTCTGGGAATTGGTATCGGCAACAGGCACTTCTGGCTGCTCACCCCGTCTCAGAGTTGGTGAAGACCTCCGGCAAGCAGAAAAAATCGCACCCATTCATCTGGTGTTTCTGCGGTGATGCTGCTTTGCAGAATGCCTTCTCCCCATTCAGATCTATGCATGGCTCAAAAAAACTTTAGGCTTCTCTTTGGGTAAAACAATGTGGAATCATATCCCAAACGCAATGCCAACATGTCGCGGGTTTCTCCTCTCTTAGACTAAACTTCCCTGTGAGATTCTACAGACATCAGTCTAAAAGATTTATAGTGCAGAGGCAGCGTAACACTTTCTCAGAGACTTCCCTGCTCAGGGTATCTTTTGCAGGCAGTGTTTTGAGGTACACTGATTCTCTGATTAATCAGCATCAGCTGACAATAAAAAATAGCAATGAGGGATTTATGAGACTGTTTCTTCTAAAACCCAAACATTGCCTCCATACGCTCCCCTCCTGCTTAAGGCATTCTGTGAGTCCAGCATTACCTTGAGATTTAATAATTGCTTCAGTGCAGGAAGGTACCAGCAGAGATAAAGTTGTTCTCAAAACAATCTTTGGAGAGGCCCAGTCCTCTTCTGAGCTGCTGGAATCTAGCCTTCCTGACAAAACCTTAAATTTATGGCTGGTGCTGGACTTCTAAAAATCTCCCCTTTTCAGCTTAGAGGAGAACAAACCAGAAACTGCTAATATCATCAAATTAGCAGCTTTTATTGGTTTACAAAAATGAGGTAGATTATTATGCGGTTAAAATAGACATTTAAAAATACAAAATAGAAATCATAAAACAAACATGAATAACTAAGCTGACTAAATAAAACTAAATGCAGTGGGACGGCTGGGGTGTAGCAAGAACAGCGCGGAAGAACAAAAACACTCCCTAAACATGAGAATGAAAAAGCCAAGCGTATGTCTTTAATGTAAGAAAGTATTCACATACTCGTCCTGTGGTGAGGTATCTTTAAGAACGTGTTGTGGTGTGTAAACTATACAAGTTTTATCTGGTATATCTATATATCTCTATAAGTACAAAAAGTATAAATCCACGTATAGCACGATATATATACGCACAAAAAAAAGACCAAGAGTGTGACAGTATACAGTACCCCCCACAAGTAAACACACACACACATGAGAACCTTGCGACAAAATTCTTGAAAATATCCCGGATTGAGTTCCTAAATTCAAGCCTCCAGTTCTTGTGTATGACAGCAACGAAACAGAATAAAGGTGTAATAGTCCACGAGGAGTAGCACATGAAGGAGGAGGAGGTGTGAGCGAGTGACCAACGTCAAAGAAGAATAGAGAAGGACATTGCATCGTGTCATACTGAGACACAAGGGGATTCTTTGAACTGCCGTGAGTGGAGATGCTCCGTCCGAGAACTCCGAAGTCAGAGCTGGAGAAATCTTCTGCCCAGCAGCCTGAACATTGCTTCTCTACTCTTGAGAAAGTTATTCGAAATGTCCACTTACCGGAGGGGCACCGAGAACTTGTCTACAACTACCTGATGCTGCCCACCGCATGGGAACCGGCTTATGAACCGGAATTGTTGTATTTTTCTTCCTGATGATCACACCATGGACGGCACTCACAGCCGATATAGCCTTACGGTCTACCCAGAGACTTTTTTCTGTGGACTATTACACCTTTATTCTGTTTCGTTGCTGTCATACACAAGAACTGGAGGCTTGATTTTAGTAACTCAATCCGGGATATTTTCAAGAATTTTATTGCAAGGTTCTCATGTGTGTGTGTGTGTGTTTACTTGTGGGGGGTACTGTATACTGTCTCACTCTTGGTCTTTTGTGTGTGTGTGTGTGTGTGTGTGTGTATCGTGCTATACGTGGATTTATACTTTTTGTACTTATAGAGATATATAGATATACCAGATAAAACTTGTATAGTTTACACACCACAACACGTTCTTAAAGATACCTCACCACAGGACGAGTATGTGAATACTTTCTTATATTAAAGACATACACTTGGCTTTTTCATTCTCATGTTTAGGGAGTGTTTTTGTTCTTCTGGGCTGTAAATAAGACTAAGGACTGGGGCCAGCAACCCCTCCATAGAGATCAGACTGGCATTGTCCGATTTCTAAGGAAAAGAAAAGACAGGCAGCCTTTCTCTTAGGCATGAGAAAAGCCGACTTTTTGAACACTAAAAGGTATCAGTATTTATACGTTTTCCTTTCATACACCCACCATTGGAAAAATGTCAAAACTCCCAGTTATGTCATCTTAGTGACATTAAGACTGGACACCTGGGCTCTGCCAGCTGTATCTTTGCACCTGCGTGCGTGCGTGAGATTCTTATCTCCCATCCTGTGAGATAAATGTATCTGTCAGATTCTCAGACATAGGGTCTTCAAATCTTGGCGTCAATATGTGTGTGTGTGAAAGAATGCCTGGCTAACACCTGGACATCTGGTAATTAGCATTACATCATAGAATAAAAATCTAACTGGACATTTCTACTTCACACAATTAAAATTAATGAGAATAAATGTCTTCCTTTTTAATTTGCCCATCACAATTGGTAGTGTTCAACACTTATCTTTGTGGCCCACCAAGCTGAATGCAACTCCAACATCCAATGATCTTTGTGGTCTGTCAGGTAATAATAATAATTTCGTGTCAGAGATTACTCTGGGTTTAAAGGACTTTTGCTGGAGAAACTCCACTCAGGGGACGCTCATTCAGTTGTCTCCGTTTTGCCTCTCCTTGTGGACTGGTTGGCCGTGGGAAGTAGTGGCAGTCGCTTTAGAGGGTTAATTGCTATAGTTCTGTAGCCTCAACTTAACATTTTATATTGTTATTAATTTGATGGTTATTATTAATTTTTGTATTGATTCTATTTTTGTGCTCCTCTGTCTGTATTGGGAGATATTGTATTAGACATTTTTATTGTATATCTTATTCTGTATTTTGCATTGTTTATTGTATCTCTGTACTCTGTTGTAAACCGCTTCAAGTTATCAAATGATAAGGAAAGCGGTATATAAATTAAATATTATATATATAACATGCCCAAATGAGGCTCCTTTTATGTCCCCAAATGCAGCCCTTGAGTATCAAAACTCGACCTTCCAGTCTTCAAACTCAGTGTATTAAGCCACCGGGGGAGCTGTCTGTCAGGTACAAAATGCATTTCTTTGTTTTGTTTGTGCTGAGGAGAGTATTCTCTCCTACACTCCAGAGTTCCATTAATTGTGGGAAAGTGTGTGTGCCTCCTTCAGAATATATAGTTAGCTGTTGCAAGTGGCCCTGGTTCTGCTGGTTTGCAATGTGTTTTGTCTTTAGCATCAAATGGAGGGCAAAAAGGCACCAAAAAGCAAGGGGGAGTCTTGCAGTATTGAGAGTAGTTTCTAAATCCAGCCTATACTCAAACCATTTGTGCTCCTGAAATGAAAAGAAATTACAGAAAGAGATGGATCATAGCTTTTTTAAATTTTGAGATGCTTCTGTCAGTGGCATCATCCCTCATAAGAACATAAGAACAGCCTTGCTCGAACAGGCCACAGCCCATCCAGTCCAGCATTCTGTCTCACACAGTGTCTCACCATTTGCTTCAGGGTATTCCCAAGCAGATGCCTTCACCTGCTTAGGATTCCCTGGAAATGGTATTGAGAGATATCCTGCCTACCTCTCCAACCCGGAGGTTGTCCTTAGGTATTCATAATTATAGCCATTGATACCCTTGTCCTCCATGAACTTGTCTAATCCTTTCTTAAAGCTGCCAAGACAGACAGCTGTCACCACTTCTTCTGGCAGGGAGTTCCATAGACCAGTAATCCTCTGGATGAAAAACTACTTTCTCTTATTTGTTTGAGAACTAGTACCCAAAGGTTTCATGGAGTGTCCCCTAGTTCTAGTGTTGTGTGATAGGGAAAACAGTTTTTCCTTATCTACTTTGTCCACACCATGCATGATTTTATACACTTCAATCAGGTCACCTCTTAGACGCCGTTGTTCAAGAGTGAAGGTGTTCCAGTCCCCTAATCATTCTGGTTGCCCTCCTCTGCACTTTTTACAGTTCCATAATGTCCTTCTGGAGGTATGGCGACCAGAACTGTACACAGTATTCCAGATGGAGCCTCATCATGATATTTGACTTGACAAATTAGGGATGTCATCACTGACAGAATCATCCTGAAATTTACTGAGGGTCGAAAGCTCAATAAGAAAGCCAAAGTTCAATCCCTAGGATCTTTGGAAAAGAACTACACCTGAAGCCCTAAAACATCCATGAATATTTATATGACTAAGATAGATAAATGGTGCAACTCAGTATTTTTCTACAACTCTATGTCATATGTGTTAAATATAACTCAAAAAGTGACTTTTTGGGGATACAAGTTTACAGTCCCCCAACCACATGGCTAACAGCTTTTGGGAGCAATAGTCCAAGATGGTTACTTCTCCAAACATGTGTGTGTGTGTGTGTGTGTGTGTGTGTGTGTGTGTGTGTGTGTGTGTGTGTGTGTGTGTGTGTGTGTGTGTGTGTGTGTGTGTGTGTGTGTGTGTGTGTGTATTACACTGCTTTACTTGTCAGACAGCTGAACTCTGTCTTGTCCTGGTCCCTTGATAATGTGCATCTTTAGGAAAACTGTGTTCACAGATGTTTGTTTCCATTTAACAGCACAAACGTGTGAAGAGGTCCTTGTCTCTATATAGAATCCTTTCTAGTAATGTGTATCTATTCCTAATGTAGCAGGCAAACAGTATTTACTTCACAGCTCTTAGCTGTGTCAAGACATCCTTAGGGATCACAGCTCAGTCAGTGGTAAGCCATGTGTTTTGCGTGCAAGATGATTTTTTTTTGGGGGGGAGGGGGTGAAATCCCTAGAATCTCTGTTTTGAAAGGATCAGGTAGTAGGATGTAACCTAGTGTAACAGGATCATACATTCATAAAGTTAGATGTTCCTTATAGTTAATCTATTCTGAACTAGTCTGCCAATGCGCACTACTGGTGCAGTTATAAGACAACCATCTGCTTCCCATATTTGGGAAAGTGCCATGAACATGATAGAGATCTAATGCTAATATGTACATGTCATGTATGATTTTGTATTTAAAATCTCTGACAATGGCAACCAAGAACAGAATCCGTGTTTAAGAATATAGACACAGTGGTTCTGAAGTAGTGTTAACTTGTGGATTCATTCCTCTGAGACTTTGAATGATTACCTGAGCACAGCTTCCCCTTTGTAAAGGAATCCCAACTACATTTATTTCCAAGAAAATTAGAATGCTTGTGCTTACTAGATAAAAACAGTTGGAATGGGAAAGCTACTCTAGACATCCTAGTTCTAGATAGACCATTTGGACATCTCAGGAGCCATAGCAGCCCACTTTATCTTTAGATTGCAAATGCAAGGTGTCTCCCCCTTGATAGGATAAGAGAAAGGTGTGAGAAGGAAGGAGGTGACATTGGCAACACTAATAATAGCAACCTAAAGTTGAAGGATGGTCAATACAGGTCAAGCAGGTAAAAGACAGTCTAGGAACCCTGAGTAGATCTACTGTCTCTCCTCTTCCCCAAGCAAAAACCTGCCTCTTCTCTGGGATAAGCAGAATTGCACCCAGTCAATTTAGACAGAGAGGACCCAAACCATCCTGGCATTCTTGGAAAATGTTTAAGAAACAGGAATCTGTCGTGATTGATAGAGACTTGATGTGTAATTGGGTGAAAGATTAAACAGTAATATCATTAAATCTGTGGCAGCGATATGGAACACTATTGCTGGAGCTCTCTCTTTGATGAATTGTGGCATTCAGTGCTTCTGGTTTCACTTCTTCATCTGAGTAAACCTCATAAAGCAAATGTATCAGCAGCTCAAAATCCCTGACATACAAAAAGAAGAAGAAGAAGGCAGGCATAACAACATGCCTTCTTTCCCAATGTTCTGCAGGAGCTAGTAAGGGACATTACCCTGCTGACTATTAATAGCCCTTTCCCCCATTTCCAGATGATGTGCAATTTTCAGCTACGGCTTCTGATTTTCTTCTGCTGCCTGGATCAGAAAGCAATTAATTGGCACAGGGGAATGGCCACATCTAAAAGCATTGGGAGGGCATCTGTTTACAGCAGGCAGCCACAGAAGAAGATTTATTTGCATGGCCTAACAATAGATTCAGAGAGATGAATGGATAGCGCTACCCACACATTATATTTCCCAAATTCAAAGAAGCAGCACGCTTTCAGTCTTGCCTCTTGCTGTGCTTTATCAACAGCAAAGAGGTACACAGAATGAGCCTCCAAGAAGACTGTGGTATTTTTGAACCACAATTGGGTGTACCCCAGGCAGTGACAACCTTATGCCGGCTAATCTTTCTCACACTAGGCCAGGCAAAAGGAACTGCAGAATGAATTCACCAAAAGATTGCTTTGTTTTGCACATCTGGCCTAGACATGGAAGAAGAAGAAGCAAAGTTAATTTTAAACACATTATTAACTGTATAATAATTATTATTCTAAGGATGAGGAGTCAATAAGATAAAATCGAAAGTGGTTTAATATCTAAAGTGGAGCAACCCAGTCGAACTGTAAGGGGGAAGTACGAGAGAAAGGGATAGAACTCAGAATGTCATGCTGTACAAGCTGAATGTAAAATCAAGCAATCATAATGGCAATGATGTTAAATCGCAGTCATCCAAAAATCGGTGAGTATCCTATATATATATATATAAATAAGAGAATCAATATAACATATTGGACAATTCTCTGGACCAAACAACATTTCTGTGAGAAAGAAGACTAGCTATTCCTTTTTAGCAATGTTCACTCTTAAGAAGTGTTTTCTTTAAAGGCCCTGTCAATTCACCCCACATACATTCCTTCATCAGGATAAATGAAGAAACAGGATTTGCCTCTCTGGAAAGGTTTTCCACATTGTGGAAACCTTCCTTGCCCTTTTTTTTTTGCATGATGCAAACATCTGCTTAGTCTCGTTAGGACCAGCCATAGCTCAAACAAAATGTCTTGAAGTCTCTTCTATGTGGCTGCCCTGTGTGGTGAACCATGTGGCAACGTCTGCTTCACAGTGCAGTGTGCTCAGGTCCTGAATTGATCCCACCAGTCAGTCTGGTTCTTGGATCCTTTTAGCCAGAAAGACTGTTAGGCCGGTTAAAGTAAGAGGGGCACTGCCTTAGCTGCTATGGAAGCACAACCTGTCAATCCACTCCTATCAGCCTCTTTACTAGAGGAAGAGGGAGGGAAGGAGGGAGAATGCCCACTTTTGTACCCATTCATCTCACCACTGGTTGATGTACTTTCTGCCAGTGGGCACCAGCCATGTTGAAGAAAGTTCCCAGGTTCACTTGACTCTTTGCAGAAGCTACAAGAACTACCTGTTCTTATGTTTGCTCCACACATCTGGCTTGCTCCTAGATCTCCATTCTTAGATCCTCCTATGCTTCAACCCTACTGACTTTGCCATTGGGTTCCTGGATCACTTCCAATTATTCAGAGTGAGGAGGAGTCATGGTGAGGTGTTGGTGGGCATAGCTAGGTCTGAGACAAACTTCCTAAGATGCATGTTAACCTAGATGGAAATCACTGCCATCACCAGTATTCAATAAACTGTATTTTAAATATGCCCAGGGACAGGGCCTGATACAACATCATCAATAAAGTTTTCCACAGTGTGGGTGCTACCACTGAGAAGGCCCTCCTTGCCTAGGTCACCTTCACCATTCTCAGTGTCATCACTTGGAGCTGCACTGTTTGAGATGAATGATGTGGGCAGCCAAGCTCTGGAAGAGATGCTCTGACAGATAACAAGTTTCTAAACCATGTAGGACTTTATATGTCAGTGTTTACTGTTAGCTGCTATGAGGCTTTGGCAGTGAGAAGGCATAGATCAGGGGTGGCCAAACTATGGGGCATGGGCTGAATCCGGCCCACAATGCCATTCCATCTGTTCTGTGTTGCCTTTGCCACTCTCAGAAGTGGAAGTAAAATATGCCTGTGCTTGTGTAAAATACTGCCATAAATACACCCACAGCTGTCATAAATGCATTTATGACAACTGTGAGTGCATTTATAGCAGTATTTTGTGCATGCATGGGCACATTTTACTTCCACTTCTGGTGGGAGGAACCATGTGTCTGGCCCGTGGCCTGAAAAGTTTGTTCATTCATAGATGTTTAGAAAATGAACAAACAAAAACCAAGGAACAGGAATAAAGGCTGTTGTTTGGTTTCATTAGTTCAAAGCGGAATGCAGTGAATAAAGTGTTAGATTAGGACTCAGGAAATCCAGCTTCAGATCACTACTTGGACATTAAGACTCACTGTAGAGGGGTGGCAATGGTGGAACTAGTTGTTAACTATTAATCTATTTTGAAATTTATGAGCATCACCATAAGTTGGATAGGGGCTGTAGAAGCTTAGTGGTTAAGGCTTGATGACTGGAAGGTTGGCAGGTCAGCAGTTTGAGATCCAAGTGTTGCACAAAGGGAGTGAGCACCCATCATCTGTCCCCAGCTTCTGCCAACCTAGCAGGTCAAAAATTGCAGGTAGATAAATAGACACTGCTTCGGTGTCTAGCCATGCCTGCCACATGACCATGGAAAAAGCTGCAGATGTAGATAGCACTGGCTCTTTGGCTGTAAAAAGAGATGCATACTACACCCCAAGTAGGACATGACTGGCTTTTGAACAAGGGAGACCTTTACCTTTACTATAAGTTGGATGCAGTTTGACAGCACGTAACAACCATACCTGTCAACCCGCGGCTCCGCAAAAATGGGACCTGCGCACATGCTTGTGCGCAGGTTGGTTTCCACGCATGCGTGGAAGGGTTTTACCCCTTCCACGCATGCATGGAAGTGCTACGCTGCTTGCGCAGTCCCTATGCAAGTGGCGTAGTGCTTTCTGCGCATGCGTGGAAGGGGAAAAACCCTTCCACACATGCGTGGAAAGTACTACATCGCTTGCGTAGGGGCTGCGCAAGCGGCATAGCGCTTCCATGCATGCATGGAAAGCGTTTTCCCCCGCTGTCAAATTACGGAGTTATGGCAGCGGGGGGCGGGTTATGACGTCAATAGACGTCAAATTACGGGGTTTTCCCGGCCAAATCGGGGTGGTTGACAGATATGGTAACAACACCTAGTTTACATAAAACTAACACCCCCTAATCATATCAATAGAACTTGTGCTAAAATAACAAATAAAATAAATAACAAATAAATGGACTAAAATAACAAATAAATGGACTAACTGAGAGATATTGAGTAATTTAAAATCTCTGCCTTTAATGTCATCTTCTTTTGACATTCATATATTTTGGTTCAGCAATTAAAATTATACATTTTGAGGAAACATCTTTGTACAATCCCAAGAGAGAGAGAGAGAGAGAGAGAGCACAGCAAAATATATACAGACCTTCGCCTTCTCAGCATTAGAACAATATGCATTAATCTCAGGCCCACTGCTGTTTTAAAGGCACATTGTTTTACAGGCACTTCTGCAACCAGAATCTGAATATGGAAGTAAATTAATGAGATGTAATGCAGCATGCACTAGTGAAGGAGTTTAAAAATAGAAGGTGACATAAACTGGGTCTGACTAGTGTTTTCCCCGATGATTAAAATCACGCTTTTGCTTCTTAAAAGCTCCTTTGCCAAGGCCTCTATTTTATGCAGCTTGTTACCAAATCTCTTCATTCAAGTGCCTACAATTGAGCACTGAAAATGAAGTCCAATGATGTCTGGAAGGCCACACATTTCCCTTTCCTGTGCTACAGCACTGGGTTTTTGAGACCTCTATCATGACAACTGCACAGTGGAAACCAGCATGGAATGGACATTCAGTTTTCACTGGGTAAACTCAACTGAGGGCCAAGAGCAACCAAAGGCAAAAGGCTTGGTGGGAAGAATACACTGAAGTTTATTTTTGGGAGGAGGTATGTTGCCAACTCAGAGTGGCCAGGTCTGAATAGGCTTAGGTTCTTTTTAGGATTTCAGAGACAAGATAAACATTTCAGTGGGTAGCAGCAAAGCTATATTTCAGACAAGTTCTAGGCTAAACATAGCACATTAGAGACCGAGTACTTGCAAAGGTACAGAAATACAAACATATTTACCTAATAGGTTCCCCCCTCAGTCCCTTCTTCTCCTGCTATCTGGGAGCTCAGGTAAGAGAGCAACGATCAGCCTCCTTGTCAATAGGAGAGCTCTCAAAAGAAACCTGGACTTAATGCTGCTCATTATACACTGTAAAAACTCTGTCTCATCAGCCTTGGCTCTATACTCCTCCACCTTGAGTAATTAATTAATGCCTTATCTTCTGCAGCTGGACTCATTATATCAGCCCATGATCTTATCTGTCTTTAACCATTTATAGAGCTTTCAAGGGGAAAATGGGCAATCTGTACTTATAAGGAAGGGATGTGGCTGTGCGTGTGCGGAATGCGTGTCCACACCCATCCAGCCTATCCTGTAATGTGCCTTGCACACTTACTTTATGTCCAGAGATCAGCGCCGCTAGGGTCCAGGAGCCGAGAGTGGGGCCAACGCCCCACGAACACGAACAAAAAAACCTACAAATCCCAGCGTCCTCCACGCCACGGCACGCCTCGGCCAATCAGGCAGGAGGACACGAGCGCGGAGGAGGCAGGCAGGACAACCGGCACGCACGAAGAAAAAAATGGCCGACACAGAGAGAGAGGGAGACAGGAGAGGCAGGGCCAGGGGCACACACCTTTCTTACTTCACTCTTTAGGATGCCTGGTTCAAGTTCAATTTCCTCCTCATTGTTATTATCCAGAGTGTTTAGGTTTTTTTTTTGTAGAGTTCCCCTGTGTACTCTTTTTATCTTTTCTTGATCTGCATCTGCTAACTCCTTGCCATCTTTGTCCCTTATCATGGTCATTTTTGCTTTAAACGTTCCCTTGACTTCCCAAATTTTTTAAAAAATATCTCTAGTCCTGCCTCTTGTGTTGTTTTCTTCTATTTCTTTGCATTGTTCATTTAGGTAGGTTTCCTTGTCTCTCCTTGCTTTTCTTTGAAATTCTGTATTCAAGTGATTGTATTTTTTCTCTTCTCCTTTGCCTTTTATGTTCCTTCTTTCCTCTGCTATCTTAAGGGCCTCATCAGACAACCACTTGGCTTTTTTATGCTTCTTTTCTTTTGGTATGGTTTTCCTTGCTGCCTCCTGCATGATGTCTCACATCTCTGTCCATAATTCTTCTGGTACTCTGTCTATCTGTTCCAGACCATTAAATCTGTTCCACACCTCCACCATGTATTCCTTGGGTATTCAAAAGTAAAAGGGCTGTGATTTACCAGTGGCCTTTTTGTGAGCTGCCTCATGAGGGACCTGCGTTCAGCCCATCATATTCCATTTTCAAAGTCTCAGGAGATGTATAGCTTTCTGTCTCCCAGCCAGGTATTTAGGGGCAGCTTTGGGGGATGCTGTTTCCAAAGTTTGGGCCAAAAGGATCCTGGCTTCACTCCTGTCCAGCTGGGAGCACAGGAAGGCTTCTCAGTCAAAAGAAGGCCTCCAGTCATCAAGAAAGTTTAGTTAGTTCAGAGGTCTAGATGACTGGATTCTTTCTTCATAATATGCCAAGACTCTTCAGGTATAACCAGTAGAGCTGTGGCCAATTTTTCCAAATCCCAAATGTGTTGTCTGTCTTTGTTACTTACTTCCCTGGCATATCACTTCCTCCTCACCCATGTTATCAGCAAAATACATTAAGGAAGGATATAACTGAGGAACCCAACCCATCTTGTGGGACCCTGAATAGGCTAAGTGTTGGAGTCCCTTAATGCAAGACCAACATTTATTTATTAATTTTTTCAAATTTATATGGTCGCCTTTTTCGCCTAAGCGACTCCCCCTGAAGCTATGGGGAGGCCGGCACCAGGCTCCAGGGCTGCGTGGAGAGTATGTGCTCTCCCCGCTGTCTATCCGAAGCCACACAGGGGGAGAGGGTGGGGATGGCTTCCCTTCGGGAGACAAATTGTGTCCCGGGGAGAAGTTAGCGGTGCATTGGTAGAGTTTTTTACCGCGCATGCCAGCTGCCCTGCCTCCTCTGTGCTCGCGCCCTTCAGCCTCATTGGCTGAGGGGTGGCATGGCATGGAGGATGCTGGATCTTGTAGTTTTTTCTGGCCACGTTCGTGGGGTGGCTGCCCCACTCGCGGCTGCTGGACCCTTGCAGCGATGCTCGGATGGTGTAAAGGTAAGTGTAGGGGACTTGGTACAGGATAGTTGGGATGGGTGCAGGTGTGCATGCCAGACACCAACGGTTACTGTCCCTTCTTATAGGTAAATATTTTTTTCAAATTTATATGGTTGCCTTTTTTGCCTAAGCGACTCAAGATGGCTCACAACATTGGTTAAAACTTGTCCCTCAAGCTAATTGAAACCAAATACTAAAACTGTCTAAAACATCCATAAAAACATCCCCAGTTGTTGAGTCGGTGCAATAGTAATGACAGACCAGCAGCTTTTGGGTCTATCGCAGTGATCGCTCTTTATTTTAGCTCAATGATTCAGCTTTGACCCAACTCAGAACTATGTACAGGATGACCTATATTTATACAGTGATTGGCCGTTTCTACAAGAGATACTTTTCGGTGGGCTAACACAGGATTGGACCTTATTTTGAAATACAAATAAACAGCAACAGTATAACAAACATGCATTTGAATCCAGCGCCTTTTCTTTGGCGTGACTTGCTGTTTGACAGGTCTCGCGAGACTTCAACCTGTCAAACAATAGTGCGGGTAGAACAAAGCTTCAGACATAACACCAGTCCCTATTAAAAACATGCTCAAGTGGGGATGCTGGCAGACAACAACATACTGTGTGAATGTGCGGAGAAACAGAATTTGGCTCATCAAGTGTTCTGCTGATTACTATGAGAAACGTGTACTGATGAAGATTTGGTTATGGCCAACAGCAAAGCCAGGAGGGTGGCTTCATTTTGGCAGTCCAAAGTTTGATCTGGACTATGAAAGAAGAAGCATAATCATTTATTTTCTCATGTATCTACAGTATATTATTACTCCCAGACCATCATAGACTGTTCAACATATTATTTATTTGCTTGATTATTTGTTTGCTCGCTGCATGGATCTTTATAATTAAGCTCCAAGTGTGTGCTTTTTTAATTAGAGAGAGTTTCAAAGCACCCACACCTAGGAAAGGAAATGCACAACTGATAGTGAATCTGTGACCACCAATATTGTGAAAATATTCAACATTCCACCAAGTAAGCAATATTATGCCATTAGCACAACACTTCACACTTTTGAAATGTTTGCCAGAGTAATATTGATGAAAATATATTACATGCTCTATGAGAAAAATAATGACATGCTTGCACTCTAAAGGGTTCTGAGTGGTTTTGTTTTAACACAGACAAATATAAATTGTCACTGCTATGTTCAACATGCTCTTGTTTGAAAAATCATCCCTCCCTTGTCCCTCCCTCCCCCACTTCTTTCCTTTTTCTGTACTTTTCTAATACTTCCCAACTCTCCTCTGGTTAACATATGCTTAGGTATGCATGCTGTGAGCATTGACTTCTCCTTTTGCATTTGGCATTTTCTTGGCTTTTTATAGCTCTGCTTTCCTAATTTAAGCCATTTTAGCTCCCTCAGCTATCCTTAGCGTCTTGTTCAACATTTCTATGTGGTTATTTTTATTGTCTGAGTGACAGCTCAGTGGTTTCTTCTTCTTCTTCAAGCTAAACTAGAAATGTTTTTCCCCACGCATGCAAACATACTTTTTTCTTTTCTATGCACGTTCATCGCAATTGTGGAGAATTATTTATGCCTTATAATGAGGACAGATACCTCTCTATTCCCTTGCCTTTAACCTGCATCCACACCTTTTTTGCAGGAGGAACACTTGTGCTTCTGCTTTTAATGAGCTTTTAATGAAGGATGTGCCTCGTCTTTTTAATGGGCCCTACATTTTTCTCGTTTTCCCTTTCCTGAACCTCTATTTTATGCTGCTATTTAACATTTTTTTCTTTTCTTTTAAGAATAGACCTTAAAGTTACCTCAGGAATGGTAAGCATTTCTCCCCGCAAATGTCTTGTCTTCATACACTTTTATGTTCATATTTATTAGACCCCCTTTATGCCTGACAAGAGCCAGAGGTGTAGTAAATGGAACATCAGACTAGGGTTCAAGAAACTCGAGGTTATATCCAGACCTGGGCATGAAAACTCATTTGGAGAGTGGTAATGGTGAACCATTCCTTGAACATCTTAAGTACTTTGAAAATGATACTAGGGTTGTTTTAAGTGAGAAATGATTTGACTTACCTAACAATATAATGCCTGCTTTGAGAATTCAAACTGTACAATTTTCTCCATGTGCATATGTCAATCTGTCTAGCTTTCTTTAGAATAGATATGTGAACATTCAATATCTATTAACACCCATATTAGGCCTACAAACTGCTTACTATTTCTTTTCTCCAATGTAGGCACTGCTATCAGTAGTTCTTTCCCCCCTCATAGTACTTCTACTTTTTCATTCATATTCATTAATCTTATTCCCCTTATTTATATTTCTACTGTTTCTTACTTTATCTTTCTGCTTTCCAGACTTGACTACTATAACCATGGTTTTCAAGCTACCATGTTTTATTTCTTTTCTTTATTTCTCTTTGATTTAAAATATTTTCATTTGTACTCTGGCTACCCTTTTGTTCTACCATATATACTCGAGTATAGGCCTACCTGAATATAAGCCGAGGTACTTAATTTTGACCTGAAAACCCAGGAAAATAGATTGACCCGAGTATAAGCCAAGGTTGAGAAATGCAGCAGCTGCTAGTAAATTTCAATAATCAAAATACATGAAAATTAATTAAACTGTTGGAGTGTCTGAATCCAGCATGGTCTTGGGACCCTCATGGTCATTGAGCTGAGTATAAGCCCCCTTTTTGAGGCTCATTTTTGAGGATAAAAAACTTGGCTTATACTCGAGTATATACAGTAACACTTTTACCATTTTTCATGACCTGACTGATGGTTTTTCATGGCTACCTATGGACTATTATCTGCCTCATATCCCTCTGTCATATTTTCTGATGCAGTTTCAAAAATTGGTCTGTGGCTTCACTTTTTTCACAAATGCATTAAATGTTCTAGCACTGCAACTGCATTAGGCTGTTGCAGCAAAACAGCAGGGAAGAGTTTATTTGGTACCTTCAGACTCAACCAGTTCTATTTAGAATAAGCTTTTGGAGAGAGTAGCCAGTTCTACAAGATGCTTGGGCCAGTATCCTATTATGCTCAGCAGACTGTAAAGTTCTGCTGGAGGAGTCTCATGGGATCATGTCAAATGCACAAGCGTTGTCATTGTAGAGCAAGCAGTTTTTTGTAAAAAAAAACACATGCAGATCACCATTTGCACAATGGCAGCACTTGTGCATGCAGCACAATTCCATGTTGGTAACCAGCTGCACTGGTTACCAGTTTGCATCCGAGTGCAATTCAAGGTGCTGGTAATGACCTTTAATGCCCTACATGGTAGTGGGCCAGGATACCTAGGAGACCGCGTCTCCCCAAGTCCCATTTTTGCAGAGCCACGGGTTGACAGGTATGGTTGTTACGTGCTGTCAAACTGCATCCAACTTATAGTAAAGGTAAAGATCTCCCTTGTTCAAAAGCCAGTCATGTCCGTCCAGCCTGTGTGGACCAGAGGGGCTCTCTTACAGTGCCATGAGCTAGAGGGGCTCGCCTCTCTAGCACAAGGAAGAGGGCCTTCTCCGTGTCCGCTCCAGCCCTGTGGAACCTCCTGCTGGTAGAACTATGGCTGCAGATGGAATTGCTGCCCTTCAGGAAAGGGCTCAAATCCTGGCTCGCAGGGCAAGTGTGGGGGGCTGATTGGGTGGTGGCTCCTGCCCGTTGGCTCTTCTAAGATAAAATGTCCCTCTTTTACTGATTGGTGGGTGGGTTTTTTAATGGGCTATTAATGGGGTTGTCTTTTAAAATGATTTTTAGGATAGTTTTATATTTTGATGTTTGCTGTGAGCCACCCAGAGTCACTCTAGGGCGAGGCATACAAATTTAAATAAATAAATAAATGTCACAAGACCTATCAGACCTTCCACTCAGTAGAATCTCAGTAGGATACCATGCAGTGTTGCTTGAGCAAGCAGATCATTATACAACGTGCTTGGAAGGGAAGACTACACAAATAAACAGAAATGCAAAAAGTATCATTATGTATGTTAACTGTGTTTTCTGACAGGAGCAGAATGTATCTTTTCTCCTGTATCTATTCTTATGCAAATAAGTGGATCAAAAAATGTGTTCAACGGAAACTGATGAACCAGGAACCGCCGCCGACGCTACGCGAGGTCATGAAGGCGGCCCAGGCTGCGGAGGCCACGAGGGCCGGAGTTAAGGGGTTCAGAGAGAGACCCCCGCAGTCCGACAAGGCCCCGGCCTCGGTGCAGGCAGCCAGGCACACGCCGAAGTCTTCCACGGAGAGTAGCGATGATGAGGACGTCCGGAAGGTGCGGAAGGACGGCCGTCGCTGCGACGGCTGTGGAGCAACCCACGACCGCATCAAGTGCCCGTTCCGGAAGGCCGAGTGCCACAACTGCGGACGCCGGGGTCACATCGCCAAGGTTTGCAGACAACGGCGTAGAGACCAGAGAAACCCATCGGACCGGCCGCCGAAGACTAAGGAGGGCGCCCGGCCCGCGAGGAAGCAGGACGGCGTGGGCCGCATCTCCGACGACAGCGGCGACGAGACCCCCGTGTACAGCGTGTCCTTGGGACACCCACGTTATTTTGTTGAGGTACTGGTGCAAGGGGCCCCTGTTAGGATGGAGATAGACTCGGGTTCTTCATACTCAATTATGTCCCAGCGGGAGTTTTTGGGAATTTCTCCCCACGTGCGCCCTAAGCTCAAAGCGTTGAAGTCCACGCTGCGGGACGTGCAGGGAAATAGCATTCCAGTTTTGGGGGTTGGAAATGTCAAGGTCCGATACAAGCAACACGCCGCGGAACTGCCCCTGGTCGTTCTCAAAGGGGGAAGTTGCAGCCTCCTAGGAACTCAATGGTTCAAGCCCCTGGGGTTGTTCATTGGGGGGGTGCATGCCGTCGGGACTGACCCAATACAGGAGGTGTGTGATGCGCACCCCGAAGTTTTCAAGAAAGGACTGGGAAAGTTCAAGGGACCCCCAGTAGCATTCGACCTGAATCCGGAGGTCCGCCCTATCAGACTCAAGCCACGTAGAGTGCCTTTCGCACTCAAAGAAAAGATAGAGACGGAACTGGACAAATTGGTGGGCCAGGGGATACTTGTTCCTGTTGATTCCGCAGAGTGGGAAACTCCGATTGTAACCGCGCTAAAGGCCAACGGGGAGGTTCGCATTTGCGCTGATTACAAGTGCACCATTAATAAGGCGATTCGCCCTAATGCGTATCCGGTGCCGGTAGTCAGCCATCTGTTGGCCAGGTTACACGGGGGAAAGTGTTTCGCCAAACTTGACCTTGCGCAAGCCTATCAGCAACTCTCTGTAACCCCAGCTGCGGCTGCTGCGCAAACGATAGTCACTCATAAGGGGGCGTTCCAGGTGACGCGCCTACAGTTCGGGGTGAACTCGGCGCCCGGTATTTTCCAGTCACTCGTGGAACGCCTCTTAAAGGGTTTGGAGGGGGTTTTGCCATACTTTGATGACGTGTTGATAACAGGGGGAAACGAGGAGGAGCTGGCTGAGAGGCTGGACAAAGTGCTGGCGGTGTTCGAAAAGGCGGGGTTGAGGTTGCGGCGAGACAAATGCGTTTTTTTCGCCAAGGAGGTTGAGTTCTTAGGTTTCCGGGTAACCCCCGAGGGGATCAAACCCTCCAAATCAAAGGTAGCCGCCATTCGAAATGCCCCTCGCCCCACCTCTAAGCACGAATTGCAATCGTTTCTAGGCCTCTTAAACTTTTACCATTCCTTCCTACCGCGGAAGGCATCAGTGGCAGAGCCACTGCACAAGTTACTTAAGAAAGACGAGGCGTGGAAGTGGGGCGAGAATCAAGAGAGGGCATTCGTTGAACTGAAGCAACTCCTAGCGTCTGACGCTATTCTAACCCATTTTGACCCCAAGAGACCGGTGGTTCTGATATGTGATGCGTCCCCAGTGGGGGTGGGGGCGGTGCTGTGCCATGTGCTGGAAAACGGGAGAGAGGCCCCAGTCGCATTCTACTCGAGATCCCTGTCCCAGGCAGAGCGGAATTACGCCCAAACAGACAGGGAGGCGCTCGCCATAATCGCGGGAACGAAAAAGTTCCACGATTTTCTCTATGGCCGCCCTTTCACCATTGTGACCGATCACAAGCCCCTGTTGGGCATCTTCACTGCAGACAAGCCAACTCCTCAGATCCTGTCCCCTAGAATGCTGCGGTGGGCCATTTTCTTAAACGCGTACCAGCACGCGCTGGTCTACCGCCCGGGGAGCGAAATAAGCCATGCTGACGCCTTGTCGCGGTCTCCTCTTCCCGATGTTAGCAGCGTCGTAGCCGACGAAGAGCGAGACCGCTCAGTGCTCCTGATCGAAGTCCTGGATTCGCCCCCCATTGTGCCTGCGGATATAGCTAAGGCGACCGGCAAGGACAAGACACTTGCTCTTGTCAGCTCCTGGGTGCAGAAAGGGTGGCCTGCGTCCTCCCCGGCGGCCGAGCTCACCCCGTTCTTCAGGAAGAGGCTAGAGCTGTCCCTAGAGAGGGGGTGTCTTCTGTGGGGCCAGCGGGTGGTGGTCCCCGGTTCCCTGAGGTCCAGGGTACTCAAACTGCTGCACGTCAGCCACCCTGGGATTGTTCGTTCCAAGGCTCTGGCCAGGAGCTATTTTTGGTGGCCCCAATTAGATGCCGACATTGAGCACATGGTGGGCACTTGCGAGAAATGCCAATGCTCCAGGCCCGAAGAAACACGTCTGCCGCACAGGGAATGGGACGCGGCACGGGGGCCATGGTCGCGGGTGCACGTTGATTTTGCGGGGCCATTTAGAGGGACACTTTTTCTCCTCGTGGTGGATGCTTACTCCAAGTGGCTGGAGGTAATCCCAGTTACAAGCACCTCGTCAGCTACGACGGTGAAGCATCTGCGGAGGGTCTTTAGCACGTTCGGTATACCCGACACCCTAATTAGCGATAACGCGAGTTGCTTCACATCCACTGAGTTCAGGGCATTCATGGAGATCAACGCCATTCGGCACGTCACCTCCGCCCCTTTCCACCCGGCGACGAACGGCCAGGTGGAGCGCCTCGTGCGCACCACCAAGGACGCGCTGAGGCGCATGGGTCCAGGGGATCTCAACCTTCAGGTGTGCCAGTTCCTGCTAGGATACAGGGTGACCCCCCTAGCTTCTGGGTATTCGCCCGCAGAGCTCTTAATGCGTAGGAAGCTGACAACGATTCTGACCAGGCTCGATCCATCAAGGGTAGAGGACACGGGGAGAAATGTGGGGCTAGCAGCCACGAAGAGTTTCGCAGTGGGTGCCCCGGTACATTGCAGGAACTACGCTAGCGCGGGGCCAGCCTGGGTCCCGGGCGTCATCGTTGGCCAGACGGGTCCCGTGTCGTACTGTGTCGAGACAAGTACGGGTCTATTCTGGCGGCGACACGCGGACCAGCTCCGGCGCCGGGTCCCAGATGACCGCCCCGCGGATGGCGCGGCAGTGCCTTCAACGTTAGGGTTCTCCCCCACCCGTTCAGCCCAAGGGGGAGGAGAAGGGGATCGGTGGTCCCCACCTAGGGGGGAGGGAAAGGAGTCCGAAGCAGCCCCCGGAGAGATCCTGTGGAATCTTCCTAATGGAGACCCAGGGGACACTTTTAATTTTCAGTTACAAAACCGGGGGGGTTTTCAGGAGTGGTCCCCCACCCTTCCAAGCGAGAAGCGGGGTTTTTCGTTAGTCCCCAGTGCCCCCGGTTTTTCTGCCCTTTCCCCAACAGCCGCTGAGCCGCGGCGAGTCACTAACGAGTCTCCCTCCCCAACAGCCGCTGAGCCGCGGCGAGTCACTAACGAGTCTCCCTCTCCCATTGCAGGACAAGGAGCCGGGACAAGCCAGCCCACAACACGCCCAAAGCGCATTTGCAATAAACCATCTTGGATGAGAGACTTCGTCTCATCCTAGGGGGGAGGAATGTTGTGTTTCAATTCTATGTATTGTGTTTCTTCATACTGTGCCTTTAAACCATACTTCAATGCAACCCGCTCCAACCAGGACGCGAGCTAATGACCACTCGGTGGCAATAGCGAGCGCCCAGCTCACAGGTCATAAATCACCAAAGAACGACAGCGCGGGAAGGTTCCCGCCACTACCTCACCTGGACAAGAAGGGCGTGACCAAGAATGACGTCACGCCAAGGGGTAGCCAATGGGCTATCGTGGAGCCACATTCAAATGTATAACCACCGTATATATTGAGCTGTTCGTCCGCCATTACCTCATGTTCCCTCTGACCACTCATGCAATAAAGATGTGTTAAGCCAACCCTTCGGCTGTTCCTTTGTCTTGGCTCTCATAGCCAATGGGTTTGTTGTATTATTGTTACTGTTACTGTTTATAGGAGCGGAATGTATCTTTTCTCATGTATCTATTCATATGCAAATAAGTGGATCGAAAAATGTGCACACTCTGTTAGCCAATGGGCTTGTTGTATTATTGTTACTGTTACTGTTTATAGTGTATATAAGTCTGAGTTTTGCCCCATCCAACCTGAGTTCAAACCCCACTAATAAAGAGCTAAATTTCACTACTTCATCCGTCTGCTTCTTCATTCCTTGAACACTAAACTGGCGATGAGGATGGGATGGCGTCCCCACATGGCAGCAACATCGGCCCATTCGACCCAGTGCATCCAGAGAAATGGGCAACATACGAACGCCAGTTCTGCCGCGCAATGACCTCGCAGAAGATCACCGACAGAAACCAGAAGCGCTCCTGTTTCCTCGCTCAGTGCAGTTCTGAGACGCTTGAGCTGGCAACCCAACTCGTTCTCCCAAGGGACGTGGATGTGGTGCCGCTCACAGAAATCATGTCCGCACTGAGGAGGCACCTGCAGCCAGAGGTCTCGATCTTCCTGGCCAGGGTGGCCTTCCACAGAAGAGAGCAGCCACCCAGTGAATCCACTGCAGACTACACCACCACGCTGAGCATTGCTGCCACCCCGTGCAAGTGGGACAACATTGAAGAAGCACTCCGGGACCGTCTGCTGGCCAGCATGAGGGATAAAGATGCTCAATGTCGCCTCATGATCAGAAAGACGCTAACCTTCACGGATTTCCTAGAAGAGGCAGTAGTGTCTGAGGCCGCATGGTCTGGGATAAAGCTTTACCGGCATCGCCACTCCACCACCAGTACCACCGACTCAGCTGTGCAAGCTCAGCAAAGTTCACCTTCATCCTCCTCAGCATCGCCTGGTTCCACCTCTTCATTGGAGTCCAGCGACGCAGAGGGAAAAGTCCGAGCGCTCTGACGAAAGCACCGAGAGCACCGTGACGATCAGGAGAAGAAATTCCTTCACAAGTATGATGGTTACGGAGCCCGGCATGACCGCAAGAAGTGCCACTTCCGCACCGAAGAATGCCACAACTGCGGGTGAAGAGGGCACATTGCTAAGGTATGCCGACAGCGAAAGCAAAGAACTCCAGCGCCTGTGCCCAAAAAGACTCATCACCACAACACATCCATCACCAAAGTGTCACCCGAGCCTGAGCCGTGCCAAGTGGGCATCGTCAGCAACCGTTTCTTCGCAGACCTGAGCCTGCAGGACGTCCCCTTCTAGATGGAAGTGGATTCAGGTACAGTGATACCTCATACAACGTCCAGATGCTTTTGTCCTTCTCCCTAGTGTTTTACAGTGATACCTCATACAACGTGCAAACTTGGTTCCACAAGTTTGGACTTTACATGGATTTGGACTTTGTATGAGGCATGCAAAATCCTAGCCACAATGTCTCATACAACGTCCAAATCCTTTCTGTGATGCCTCATACAACGCCGTTTCCGTAGAGATACACTGTGCTGTAACAGCACAGACTTCAGGGCAAAGTCAAGGAAACAGACAGGAAACTGACAGAACTTTAAGAATTAATTGTCTAAAGGCTAAATACATTACAAAAACATGTCAAACAACCCTGATTTTAGGGGAGAAATCATACAAGTTTTTAACTTTTGAAAACTTTATGAAGTGCAGGGTTAAAAGTTAACATGTCCCATCATGCAGCACAGTGTTAATCTGCAGCCATGCAGCCGGACACCCATTTTGTATAAGCTGCTGTAAACAATTACTGGATGAAAGTAAGGACAAAATGGATGCCAATATATCCCATCATGCAGGACAGTGTTAATCATCCAAACAGCAGCAAACACCAAACAATTGCCCACCCCACCAAACAGTGCCCCTCCCCAAAAAAAACAATGTAGGAAAAATTATGGAACATGCAATCTGTTTTTGAAAAACACAGCAGTAAACATCAAACAATTGCCCACCTCACCAAAAAATTGCCCTCCCCCATCCACCTCCCCACCCCAAGCCAATTGGAAACAGAAAACCTCATTTACCTACCTTTCCACTGTGCCGAAGAATGGTCTACGAACCAGAAGAATGCGGCAAAAATCCCAGGAATGCTTCCAAAAATTATGACAATCTTTTTTAAAAAAATCCAAAATAGCACTCAAAACCACTTCTAAACACTCTTTGCCTTGTGCAAAACCCACAAGAGCAAAGCACGCATGCGCTCTGCCTTTTATACTGACCAGGTACAATACAACCTGGGAAAACCCCAATGCCTCATACAAAGTCATAAGAGGCAACCTTTTTCAAAAAATTAGGTGATGTTGTATGAATTCGATCTTGTATGAAGTGGACTTTATATGAAGTATTACTGTACTACATTTCCCATAATCCCAAAGCAGGAGTTTTTGAGAATTCCCCCTGCCTCTTGGCCTAAGTTTAAATCCTTTAAAACTTCCCTCTGGGATGTGCAAGGTTGCCAGATTCTGGTCCTGGGGGTGGGTAATTTCATGGTTAAATTCAAAAACATTTGAACCTACTTGCCATTGGTTGTAGTTAAGCAGGGCACTAACTGTCTTATTGGGACCCAATGGTTTAGGCCCCTGGGAATCCGGCTTTCTAGCATCCACGCAATAGACTCTGACCCAATCCGGGACGTTTGTGCTGCACATCCTGAGGTATTAAAAAAGGGTTTAGGTTTATACAAAGGACCCCTGTTGTCTTTGAGCTTGACCCAACCATCCGGCCCATCAGGATGAAGCCACGCTGGGTACCCTTTGCTTTAAAGGAGAAGATAGAAGCCAAGCTGGACAAACGGGTAGGGCAGGGCATCCTAGTGCCAGTGGACTCTGCAGAGTGGGAGACACCAATTGTGACTGCTTTGAAAAGTAACGGGGAGGTCAGGATATGCGCTGACTACAAGTTTACCATCAATAAAGCTATTCGCCCGAACGCATATCCTGTGCCCGTGGTAAGCCACCTTCTTGCCTCTTTGCATTGAGGAAATTGCTTCGCAAAACTTGACCTTGCCCAGGCTTACCAACAATTAACTGTGTCTCCTGCTGCTGCCATAGCCCAGATCATAGTAATGCATATTGATTGACGACCATTCGGAGGCTGCAGCTGGTCCAGAATGCGGCGGCCCGGGTGGTGATGGGGTGTGGGCGATATGCCCATGCCTCACCGCTACTTCGGGAGCTGCACTGGTTACCAGTTTGTCTCCGGGTGCAATTTAAGGTGCTGGTTTTGACCTTTAAAGCCCTATATGGCAGGGGGCCAGGATACCTTAGAGACCGCATCGTCCCAAGAGTGTCTGCCCGTCCAACCAGAGCGGACCAGAGGGGCTCTCTAATAGTGCCATCAACTAGGGGTGCACATCTGTCTAGCACCCGAAGGAGGGCCTTCTCCGTGTCCACACCAACTCTCTGGAACCTCCTGCCAATAGACCTAAGACTCCAAAGTGAATTGCTGCCCTTCAGGAAAGGAGTGAAGACCTGGCTGGCAGGGCAGGTGTGGGGCCCGAATGGGACTATGGTGCCCGCCTGCTGGCTTTTATAAGAACTCTCTCTTCTTTCCTTTTGTATAGTGGGTGGATGGGGTTGGGTGGGATATGGGTTTTTAAATGGGGTGGGATGTGGGTTTTATAATGTTTTTATGTATTTTTAGAATTGTTGTGATGCCGCCCTGAGTCGGGTTCTGCCTGAGTGGGCGGCATATACAAATATGACTATAAATAAATAAATAAATAAATAAACAATTGTATATTTAATTCTGCAGTTGTTGATTTGTAATTGTATACTATTGTGTTTTGTGTGTTTATATTGTTTTCTCTTGTTATATTGTATTTAATTTACTTGTAAGCCACCCTGAGTTGGCCTTGGCTAAGTAGGGCGGGATATAAATCGAATAAATGAATGAAATGAATGAATAGGGGGGCATTTAAGGTAACTAGACTAAAATTCGGGCTGAATGTGGGCCCCGGAATATTTCAATCTCTTGTAGAACGTATTTGAAAGGGTTGCCTGGTGAACTGCCATATTTCGATGATGTCCTGATCACCGCTAAGGACACCGTCGAACTAGTGGCCAGGCTTTATTGAGTCCTACAACGTTTCGAGAGGGCCGGTCTATGCCACAGAAGAGACAAATCTGTGTTTTTGGCATGGGAAGTGGAGTTCCTGGGGTACCGCAAGTTATCATGCCCTCTGATTCCAAGGTGACAGCTGTGCGGAATACACTTAGGCCGAAATGTAAAGCTGAATTGCAATCATTTCTAGGATTGTTAAACTTCTATCACGCTTTTCTCCATTGCAAAACTTCAGTTGCCGAATCATTACATCGGCTTCTTAAGAAAGATACTGTTTGGCACTGGGGCCATTGCCAGGAGAAAGCGTTCCTAGAACTTAAAAGGCTGCTATCTTCGGATGCTGTATTAACTCATTTTGATCCTAACAAAGATGTTGTACTTGTGTGTGATGCATCCCCTGTGGGGGTGGGAGCTGTGTTATGCCATGTACTAAGTGATGGGAGGGAAGCCCCCGTAGCATTCTATTCCCGTTCGATCACAATGCCTGAGAAAAATTACGCTCAAACAAACAGGGGGCATTGGCAATCATGGCAGGCACTAAGAAATTCCATGATTACCTTTACAGAAGGCCTTTTACCATCGAAACTGACCACAAGCCCCTTCTTGGAATCTTTGTGAATGGGAAGCCCACGCCTCAAATTCTGTCCCTAAGGATGTTGCGTTGGGCAATTTTCCTAAATGCATATCATTTTACTTTGGTGCACAGGCCTGGCAAGGACATCAGCCACGCTGATGCCCTGTCACGTTCTCCACTGCCAGGGGTTGGGGAAGCCAATTGCAAGATTGAAAGCAACCACCAGGTCCTCATGATTGAGGCATTCGACTGGCTCCCGGTCATCCCCTCAGATATAGCCAAAGCTACGGCCAAGGATGTAACATTGACTAAAGTAATGTCTTGGGTACAAAAAGGCTGGCCAATCCTCATAGATGTCAATCCTCTCACCCAGAGCAATCCCAACTTCCCTCTTGGGAATGGGATTCTGCCAGGGGCCCGTGGTCCAGGTTGCACATAAATTTTGCAGGTCCATCTAGGGGTGCCCTATTTTTGTTGGTTGTAGACTCATTCTCTAAGTGGCTGGAAGTGATTAGAGTGCCTAATACCACTTCAGCCACCATGATAATGCACCTGAGAAGGCTGTTTGCAGCATTTGGACTTCCAGATGTGCTGGTGTCCAACAACATCTCCATATTCACATCTGCAGAATTCCAATCCTTCATGGAAAGGTATGCAATTAGGCACATCACTGCCACCCCATTCCATCCAGCCACCAATGGTCAGGTGGAGCAGCAGGTGAGCACAACTAAAGATGCTCTTCGGTGTATGGGTGAAGGAGATTTGGAGCTCCAGCTATGCCAGTTTCTTTTCACGTATAGACTCACCCCCCCTTGCCTCAGGGCTGTCCCCTGCTGAATTGCTCCAGTGAAGGAGACTGTCATCCTTGCTGGACAGATTGGATCCCTCTAGGGTGGAGGACAAAGGCACAAATATAGTGATCCAACACCAGAAAGGTTTTTCCCTGGGAGACCCTGTACATTGCCGCAATTATGCAGCTGGTGTTCCTACGTGGGTGCCTGGGTTTGTGATCAATCAGATTGGTCCTGTTTCTTACAGAATCAAAACAGCCACTGGTCTGATCTGGAGGAGGCACGTGGATCAATTGAGACCCAGAATACTGGACCCACAGACACATACAGACACTCAATGTTAGGGTTGGCCCCCACCCGTTTAAACCCAGGGGACAGAGGTAATAGTCAGCAGCAAGCTAACTTAGACCCAGAGGTGTGTTCTAGGGACCGATTTCAAGGGGAAATTGTGGAATTCTCCCCTACTCCGGCCATGTGTACGCCTATACTGTCCCAGCCTAGCACTCTGGATTCCTTTATTGATTATGACCAATTTTGTTTGGAGTCGCCCTCCACTCTTAGTACACACAGGAGGGACCTGAGTTGTTTTATTCATCCACAGAATCAGATTTTGGTTTTGAGCGATCCCCTGCTCCTCCATATGACAAATGGGGCTTTAATTTATGTTTATAATCCTCTCCCTCTAGTCAATCCCTCACTCCAGTCGGGTCGCCCATCCTATGAGCCCCTGAGCCAGCTCAGCCAGGTGTCCGACCCAAAAGGGAAACTAGACTGCTTTGATGTAGGCAGATTGATTGCACTCGGAGCCAGCAGGAGGGTCAAACACTTCTTTATTGCAGCATGGTCAATCCAAGAGTCGGAGACGCAGCTCCTTATATATGGTGTAATACATTTGAATTTCGCCCCAAAGGTTCCAATTGCTTGCGGTACAAGTGACTGTCATCCTGGTTAAAGGATTTTGTTTTTATCTAGGGGGGAAGAATGTTATGTATGTTAACTGTGTTTTCTGACAGAAGTGGAATGTATCTTTTCTCATGTATCTCTTCTTATGCAAATAAGTGGATTGAAAAATGTGCACACTTTGTTAGCCAATGGGCTTGTTGTATGATTGTTACTGTTTATAGGAGCGGAATGTATCTTTTCTCATGTATCTATTCTTATGCAAATAAGTGGATCGAAAAATGTGCACACTCTGTTAGCCAATGGGCTTGTTGTATTATTGTTACTGTTTATAGGAGCGGAATGTATCTTTTCTCATGTATCTATTCTTATGCAAATAAGTGGATCGAAAAATGTGCACACTCTGTTAGCCAATGAGCTTGTTGTATTATTGTTACTGTTACTGTTTATAGTGTATATAAGTCCAAGTTTTGCCCCATCCAAACTGTGTTCAAACCCCACTAATAGAGAGCTGAATTTCACTACTTCATTCGTCTGCTTCTTCATTCCTCGAACACTAAAAGTATACACATTGATGATTGTCTTGTTGTTATGTTATCTCAAATTGCTTCTGACTTAAACCAACCCTAATAGTGTTTCTGAAATATGTGAGATGGTCAAGTAGCGGTATACCACTGCTTCCCACCAGAGACAACATTGGACCACTTCTTGAGCATGTCACATACATCTCAGTCTAGAAAATCTATGGCTAAGCAGTGCTTTGAACCCAGGTCTTCTGAGTCCCTAGTTTGAGTCTCCGTCTGCTATCCCACAATGCTGATTGATTTAGCAGTGGTTATTATATAGAGTTGACAAGGGCATTATTGTACATGTATGGTGGGGAAATGTTGTAGTCCAATCTAGATGTAGGAGATATAATTGTGATTCATTATTTTGCATTTTTGCAGTATGATGAACACCTGCAACCGGCACCCGCCTTTGGAGATTTATATTATACCATTGGCTAGAGTAGCTCGTCTCTCTAGCACAAGGAGGAGGGACTTCTCCGTGTCCGTCCCAGCTCTTTGGAACCTCCTGCCAACAGAGTTATGACTGCAGATGGAATTGCTGCCCGTTAGGAAAAATCTTAAAACCTGGCTGGCGGGGCGTGGCTAAGATGGCCGACAAGTAACATCTTGATTTGGACACTCGCGCTTATCAAAGTGGTAATTAACGTGAACTAGCAAAAAGGGAAAATTTCAAAGTGGTATTTTTTGCCGATAAGACTCCTGCTTGCCTACTTGGAAAGTTTGAAGCTGGGCGGTCGAAGTTTGGGAGTTATCCTGGGTGGGAGAGGCACGCGACGGAAGCCGCGGCTTCTCCTGCCGAGGAGCCGAAAATGGGACCAGCAAGACGGCGGAGATTCGAAGGTGGCAGTAAAATCGGCAAGAAAGTGAGTTTATGAAAGTTAAGGCTGAAAGCTAAAGGTAACTGGGGATCTTGTTCTGAAGAGCCCGGACTTGGAAGTGTGTGTGGAAGTGGATAAAAGCGGGTTGTTGATCCGTTAATGGCGGCGGTCCTGGAAAACAAAAGTGGCTGTGTTTTGGTCAATGGCTTCTTTGCGCTCCAGGAGAACCGCGCCGTGGTTTGGTGATAGTAAAGTGGTTAAAGAAGAATTTGTCTGGGCTTCACCCTCCGATGCTTCCAGTGCTTTTTGAGGTTAAAATTGAGGAGTGTGGGGAAAGTTTGCCGATTTACAGAGGAAGAAGGGGGGTTTCCCCCTGAAGCCGACACACCCGCTGGAAAAGGGTTTTTTGATTCGTTCGCTCCAAGAGAAGGATTAATTTTTCTTTACCCCTTCACGGTGTGTATTATAACTAACTCTTTTTTTCTTTTTGGATATATTGCTCCTCTTCCTTGTTTTACAGTTTGGATTCTGGTTTTTTTTTCTGACTTCTCTTCCTTGCGGTTTTGATTCAAGTGCAAAAATCTGAGTGACTGTTTCCTTGGAGTTCCTATCTTTGTGCTCTGGAGTGCAAATACCTGGATTATCCCAAAGTTATGCATTTTATATAATTCAATATTAGATGGAGGAAAGGTCCCTGACTCCTGGAATAAATCAATAATTGTATTAATCCCAAAGCCGAACAAGGATCCAGAAGTAATTGATCATTATAGGCCGATATCACTTCTAAATCAAGACGCCAAATTATTTACAGCTGTAATGGCTAATAGACTGAGTACTTTTTAAGGAAAATATATTCAGAGGGATCAGGTAGGATTTCTCAAAGGACGTTAATTAGGAGAGCACATAGTAAGAATAATCAACATACTTGAAACAGCGAAAAGGGAAAGAACAAAACTATGTATTCTCTCACTTGATTTTTTTATGGCATTTGACTCAATACAATGGCAAACACTGCAAACTATAGTACAGAGAATGGGCTTTGGGGATAAATTTTTACATGTATTTAATCAATTATACAGTAAAGCGCAAACAGTTATAAAAGTAAATGATGGATTCACTAAAAAGATTGATATTTTGGCAGGAACAAGACAAGGGTGTCCATTGTCCCCGTTATTATTTGTCTTGTCTATGGAATTATTAGCAAATGTCATTAGAAGGGATAAGGACATTCAGGCTATTAATGGTCAAAAAATTAGTATGTATGCCGATGACACGTTACTTGTATTAAAAAATGCTAAAAATACAATTGGTAAAGTTCAAGAACATCTATACAGGTTTGAAAAAATAACTGGTTTATGAATTAATTGGAAAAAGACTGAAGCGATAGCTTGTAACTATAATGAAAAAGGCAAGGAAGATATTTAAAAACATTATAAAATAGATATAAAGAAAAGTTTGAAATACTTGGGTATATATATAACTGAGGATATTAAGGAACTTCATAAGTTAAACATAGACAAATTAAGGCAAGATTTAAAGTTAAATATAGCTAAACTCAATAAATTAAAAGTGTCCTGGTTTGCTAGAGTGAGTTTGGGGAGAATGAAAATTTTATCAAAATTAAATTTTGTCATAGGTAACCTTCCTCTTAAGGTAAGTAATAAGCAATTAAAGGAATGGCAAAAAATGTTAAACAATTTTTGTAACGGAGGAAGGAAACCAAGGATAATGAAATCATTATGGTACCAAAGTCAAGACGACGGTGGGTTGGGTATCCCCAATATAACAAATTATTATAAAGCATTTCAGCTAAACAGAATTGTTAATTTGTTAGTACAGAATAAGGATGAATTAGAAGATATAAATCAGTTGGAATATAAAAAATACAATGGTAGTTTACTCTTAGAAATGCAGGTTAAGAAAATACAATTAAATACTAAGACATTAAGAGAATTATACCAATTTTGGAAGGGAATAAAAGAAGAATTAGTCAGAGGAGATTCTCCAATATTAGAAGTGACGGATTTTGCAGATTGTCCATTAAATGAGATAAAGGATATGAAAAAGAAATTAAGGCTGAATAACTTAATACAAATTAATGACTGGATTTCAAAGGGGTCTACATCCCAATTGAGGGAAGAAATTTATCGAAAGTTAGAGTTAAATTGGTTTCAAAAAATTCGGTTGGAAAAATGGGATAGCAAAATAAGAAAAAAGGGACAAAAAATTAGAGAGGTATCAAAGTTTGAAGAATTGATATACAGCTTAAGAAAGGGGATTGTAGTTAAGAGCGGAATGGTAAGTAAATTATATAAAATAATAAACAAAAAAGAAGATCCGCAAAGATTAATAAAGAATGGATGGGAAGAAGAATTAAATATAAAGATAAGTGAACAGCCATGGAAAGGAAGGTGGAGTCAAAGAATAATGAAGCAGTTATCAATGAGGAAAGGGAACATAACTTTAAATTAATTTGGAAGTGGTATTTGACCCCGGTTATTTTACATCATATGGATAAAGCAAGATCAAATAAACGTTGGAGATGCAATAGAGATTTAGGTACCTATGTTCACATGTGGTGGGACTGTGAATATACACAAAACTATTGGAAGATGCTAGAACAGGAAATAAATAACATCTTTAATAAAAACATAATATTGAACCCTAAAATTGCTTTGCTGGGACAGTTAGAAGATATAAATATTGATAATAATGAAAAGGAGTTGCTATCCATTCTGCTTACTGCAACAAGGCAGATAATTGCTTTGGAATGGAAGAACAAAATAAATAAATGCAGAAAAAGATGGTTTAAACAAATATGGCGGTTGGCATTAAATGATAAACTAACATCAGAAATGAGAGTAGAAAGAGGTGAAGTTAAGAGTAACCTTTTCTGGAAAATTTGGAGACCTTGGATAGTATATGGTATGTCAAGTGAAGACGGAATAAAGCCTGTACAAGAAGAATATGAATTTTGGGTGGATTTATAAACTTATTATTAATAATTTAATAATAATAAAATGAGATGGAAATAATAAGCATTGACATCTTGGGCATCAGTGAGCTGAAATGGACAGGGATGGGTGAATTCAGCTCTGGAAACCATCATATCTACTACTGCGGGCAAGAAAACCTTAGAAGAAATGGAGTAGCCATAATTGTCAATAAAAGAGTGAGAAAAGCAGTAATGGGATACAATCTCAAAAATGACAGAATGATGTCAGTCAGATTTCAAGGCAAACCTTTCAATGTCACTGTGATCCAAATATACGCACCAACCACCGGTGCAGATGAAGCCACAATGGACCAGTTCTATGAGGACTTACAACACCTCATAGAACAGACACCAAGAAATGATGTCCAAATTATATTAGGAGACTGGAATGCCAAAGTAGGAAATCAAAAAGTGGAGGGAATAACAGGCAAATTTGGTCTTGGAACACAAAATGAAGCAGGGCAAAGATTGATAGAGTTCTGCCAAGAGAACGCACTGGTCATAGCAAACACTCTCTTCCAGCAACACAAGAGGCAACTTTACACATGGACATCACCAGATGGCCAACACCGAAACCAGATTGGCTACATACTCTGCAGCCAAAGATGGAGAACCTCCATACAGTCAGCAAAAACAAGACCTGGAGCAGACTGTGGCTCAGATCACAACCTACTGATCGCAAAATTCAGGCTTATACTAAAGAAAATAGGGAAAACACGGAGACCAGAAAGATATCACCTAGACAGCATCCCTAAAGAATACACGGTGGAGGTGATGAACAGATTTAATGGCTTAGACTCGGTAGACAGAGTACCGGAAGAATTATGGACGGAGATGAGGGACATCATGCAGGAAGCAGCAAAGAAAACCATACCAAAAGAAAAGAAGAGTAAGAAAGCAAAGTGGTTGTCTGATGAGGCTCTTAAAATAGCAGAGGAAAGAAGGAACGCAAAAGTCAAAGGAGAAAGGAAAAACTACAACCATTTGAACACAGAATTTCAAAGAAAAGCAAGGAGAGATAAGGAAAACTACCTAAAAGAACAGTGCAGAGAAATGGAGGAAAACAACAAAAGAGGCAGAACCAGAGATCTTTTCAAAAAAATTGGGGAAATCAAGGGAACATTTAAAGCAAAAATGACCATGATAAGGGACAAAGACGGAAAGGAGCTAGCTGATGCAGAAGAAATTAAGAAAAGATGGAAAGAGTACACAGAGGAACTTTACAAAAAGGACCTCAACACTCCTGATAATCACAATGATGAAGAAATTGAACTTGAGCCAGACATCCTGGAGAGCGAAGTCATAAAGGCCCTAAAGAGCACTGCAAACAACAAAGCTAGTGGAGATGATGGTATCCCAGTTGAATTTTTCAAAGCGCTAAAAGATGATGGCGTCAAATTACTGCATTCAATATGCCAGCAGATCTGGAAAACAAAACAGTGGCCACAGGATTGGAAAAGATCAGTATACGTCCCAATCCCAAAAAAGGGCAATGCCAAAGAATGTTCAAATTATCGAACAATCGCACTCATCCCACATGCCAGCAAGGTGATGCTCAAGATAATACAGGACAGACTTCAGCAGCATGTGGAGAGAGAATTACCAGAGGTGCAGGCTGGTTTCAGAAGAGGCGGGGGGACGAGAGACCACATCGCCAACATACGCTGGATCATGGAGAAAACAAAGGAATACCAGAAACAAGTTTACTTTTGTTTTATTGACTACACTAAGGCATTTGACTGTGTGGACCACAACAAGATGTGGCAAGTAATTAAAGAGATGGGAATACCAGAGCACCTCATATGCCTCCTGAGAAATCTGTACATGAACCAAGAAGCAACAGTTAGGACAGAACATGGAATAACAGAGTGGTTTGGAATAGGAAAAGGAGTAAGACAAGGCTGCATTTTGTCACCATGCTTATTCAACCTATACACAGAGCACATAATGCGCAGTGCAGGGATGGAGGAATCACAATATGGGATTAAAATTGCTGGGAGAAACATCAATAATCTGAGATATGCAGACAATACCACCCTAATGGCAGAAAGTGAGGAAGACCTAAAGAATCTCTTGATTGGGCTGAAGGAGGAGAGTGCAAAAGCTGGCTTGAGACTAAATATCAAGAAAACCAAGATAATGGCAACAGGCCCCATCAGTTCCTGGAAAATAGACGGGGAAGAAGTAGAAGCAGTGACAGATTTTACTTTCTTAGGATCAAAGATCACTGCAGATGGGGATTGCAGCCATGAAATAAAAAGGCGACTGATTCTTGGGAGACAAGCGATGAGAAACCTGGGGAACATAGTGAAAAGCAGAGACATTACATTGCAAACAAAAATTAGAATAGTCAAAGCAATGGTTTTCCCAGTAGTAATGTATGGATGTGAGAGCTGGACAATTAGGAAGGCTGAACGCAGAAGAATAGATGCCTTTGAAATGTGGTGTTGGAGGAGGGTTTTGAGAGTCCCCTGGACAGTGAGGAGAACAAATAGGTCAATCTTGGAAGAAATTAACCTTGACTGCTCATTGGAAGGTCAAATAGTGAAGATGAAGCTAAAGTACTTTGGACATCAAATGAGAAGGGAGGATTCACTTGAGAAGGCATTGATGTTGGGAAAGGTGGAGGGCAAAAGAAGAAGGGGGAGGCCAAGGATGAGATGGCTAGATGGTATTATAGACACAATGGGCACAAAGCTGGGAGGGTTGAGGGGGATGGTAGAGGACAGAGGCGCCTGGAGGAAAATGGTCCATTTTCCAGAAAGGGTCGGAGTCGACTGTGTGACTGAACAACAACAAAAATGGGAGTGAAACAGAAAAGAAATTCCTCCTGTTGATTAAGGTTGGTGTGTGGCTGTGTGTGTTGGAGGTCGTCAGATGTCGGGAGCTAGTGGGAGTTGCCTGACAAGGAATGCCATCCATTTCCATGCACTCTTTGTACCATGAGTTCTGCCCATGGACTTACCTGTATGGCTTGTTTTGACACTGGTTTGTAATATTCGTACTTAATTCATATTTTGGAGGTTCTATCCATAAAAAATAATGGCCTTTGATGGATGAACTTTCTAATTTAAAAAATAAATAAAGTGAAATGTCCAAACTGACACTGAACTTAACAACTGGAAGGTTGGCAGGTCAGGAGTTCGAGACCTGAGTGTTGCACTACAGAGTGAGCTCCTGTCTCTGTCTCAGCTAATGCCAAATGAGCAGTTCGAAAGCAAGAAATTGCAAGTAGATAAATTGGTGCCACTTCCATGGGAAGGTAAACATCATTCCTTGCATCTATTCATGCCTGCCACATGACCACAGAAATGTCTGAAGACGGAGACAGCGCTGGCTCTTTGGCTGTAAGCAAAGATGAGCACCAAACCCTAGAGTCGGATACGAGTGGCTTTTGAGTGGCTTTTGAACAAGGGCAACCTTTATCCAAAGCTCAAAACAATACAAGTGGAGACAGTGACCATTTTTTTTTTAAAAAAAGGTTTTTCGGGGAAAAGTGATTAATAGATATGTGCTTCAGATTTGGAATTTATTTGGAAAACAAAGAAAACTAGGGGTGTCTGTCTGTTTCTAAACTAATCTCTTAAGAAGCATAGGAGCCAAAGGTGTTGCTCAGACTGAATCATTGCTCTCCGAAGTACAGCACTGAATTTGGCTTCTGAGTTTAAAAATCTGGAGTAACAGGTTTCAGTTCAACAACAAAAGTGCCCAGCTAATGCATGATGGATTAATAGAAGGGCAGGAACTGAGAAAGGAGCAAGTAGCACACTACTCCTGATGGGAAGGAGGGGACAGGTGCAAACTTTATCTGCATACTAGATGTTCAGCAGGTGTTGAGGACACTGAGTTTCATCCCTTCCCCATCCCAGGCCAGAACCCTTTATTTTCCCAATCTCTTTTTTCCCCATTATTCAAACAAGTGAAAATACACACTTATTCAAGTACAAATTGAATTGGAAGGGGTTACAATGTGTTGTGGGAACTGCAGTGGCTCAAGTCGCTAAGACACTGACTGGGAAGCAGAAGGTCAGCAGTTCGATTCCCGAGTACTGCAGGACGGAAATGAGCTCCCGTCTTCATCCCAGCTCCTGCCAACCTAGCAGTTCGAAAGCAAGAAATTGCAAGTAGATAAATAGGGACCACTTTGGTGGGAAGGTAACAGCGTTCCGTGCGCTCCGGTGTCTAGTCATGCCTGCCACATGACCATGGAAACGTCTGCAGAAGCAGACAGCGCTGGCTCTTCGGCTTAGAAACAGAGATGAACACTGCACCCTAGAGTCGGATACGACTGGCTTTCGAGCAAGGGAAACCTTTACCTTTACCTAAATAATAATTGAGCGACAAGGGTAGGGTTTTTTTAACTTTATACAGGGTTGGGCGTGGGTTGGGTGGTGGGAGTGCTATGTTGTATGCATTGTATGTAATGTTATTTTGTCGGATGTATGTATTGTAAAGTAATTAATAAAAAAATTATTAAAAAAAAGACTCCTGCTTGCCTACTTGGAAAGTTTGAAGCTGGGAGGTCGAAGTTTGGGAGGTATTCTGGGTAGGAGAAGCGCGCGACGGAAGTCGCGGCTTCTCCTGCCGAGGAGCCGAAAACGGGACCAGCGAGACGGCGGAGATTCGAAGGTGGCAGTAAAATCGGCAAGAAAGTGAGTTTATGAAAGTTAAGGCTGAAAGCTAAAGGTAACTGGGGATCTTGTTCTGAAGAGCCCGGACTTGGAAGTGTGTGTGGAAGTGGATAAAAGTGGGTTGTTGATCCGTTAATGGTGGCGGTCCTGGAAAACGAAAGTGGCTGTGTTTTGGTCAATGGCTTCTTTGCGCTCCAGGAGAACCGCACCATGGTTTGGTGATAGTAAAGTGGTTAAAGAAGACTTTGTCTGGGCTTCACCCTCCAATGCTTCCAGTGCTTTTTGAGGTTAAAATTGAGGAGTGTGGGGAAAGTTTGCCGATTTACAGAGGAAGAAGGGGGGTTTCCCCCTGAAGCCGACATACCCGCTGGAAAAGGGTGTTTTGATTCGTTCGCTCCAAGAGAAGGATTAATTTTTCTTTACCCCTTCACGGTGTGGATTATAACTAACTCTTTTTTTCTTTTTGGATATATTGCTCATCTTCCTTGTTTTACAGTTTGGATTCTGGTTTTTTTTTCTGAACTCTCTTCCTTGCGGTTTTGATTCAAGTGCAAAAATCTGAGTGACTGTTTCCTTGGAGTTCCTATCTTTGTGCTCTGGAGTGCAAATACCTGGATTTTTTACTCTGGGGAAACGGGCCTGCTGTGGATTATTATTTTTTTTTTGTTGTTTGGGCTGCTTTCCGGTTACTGCTCTTTTATGGATCATAACAACTAACTTTTTGCTGGATTCCTTCCTTTCTTCAATCTTCGACAGAACTGTTTGGACAGGCGTTAGTATTGGCTGCAGCGGTACAGGTTTGAGTGGATTGGCTACGATTTTATTTTTCTTATAACACGCTGCAATTTTGGATTTTCTTAGTGGGCGTCACTATGGATAAGGGCACAAGAGGGAAAGCAAAGGAGGAAGAACCAGTGGTGAAGTCTAAGAGGAAAGAAAAAGCACCAATGGAAGAAGTTCCTCAGTCTTCATCACCACCACCTGAACCCTATGATCATACCCAAATTATGGTGGAAATTGGTAAATTGTTTCAGAAATTGGAGAAAAATGAGGATTCAAGGGTGAAAGATAGAAATGAAATGATGAAAAAACAGGATAAAGTGGTATCATCCGTTATGGATTTTTCAAAAAAAGTGGATCTAAGTTTGCAAAAAATAGAGGGAAATGTTAAATTGGTCCAAAATGAGGTAAATGTTATAAAAAAGGAAATAAAAGGGACTCAGGAGGCGGTGCGGGAGAATAAGCTGAAATTGGATGAATATGAGAAAAGGATCGATGCTGTGGAAGATATGATGAGAAAGCAGAACATTGTGATCCGTCAGGTGGTTGAACGGACGCCAGACCAGCTAAGAGAAAGAGTGGTTCAATGGTTAAACAGTTTGAACATGGGAAAGGAATTTGTAGAGGAAGATATTGTAAGTGCATTCAGGGTGGGTCCAAGAAGAGGGAAGGCGGTTCAAAGAAATGTTTTGGTAAAATTTGCAAATTGGGGAGATAAACTTAGAGTAATGGCTTTTTTGAAACAAGCTGGTTCTGGCGCCCTGAAATTTGATGGTTCTGATGTGGAAGTATATAATGATATCTCAATGAAGGAAATAATGTGGAGATACAAGATGAGACCTGTAACCAAACTGCTGATGAGTAAAGGTATAAGGTATAATTGGAGATTTCCACAGCAATTGCGTTTTTTTATGAGAAAAGAATGCAAGCAATTGATGAAGGGACTGATCCACTGAGTCAGTTGGAGCTGGTGAAAGCAGGTTCAGAAGAGTGGGTAACTTTTAAGAAAGATTTGCTGGAATCGGGTGCTATAGGAAGGGAGTATGAGGGGGCAGAGGCCGGTGGTGCTACAGGTGGAACACTGCAGAGAAGAGAAGAAGAGGAGTTGTCATTGATCATGGTGGAGGAGGAGGCAAGTAAGGAGCAATGAGAAATAGATTTAAAAAAACCTATCTAAGCATTATACAAGGCAGGGTAGCGTGTAGCACATTTTGCATGTCCCCCCTCTCCCCTCTTTGGTTATCGAAGGTGTCTTTTTTTCCCCAAAGAAAGCGGGGAGAGAGACATTGTGTGTTTTATGTAGAATTTTGTGTTTCTGGGGGAAGGGGTTGGTGGTGGCATGCCAATGGAGAGTTTAGAAGCTAAAAAGGAAATAGATTATGGGAAATATTAAAATATTATCTTGGAATGTAAAGGGTACAGGTTCTGTTCTTAAGAGGCAGAGGTTGGAATTGGCTTTGAAGAAAGATAGACCCGATATAGTGTTCTTACAGGAAACGCACCAAAAGTCAAAAGATACAAACAAACTTTTCTTGGGATGGATTCAATACTATGAGATGGCATTTGGTACTTCAAAAGCGAGAGGAGTGGCAATTATGATTTCTAAAAGATTAGGATTTGAGATAATAAAAAGTGTTGCCGATCAAGAAGATAGATATTTGATCATAAGAGGAAAAATAGAAGATGAGGAAATAATGTTGGTAAGTATCTATGCTCCAAATGAACATCAAGCGGAGTTTTTGGAAAAGGTTCGGAAAGTTGTGGAGCTAGAAAATGTTGCAAAAATTATTGTGGTTGGAGATTTTAACTTGATAAGGTCAAATTTAGATTGTACGAACTTAGCAAGATGTGGAACTGGTTTGAAAGGGAAGGTTTTAGACAAATGGATGGTTGCGATGGGTTTGAAGGATTCTTGGAGAGAGATCAAGGGCTCGGAAAGGGCATATTCTTTTTTTTCACATGTTCATGGGACCTACTCTAGAATAGACTATGTTCTGCTTACTGAAAATTTGATTAAAAACCTTGAGGGAACGGAAATAGAGATTTTTAAGGAATCAGATCATGCTAAAGTACTTTTGGAACTGAGACTACAAAAAGATAATCGAAGAGGAAGAAGTTGGAGGTATGATCCTAATTTATTTAAAGACCAAAAATGTAAAGAACAAATTATGGAAAATTGGAGGGAAAGTTGGCAGTGGAACGACAATAATGAAGTAAATTTTAATGTTGTTTGGGATGCCATGAAGTCGGTTTTTAGAGGGAAGAGTATAAGGTTGGCGAGTATAAAGTTTAGAAGGTATAAGGCAGACCAGGTGGAAAAAGAAAAAGAAATTAAGCAATTACAGGAAGACCACTCAAAAAGCAAGGATAAAAAAACTTTTGCTAAATTACAAAGACTTAAGGCAGAATTAATGGGTAAGGATATAGATAAAGTTAAAAGAGGTTTGATATATCTAAATAGAGAGTACTTTGAATTTAGTAATAGAAATTCAATATTACTGGCAAGAGCAGCTAAGGCTAAAAAGGAAAAAAGTGAAATTGGGGTGTTGGTTAACAAACAAGGGTTAAGGTGTAATAAGAATAGGGACAAATGTAAAATCGTGAAGGAATTCTACCAAGCGTTATATGCAAAAAAAGAGATTGATGTTGAGAGGCTTAAAGGGATCCTGGAGAGGCAGTTAGGGAATGGAGTAAAACAGGAATATCGAGAAAAAATGGAGGAACAGGTTACTGATAAAGAGGTAAAAGAGGTAATTAGTGGTCTGAAGATGGGGAAAGCTCCAGGGGACGATGGCTTATCGACAGAGTTTTATAAGGAATTTAAAGATGTTGTGGTTCCAAAGTTAGTGAAGTTATATAATTATATTTTAGATGGAGGACAAATTCCGACTTCATGGTGCAGTACAATAATCGTTCTGCTGCTAAAACCGGGAAAGAATTTGGAAAAGGTGGAATCATACAGACCAATTTCTCTTATAAATCAGGATGCCAAGATATTCACAGCAATACTGGCTAATCGCTTAAACAGTTTTATGGGGGAATATATAAATGCTGACCAAGTTGGGTTTTTAAAAGGTAGGCACATGGCTGATTTGACTAGAAGGGTATTAGACCTAATTGATAATGTCAATCAATCAAAGGAAAAAGTGGGCTTATTATCTTTAGATATTTTTAAGGCATTTGATTCACTATAATGGTCTTCGATTGAGGAAATAGTTAGAAATTATGGATTCGGGGATAGATTTAGAAGGGTAATTGATTTATTATACCAAAAAGGGAGTGCTAGGATTAGAGTAAATGAAGAGGTTATGGATGAGGTAAAGCTCGAGGCAGGCACCAGGCAGGGCTGTCCACTATCTCCTATCCTGTTTATTATGCCAATGGAAATTTTAGCTAAAAATATAAGGGAGGATTCAAGTATAGAAGGGATATTGGGCAATAAAGTGAGTATGTATGCAGATGACATGCTGTTAATGGTGAAACATCCAGAGGCGGTAATGGATAGGATCAAAGACCAATTAGAGGAATTTGAGGCTATAACTGGATTGATGATAAATTGGGACAAATCAGAAATGATGTTGTGTAATCTGGGGGGAAAGGAGATGGGAAAGATAGTGGGGATATCCAATATACAAATCAAAGAAAAGCTGAAATATTTGGGGATAACTATTTCAAATAAATTGGAAGAACTTAAAAGACTGAACTATGACAATTTGAAAGCAGAATTTAAGAATAAAATACAAAGTTTTCAGAGGCTGAAACTTCATGGTTTGGGAGGATTGCAATTTGTAAAATGATGTTGCTGCCGAAGATTAATTTTTTATTTGATGCACTTGCAATCCATTTGAAGGAAAAGGAGATTAATGAGTTCCAAAAGATGTTCAATAATTTTTGTAATGGAGGTAAAAAATCTAGACTTCCAAAGAAACTATGGTACCTGCCTCAGAAAGAAGGGGGTTTGGGTATGCCAAATTTGTTAGCATACTATCAAGCATTTCAAATTAAGAGTGTTGTGAAGATCTTGGCAAGAGAAAAGGCAATCTGGGAGGAATTAGAGATGAAAGATTATAGGAATAGTGGTAAAATGATCTTTTGGGGAATTAAGGATAAAATGATAAATACAAGCAATACTATGATGAGAGGACTCATGAGGGTGTGGAAAAGATTAAAGAAAGACCTGGTCCCAGATCCCTCTCCAATCTTGGAATTGGCTGATATGGTGTGTTTTCTGATAAAAATAGACAAGGAAAAAAAGGAAATATTGGATAAAAACGAAGTGTTCCTAGTGAAGGAATGGTTAAGAGTTTGTGAAGACGAAACCAAGAGGAAAAAATATTTGAAAAGTTAAAATTGGACTGGTTTCAGAAATTGAAGGTTGATAATAGGAACAAAAAATATCAAAGAGAACTAGGTATAGATAGAGCAAAGACTGAATTTGAAGAATTGGTTTTCAAGATTAGAAAAGGTGAGAAAAATATTAAGGGTCTAGTAAGCAAACTCTATACTCTATTAAATAAGGGTAGTTATCCACAGGAAGACTTGAAATTTAAGTGGGAACAAATTTTGAATATAAAAATAGGAAACGATGAATGGAAAAACAAGTGGAAAAAGAGGATAATGAGCTCAATGTCAGTAAGAATCAAGGAACATAATTATAAAATGTTGTGGCAATGGTACTTGACACCACTGAGGTTGCATCAGATGGATAATAAAAGGGATAATTTATGTTGGAGATGCAAAGAAATGGTTGGAACTTATGAACACATGTGGTGGAGTTGCAAAAATATAAATGAATTTTGGAGAAGAATAGAAGGAGAGATTGGGGAAATAATGGGTAAAAAAATTAAGTTGGTGTCAGGTACCATTTTGCTAACAGATGTGGAAGGTATGGGTTTGAACAAGGTGGAAAAAGAATTATTGGAAATTATGTTAACTACAGCTAGACAATGTATCGCCAGAAATTGGAAAAATGATGTAACTATACAGACTGGAGAGTGGTATAAGGAAATGTGGAGTTTAGCACTGAATGACAAATTGACATGGGAGATAAAAGTAAAAAGGGATAAATTGAAGGAAAATAGGTTTTGGAATATTTGGAAGCCATTTGTGGATCATTCTCTTATGGCTAGGGATAGTTCTGGACCTGTACCATCTCAAAGTGGGTTTTGGAGATGATACAGATACTAAACTCTCCGGGCATTGTAAATATTCACTGGGTGATGTGTAATTAGTAAAGAAGTAATAAACAATTGTAATGTTGAAAACTTTCATGAATGTTATGGTTATAGTAATATCTTACATTGTGGGTATTTAACAGTGTGTGTTCCATGACAAATAATTAGTTTAACTACTATGTACGTGTTATCTTTCATGAGTTTTATGTAATATTGCAATGTATTGTTATTGTTGTTTTTCTTTTTTTGTATGTTTGTTGTTATTTTTATTTTTTTCTTCTGAAAATAAATAAAAACTTTATAAAAAAAAGATGACACAATAAGAAATACAATAAAATATGGTAAAATGAAAAGGAAAAAAAACACCTGGCTGGCTGGGCAGGTGTGGGTATTGATGGAATGGTGACCCTCGCCTGCTGGCTTATCTAAAAGATCCCACTTCTCTTTTTTTGGGATGGAATGGGTGGTTTTTTTTTTAATGTTGAAGATGTTTTAAATGTTTTACTGGGGTTCCTTGTATATGTTTATTAAGGTTTTTATAGTTTTTACTTGTTAGCCGCCCGGAGTCGCTAGAGCGAGGGGGCAGCAGTATAAATATGATAAAAAAACATAGAAACAAACAAACAAATAAATAAAATATTCCCCAGTGTATGCTAAATAATGCAGATGGAAATACCTGTGGCACAAAGACTGGATTTCTAGGAGACCAGAAAAAATCTGGTGGCATCCGGAGTTACACATCCTGCTTTTCCTTCCTCTGAAGAGTACCCAGAGTGGTGTACAGAAAGAGCAAGGAAACAATCCTTGTCCTACAGCAGGGGTTCTCAACCTATGGCCCATGGGCTGGATCCAGCCCACCACCACCGGAAGCAGCAGAAACAGCTGCATCCACATTTATGGCTGTCATAAATGCATTTATGACAACCATAAACATGCTTGAAGCTGTTGTAAATGTGATTATGACAGTCACAGATGCATTTTATGACAGTGTTTATGGTGGGGGGAACAACCAGTCTGGCCTGCTCACCTGTCTGATGGAGCATCACCTGGCCCATGGCTTGAAAATGTTGAGATCCCCTGACAGGTTTCATCTAACTTGTTCATTATCAGATAGGAAGGAAGGAGAACCACTATGCATCATCAATTACAAATAACTGATCAGATCCAATCAGTAATTTCTGTACGTTGTGAGTAAAGTGCACTAATGGACAGACAAACCAAACAGCCAACAATTGTGGGAGAGCTATACTAAGCAAAACCATTGTAAGATATTTGCCAGTTCGCAACAGCAGCTGACAATGAGGCTACTTAATCTTTTATACAGTGTGATTTGGGTGTTTGCAAATTTGTAAAAAAAAAGCTAGTTAAGTGCTTTTTCACAGCCTGATAATAGCTGACCAACTCCAAACACACTGGGACAAAACACTCAGTTCTATTTGGTCATATTTTGGAAACACTGCTTGCACTTTACTCCTTTTATGAGCACTTCTATTAATGTGCCGCATAATTGCTAGGAATGGAGGAAATAGGGGAAATTATGGTTGGATGCAGAATGAATTAATGGAGAGCTCAAAGCAGATGCAATCTGGAGTGTATGGTCACTATTTCTTCATATTACAAGCCACAACCATTGAAAGACTTAATTTGTTTGAGATGCTGCCTACATGTTCACTAGAACACCCATTTGGGGCCCTACTGACTGCAAAGCTTTAATAGATATAAAAAGTATCCAGACTACATTGTTGTAGCAGCATGATATCATTTTATCGTGCCATAGCTACATCCTCTATAATCCTGAGACTTATAGTTTGTGGAGGAACACAGAAGTGTCTGCTTGAGGACTCCCCTGAAGCACAGCAAAAAGCTATACATTCTGGACGAAACTACAAATCCCACAGTAGAGATAAGGCAGTTGCAGTGGTACTGTTAAGCTATAAATGTGAAGTGTAGAGCACTTTTATGCCTACAGAGTTTCTGCTGGTGTTTCAATCCTGCTAAGGCATTTGTCTTCCCACCTACCAGCAGAGGTCCTCTTCTTAGGCCAAGAGAGAGCAATGTTCTATCCTGATTCCTTCCAGCCAGCTGATCTAGGAGTTAGAATTATTCAATTCTATTTTTACCATCCAGGCACTTTAAACTGAAGATAAAATTGCATTGTTAATTTAGGCACTGGGTAGACCAGCTTAATAGTGCCAGCACAAATCAATTTGAGAAAGTAAGGGTTGAACAGCAAGTCTCTTCTGTACCATATATCTCTCCTAATCTATATCTCCTTCTGAGCATCAGTATGAAGGTTTTTTGACTGTTACTTCTGTTTTGGCTTGAGTCATGACTAATGATGCACTGAAGCAGGTTCTGTCCTGTTTGGGAGAACCGGTAGCGGAAATTTCCCCAGGCCATGCCCATCTGGCTGGCCATGCCCACCTCCATACCCCATTGCATTGGCCATGCCCACAGATTTGGCCCTGCCCACAGATTTTGCCCCGCCCACAGACCATTGCCCCCCAAAACAAACAAACAACCTATGGCCAAAATAGTATTCATCTTGAAAGGTTTGCTAATTTTCAAGTCAATAGGTAAAGGTCACCAGTCATATCCAACTCTAGGGTACTGTGCTGATCTTGGTTTATAACCGAAGAGCAAGCACTATCTGAGTTTACAGATGTTTCCGTGGACATGTGGCAAGCATGACTAGACACCAGAGTGCACGGAATGCTGTTTACCTTCCCACCAAAGTGGTACTTATTTATCTACTTGCAATTTCTTGCTTTTGAAGTGCAAGGTTGGCAGGAGCTGGGACAGAGACAGGAGCTCACTCTGCTGTGCAGTACTTGGATCTCGAACTACTGGCCTGCCAATTTTCCAGTTGTCAAGTTCAGAATCTTAATCACTAAGCCACTACAGTCCCCTTTCAAGTCAATACAAGGAGGCTTTACCTTCCAAACCCTCAGCCTGGGGATGGAAGAGAGCTTAAAATACATCTGCTCCATTAGAAATTTGCTTGCTTAATTACCGTTCTGCTACTGGGATGCAGCTGCTTCTAGTTGCAGTTGCAAAATCCTGGGTAACCCTTTTGCATCAACATAATTTTTGTTTTTAAAAATTAGTGTTCCTTTTAATAATTGAGTGGCTCAAGGTTTAATCTTATGTGCTGGAAGATTAATTATTGGATTCAGATTTTAGTTTGGTTATACTAAGCTGCTGCTTCTGCCTTGAATTATCCAATTCTTCAAACACTTCAAATAGGGGCTTCTATTTTACACCAGCTGCTCAGAGCTCTAGCAAATCCTTTTTTCCTTTGCTGTAGCAAATGTATGAAAGAAATGTGTGCAGTTTTTAGTGGATCTCTACCAGACTTTAAAATCAGGTTAAGGCCACAAGGAGATGGAATTACAATCACATTTTCATGGAAACGGTAACTGTTAGTCTTTTCATTCAGATAGAGCATTTTTTTCTCCACTTTGTGCTGATTAGTGCCACTAGAGCTTAGGCCAAGGTTGCCCAAACTATGGCCCATGGGCTGGATCTGGCCTTTAATGGCAATTCATCTGGCCCGCACCACCCTCATTGCACCCAGAAGAAGAAGTAAAACACACCCGTATGGGCGTGTTTTACTTCTGCTTCCGAGAGCACTGAGGGCAGTGTGGGCCAGATGAATTGTTATTGGGGGCCAAATCTGGCATGCAGGCCATAGTTTGGGCACCTCTGGTTTAAGCAGAGAAAATGTCAGCCTAAAATCTATTTCATCCTGTTCCTAAACACAGATTGCAAGGCACATTTTACTTCCGCTTATGGTGGGAGGAACCACGTGACTGGCCCGCTGAACTATATGACCGGCCCACTGAACCACATGACCTGCCCTAGCCTGAAATGTTTGGACACCCCTGGCTTCGACATTGTTGCATTATCGGATTTCTCAGAAAGGGAGGAAGAGAAAAGAGGAGGAAGAAAAAGAGGAGGAAAAGGAGAAATAGCAGCAGAGAGAGAGATATGAGAAAATATCTACACAAGTCACTCAAAAAAAAGATGTAGACTCTCAATTTCTCTGCATTGCTGTTTAAGTAGAAAGCTTCTAATGGAAATCTTTGATGGTGAAGAGAGAGGAGACACACAGAAACACACGTGTGTGCATGCACACATTTTTTGGGGGGAGAAGACAAGAAAGATGGGGGAAGAGGATGTTGGGTATTGAAATGCAACCCCAACATGCAATGGATATTAGCACCTGCCAGCCTTCCAGTCGTCAAGTTCACATTCTTACCCACTAAACCAGTGATGTTAAAGAAATGAAATTAGAAGGAGTTTGGTTAGGTGGATCTGGTATTTTAAAACACATTATTGGCTCATTTTAAAGCATTTACCAGTTGCCCCCCACTTCTCTTGCCTTTCACTGACTGCTGAGTCCAAGAGCATTCACAGGAATGTATTTTTCACATGACAACTGGTGGCTATCATCAGAGAGAATGGGAAAAATAAAATCCTCTGGACCTTATTTCTTTGGTAACCTGAGTTAGGTTTTTGTTTCTCATGTAAACAGTGACATCTGCTGGTAAACGTTCAAAAATGACTCACTAGTATTTCATTTTTTCCTGCCAACAAAGACAAAGGCTTTTACACCAACAACAGAATGATATGCCAGGGAAACAAATTAATTTATAAAACTTTCACATCACTAGAAAGGAGGAACACTTATTAACAAATCGGTGTGTGTGTAAGATGGAGATAACTGTGCTAGGCTAAGTTAGGTAAAGGTCACCTTGCTTGAAAACCAGTCGTATCCGACTCTAGGGTTCAGTTCTCATCTCTCTTTAAAGCCACACAGCCAGCACTATGTCTGCAGACATTTCTATGGACATGTGGCAGGCATGACTAGGCAAGGAAAACTATTTAACAAAGTGGTACCTATTTATATACTTGCAATTTCTTGCTTTCGAACTAAATTGGCAGGAGCTGGAACAGAGACAGGTGCTCAGTCCAGGTCTCAAAGGCTAAGCTACACATAAATAAAATGAAATGATTGCATTCTATTGAGTCAGTTCTGACTTATGGAGAGCCATTCCAGGGTTTTTTAGCTAGAGAATACTCACAAGTGGTTTATTATTCCCTTCTTCTGGGGGTGCCCTGGGACTGTGCAACTTGCCTAAGGTCACATGACCTGGTCTGAGGTTCCACCAATAGGAAACTATGTGCCACATGACCTGGTCTGAAGATTCTACCATAGGAAACCATGGGTCACATGACCTGATCTGAGGGGCTGCCCATGGGAAACTATGGGCCACATGACCTGTTTCTGAGGGTCCACCCATAGAAAATATGCCTCACATGACCTGGTCTGAGGTTTTGCCATGAGAAACTATGGGTCACATGGCCTTATCTGAGTGTCCACCCATAGGAAACTGTGTCTCAAGACCTAGTCTGAGGGTCCACCCATAGGAAAGTATGGGTCACCTGACTTGGTCTTAGGTGCTGCCCATGGGAAACTATGGATCACATGACCTGGTCTGAGGGTCCTCTCTTAGGAAACTATGGGTCACACATGACTCAGCTCAGCTTTTCTCTCCAGTAATGTTACACTGAATTTAGAAGCATATTTAGAAGATGCTCCATTCACTTTGTGTAATGAAATATCACAAATGCTGATCCTACTCTGAATTCTTCTGATAGTATTTCAATTGTTTTAATATTGCATTAAATAGGTGCCATTTTAAATGCAGATTTTAGTTTACTGAAGTATCCTGTTCCACATAGGGAAGGAGGATAGAGGAACTTTAGCCGGTTTTTCATCTCATCTCCCTAACTTGAAATCTGGAATTGGTCACAAACTGTATCTGTTTTTATTTACATGGTATTCCAAGAGATATGCTCCAGATAGATATACTCATGTAAACAGTGACATCTGCTGGTGAAGGTTCAAAAATGACTCACTCGTATTTCATTTTTTTTCCTGTCAACAAAGACAAAGGCTAACAGCATGATATCCCAGAGAAACAAATCTATACCTATAAGAAGAGGGTTGTGTGGTACGTGTCTCGCATGCATGTCCACACCCGGCCCAACCATCCTGTACCGTGCCGCCCACACTTACCTAATGACCCTGCGAGCATCGCTGCAAGGGTACGACCGCTGAAAGTGGGGCAACCGCCCCACAAACCATAACAAAAATAAAAAACTACAAGGCCCAGCATCATCTGTGCTGCACCACCCCTCAGCCAATCAGGCTGAAGGGCGCGAGCGCGGAGAATGCTGGGAAGATGGTGTGCACATTAAAAAATCCGCCAATGCGCTGGCTAACCAACCACTTCCCCATGGCCCCAGCGACAAAGGCCAGCACCGGCCTTGCCATGGCTTCAGCAGGGTTGTGGGGAGGAGGAGGAGATCCTCTTCTCCCTGTGGCTCCGGCAATGAAGGCCAGTGCCGGCCTCGCCGTGACTTTGGCAGGATAGCGGGGAGAAAAGGGGAAACCATCTTCTCCCTGCACACCTGCCGTTTCCCTCAGGGAGATGAAGGCCGAGAATGGCGCTCCATTCCCTGCCTTCGACTCTTGGAGTGAAGTCATCACTTTCCGCCGGGGGTGGGGGGCATTCCCCTCCCACCGAGGAAAGCAAACCACTTCCCTGGGAAGCAAAGGCAGCGAATGGCGCTATCAGAGAGAGAAAGACCACCCAAAAATATTGAAATCAAAAATAAGAAACTGGGCGACGTATACAGTGAGTGACAAAATTTAATCCAAAACAGTCCGAACTTCCTCAGAGATCATAAGCAAGTAGAAAATATCTTGTAAACATTCCTTAAAGCAACCAATTGTAAAATCACTGGTAATGTCTTAAAGGAAAAGAACAATCAAACTGAGGTGATAGTGCTTGGTGCACTTTCTGATACTTTTGGTAAGGAATGTTCCCTTTACTATGTTCAGCTGTTTATTGATTACTATCATAATGTTAATATTGTAATTTTCATATTGTACTCTCTGGGCTGTTATTCTTATATGTATATTGTAAATTTCATACAATAGTTGTCCTCTGATGAAGATTCCTGAAATATCTATTTACCGGAAGGATATCAAGACGTTGCTTTTTGGGATATTCATATATTGGGATTTACAGTATTACTTTGAATTTCATTGAATTTACATATCATATTTTACCCCTTGATGCACTTACCTTTTGGGTTGATGAAAATTCTTGTTTATATGAACTAACTTACATCTTCTGCAAGTCCGGAACTATCACCTCAGTTTGATTGTTCTTTTCCTTTAAGACTTTACCAGTGATTTTACAAGTGTTTGCTTTAAGGAATGTTTACAAGAAATTTTCTACTTGCTTATGATCTCTGAGGAAGTTCGGACTGTTTTGGATTAAATTTTGTCACTCACTGTATACATTGCCCAGTGTCCTCTTTTTGATTTCAGTATTTTTGGGTGGTCTTTCTCTCCATGTTCATTTTCCACCCTGCCATCATTCTTTTGTGGGAAACTATCAGTCACATGACCTTGTCGAATAGACTGTCCATGGGAAACTAGGGATTACATGACCTGGCCTGAGGCTCTTTCATGGGAAACTATGGATCACATGGCCTGATCTGAGGGTAGTCCCATAGGCAATTTTTGGTCACATGCACTTGTCTGAGAGTCCTCCCATTGAAAACAACGTGTTATGTGACGTAGACCACATCCCATAGTTTCCCATAGTCTATTCTACATGACCTGTTTCTCTGGGCTGCCCATGGGAAACTATGTGTCACATGATTTAGTCTGAAGGTCCAACCATAGGAAACTATGGGTCACATGACCTCATCGGAGGGTATGCCCATAGGAAACCATGGGTCACATGGCTGCATCAGCTCAGCTTTTCTCTCCACTAGTATTACCCTGAATTTACACCATTGTTTTTAAATCTGCAATAATTACTGAAAAAACAATATTCCTACTACATAAACATATTTAGAAGATGTTCCATCCATTTTGTGTAGTGAAATATCACAAATACTGATCCTACTCTGATGTCTGATTCTTCTGATAGTATTTTAATCGCTTTAATATTGCATTAAAAGAGGTGATGTTTTAAATGCAGGAAAGTTTCCTGAAGTTTCCTGTTCCACAACAGTGATGTAGGATAGAAAAACCTTCGCCGTTTTTTTAACTCATCACCCTAACTTGAAATCCGGATTTGGTCACAAACTGTATCTGTTTCATTTACATGCTTTTCCAAGATATATACTCCATAACAATGGAAAGCAATGCTGACTATTGGCAATAAAAGCACTGATCCAATTGGGAGTTCTTGTTGGAAAGAATAAAATCCACTGTCTGGACCATATTTCTTTGTAACTTTAGTTAGGTTTTTGTTTCTCATGTAAACAGTGACATCTGCTGGTAAATGTTCAAAAATGATTCACTAATATTTCATTTTTTCCTGGCAACAAAGACAAAGGCTTTTACACCAACAACAGCATGCTATCCCAGGGAAACAAATTAACTTATAAAACTTTAACACCACTAGAAAGGATCCTCCCCACCCACAACCCTTTTTTTAAACAAAAAATGTACAGGTATGTGTGTAAGATGGAGATAACTGTGCTAGTCTAAGTTAGGTAAAGGAAAATATCTCCCTTGCTTGAAAGCCAGTTGTATCTGACTCTAGAGTTCAGTGCTCATCTCTGTTTACAGCCATAGAGCCAGTGCTGTCTGTGTCTGCAGGTGTTTCCATGGACATGTGGTAGGCATGACTAGAAATGGAACACTGTTTACCTTCCCACCAAAATGGTACCTGTTTATCGACTTGCAATTTCTTGTTTTCAAACAGCTAGGTTGGTAGGAGCTGGGACAGAGACAGGTGCTCATTCCAGAGACAGGTGCTCATTCCATCATGCCACACTCAGGTCTCAAAGGCTAAGCTACACATACATAAATTAAAATAATTGCATTCCATGGAGTCAATTCTGACATATGGAGACCCTTTCCAGGGATTGTAATTGCAATTTTTATTTGTATACCACCTTTCTTGACCCAATGGGCGACTCAAAGTGGTTCACAAGCAATTAAAGGTACAGTTACAGATAATAAAACATACAAAATATGGGTTCAAACAGTAAAACACATTTACAAAAGGCAGCATCTTGCAAACTAATAAAACAACATAGCACAGAGTAGCACAGAATAAATATTCAATAGTACAATATACAGGAAATCTACTTCAAAAGCAGCACAATATCACAGTCCCATGACAAAATTTCATCCTTGCAGTCCTTACAGATGCCAGGACTCAACATCCTCACTGGACCGGAAAAAATAAGCTCCGGCCTTTGGCAGCGATGGGAGGCAGTGGCCGCAACAGGTCTTTTCATCCCCTGCAGGGGCTGGCACAGGGGCTCCACTCCTTCCGGTTTGCCAGACCAGGGGAGGAGCTCCGGGCTTCGGCATTGGTGGTGGGAGGCAGCGGCTGCAACAGGTCTCTTCATCCCCAGCAGGGGCTGGTGCAGGTTCTCCACTCCTCCCAGTTTGCCAGACCAGGGGGAGGAGCTCCTGGCTTCGGCATCGGTGGTGGGAGGCAGCGGCCGCAACAGGTCTCTTTATCCCCCACAGGGGCCAGCGCAGGTTCTCCACTCCTCCCGGTTTGCCAGACTGGGGGGAGGAGCTCTGGGCTTTGACATCAGTGGCGGGAGGAAGCGACCACAACAGGTCTTTTCATCCCCCGCAGGGGACGGTGCAGGTGTTCCACTCCTCCCGGTTTGCCAGACTGGGGGGGGGGAGGAGCTCCGGGTTTCAGCATCAGTGGCAGGGGTTTCCTAGCTAGAGATTACTCATAAGTGATTTATCATTCCCTCCTTTTAGGGTGCCCTGGGACTGTGCAACATGCCCAGGGTCACATGACCTGGTTTGATGTTCCACCCATAGGAAACTATGTGTCACATGATCTGGTCAAGGGTCCCTCCATGGGAAACTAGGGGTCACATTACCTAATCAGAGGGTTCTACCATAGGAAACTATGCATCACATGGCCTGGACTGAGGTGCTGCCCATGGGAAACTAGGGGTCACATGACCTCATCTGAGAGGGCCATGGGAAAACTATGTGCCACATGACCTGTTCTGAGGATCCTCATATGGGAATATATGGGTCACATGACCTGGTCTGAGGGTCCTCCCAGTTGAAACAATGGGTCACATAACCTGGTCTGAGGGCCCACCCATAGGAAACTATGGGTCATATGACTCAGTCTGGGACGGGCAATGGGAAACTATGGCTCACATGACCTGGTCTGGGAGGCTTCTCACAGGAAATTATGGATCATATGGCCTGATCTGAGGATCCTGTTTTTTCTTCTTCTCATGATCCGAGTTTCATCTTAATGGGGTCAAGGTTGACATAACCTTCTGTTTTTCTAATGTTAGTAAACTGAATGCCTAGTTTGTTGAGGGACAAATCTCTGAACTGCCCAGTGAGTACTCTAATGCTATCTTATATGTGTGTAATTGCTTTTGCTAGATACAGTATAGTGGAATTGCCCAGTTGTATCCTAGTTTTGGCATAAAAAACAGAGTGAAATAAGTGAAGTAAGTGTTGGTTCTTGACCAATCTTAGGTCTCTTGTCCTGTGGTCCAGCAATAAATTTAGGCATCCCTGTGCTCATTCAGATGATTTTATGAGTTAAGTGCTCAAAGCAATATAGATGGCCACATCTGGCATTTTCTGTTTCTTCCATTGTCATTTTAAAAACACTTATGTTCTTTCCAGCTAATAAGACATTTTGAAAAATTAGCAATTGTAAAATAAAAATAATAATTGCAGTGTATTACTTACCTGACTCAGGTAGGTGTCCATCTCCTATGGAATTTACTTGTACCATCAAGTAAATTTCAGAAGAAAATAGAAGGTCCAGCAACAGAGAGGGTTCAAGATGGAACTGGTGTTGGAATAGGTCTAATTATGAACTGAGCCTGGATTTCTGAATGGTTTGGACTCAATTTGCAATAAACTGGGCAATTTATTTGCATGTTCTCAGTTCCAAAGATCAGCAGCTTCATTATCACACACTAATGCCCCATGTCAAGAATTAACTGGTTAATGATAAGGCAAAAACATAACTTTGAATGGAATATTTCATATATTCATTTCAAGCTAATAATTCTCCTCATCTATGTTGAAAAGATTCAAGGATATTACTAGTTTAGCCAGCTAAAGCCAAGAACAGATGTACTACAATGAACACACCTCATTCCTGAAACATTCCTTAATCTACTTGAACCCTTTTCAAACATCTATCGGCACATAAATAATGTTTCTTCATTACAGTCAAATTCCAACATTTATTCATTATTAATGAGGCCAATGTGACCTTTCCACTGTGTAATTATCACTCCAAAAATATGCAGGCACTTCTGGTCTGAAATCCCACTGTGAAATTCCAAGAGATTTATGGAAGATGGCATGCCAAGGCATTTTGTCTTCCCAGAGGAACCTGGGAAGCTAATGGCAGGAACACAAGAAATCAAAAGAGTGGATAAGATTGTCTATTTGGGGAGTATGTTAAATGAAAATTGGGATCCCAAGGTAGAGATTAAAATATGAATAGGAAAAGCAAGATCCACCTTCATAAAATGCAACACTTGTTATGCGGTAGAGATCTAACTCTTGCTACAAAGATCCCAATAATGAGATGTTATGTATTTCCAGTGTTGCTATATGGAGCTGAAGCTTGGACATTGACTAAAGCATCTGAAAAGAGAATCGAAGCTTTTGAAATGTGGATCTACAGAAGGCTGCTAAGGATATCATGGGTTGATCATGTGACTAATGTAGAAGTATTGTGCTGGGTGGACAAAGAAAAAGAACTATTTAAGACCATTAAGCAAAGAAAGCTATATCATGAGGAAAAACATAAAGTATAGAATAATTCAACTCACCCTGCAAGGAAAGATCCCTGGGAAGAGAGCCGTGGATGTAGATGGCCTTCATGGCTGAAGAACCTGAGAGACTGGTGTGGAATGTCTTTGGAAGAACTGTTACGAGAAGTTAAGAACAGGAAGGCTATCACCATGATGATAGCCAATATCCATAATGGATACAGCAGCTGAAGAAGAAGAACCTGGAGAAAGAATGCAAAGCATCATGAGTTTCCAAACAAAGGCTCCCACAGCAAGATGCAAGTTACATGAGGTTGGACTATCGAAGTATGTTAAGCCAATTATTTGCTGTCACTGGGCATTGCCAAAGTAACTGGCAGGGAGAAGGTAGTGTCTGCCTGCCATTACCAACTCAGCACTCTGTTTGGTCAGGTGATCCTGGGAACCGACACTGCTTCTGTTGACATGATAAAACTTCAGAATTAGTTCCTGCTCTCAGCCCAAACAATGGAGAGACTTGCTAGGCAAACAACACAGTTTCCGGACGGTGGTTTATTATATGTAGTTAGTTACAGATAGTCCTCATATTTCCTTTGCAGCATGTGATGCTTGAAACAAAGACAAACGTCCTTATCAGTTATAGCTGGTCTCTGGTTTACTGTCCATCTTATTTATTGATTTACCTCAACCCTGCTGACAGATGGGTGATGCTGGTCATTTCTAGGCCAGCTCACTGTGTCAACTTAATGGTAATCTCTCTAACACAACATTGAATTCCTGACACACAACCATTATACCTCTGGAGGGAATGATTTGCTTAATTTCTTCCTTTCCTTCCTTGCTATGTCTGAGCTTCTTCATTTCTAACTAGCTCAAATCAGGATCATTCAGTTAAAGTTAAATGGAAGCTGGAGAGGCAGCCATGAAAAAGGAGAATGAGCATGTGCTTAAATTTTCTTAAAGATATAATTTGAAAGGGAGTCCTTTCCTTGCCTATAATTAATTCTATTTGTTATGGGACTGGGAACTTTTTTGTGAAACCCAGCAAAGTGGGCTGCCCTTTGTGTTTGTCCCTAAGCAGGCTGGAGTGAGTAAAGATGATGGGGTGAACCACTAAGACTCAAGTGGACTGTGAAAGGGGCTTTGGATTTTCCCAGGCACAGCTGAATCTATTCTTTGACACAGCAGTACAGCATTTCCCCATCTCAAAAAGTTTAACTTCTCAAGGGAAATTGTATCACGTGTTCAACTGTTTATAAGTTTGAAATGGAAGGTAGTCAATTTGACTACATTATTCAAAGAGATGTGCAACAAAGTTATAACACATAGGAAAAGAGATCAGAGGGCCCGCAGGACAGGAGAAGGTAGTCAAAGTTTGGAAGTTTCCTGAAGTCTTCTTCTCAAGGTTATGTGATTTTTCTGACACTGTGAGTACAGCAACAAAAAGCAAACCAAGAAACTGAAGAAAATCAAACCTTCTACAATTTCCTTCCAGGTGTTGCTACTGTGTATGGGACTCCTACCACTCTTCTGTCCTCTATAACAAAGAAAATTTCATCTGAAATAAATATGAACACCAAATGAAAGATATAATCCAAAACAACAATAAAAGAGGATATGATGGTAGGTATTTTATAGAAAGAATTCTTCCCAGTATATCTTCTCCACTCCTTTACTTTTGCTAGATCTTCCAGTTTCACTTTGGTGTTCCCTCCAGTGGCTACTGACTCTTCCCCAATCCTTCTTGCAATGATGGTATCATTCATTCATTGGGGTACACAGAAACAGCCACCACGAAGATCTTGAGTACAATTGGGCATACCCTGGGCAGAAACCATGCTGGCTAATCTTTCTAACATCAGATCAAACCAAAGGAACTGAAGGATGAATCCACCAGAAAGGTCTTTGTCAAGACCAACTGTAACAATGACCTCATTAAATATTGAGGGACTTTCAAGTAATAAGAGTGTCCTCCTAGCAGACATGTGTAGGAAATAAAGATATGACATACTTCTGCTTCAGGAAACACATCAGGTGGCAAGCAAGATACAGACCCAAAGTGGATGGAATGGAACTAGTGATTGAGAGACCCCATGATAAATATGGGAGTGAAATTTTTGTTAGACCTGGCCTCAGCATAATATCAGCTACACTGATGGAAACAAACAACCATCCGAACCTCTGTTACCTCTGTCTATAAGCCACCAAAAGCAAATTTTAGTTTTAATGAACCAGACAATTTTAATTATGATCACATAAATATTGTTATTGGAGATTTTAATTGTCACAGTGAGAATGGTGCAAAACTTGTATCTGGTGCAGACACCAAAGACTTCCAACTGGTCCATGATCTGAAACTGCCCACATCCTTTAACAGTGGTTGATTGAGGAGGGGTATAATCCAGACAACATCTTGTTAGCAAGAAGATAGCAGAACAGTACATGAAGGTTGTTGACGATCTGATCTCACACACTCAACACAGTTCCAACATGTGCATAGTAAATGCTGCAGTGAAACTCCAGGAATTGCCTTTTTACAGGTAATTTAGTTTTAAGAAAGTTAAGTCGGTGTATTTCTGAGAAAAGCTGTGGGTGTATTTCTGAGAAAAGAGTGGAGAAGATCCCCCGCATCCAGATAAATATCATGAATTTGTCCATCTTGTGAAGGTAATATCAAGGGGAAATATTCCAAGAAGATGCTGCACCCAGTACATCCAGGGGCTAGATAGGTATCAGGCTAGATAGGTATCAGACACTCTACAACCAGGATCCTTTTCAGGAAGATACTGTTGAAGCTGGGGAAGAGCTGATGCAGGTTCTAGCTGAAAATTGGAAATCACAGTGGTGCACATTATTTGAGAACCTGGATAAGAAGCAGAACAGTAGACAAGCTTAGAAACTCCTTTCAAAATTAGGTGGAGATTTAACCCAGCCACAGCAAAACTATAGTATAGTAACAGCAGACCAAACAGCTAGTCAGTTGCTAAAGAATGGAAAAACACAGGGCAAAAAGGTGTGGGGGAAAAAAGATATTTGACCAGAGGAACAACTGCATAGATGAACATAAGGTCACTAAATTGTGGAGACAGGCTAGAGTTTTTGTTTTATTGAAATCTGGCAAAGACCCAGATGACCTCAAAATCTACCGACCAGTTTCACTCCTTTGCCATCTCTATAAGGCACTGGAATGGATGATTCTCAATCACATCTCTGAATTTATTGATGGAAAGATCATGAAGGAGCAAGCAGGCTTCAGGCCGGGCAGGTCATGTTGTGGTCAAATTCTTAACCTTGCCTAACAAATTGAGGATAGCTTCAAAAGAAAGCTAATTACAGGAGTGGCTTTCATTGACCTAAAATCAGTTTACGATACTGTCAATCATGGGATTCTGCTCCATAAAATAAATAATCTTACCAAAGATAACGGATAGCTGGAACACTTACTGGAGCACTTGAAGAACTAGAACAGAATGACAACATAGACCATTTGAAGCCTAATCCAAGCAAGACTCAAGTGTGTGTTTTCCACCTTTGAAACATATAGGCAAAGGTTGAGTTGGATGTTACATGGCAAGGGAGCCAATTACAGCATTGTTCCACACCAAAATACCTTGGTGTCATGCTTGAATGGACAATCTGCCTGAATACCTAAACCAAAGTTAGTACAAGGAACAACATCATCAGGAAACTCACAAACTATAAATGGGTAACAGTAAATAACAAACAAATACATAAATTTGCGAAGAATGTATCCGAGAATTTGAAAAAATGAGCTTTCTGCAAATGTTCTGCTTTCTTAAGTCACTGATAAGTCATCACTCACAACCAAATAGAGTGTTTGTGTTGTGGCCCGGACACTGGCAGGGCTGCCCAGCTGGCAGCTGCTGTTCTGAAGGTAAGAGAGACAGTCTTACAGTAGGTTTTCAGGGTCTAAGCAGGGTCGTCATCAGGAGTCCAAGGTCAAAGCGGTTGATAGCAACTGTAGGTTCAAGGGGTTTTCTGGAGGCGTTGTCAAGGTCACACATAGGGGTTCAGGGTTCCAAGGGTTTCAGTCCAGGTCCCTTGGTGTCAGGGTCCAAGTAGGGAAAGATTGGTCTGACAAAGAGCTTGCCGGCACACCCTAGCTTTAAGGAGAGTCAGACCCCACAGCTGAGGGCTGGTTCAAGAGGTGTGTCTGGGCACTCCTTCTCCTCAGCTGCAAGACCTGTCTTAATGAGGCCCTACATCTCTCAGAGGTGCCAGCTTGCTCTTTGTCATCCCGATTGCTGGCATCTGGCTTAGCTGTCAAACTCTGATCTTCTGGGCTGGCTTGGCTCTGAAGGACCAACTCCAAAGAGACAGCTGGCTACAGGGCTGGTGCCAGATACATGTCCTCCTGCTCAGCATCCTGATCTGGGCTGGCCGTTGCCTTAGGGACTGGCAACAGGTCCTCCTCAGGCTCAGACTTCAGATTGAAGTCGGCAGCAGGCAACTGGGCTGGCTGACTGTCCTCCTCCTCATCCTCATCCTCCTCGCACCCAGGATCCTGGGTCACAACAGTTTGATACATTGCTTCCCCCCCCCCCCGTGTGTGTGTTTTTTTTTTTTTGCCTAGACTCTTCTGCAGTTATTTACCTGTTTGTGGATGGGCAGATCATGAACCAGAGCTTGGAAATCATACTTTAATTTTAATGCATTAATACTGAAGTCATTGCTTTTAAGGTCTCCCTGGTCAAAATGCCACAAGTGGGTGTAATATTTCAGAAGAAATAGTGTGAAAGTAACATATATTTTCACCTGACTTGTCTCCTAAGGGCAGCTATCACTATAGAATAGCACTTTATTTAAGAGCTCTTTAATCAGAAGACAGATGTTTAATCATCAGTTGCATGAAACATAGAAACAAGAGACTCTTGATAGAGAGGAAGTACTGATGAGAATATACTTTGAAACCTATTTTATCCAGAAAGTTTTGCTTAGGACAGAGGCCATGAAAATAATTCAAGCTTTACTAATCTCTTCTGAAATATTTTACTCAAGAAATTGGCTTGCCATGGACAATGTCAGTATGGTTGTGGATTAGTCCCTGAAATGTGAATATCTGTGCAGAAATAAGAGCTTTAGTTGTTGTTGTTGTTGTTTTAAAAAAAAAACCTCACCCATTATATTCTCTGCAATACTTCTGCATGTCTTAATATTTATTCTTTCTGAAAGCAACATTGCAAGCATTGCTCTTGGCAACATATTTTAAATGTGATGTGCTACAGAGACTGCACCACATTAAGGCTATAATACAGTTGGCAGAAAGGAAGGTATCGTTCTCTCCCTATGTCATTTCATGTTTAAAAGCCCATTCCCTTTCTAATGGCCAGTTGGAATAAAAAATTACAGAGCCAGCCATATTGCCCATAACGGACTTTGTTAAGAAAATAGCAATAACGGTATCATCACAGCATGGCCCTTCAAGGAGACCGCAGGTTTATTTGAAGTGTAGTAGATGCAGCTATTTAGTGGAGTGATTAATCAACAGCTGCTTTGAGGACTTCCTATTTTAGGAGTTCTCTACATTTTTAAGCCTCAGACAGCTTCAGGGGGCGGACGACCATTTTGCCCTTCCTACACCACATGGCACTTCCTGGTGTGGTGGAGTCAGTGGGGGGAGCCCAAATGAAATGGCACCATGTGCCACATCTGGCCCCGGGCTGCAGGTTGAGAATCTCTGTCCTATTTATTTAGTGTTTGGGAATCAAGAAAATGGAAACGGCTGTAAGCTAGCCTAGCACATCTTTATTGCATGGAGTACAGTACGAACATGTGGTAATGGCGGACAAACAGCTCCTTTTATGCGGTGGCTATACAATTGAATATGGCTCTTCGACAGGCATTGGCTACTGTCCAAGTGACGTCATCCTTGGTCACGCCTTTCTTGTCCAGGTGAGGTGAGCGCGGGAATATTTCCCGTGCAGCTGAAGGCATTTGAGGAATGTGTACCATGTGAGCTGGGCGCTCGCTACTGCCCCTGGTGGCCACTAGCTCACGTCCTCATACAGAAGGTTACAGTGTTACAATTAGAGATTGTTATATCCACTCATTCATGTGGTTACAATTACATTCAATACACAACATCCCTCCCCCCTAAGATGGGACAAAGTCCCTCAACCAAACTGGTTTCCCGCATGTGTGTTTTGGTCGTGCGGCCGTTATGCTTGACTCGGCCGTGCCCCCTCATCTGTGTCCTCCTGGCTCTTGTCCTGCAATTGGAGAGGATGACTCGTTAGTGACTCGCTGCGGACTTGCAGCTTTGGTAAGGGTAGGAGAAGGGGGAGGAAGGGTTTCTGATGTGGATGTGGGGAAACCGGGGGCACTAGGGGCTAAAGAAAAACCCCGCTCTTCGCTTGGATGGGTGGGAGAACACGCTGAAAAAACCCCCCGGTTTGGTAACTCAAAATCCAATTCAGGGGCAACAGGGGCAAACTCATTCCTCTCTTTCAAAGGACTGGGTAGAACTGGTGTATCTAAAGGATACAGATTTGAGCCTGTGCTTCCCCCCCTTGTTTGGGACTGTTGCCCTTCATTTTCTCCCCCTTGGGATAAGCGGGTGGGGGAGAACCCTAATGTTGAGTTTTGCTGCTGGACCCCTCTGTCCGGCCCCCCAATCACTTGATGCCTTAGTTGGTCAGCGTGCCTTCTCCAGAGGAGACCCGTGTTGGTCTCGACACAGTATGACACTGGTCCTGTTTGATTAATGACTATAACCGACACCCAGGCTGGCCCTGTAGTTTCTGCAATGTACAGGTTCACCTATCTGGAGGTTTTTTGTGGGGCTGTGCTCAATGTTTCTTCCCCTATCGTCCACCCTGGTGGGATCCAACCTGGTTAACAATGAGTGCAATTTCCTTTTCATGAGGAGTTCAGCGGGGGAGAATCCCAACGCCAATGGCATCACCCGGTATGCCAACAAAAACTGACAGAGCTGCCGGTCCAGATCCCCTGGTCCCATGCGCCGCAGTCCCTCTTTCATTGTGCGCACCAGGCCTGGCCATTTGTTGCCGGGTGAAAGGGGGCTGAGGTAATGTGCCAAATGGCGTTGGACTCCAAGAACGCCTGGAACTCGGCCGACGTGAAGGTACTTGCATTGTCACTCACAATGACGTCAGGTATTCTGAAGGTACTTATCAGCCTGCGCAGTTGTTTTATGGTTGCAGCTGATGAGGTGCTGCACATTGGAATCACCTCTAACCACTTGGAGTATGCATCCACTACCAGCAGGAAAAAGGAACCCCTGAATGGACCTGCGAAGTCTATGTGGAGGTGGGACCACGGCCCCCTAGCTGTGTCCCATTCTCTGTGTGGAAGGCGGGACTCCTCAGGTCGAGAGCTCTGGCAACTTTCGCAGGTGTTCACCATGTGTTCAATGTCTGCGTCTAGCTGTGGCCACCAGAAATAGCTTCGGGCCAGCGCCTTAGAGCGCACAATCCCTGGGTGGCTGACATGTAAAAGCCGTAGCACCCTTGCTCTTAATGCTTCTGGGACCACCACCCTCTCCCCCCACAGAAGACACCCCCTTTCTGTGGACAACTCAACCCTCTTCCTGAAAAACACAGCAAACTCGTCTGCGGGGGGAGCCGTGGGCCACCCCTTCTGTACCCAGGATCTAACAAGGGCTAAAGTTTTATCCTTTGCTGTGGCTGTAGCGATTTCCACGGGAAGTATGGGGGTGCATCTAGGGCTTCTATGAGGAGGACTTGGCTGTCTTGCTGAGTCTCCCAGCTGGGGAAGAGGAGACCTTGAGAGTGCGTCAGCGTGGCTTATGTCTTTCCCGGGGCGGTACTCTAATGAACCCTTGTATGCATTGAGGAAAATAGCCCACCGAAGCATCCTGGGGGAGAGGATCTTTGGAGTGGGCTTGTCTGAGGTGAAAATACCCAATAGTGGCTTGTGGTCAGTTACAATGGTGAATGGACGACCATACAAAAAATCATGGAACTTCTTTGTGCTCGCCACAATAGCAAGGGCCTCCCTATCTGTTTGGGCGTAATTTCGTTCTGCCTTGGAAAATGATCTCGAATAGAAGGCAACTGGGGCTTCTCGCCTGCCCTCCAACACATGGCAAAGGACCGCCCCCACCCCCACTGGTGAGGCATCGCAGACCAAGACTACCGGCTTCTTTGGGTTGAAATGGGTTAGAATAGCCTCTGAGGAGAGGAGCTGCTTGAGTTCCCTGAAAGCCCACTCCTGATTCTCCCCCCACCGCCAAACCGCATCCTTCTTCAGCAGCCTATGCAGGGGCTCTGCAATTGACGCTTTCCTGGGCAGGAAGGAATGGTAAAAATTCAGCAGCCCCAGGAAGGACTGTAGCTCCAGTTTCGCGGTGGGGCGAGGGGCATTTTGAATGGCTGAGACTTTGGACTCAGCAGGTTTCACCCCCTCAGGGGTGATACGGAACCCCAGAAACTCAACTTCCCTTGCCAGAAACACACTTTTGTCCTTCCGCAGCCTCAACCCCACGAATTCGAAGACTGTAAGGACCTTATCTAGTCTCTGGGCCAGTTCTGATTCGCTCCCCCCAGATATCAATATGTCATCGAAGAATGGCAAGACCCCCGGTAACTTCTTTAACAAACGTTCCACAAGGGACTGAAATATTCCCGGCGCCGAGTTCACCCCAAACTGTAGGTGCGTTAACTTGAATGCCCCCTTGTGAGTTACAATGGTTTGCGCAGCGGCTGTGGCTGGGGTTACTGAAAGCTGCTGGTACGCCTGTGCCAGATCTAGTTTGGTGAAAAACTTTCCCCCATGTAAAGTAGCTAGCAGATGGCTAACTACCGGCACTGGATAGGCATTAGGGCGGATTGCCTTGTTAATTGTACACTTGTAGTCAGCGCAAATCCGCATCTCCCCATTTGCTTTCAACACTGTAACAATAGGAGTCTCCCACTCTGCAGAGTCCATAGGCACTAAAATTCCCTGCTCCACCAGTTTGTCCAGTTCCGCCTCAATTTTGTCCTTTAGGGCGAATGGGACCCGACGTGGCTTGAGTCTAATTTGGCGGACCTCCGGGTCTAGGTCGAAAGAAACTGGGCGCCCCTTGTACTTCCCAAGCCCCTTCTTGAATACCTCGGGGTGTGCGTCACACACTGCCTGGATCTCATCCCCCCCGATGGCATGGACGCCGCCTATGAAGATGTCCAGGGGTTTGAACCATTGTGTTCCCAGGAGATTACACCCCCCTCCCTTAGAACTACTAGAGGGAGTTTCCTTCTGAGTCCCTTATACTGTATCTCGAAGTCCCCGACCTCCAGCACCGGGATCCCATTTCCCTGCATGTCTCTTAAGTTCACCATCATCTCTTTGAGTTTGGGTCGCTCCTTGGGGGAAATGCGCAAAAACTCCTTATAGGAAATGAGGGAGTATACAGACCCCGAGTCTATTTCCATCTTAATAAGAACCCCTTGCAACAGTACCTCGGCATAAAAACGTGGTTGCTCTAGAGGCACGCTGTGGACGGCCAAGTCGCCTTCCGCATGTACTCCTCGGTACACGTGGTCCCCCTCTGGGTCGTCGCCGCCATCGTAGACTCTGCCGACGCCATCCCGTCTCCTCGTGGGATGCATGCTCTTGTCCCGGCGTTGCTTGCAGACCCTGGCAATGTGGCCCTTCCGTCCACAGTTGTGGCACTCAGCCTTCCTGAATGGGCACTTGCTCCGCTCATGGGACGCCCCGCAGCCATCGCAGCGCCGACCCCCTTTCCCTTTCTTCTCGCTCAGCCCCTTTCTGACTTTCCGGACTCCCTCATCTTCACTGGAGCCTGGGGTGGCGGAGGCCTCTGAGGATGTGGGCGAGCGCGGGGCAGGGGCCGCCCTCCAAGTCACCTGGACTGCGGATGCAGCTGCCTCTACTGGTGGAGGCTTTGCCTTGAGAAGCTTGTACCCGGCCCTCGTGGACTCAGCAGCTAGGGCCTCTTGTAGTACCTCTTTAAAGGTGAGGTCATGGCCTCGGGTCATGAGCTTCCTTTGGGTTTCCCCATCTCTCATCCCGCAGAGCATCCTGTCCCTCAGGGCCACGTCTAGAATTTCCCGCCATTCGCATGGGGTTGCCACCAAACGGAGGGCCGCTGCATACTCGGATACGGACTCACCCAGCTTTTGGTCCCTCCTCACAAACGCAGCTCTGGCAGAGAAGAAGGATACCTTGGGCTTGAAGTGGTTTCTCAGAGTCGCCAGTATTTCGGTTACCGAAACCTGTTCCACCTCTCGTGGTACCACCAGGTCCATCAGTGCTTGCACTGCGTGGAAACCGAGCATCGTGATGAGAAGACCTCTCTTCTTTCCCGCGTCGGTGATGCCGGCAAATGCTACCGTACTCTTGAAATGCATTTCAAACCAGTCCCATCGCTCGGGATGGGCCACGTCGAACACCGGTTGCTGTGAAGTTGTCTTGTCCCCGTGGGAATCCATAATCCCACCTTCATCAGCAATTTAGTGTTTGGGAATCAAGACAATGGAAACGGCTGTAAGCTAGCCTAGCACATCTTTATTGCATGGAGTACAGTACGAACATGTGGTAATGGCGGACAAACAGCTCCTTTTATGTGGTGGCTATACAATTGAATATGGCTCTTCGACAGGCATTGGCTACTGTCCAAGTGACATCATCCTTGGTCACGCCTTTCTTGTCCAGGTGAGGTGAGCACGGGAATATTTCCCGTGCAGCTGAAGGCATTTGAGGAATGTGTACCATGTGAGCTGGACGCTCGCTACTGCCCCCGGTGGCCACTAGCTCGCGTCCTCATATAGAAGGTTACAGTGTTGCAATTAGAGATTGCTATATCCACTCATTCGTGTGGTTACAATTACATTCAATACACAACAATTTACCACTAAAGTCATTCAGTTTTCATTCAGATATCCCAAACATATCTGCTGACATTCACCAATGTTTTCTTCAAAAACAAGCACTGTTGTGTCAAGTAGGCTTTGTATCACTGAAACTCACTGAAGTCCAGCTGCAAGAATGCTTTTAGGCTCTAATTTAATTTTTAATTTAATTTTAATTTAATTTAATTTTCACACTTATATGCTGCCCACTCAGAGGAACCCGACTCAGGGTGGCTCACATAATAAATAAACAGTATACACAATATACCTGGTAATACACAGTAATACACTATACAAAAATTCAATCTCCCAAAACAGCATACAGTATAACATAATAATATACCACAACACAATCCCTTCCAAGCCTGAAGGGGGGTGGGGCCCAGGAGCACCAGCAGGTGTGGTGGTCCTGGTGCTTGTAGCCGGCGGGCCTCCTCGCCCCAGCCGAGGCCGAAGTCCAGCAGCAGTGAAGAGTCCATCCACCCGCCGCCATGTCTACCTTTTCACTTGGCCCGGGGCGGAGCCCAGGAGCACTGGCAGGTGTGGCAGTTCTGGTGCTCATAGCCGGCAGACCTCCTCGCCCCAGCCGAGGCTGAAGTCCGGCAGTGGCAGCGGCGAAGAGTCCATCCGCCCGCTGCTGTGGCAGCGTAATAGGTGTGTGAGAATGTGTATATGTGTACACACATACATGGAAATACATATCATGCACACACACAATCTTACAGGAAAACTACATTTAAAACAAGTAATTGAATTTGGTGACTGGGTTTGGTTCGCAGATCCTCTAGTATAGCTGCTGTCCTCTGCAAGAGGAAGCGGTTTCTTGTTTTAATGCTTTGGGCAGAAACACGGATAGAAGGAGGCAATGTTTGCAACATTCCTTTCAAAACCAATTGCTTCTAGATCAGTGTTTCTCAACCTTTGGATTTTGGATTTCACTTCCCAGAAGTCTAAGTCAATTCCCCAAAACACTGATCAGTAATGACTTAGGCTTTTGATAATCAAAGTCCCCCTGTGGGTCATGGGCCCTGCGCTAGATCTAAGACTAAAGCAGTTAGTTATCATTATGGATATGATTTTGTAAAACTATATTTACTTTACTGTTTTCTGAAAGTAATTCAATTAGTTTATTTACTTTTTATGGGAATTCTGAAAGCCATAAACTGCTGGTCTGCAGTAGAAAACCCATCCTGTCTCTTTATTGTTATTGCCACCTCATTGACATCTCAAACTCACAAGACACCTTGAGGCAGTCTACCATGATCAAAGATAAGCTTGAACAATGTGATCAATCTCCTCCTCCATCATTTACTGAAACCACACCTGTGTAACTAAAAGTAACATGTAAATTACACATGCACCACAGAAGATGCAATGAGGTCTAAAAATAAGCTTGGTTATGTAGGTGAAAGATGGATAGTTCCAGCCACCTCTCATCTAGTTAAAATCATAATGCACAAATATGTTTGCTATGGGGAAATATAAATAACTAGTTATTTAGCAGTAGTAGAAGAAGATCTCAGTATTGCATTGACACAGAACTGAATACAGAAATTTACAAAGCCAAAGATGGAGGAAGGAGGCAGTAACCACAGGAAAGCCCTTGGGATTACCTCAGATTGAGGGCATATCTAAACATGTACTGTACCTATAAAATTGCTTACTAAATTCATTTCATTTCATTTCATTTATTGCATTTGTATGCCACCCACTCGGCTATGCGACTCAGGGTGGCTAACAACAATCACAATACATATCATCATCACAAATCACAAACAATATCATATAATCATCACAAATCATCACAAATCACAGTATCAAAAAGCATTACAAAAGAGGGGGGAAACTCATTTGAGAAGTCCAACAGCACTCATATGAGAAGTCCCACAGGAACAAAAAATAAAGTCACCGTGTGAATATGCTATGGCACCCCAACCAAAACCACTGGTGGGGAGGGCCGAGGGCAGCGCAGCAGTATCTTCAGCCTCCTGTGGCCATGGGGGCTCTTATCCTCCTGGCCGGTGGGAAGGGCCGAGGAAGGTGTGGTGGCACAGTGGTGTCTTCAGCCTCCCATGGCCAATGGGGCTCTTATCCTCCCAGCCGGTGGTAAGGGCCATGGTGATGGGGTGGCATTTTTGGCCTCCCATGTCCATGGGAGCTCTTATCCTCCCGGATAAGAGCCAATAATACTGTGATGTGGAGTTCTAAGGCAGGTTGAGTGGTCCCTAACAGAGAATGCTGAAGTTACAAGAGACTATTACACCCAAATCTCCTGGGTTTCATGTCTGCAATCTATAACTATTTTAATGTAATTTATTGTGGTCTTCCCAGTAGTAATGTGAGACTGGACCATAAGAAAGGCTGAGTGCAGAAGAATAGACGCCTTTGAACTGTGGTGCTGGATGAGTCCCCTGGACTGCGAGGAGATCACATCAGTCAATCCTGAAGGCTATCAACACTGACTGCTCATTGGAGGGACAAATACTGAAGCTGAAGCTCCTTGGCCACCAAATGAGAAGAGAGGAGTCAATTGAGAAAGCCTTGATGCTATGAAAGATCGAAGGCAAAAGGAGAAGGGGACAGCAGAGGATGAGGTGGCAGGATGGAACCTTTGAAGCAGTGGGTGTAGATCTGGCTGGGCTGTGGAAGATGGCAGATGACAGAAGAGCCCAGCATGTGGTGGTCCATGGGTTCGCAAAGAGTCAGACTCGGCTGTGTGACTGAACAACAACAACAAAAATTGTGGTTTTCTTTTCATTTTGTTTTATTGGGATCTGTTCTTAAATTAATACTGAAAGGCAGTTTGGGTCTTACAAGAGAGAATGGCTGGATATAAATGAATGAAATGTAACCATGTACATAAAAAAAGGAATACCTTGTTGAACAGTGGAGAAGAGAGTAGCTCTGTTCTGGGGCATTTTCTCTTTTTGTTGCCCCTGGCTTCCTGTGCTTTTCCATTGTTATGGTCCTATCATGTTGCTGCTGCCGCTGGCAAATATTGCCGCATGGGGACAAGCGTGGCAGTATCTATTGAACTTCTCTATTTTTTGGCTCAGACAATAGGGAAGCTTGTGCTATTTTTGTATCCATAGCTTTAAAAGTCAACATTAACATTTTAAATGGGCCCCAGAAACTAAATGGACTTGAAATAGACAGTGCTTGAAATAGACAGTGCTTGGGGGGAAATGTTTTACTTTAGCTCATCCAGTGACTAGAGGATTTTGAGAAATGTACTTCAAAAAGTAACTTTCCCATGTTCTGCAAAGAGGTGTAATATGGTTTAAGAAACCAGTCTCAGAAATGACTTAGCTGCTATATTGTATGCAACATCTGAACCGCTTTTAAGGGTAACCTCAGGTTGCATGCATTGCAGTATTCTAACTTGCATATAACCAACGTAGCTAAGTCAGTTTTCTTTAGATACAGTCACGCCTAACAGATTAAAAGCAATCTAAGTAATTAGATTGCTACAGGTATATGCTCAAAAGAAGGTCAGGGAAGAGGAAAGGAGAAGGGAGAATCAAGGAAACAAAAAATTAGGAATGAGAAGGGACAGGCCTCAAATGCCAGAGGTTGGAAAAAAGAAACGTCACCAATAGGTTAGTGGAAAGAACAATCATACTAGGTTGCAAAAGCTCCCTCCCACTGATACCCAGTGTAAGTGCATGCAAGATTGTTATTTTTCTAACAACATCTTCTCTTCCAAATAAGTTTGTTCCATGATATTTTACTTGGGTCCATTTAGGATGAGGGTCTCATCTCCACATTTCAGGCTGAGGCACATCTCATACCCCTGCCCAGCCCATGGGCTGCCTTTATTTTTTGCTTTTGCTTGGAATCCCAATTTCTATTTAAACAATTCATTCTTTTCTGTATTTACTAACCATTTAGGGGAGTGGACAGCTATATATATATATATATATATCTTAGGTTATGAATGCATTTACTTGTGATTTCTTTACTTCAACTCAGCAACACATCACATTGTGTAGTGTAGTGATTAAAATATCCTCAGGGGAAGTGTGGCCAAGATGGCCGGCGAGTAACACGCAGATTTGTGTGCTCGCACTTTACAAAGTGGGAAAGCAAAAGAGGAGGAGCCTATGGTGAAATCTAAGAGAAAGGAAAAAGCACCAATGGAGGAGGCCCCTCCATCATCATCACCACCACCCGAACCTTATGACCAAACTCAAATTATGGTAGAATTTGGCAAACTGTTTCAGAAGATTGAGAAGATGGAAGAGGCAAGAGTGAAGGACAAAAATGAAATGTTGAAAAAACAGGACAAGGTGGTTTCTACTGTTGTGGATTTTTCTAAAAAAGTAGAACTAAGTTTGCAAAAAATAGAAGGAAATGTGAAATTGGTCCAAAATGAGATGAAGGTTATGAAAGGTGAAATAAAAGGGGCACAGGAAGGGGTGAGGGAAAATAAGGTGAAAATTGATGATCATAAAAAAGGATTGATGCTATGGAAGAAATTATGAGAAAGCAGAATATTGTGATACGTCATGTGATTGAAAGGACGCCAGACCAGCTAAGAGATAGAATTGTCCAGTGGTTAAACAATTTGAAAATGGGAAAGGATTTTGCACAGGAAGATATTGTAAGTGCATATAGGGTGGACCCAAGAAGAGGAAAAGTGGCTCAAATAAATGTTTTGGTTAAATTTGCAAATTGGGGAGACAAACTTAGAGTAATGGCTTTTTAAAAACAAGCTGGTTCTGGCACTCTGAAAATCGATAGCTCCGATGTGGAAGTATATAATGATATTTCTATTAAGGAAAGAGCTTGGAGATACAGGATGAAGCCGGTAACTAAAATGTTGATGAAAAAAGGTATAAGGTATAATTGGAGGTTCCCACAGCAGTTAAGATTTTTTTATGAAAAAAAATGCAGGTTATGAAGGGACCGATCCACTGGAGTATGAGTTTGCTTGATTTGGTTAAGGCGGGTTCTGAGGAGTGGGTAACTCTCAGAAAAGATTTGTTGGAATCGGGCGCCATAAGAAGAGATTACGAGGGGGCAGATGCAGGTGGTGCCACAGGTGGAGGGCAGCAGGGACAAGTTGTCAGTGATCATGGTGGAGGAAGAGCCAAGTAAGGAGTAGTGAGTAATTGATTATTTTGTTAATTTTTTTATATAATCAGGTTTTTAGAAAGGGGAAGATGCACGGCGCACCAACTATATGCACATCTTGCATGTTCCCCCCTCCTCTCTTTGGAGAACGAAGGTGGCTTTTTTCAAAGAAAGTGGGGAGATTGGCATTGTGTGTTTTTTGTATGTTTTTTTTATTGGTGATGGGTTTGAGACAGCACACCTAATGGAGAGCTTGGAAGTAAGAGAGGGTGAATTTGAAATAAAATATGGGAAATATTAAAGTTTTAACATGGAATGTAAAAGGTACAGGTTCTGTTCTTAAGAGGAGGAGGTTAGAATTGGCTTTGAAGAAGGATAGACCCGATATAGTCTTCTTACAGGAAACTCATCAAAAATCACAAGACACAAACAAAATTTTCTTAGGTTGGATGCAACACTATGAAATGGCGTTTGGTACTTCAAAAGCAAAAGGAGTTGCAATTATGATCTCTACCAGATTAGGATTTGAGATAATAAAAAGTATCTCGGATTCCGAAGGCAGATATTTGATAGTGAAAGGGAAAATAGATGATGAGGAAATAACCCTGGTGAATATTTATGCTCCAAATGAACATCAAGCTGAATTTTAAGAAAAAGTTCATAAAATTGTGGTAATAGAAAAAGCGGTAAAGATGATAGTGGCTGGCGATTTTAATTTGATAAAATCAAATTTGGATTGCTCGAATTTAACAAGGTGTGGAGCAGGTATTAAAGGGAATATTGTGGACAATTGGATGGTTGCACTAGGTTTGAAAGACTCTTGGAGAGAGATTAAGGGATCAGAAAGGGCGTATTCTTATTTTTCACACGTTCACGGATCCTATTCTAGAATAGATTACGTGTTTTTAATGGAAAATATGGTTAAAAATATTGAAGAGATTGAAATAGGAATTTTTAAGGAATCAGACCACGCTAAAGTAATTTTGGAATTGAGGCTACAAATGATAATAGAAGAGGAAGAAATTGGAGATATGATCCTAATTTATTTAAGGATCAAAAAAGTAAAGAACAAATTATAGGAAGCTGGATGGAAAGTTGGCATTGGAACGATAACGATGAGGTAAATTTTAATGTGGTTTGGGATACCATGAAGTTGGTTTTTAGAGGTGAAAGTATAAAGTTGGCAAGTAACAGGTATAAAAAGTATAGGTTAGTACAGGATGAAAAAGAAAAGGAAATAAAACAACTACAGGAAGAACATTCAAAAAAGAAGGATAAATTTTTTTAAGCTAAATTACAAAGATTGAAGGCAGAATTGATGGATAAAGATATAGAAAAGGTAAAAAGAGACTTGAAATATTTAAATAGAGAATATTTTGAATTCAGCAATAAAAACTCAAAATTATTGGCAAGAGCTGCAAAAACTAAAAGGGAAAAAAGGGAAATTGGAGTTTTGGTTAACAATCAAGGGGTAAGGTGCAATAAAATTAGTGACAAATGTAAAATTGTGAAGGAATTTTATCAAGCCTTATATGCAAAAAAAGAGATAGATATGGGGAAGCTTAAAATGATCCTGGAGAAGCAAATAACGAGTGGAATAAAGCAGGAACACAGGGATAAAATGGAAGAACAAGTTTCGGAGAAGGAGGTAAAGGAGGTAATTACTGATTTGAAGTTGGGGAAAGCCCCGGGAGAGGATGGATTACCGAATGATTTTTATAAGGAATTTAAAGATGTTGTGGTACCAAAGTTGGTAAAGTTATATAACTATATATTAGACGGGGGACAAATTCCGACTAGGACCACGATCGTTCTGCTGCCAAAATTGGGAAAGAATTTGGAAAAAGTGGAATCTTATAGACCAATTTCTCTTATAAATCAAGATGCTAAGATCTTCACAGCAATATTGGCTAATCGGTTAAATAAATTTATGGGTGAATATATAAATGCAGATCAAGTAGGATTTTTAAAAGGGAGACACATGGCTGATTTGACTAGGAGAGTGTTAGATTTAATTGATAATGCAAACCAAACAAATGAAAAGGTGGGCTTAATTTCTTTGGACATTTTTAAGGCATTTGACTCTTTACAATGGTCTTTGATTAAGGAAATAGTTAAAAGCTACGGATTTGGGGACAGATTTAGAAGGGTAATCGATTTGTTATATCAGAAAGGGATTGCAAAGATTAGAGTAAATGATGAAGTCACAGATGAGGTAAAGCTTGAGGCAGGTACCAGTCAGGGCAGGACTTTGTCCCCGATTTTGTTTATTATGGCAATGGAAATTTTGGCCAAAACTATAAGAGAAGATGCAAAAAATAGAAGGGATATTGGGTAATAAGATAAGTATGTATGCAGATGATACATTGATAACGGCTAAGAATCCTGAGAGGGTTATGGATAGGATTAAAATGCAACTAGAGGATTTCGAGGATATCACGGGTTTGATGATAAATTGGGATAAATTGGAAATGATGCTGTGTAACATGGGAGAAGAGGAGAAGGAAAAGATTGCGGGATTAACCAATATACAAATCAAAGATAAGTAGAAATATTTGGGGATAATTTTATCAAATAGATTGGAAGAATTTAAAAGATTAAATTATGATAGCCTGAAAATGGAATTTAAGGCTAGAATACAAAGTCTTCTAAAGTTGAAGTTGTCATGGTTCGGGAGGATTGTAATTTGCAAAAAGATGTTGTTACCGAGAATTAATTTTTTATTCGACGCACTTGCAATTCAAATGAATGAAAAGGAAATTAATGAGTTTCAAAAGATGTTTAATAATTTTTGTAATGGAGGTAAAAAAATCTAGACTACTAAAGAAATTATGGTATCTGCCTCAGAAAGAAGGGGGTTTAGGAATGCCAAATTTATTAGCTTATTACCGTGCTTTTCAAATTAAGAATGTTGTGAAGATTTGGGCAAGAGAAAAAGTAATCTGGGAGGAGATCGAGATGAAAGATTATAGAAATATAGGCAAAAGGATTTTTTTGGGAGGTAATGTTAAAATGGTGGTTACTAGTAACACAATGATGAAGGGACTCGTGAACGTGTGGAAAAGATTAAAGAAGGACCTGGCTCCAGGTGTCTCTCCAATTTTGGAATTAGCAGATATGGCATCCTTTCCAATAAAAATAGGCGGGGAGATAAGGGGAGCCTCCCGTGGCCCGGGAGGCTCCAAAGAGAGACGCCGCCGCCGCCGCCGCCGCCGCCGCCGCCGCCGCCGCCGCCGCCGCCGCCGCCGCCGCCGCCGCCGCCGCCGCCGCCGCCGCCGCCGCCGCCGCCGCCGCCGCCGCCGCCGCCGCCGCCGCCGCCGCCGCCGCCGCCGCCGCCGCCGCCGCCGCCGCCGCCGCCGCCGCCGCCGCCGCCGCCGCCGCCGCCGCCGCCGCCGCCGCCGCCGCCGCCGCCGCCGCCGCCGCCGCCGCCGCCGCCGCCGCCGCCGCCGCCGCCGCCGCCGCCGCCGCCGCCGCCGCCGCCGCCGCCGCCGCCGCCGCCGCCGCCGCCGCCGCCGCCGCCGCCGCCGCCGCCGCCGCCGCCGCCGCCGCCGCCGCCGCCGCCGCCGCCGCCGCCGCCGCCGCCGCCGCCGCCGCCGCCGCCGCCGCCGCCGCCGCCGCCGCCGCCGCCGCCGCCGCCGCCGCCGCCGCCGCCGCCGCCGCCGCCGCCGCCGCCGCCGCCGCCGCCGCCGCCGCCGCCGCCGCCGCCGCCGCCGCCGCCGCCGCCGCCGCCGCCGCCGCCGCCGCCGCCGCCGCCGCCGCCGCCGCCGCCGCCGCCGCCGCCGCCGCCGCCGCCGCCGCCGCCGCCGCCGCCGCCGCCGCCGCCGCCGCCGCCGCCGCCGCCGCCGCCGCCGCCGCCGCCGCCGCCGCCGCCGCCGCCGCCGCCGCCGCCGCCGCCGCCGCCGCCGCCGCCGCCGCCGCCGCCGCCGCCGCCGCCGCCGCCGCCGCCGCCGCCGCCGCCGCCGCCGCCGCCGCCGCCGCCGCCGCCGCCGCCGCCGCCGCCGCCGCCGCCGCCGCCGCCGCCGCCGCCGCCGCCGCCGCCGCCGCCGCCGCCGCCGCCGCCGCCGCCGCCGCCGCCGCCGCCGCCGCCGCCGCCGCCGCCGCCGCCGCCGCCGCCGCCGCCGCCGCCGCCGCCGCCGCCGCCGCCGCCGCCGCCGCCGCCGCCGCCGCCGCCGCCGCCGCCGCCGCCGCCGCCGCCGCCGCCGCCGCCGCCGCCGCCGCCGCCGCCGCCGCCGCCGCCGCCGCCGCCGCCGCCGCCGCCGCCGCCGCCGCCGCCGCCGCCGCCGCCGCCGCCGCCGCCGCCGCCGCCGCCGCCGCCGCCGCCGCCGCCGCCGCCGCCGCCGCCGCCGCCGCCGCCGCCGCCGCCGCCGCCGCCGCCGCCGCCGCCGCCGCCGCCGCCGCCGCCGCCGCCGCCGCCGCCGCCGCCGCCGCCGCCGCCGCCGCCGCCGCCGCCGCCGCCGCCGCCGCCGCCGCCGCCGCCGCCGCCGCCGCCGCCGCCGCCGCCGCCGCCGCCGCCGCCGCCGCCGCCGCCGCCGCCGCCGCCGCCGCCGCCGCCGCCGCCGCCGCCGCCGCCGCCGCCGCCGCCGCCGCCGCCGCCGCCGCCGCCGCCGCCGCCGCCGCCGCCGCCGCCGCCGCCGCCGCCGCCGCCGCCGCCGCCGCCGCCGCCGCCGCCGCCGCCGCCGCCGCCGCCGCCGCCGCCGCCGCCGCCGCCGCCGCCGCCGCCGCCGCCGCCGCCGCCGCCGCCGCCGCCGCCGCCGCCGCCGCCGCCGCCGCCGCCGCCGCCGCCGCCGCCGCCGCGCTCTCCCCGCCCCCACCACCGGCGGGGAGATAAAGGGAGCCTCCCGTGGCCCGGGAGGCTCCGAAGAGGGACGCCGCCGCCGCCGCCGCCGCCGCCGCCGCCGCGCTCTCCCCGCCCCCACCACTGGCGGGGAGATAAAGGGAGCCTCCCGTGGCCCGGGAGGCTCCGAAGAGGGCCGCCGCCGCCGCCGCCGCCGCCGCCGCCGCCGCGCTCTCCCCGCCCCCACCACCGGCGGGGAGATAAGGGGAGCCTCCCGTGGCCCGGGAGGCTCCGAAGAGAGACGCCGCCGCCGCCATCGCCACTGCCGCGCTCTCCCCGCCCCCTTCATCGGCGGGGAGATAAGGGGAGCCTCCCGTGGCCCGGGAGGCTCCAAAGAGAGACGCCGCCGCCGCCGCCGCCGCCGCGCTCTCCCCGCCCCCACCACCGGCGGGGAGATAAAGAGGCGCTGCCTCTTCCCGGGGGCCCACGTTATTCGGCCCGGGAATGGGAGGCAGGGGTGTCCCATCTCCCTTTGGACCCTGCCTGTTGGGGGGCTTAAAGGAGAGGCGCCGCCGGAGGCCCGGAAATTTTGTTCGGTGCTGGATTTGGAGGTGGATGGCGGAGGGGGAGGGAAGAGAGAGTGTTGGCCTTGCCAGCCAGGAAGAAGGGGCAGCATTCCGTCTAGGGAGGTTCCGGAGTTTAATATAGGTGTTGTGACGGGCATGGGGCGGTATGGCGGGTACCGTGGGGCGGGCCGCACTCGGGGAATGCGGGTCCGATGTTTAAGTGCAGTCCCTCATTCCAGCCTTGCAGGTACATCTCTGGGTCCTGAGCAGCAGATCCAGAGTGACCCCGCCCTTAGGCTGCTGCTGGTGAATGCCAGGTCGGTTTGCAATAAGGCCCCCTTGATTCAAGACGCCATCCGGGATGGGCGGGCCGACCTGGCATGCATCACCGAAACCTGGCTGACACCTGAGGATGGAGTACCTCTTTCGGACATGTGTCCAGCTGGGTTCGGTATCTGGCACCAGCCTAGAGGTGAGGGGAGGGGCGGTGGTGTCGCCATTGTTGCCAGGGAATCTTTGGGAGTCGCTAGGGCCACTGCTCCACAAGTGTCTGGTTGTGAGGCCCTGCTTTTACGGTTGGGCCCCAAGGATCAGTTGGGGATCTTGCTCCTGTACCTGCCCCCTTGCAGGGTAAGGGATGCCCTGCCTGAGCTCCTCGAGGCTGCCTCGATGCTGGCATTGGAGTTCCTGAGGCTTATGGTTCTGGGGGACTTCAATTTGCCATCGTTGGGGATGGCCTCTGAGGGGGCAAGGGAGTTCATGGCTTCCATGGCAGCCATGGGCCTGACTCAGGTAGTTCGGGGTCCGACCAGGGGCAGCGGTCACATGCCAGACTTAGTTTTCCTGTCGGAGCAGTGGCAGAGTGACCTGAGATTACAGGACTTAGTCATCTTACCTGTGCCATGGTCGGATCACTATCTGGTGACTCTTGATTTCCTGGGGGCGACACTTCATCGTAGGGAGGCAGGGCCTATTAAAATGGTCCGCCCTCGGCAACTAATGGATCCAGATGGTTTCCAGAGGGAACTGGGGGATGTACCTCTGGATCGGCTAAACGATTCACCCGAGGCACTCGTCGACCTATGGAATAGGACGACAATAGCTGCCTTGGATGAAATCGCGCCACTGCGGCCTCTCCGCGCCCGAGGAACTAGGTCATCTCCGTGGTTCACAGAGGAACTACGGGAACTCAAACGGGCAAAGAGACGCCTAGAGCGCCGCTGGGTGAAGACCCGGGATGACTCCGATTGGACACTAGCTAGAGCCGCTATTAGGGCCTACCTAGTGGCGATGGGGGTGGTGAGGCGGCAATACTTCACCACCCTTATTGCCTCCGCTGATAATCGCCCAGCCGCCCTGTTCCGGGTAACCAGGTCCCTCCTTGGTAGAGGGGGATCGGTGCCCGGTTGGCAGGGGTCGGCTGAGGACTTTGCTGACCATCTGGTGGAGAAAATTGATCGGATTCGTTCAGGATTGAATCCTGGCATGGATGGGGAGGGTCGGGGGGGTGCCGGAGCACAGTCTTGCTGTTCGATCTGGGATCGGTTTGATCCTGTTGTCCCTGATGAAGTGGACAGGCTCCTTGCAGATGTTCGTGCCACTACATGTCCTCTGGACCCCTGTCCCACCTGGTTGGTGAAAGCTTCCAGGGGGGTAACAGGGGGCTGGGTTGGGGGGATTGTAAATGCTTCTTTACGGGAGGGGGTATTTCCTGCACAGCTAAAACATGCTTTGGTGCGCCCCCTCCTGAAGAAAATGTCCCTCGACCCAGCTGTCCTTAACAACTATAGGCCGGTTTCCAACCTGCCCTTTCTGGGTAAGGTTTTGGAGAAGGCGGTGGCGCGCCAGCTGCAGAGTGTCCTGGAGGAAGCGGATTATCTAGACCCCTTTCAATCGGGATTCAGGCCCGGATATGGAACGGAGACGGCATTGGTCGCACTGATGGATGATCTCTGGCGGGAGCGGGACGGGGGTTGTCCATCCGTCCTTGCTCTTCTTGACCTCTCAGCGGCCTTCGATACCGTCGACCACGGTATCCTGCTGGAACGGCTCGAAGGACTGGGGATCCAGGGCACTGTGTTGTCCTGGTTTTCCTCATTTCTGGAGGGCCGTACCCAGTCGGTGTGGTTAGAGAGTGAGAGGTCCAGCCCTAGGCTTCTCAAATATGGGGTGCCTCAGGGATCTGTGCTCTCTCCTCTCTTGTTTAACATCTACATGAAGCCGCTGGGTGAGATCATTCGTTCCCACGGGGTGCGGTACCATCAGTACGCGGATGATACTCAATTGTACATCTCGGCCCGGGGGGACCCCAGTGATGCTGTTGAAATCCTATCCGGATGCCTGGAGGCCATTGGGGTCTGGATGGGGGCCAATGGGCTTCGGCTGAATCCCAGCAAGACAGAGTGGCTGTGGATAAGGGGCCCCACGTTATCCAAGGAGTTACCATCTTTGGTACTGGATGGGGCTGTTTTGCCCCAGACAGACCCAGTGCGCAACTTGGGGGTCCTCCTGGACTCACGGCTCCTGCTGGAAGAACAAGTGGCAGCTGTGGCCAGGGGGGCTTTTGCCCAACTTCGGGTGATTCGCCAACTGCGCACGCTCCTGGACCGGGGCTCCTTGCTTATGGTCACTCATGCTCTGGTTACTTCCCGACTAGATTATTGTAATGCGCTCTACATGGGGCTGCCCTTGACGACCATTCGGAGGCTGCAGCTGGTCCAGAATGCGGCGGCCCGGGTGGTGATGGGGTGTGGGCGATATGCCCATGCCTCACCGCTGCTTCGGGAGCTGCACTGGTTACCAGTTTGTCTCTGGGTGCAATTTAAGGTGCTGGTTTTGACCTTTAAAGCCCTATATGGCAGGGGGCCAGGATACCTTAGAGACCGCATCGTCCCAAGAGTGGCTGCCCGTCCAACCAGAGCGGACCGGAGAGGCTCTCTGGTGGTGCCATCAACGAGGGGTGCACATTTGACTAGCACCCGAAGGAGGGCCTTCTCTGTGTCCGCACCAACCCTCTGGAACCTCCTACCAACAGATCTAAGACTGCAAAGTGAACTGCTGCCCTTCAGGAAAGGAGTAAAGACCTGGCTGGCAGGGCAGGTATGGGGCCCGAACGGGACTATGGCCCCCGCCGGCTGGCTTTTATAAGACTCTCTCTCTTTCCCTCTGTGTGGTAGGTGGGACGGGTGATTGGGATATGGGTTTTAAATGGGGGTGGATGTTGGTTTTTTCTTATTGGGTGGGTTTTTTATTGGGTGGGTTTTATAAGGTTTTATAATGTTTTTATGTATTTTTTGGAGTTGTTGTAATGCCGCCCTGAGTCGGGTTCTGCCTGAGTGGGCGGCATTTACAAATGTGAATGATAAATAAATAAATAAATAAAGAAAGAAACAAAGGAAATATTGGATAGAAATGCAGTTTCCTTGGTGAAAGATTGGTTGTGGATCTGTAGGGACGAAGATAAGAAGAAAAAGTTGTTCGAACAGTTAAAATTGGATTGGTTTCAGATAATGAAGGTTAATAAATGGAATAACAAATATAGGATAGAATTAGATATAGATAGAGAAAAGACGGAATTTGAAGAATTGGTTTCAAAGATTCGAAAAGGAGACAGAAGTATTAAGGGTCTAGTAAGCAAACTTTATGTCATATTAAACAGGGGGGGGGCGAACCACAGGAAGTTTTGAAATCGAAGTGGGAACACGATTTGAATATAAAGATAGGAAAAGATGAATGGAGAAATAAGTGGAAAAAGAGGATAATGAGAACTATGTCAGTAAGAATTAAGGAGCACAATTATAAAATGCTGTGGCAATGGTACCTGACACCACTGAGGTTACATCAGATTGATAATAAAAAGGATAATTTATGTTGGAGATGTAAAGACACTATTGGAACTTATGAACATATGTGGTGGAGCTATAAAATGATAAATGATTTTTGGAGAAGAATAGAAAAAGAAGCTGGGGAAATATGGGTAAAAAAATTAACCTGGAGTCAAGTACCATTATGTTAACAGATGTGGCTGGTATGAGTTTAAACAAGGAGGAAAAAGAACTACTAGAAATAATGTTAACAACGGGTAGACAATGTATTGCTAGACATTGGAAAAATGATGTAAATATATAGACGAGAGAATGGTATAAAGAAATGTGGAATTTAGCCTTGAACGATAAACTGACATGGGAGATAAAAGTAAAAAGGGATAAATTGAAAGAAAATAGATTTTGGAGTATTTGGAAGCCTTTTGTAGATTATTCCCTCACGGGTGCTGAAAGTAGTAGACCTGTACCAACTCAAAGTAGTTTCTGGAGGTAAATATTGGGACCGAGCTTTCCAGGGCAATGTAAATAAACACTGGGTGGAATTCAAGGGAAAGTTCAATTATTATGTATGAGATTATTTTTTATGAAATATATGTTTTTTCTTCTTTAAAAAAATAAAAATAAAAAATAAAAAAAATATCCTCAGCCAGTGTAAAGTCCTTTGGAGAAGAATCCTTTCTTCTCTACAAAAGCCCATATATTTCCCTTTTTCCAGATGACAATGTTTACAGTACAACAAAAGAAAAGCATTCCTACAGATGAGGTGCCTCAGGGAGTGGGGCTAATTTGTGACCATTCTGAAACTGCATGGCTGTCCTTTCCTAGAAACTAAAAAAAACCATGAGGAATGTTCTCTGTGGCTTCTCCTTAATTTGCAGAACAGTTCAGAGCCTGAATTAGGGGACTTAACTCCTGCATTTCTGAACCAAAGGCGATTTCAATCTGATTAGCTTGACTTTCTTCCAAATCTCTTTGTTCTTCTCCATCATTCATTGAAATAGCAAAGAAAGAAACACAAGAGGGTGGGGAGGACGGGAGGAAAGAGGGTGGGGGGACAACAACCAGCCATGAATGGATAATCTATTGCTTCAAAATTGTCCATTTTCTTAAGTACTTAACCCATGAAGTGACACAGAATAAGACAGAAAAGGAAAGACGTCTTTTTTTTTTCAGGAGGGAAATCTACAATGTGCTTAATGAAGGCCAGAGGTTGTGCTAAGCTTGCTGGTGGTCCTTTAGTTATGAATGACAGAAAAGTGGGCTAAATGCTTAGGTTAAATCTACAAAACAGTCATGTGTTTATTTTTTTCAAAGGCACATTGTGTATAAAGCATCTCCAAGGAAAAGAAGGACAAGCGGGATGAGGCAGCCTGCTGAACACAGAATTTCTTTACACATTGATAAAGGCCAGAAAAGGGGTCAGCCACCTGTAGGACACTCTTCCCAGATTTTCCTGCTCTGTCTCATGCAAGTGGTACACTTAGAGTGGCCACCAATAAGTACATAGGACACCAAACAGAAGGACAATGGAAGGCATTGAATGGCATAAAATTGCATGAGTTCATTTACATGTTTAGCTGCAAAATTAGAAATGACTTCTTTAATATAAAAGGGATTGCAATATGCCAGAGGATGTCAGCAAATGACATATCTGCTAGCTGACTTTGCTGTGTAGGGCCTTACCATGAACAGGCAAACTTCAAGGTCCCAGAACTTGTTCCTTGTAGTTCTTTATCATGACTGGTCAGCAGCCCTTCAAATGGCAGACACTTTCAAAAAGACAATTGTCCTCTAGCAGCCTTTCAAATGCACTGCTCTCCCTAAAAGAGTGTGTGTGTGTGTGTGTGGGGGGGGAGAAACAAGGTATGAGTTATTCAAGGAAGCAGGAGGGAATGTATTTCTCAGCTAAAGAAAGTACATGTTTCTTATACAGTAAAACCCCTACTTACGCAAAAAGTCTGTTCAGTAGGCTTTTGCTTAAATTGTTTTTTATGTAACTCGAAGCAAACCCATATGAAAAATTATTTTTTATGTAACTCGAAGCAAACCCATAGGAAAAATGAAATTTTAATGTAAATAGAAGCAAACTCATAGGGAAATGGATTTTTACATAACTCGAAGCAAACCCATAGGAAAAATGGACTTTTTATGTAACTTGAAGCAAACCCGTAGGGAATCGTGTTATGTAAATTTATGTAAATCAGGACATTTATGTAAATTGGGATGTGGTTTTAGCACAAAATCATTATGTAAGTCAAATTTTATGTAACTCAGGGCATTTGTAAGTCGGGGTTTTATTGTATATCAAAAACATGAAAGGGGAGAGCCTGTTTCCAAAGAAAGGTGTTTGAGATTGCATAGTTTCAGGAAGAAAACAACTAAAAATGTGCTAAATTAAGTTGCATTGAGTATAGAATATAAAAGATCTGTCAGTACTTTTGTAAAAAAAACCCCACTGTATTTATTAGAGTGTCTTCATACATAATTTTCAACTGCATGCATTTTTAAAAGACTTGCAAATGTACAAAATTCTAATATAATATGTGTTCCACTGGGTATGTTGGAAAAATGAAAATGAGCATTTTCATGTGGAATTGCAAAGCCAACAAATTTCTGTTACATTCCATGTCATTGTTGTAACCTTATTGGTTGTGGTCTACCATTAGGTTGCTTCCAATGTATGATGATACTATGCATTAGAAATTCCTAAAAGGTCCTATTGTTTACAGCCCTGCTTAGATTTTGTAAAACTCACATTTGTGACAGCTTTTTTTAAAGACAATCCATCTCAAGTTTGATAGAATAGAATAGAATTTGTATACTGCCTTCCTCGACCCAATGGGTGACCCAAAGCGGTTTACAGACATTTAAAGATACAATATAACAAAGGGCAAAGATACAATATTATAAAACACAGTACAAGATACAATAGAAAACCATGACAGTAACAACTCGGTAATATCACGCACAACTCACTCCAACCCTTGGCAAGTCCCAAGGAAAAGCAAAACGCTGCCATCTCAGTGGCTTCTGAAGTCCTAGTTCGGGGCAAGGTCCGGAGAAGGAGGGCGGGAGTGAATCTCCACCACCCAGCTTCCACAGCTTTCACTGCTCTCCTCTCCTCTCCTCTGATGATGATGGGGCTGAAGGTGGGCAGCAGGAGCATCTCAGGACCAGGAGGTGCGGCTGGATTTTTATCCATCTCCGTGCAGACAGGGCCTGGAGAAGGAGGGCGGGAGTGAATCTCCACCACCCAGCCTCGGTCCACAGCTGTCACCGCTCTCCTCTCCTCCAGCGATGTCGGGGCCAAATGTGAGTGGCAGGAGCATCAACTTTCCTAACATTAACTTCCCTAACATTATTGTCTTTCTCCATATTCTATCAGTAACCTCTTGCTGAGAATATACATTATGTATCAGGATGACTAAATGTTGTGGAACACTGATTTGTTAGAATATATATACCTTTCCATTATTCATGCTACAAAAGGCTTTATTGTAATCAATATAGCATAAACCAATTTTCTGAGATTCTTTAGCATATTAAATTAGTCACAGTATATTTGCACTATGATCTCTACTGCCTCATCCTTTTCTGAATCTAGTTTCAACATCTGGCATTTCTCATTTGACAGATGATAAAATACTTTATTGTTCAACCATGAGAATCATCCATGTCAAGTTATTGAAATATTTGGCACTTATTTTACAATCTGAAAGCTATTGTTTTGATTTCCATTTTTAAAATATAAATCTGTATAGCAAAAAAGAATTTCCAGAATTTCTCCACCTCCATCACTGTTGTTCCTATCAATTCTTTAAGTACAGTTGTGGCGAACCTATGGCATGTGTGCCAGAGGGGGCACTCAGAGCCCTCTCTGTGGGCATGCAAGCAATCACCCCAGCACAGAGTTTGCCCCATCCCTCTGCCCAACAACCCAATGGGAGCGATTCGTGCCTCTGCCAGCATAGAGTTCATCCTGCCCCTCTGTGGAGTGGATTGCAGCCTGTTGAGTTTGGGCACTCGGTCTCTAAAAGTTTTGCCATCACTGTTCTAGTGTGACTGTCCATTCTTAGAAAGAATGGATACATTTTTTTGTGTGGTATCTCAGTTTTTACCTTTCTGCCTTGGTTTATCCAGCTGGGATTTTAGACTTTAGCCTCCAGACATCATTGGTCTTAGCAAGCTCCCTCACTACAATAGGGTGGTATCCCACAAAAGAATGTACAGCAAAGGGAGTGGTACTAAATGTTTCTATATTTCAGTTGAATCATAATTCTAAATGGAAATGTGGCCAAGGAATTGAGTTACCAATGGAGCTGCTTCAACCTATAGAAAAGAAATATATCAAATATATCCATATTTGTTTGCAGATTATTATTATTATTTTGATATATTTGTTTTCTGTGAGCAGCTGCATTGGAAGTTCCATTTCTTGGCCCCATTTCCATTTAGAATGGGTTTCTCATAAAGTGAAATAATTGGCAAATTTTGATAGGCAAAAATTCTTGTTTTGATTACTGAAATTTGTTTTGTTTTTCATATCTGCATATCTCCGTGGAGTTATTCAATTTTGCCGAAGCATAATTTTAGGCTAATTTGAAGGGTTCTCCATGGGTGCAACATTAGTTGAAATGCTGAATGTTGCTGTCTGTTTATTAGCAGATTGGTAAAAAGTTTCAGTGGCAGGACATACACTTCCCAGTTTTCACTGATTTTGATATTGGGTTTGTTAGTATCTTATCCTGCCAACCAAGCAGTTTAAAAGCAAGAAATTGCAAGTAGATAAATAGGGACCACTTTGGTGGGAAGGTAAACAGCATTCCGTGCGCTCCAGTGTCAAGTCATGCCTGCCACATGACCAATGGAAATGTCTGCAGAAGCAGATAGCGCTGGCTCTTCGGCTTTGACACAGAGATGAGCACTGAACCCTAGAGTCAGATACGACTGGCTTTTGAGCAAGGGAAACCTTTACCTTTACTAGTATCTTAATTCTGACAACACACACACACACATACACTCCTCACTGAATTAAAAATATATATAACCCATGGTCTTTTTTTTTCCTGGCTGCTTCTTGACATCATTTCATCTTCATCATCACAATCCATGACATCACTTGAGTTTACAGCATTTTGATCTTATTCCCTACAGTGATCCATATTTATCACTGAATTAAATACCAGTGTTTCTAAATGAGGAGAAGGTATGTGGGCACAAGAAAGTACTGAAACAAACAAAATCAAGAAAGCACACAATTGAAATAATGAGAATGTATTCATAACTAGGACTGAACACCAGTGGCGCTTTTTCACATGCTGGCAATCAAATGAGATTAATTATTCAGTTTTATCTGATGAAATTATTTATTTTCTTCAGCTGATTTTATCATAGCTTTATAGTCATTGTTTTGTTGTTGCAGTTTTGTTCATTTATTCACATTTTCTTCCAAAAGAGAAAAAAGAGCATCAGATACTCATAATTTCCTCCTAATGCTAGGAAAGTGAAAAATAAGTGAAGATTTCCAATAATAGCTTTGCAGACAATAATTTCATATTTAAAATCCCTTAAGAAATGCAGATAATGTACGTTTATTTTCCATCCCTTTACAGGATTTAGTCTCGTGCATTAATAAATCTGCTGACCTGCTTTCCTTCCTGTGAAAAAACACCCCAAGCTTTGGGGTGCATCTTAAACTGCACTCTTGGTACCTAGACCATTCTAAATCCAGATGTCTTTGTGCTTCCCACAACACTGTACAAATGCTTTGCTTCCCACAACACTATACAAATTGTCACTAAAGTCTTCACAACCCAGGCGAACTGTTTTCACAACCCAGGTGTCCCTTTTGCCACTCTGAATGCTTGTGAACAATCTACATCTCATTCAGTCTCCGCTCCAACTGTTAGCAGCACTACCCTAATCATCAGGCACACTTTATTTACAGCACAACTGTTGTGTCCAAGTGTTACTCACTTCAAAGGAACACAGCGCGTGAACCGGATCCGCCAAAGGGGCGCCCTCTTCAAAGGAGGGGTATATATCAAAGCGGAGCTGGAGACCAAATGGGGTAATAAACTGGAGTGTCCGCTGGTATGTTTCCTTGTTGTTGTTGAAACGGAAAACCGCTGTATATAAGATACCATCTTTCCCCACATCCTCAGTCTTGTCTCCCGATCTGAATAAAGAGTCACTATGCTTAACCCACACGCTGCATGCTAGTCTACTTCTTGTGAGAATCCAACATTGGCGACGAAGGTGGGATATGGCTGTTACTGCATCTTCAATTGGACCGTTTGACATTGCAAAGCCGGAGGCATGGCCCATGTACGAGATCCAGTTCGAGAACTTTGTAATCGCTGGGGAGATCGAGGATGAAGGGCGACAGAAGGCGTTGTTCCTGGCCCATTGTGGTTTGCCCACGATTGAGCTGGCCGGGCATCTGCTGCTGCCACAGGCACTGAGGGAAGCCCCATTGACCGACATCCTGGCGGTGCTCCGAGAACACTTCAAGCCAGTCGTTTCCATCTTCCCAGCCAGGGTTGCCTTTTACCGGCGAGATCAGAAGGAGGGGGAGACGGTAGCTGAGTACGTTGCGGCTCTCCGACAGGCTGCCGTGCCATGCCAATGGCATGACCTGGAGGAGGCCTTAAGAGACCGGCTTCTCGTGGGCCTCAGGGACGAAGCTACTCAGCGGCGGCTGATGAAGAGAAATAGGTTGACTTTTGCCCAGGTCCTGGAAGAAGCTTTGGCGTCCGAGGCTGCACACGCTGGGGTAAAAATCCTCCATGCCGAACCTGCTGCTCCTGCCCGTGGTGAGTCGGCCGTCCAGCTGCAGCAGTGCGCTACTCCAGTGGATACAGACAATGCGTCAGCAAACCCCCCAAGCTTCAAGGAGCAACATCACACCATGCCAAGGCTGTGGGGGAAGGCACCTCCGCTCACGGTGCCCGTTCAAGACGGCCGAATGCCACAAGTGTGGGCGGAAGGGGCACATTGCACGGGTGTGCCGCCAGCGATCCGAAGGTCACCCCGGGGACAGAGGTCAGTGCAGGACGGAACACCCAATTTCCAAAGTCCGCGTCGGAAGGAAGACATCATCTGGTGTACAGTCAGTGTCCGGGAGGTTCTTCGTTGATGTTCGCCTCCAAGGGTGTCCCGTCCGCATGGAGATCGACTCAGGATCTGCCTACTCAATCATCTCACAGAGGGAATTTTTTCAACTTCCTCCAGCAGACCGGCCGAAACTGCGGGCTCTGCAGGTCGACCTGACCGATGTGCAGGGTCGACACATTCCAGTGTTGGGAATCGGAAATTTTGATGTGCGGTTCAAGGCCATCTCAGCAAAGCTTCCCCTAGTCATGGTGAAAACCGGTAGGAATAACCTTTTGGGCGTGCAGTGGTTTGGGCCCCTGGGTATTGGGTTTTCGGGAATTAATGCGGTTAAGGCCGACCCCATTCAGGCTGTGTGTGAACGCTATCCAGATGTTTTCCGTCCTGGGCTGGGTAGGTTCAAGGGGGCCCCTGTTAATTTTGAGCTGGACCCAACTGTCCAACCCATTCGCATGAAGCCACGGAGGGTGCCGTTTGCCCTGAAAGACCGCATTGAAGCGGAGTTGGACAAGCTGGTGGCACAGGGCATCCTGGAGCCCGTGGACTCTGCTCCATGGGAGACACCTATAGTCACTGCTATCAAGGCGAACGGGGACATCCGCATCTGCGCAGACTATAAATGCACGATTAATAAGGCTATCCGAGCTAATTCTTATCCTGTTCCAGTGGTTAGCCATTTGCTGGCCACCCTCCATGGGGGAAAGTGTTTTGCTAAACTGGACTTGGCCCAAGCATATCAGCAAGTGCCTGTTAGTCCGGAATCTGCGTTGTGTCAGACTATTACTACTCATAAGGGTGCATTCCGTGTGAACCGTCTTCAGTTCGGGGTTAGTACGGCTCCGGGTCTGTTTCAGGCTCTTGTGGAAAGGTTATTGAAGGGTCTCCCTGGGGTGCTGACTTTTTTTGACGACGTGTTGATATCTGGGACAGACAAGGGGGACCTGGCCACTAAACTGGGGAAGGTGCTGGAGCGTTTCCAAAATGCGGGGTTGCGGGTAAAAAGGGAGAAGTGTTGTTTTTTTGCTCATGAGGTTGAATTCTTGGGGTTCAAAATCACGCCTGCCGGCATCAAGCCCTCTGAATCCAAAGTTCAGGCAGTCTGGGAAGCCCCACTTCCCACTTCGAAGACGGAGCTCCAGGCATTTTTGGGTCTCTTAAACTTCTATCACTCCTTTCTACCCCAAAAGGTGACTGTAGCTGAGCCCCTGCATCAGTTGCTGAGGAAACAGGCGGTGTGGAAGTGGGGGCCTCCTCAGGAAAAGGCATTCCGGGGAGTCAAGGAGCTGTTGACTTCGGATGCTGTCCTTACACATTACGATCCGAAGAAGCCCCTTTTGCTTGTATGTGATGCCTCACCGGTGGGGGTTGGGGCTGTTCTGTGCCATGACATGGGGGGAGGGAAAGAAGCGCCTATCGCATATTACTCCAGGTCGTTAACGGTGGCTGAAAAAAACTATGCTCAGATTGATAGAGAGGCGCTGGCCATAATCACTGGAATGAAGAAATTTCATGACTTCATTTACGGGAGGGCTGAACGATTATCACAGACCACAAACTGCTCCTAGGTATTTTTGTGCCAGACAAGCCCACCCCCCAAATCCTGTCTCCACGGATGTTACGCTGGGCAATGTTCCTTCAGGCGTACCAGTACACGCTCCAACATCGCCCAGGTATCAGCATTAGCCACGCGGATGCTCTGTCCAGATCCCCTGTTGAGTATGTGGGTCGAATTGAGGTGGAAGGACAGGTCCTTATGTTGGATGTGTTAGACTCTCCCCCGATCTCCGCTGCTGACATAGCGGCCCAAACAAAAAAAGACCCCCTCCTGTCAAAAGTTGTCATGTGGGTTCTGAAGGGGTGGCCATTGTCACCGACCCCTGAGGAGTTCAGGGTGTTCTACTCCAAGAGAAACGAACTGTCACTGGAGCGGGGTTGCTTGGTTTGGGGGGACAGAGTAGTCGTCCCATCTGTACTTCAGAACAAGGTGCTCCGCACACTCCATGTTAGCCACCCAGGTATTGTCAGGTCAAAAGCGCTAGCGCGAAGCTACTTCTGGTGGCCCCGATTGGACCTGGACATTGAGGCTTGGGTGGGGAAATGCAGGGAATGTCAGGCATCAAGGCCCGAGGAACCATGTCTTCCCCGCAGGGAATGGGATACGGCCAGAGGCCCCTGGTCTCAGATTCATATAGATTTTGCTGGCCCTTTCAGGGGAACAACACTTCTGATTATTGTAGATTCCTTTTCCAAGTGGGTAGATGTCATCCCAGTGTCCGGAACTTCCTCTGCCACCACAATCCGCAAATTAAGGCGGGTCTTTACTAATCTAGGCCTGCCCGACATCGTGGTGACTGACAACGCATCGAGCTTCATGTCGGCAGAATTCCAGGGTTTCCTAAGTCGTAATGGGATTAGACACATCACGGCCGCTCCTTTTCACCCTGCCACAAACGGTCAAGCCGAGAGGCAGGTACGGACGGTCAAAGACGCGCTCTCACGCATGGGACCTGGGGATTTGGAGCTGCAGTTGTGTCAATTTTTGCTGTCCTACATAGTCACCCCATTGGCCTCTGGTTTGTCGCCAGCCGAACTGTTAATGAAAAGGAAGCTGCCGACTGTTTTTGACCGTTTAGATCCTCAGCGCCAAGAGGATCGGGGCCTGAATATAGACATTCTGACTTTAAAAGGTTTTGCGGTTGGGCAACCAGTCCACTGCAGGAATTATGCCAATGGGCCTCCATGGTTGGGGGGGGGAAGTGTTGGAGCAGACTGGCCCGGTGTCTTACAGAGTGCAAATGGAGAATGGCGCGATTTGGAGGAGACACACAGATCAAATGCGGCTCCGGGTCCCTGGGCAGAACTCTAACTCTGGCCCAGGGAGGGAGCCACAAGGGGAAACAAGGGGAGACATGGAGAGTGATATGGAGTGGGATTTAATTAGTGACCCCCTGCCCACGTCTTCCCCAGAGCCCGAGGCGGGAGGGGAAGCTACCCCGAGCTCAGAGGCAGGAATGGAAGGGGGGCCATTCTGAGCTCTCCCCCCACTTCCAAACCTGTTGGGGTGTCTGTTGAGCCTACCCTGGTGCCTGAGACGCACGGGCGACCCAGACGAGTTTGTGGGCCACCCATCCGTTGGGGAAAGGTTGTTTCTCACTAAGGGGGGAGGGATGTTGTGTCCAAGTGTTACTCACTTCAAAGGAACACAGCGCATGAACCGGATCCGCCAAAGGGGCGCCCTCTTCAAAGGAGGGGTATATATCAAAGCGGAGCTGGAGACCAAATGGGGTAATAAACTGGAGTGTCCGCTGGTATGTTTCCTTGTTGTTGTTGAAACGGAAAACCGCTGTATATAAGATACCATCTTTCCCCACATCCTCAGTCTTGTCTCCCGATCTGAATAAAGAGTCACTATGCTTAACCCACACACTGCGTGCTAGTCTACTTCTTGCGAGAATCCAACAACAACACATGTAGGGTTTGCTGCATCATATGAAAGAAAATGGGGAATTTGGTGTTTCTGAGGTTTTTATTCAACAGCAGGTGTCTACCTTTGACCAAATATAGAAATAGATTGGAGAGTGTATAGGCAGTGTTTACAAAAGGCTATAATGTCTAAGAAGCAGGTTTCTATCCATTGTGGTTTCTTATCCCTTCCTCTTCATCTCTCCTCTGAACTTAAAAAATACTGTATTTGCTGGTGTATAAGACGCACTCCCCCCTTTAAAATACACTGAAAAAAATGGGGTGCATCTTGTATTGCATAGTAGGCTATGGCGGTAATATTGGGGTACTTCTTATACTCTGATGCATCTTATATGGCAGCAAATATGGTTACTTTTAAATGGGAGTGGTGTTCTCCCTCATTAAACTACATTCATAATTTCAAGCTGTTGCATTTTATTGCTTGACCAAAGGAATTAATTAAAAGTCACTTATCATTTATCCCCTGAATCCTATTCTGCTGCCTCATCATGGCTCTCAAAGAGTACAGTGGTAGAATGTAAGCAGCTACACAGTCTAATAAGTTGGTAAGATTCACTGATGTTTCTGGTAGCAGATTATGTCTGTTGTTTGAAAACCAGTCTGTTTAATTACAGAGGTTTACTACCAGACAGTTGGCCAACTGGTGATTGACTGTTTCCAGGATTACTTTCTTACAGAATGAACATTTGGCAAAATGACTTTGACCCTGATAGGATTACAAAGTTGGTGACCGTCATGTCTTCATCACTTCTTGCCCAGAGATTTCAGGGCAAAAACCTGAGACTAACTCCTTATGAGGTAATAGTTCTGATGATGCCACAGAGGCAATAAAGCCAATAGGCAGAAGTGGGCAGAACTGCTTCTGGGTCAACTGACTGTAAAAATGAGGACAAGGAAAATACAAATAAATTGGCCTGGATCCCAACATAATTAATCAGGCAACCTAAAGCCAAGAAAAAAAGATAACTTTCTGGCACTCGATTGAATAGCAAAATGCAGTATAGCTGCTATAATAGTTATAGCCTTTGCCTATTGTCTGCATCCCAGAAGCCTTTCTTAGAGTTCTCTTTTTAAAAACGTCTTCAATATGCTTTTGGAGTTTAAAAAGTCATTAGTACAGTGGAACCTCTAACTGGGACCAGGAAGAGAGCCTTTTCCGTGTCTGCCCCAGCATTGTGGAACCTCCTACCACCAGAGGTGCATCTCCAGAAGGAACTACTCCCCTGTTGTGTATGAAAGTCTATGCCTTTAAGAGAAATTGTAGCAGGAAGAATGAAAGAATGTAACCTCAGTGAATACAATGTAATTCAATGCAAATCAGCTGGATGGAACGCGATTCACCTGCCACTAGATGGCAGTGACTCGCGACCACATGGTAGTAATCAACCAATCACAGTCTACCTCAGGAAACATTCCCACCACAGGTAAACCAGGTAAAGAATGTGGGGCATCACCATGACGTCACGAATACAGGAACCAATGGGTAACTATGTGGCTAGATTCAAATGTACCACTCTATATAAAAGGAGCTGCGCCTCCGCCATTACCTCATGTTCAGATTGCATACCTTGCAATAAAGATGTGTTTGGCCCCATAACTGCTGCCTACTGCATATCAATCTGCCAATATCAAATCCCCTTTAGAAAAAGGTTGAAGGCCTGGCTCTGCCTGCGGGTATGGGGCACTATAGGCTCCATTACCCAATCCCGCTGGCTTGTTTAGCCTTGTGGGGAATTCTTCCTTTTGTCCAGGTAAGCTTGTTTTAATGTGGGTGAAGGGTGGGTGAGGGTAGTTTTAAGGATAAATTGTTAGTTTTATGTGTTTTTAATTCTGATTTTAGATGAGGGTTGTCTAATTGTTTTTAAGCATAAAGGTTTTGACTGTTTTTACATTGTATTTTTTACTCTGCTGTCAGCCGCCCTGAGTGGTGTTCCCACCAGGAGGGCAGGGTACAAATGACCAAACAAACAAACAAACAAATAAAAACCTCATACAACAATCATTCCGTATAGTAATGAAATCGCATAACAAGTAGATTTTTGGGGGGAATGGCGTCCCGCATAACAATTTTTCCTATGGGAAAAAATTCATACAACAATTTTTCAATAGGAAACCACTTAGCAAAGTGATTGTTGTACGATGCATCCCATAGGGAAAATCGCTATACGATGCATGCATCATATAGCAATTGTTTCGTACAACAACGAGCCCCATGGAATGGATTAAAATCGTTTATGAGGTACCACTGTACTGTACTTTTAAATGACTACTGTAGCAATCAATTGCACTTTTAATGGTTTCAATACTTATGTTTTAAAAAAAATTCATAAATTGCCTTTGGCCCTGTCCTGGAAGAAAGTTGGGGGAGGGAGGGAGGGATGGAAGGAAGGAAAGAAAGAAAGAAAGAAAGAAAGAAAGAAAGAAAGAAAGCCTATAACAATATGGGATAAGATTTTCTAAACCCTGAACATCTACTGGAGCCTGTGCAACAAGCTGGTTAATAAAGTGTGAAGGTTAATTAGCCATCATTTCACTTCCTGTCATGATTTAAATTACACAAGGACTCCAAGTGCATAAACCCTCTCCTCCAGTAACCTCCCCTCCCCTCACTTCTGGCTGCTTGAATGTAACACACATGCAAATCCCATCATGAAGTGCCAGTGAGCTCTGAACCTAGACAAGAAAAAGTAGACATGGGTGCCCAGTCTTCAAAGCCACTTCACACAGAAAAAATCAGATTTTCTCCTCTTCCAATGTTGTTCACCTGGTTTTGTGTCTCCAGTAGGATACCCAGAGAAAAATACCAATCCCCAGATACTGGCAACATGACAAGGACCATAGAGCTGAATCATAGACCTCATTTCACATAAATCTATATTCATTATGTTTTGAGTGTACTATGAGGAGTGATTTGCATAGGCAAGAGAGGCTCCGAGAATTAAATTCCACAAGAAGGATTTTCATCAGATTACAGGCCACACATGATATGAGGGCAATTAAAAGTTTCTATCAACTTCAACACAAACTGAAGTGGGGGTGACTCACAAATCACATCATGTTCTAATGAGAAGCATGACATGTGTCTCATGAAATCACAACATGTTCTTCCATTAAGCATGTAGCGACCTGTGCTAATTTTGTTATTGCTGTTGCTACATGTGCCATCAAATTGTCTCTGACTCATGGTGACCCTATGAATGAGAGATCTCCAAAATGTCCTGTTCTCAACAGCCCTGTTCAGTTCTCACAAACTCAAGCCAGTGGCTTTGCAATCATTAGCATATTTTGTTAGGAATCCCCTTGAATTTAGTAGCTCTAACTTCTACACATGTGCAGAGGACTATGGCTAAAGAGTACCCCATCCCACATTGTTTAAGCAGGATCCACAATTTCTTGAAGAGACTTGGGTGTAAACTCAGGAGGCTTCTTCTTTTTCCTTAAGTACTTTAGTGTTCCTGAAATAATGGGCAGCAGCCAGCAATACGGGCCAAACACATAACTTTTATTCAGGAATCAGATCTAATTTACAATTGCGCCGCAGCGACTTATATTCATTCAGGGAAAGCTACATTTGGGCGGGAAATAACAGGAATGGTGGATTGAACTCAGGAGAGAGTGGGGTGATCCTTGACTGGCTTGGCTAGAACTCGCGCTTCTCATAGTAAAATGACACAAACCCCAATCTCGCATTATTTGTAACGTGAGGAGAACCCAAAATGGCGAATACATTTTCTGGATACATTAAACACAATTATTACATACACAGCAAGTACCATATCCGATTCTGAATATTGGCTATCATCATGGTGATCAGTCAGGAAGATTGTCCTGGGACCAATATAATGCAATGACTTTTCATCTGCCTTCCACATCGCAGCATGACACCCATACCGTTGATCCAGTTCCACAAGTCCCTTTTTGGTCCTGAGCCCTTTTGACACACAATGTCCTCATTGGCCACAGGCCAGTATTGATGAAGCTGTTGTCCTCCTTCAAGATGAATTAAAGTGGGATTTAATCCACTTGGGGTAGTTGGGGACCATCACCTTTCCCTGTGGAATTTGTCACCCAAGGCTGTTCGTCCTCAAGGCAGGGCCAGGATTCTAGATATGGGTGGGTGAATATTTTTTCAGGGTGGGCAACAAAACATCTTTTTGATTCATTCCTATGGGTAAACCACACTTTGCTAGGATGGGCAAAGTGCTAACTCAGGGTGGGCTGATCCCACCCTGGCCACCCCATGGCCACAGCCCTGCCTCAGGGTACAGAGGGGAAAAGAGATGCAAAAATTTCCTTTTGTGAATTTCCTTAATTTAATCCAACTCAGAATTCACCTACCTGCATTTTGTATTGGAGATAATTGTATAGATATCTAGAGGCCCAAACATTTTTTTGCAATTTGGCTCACCAAAGCTATAATAATAGGGCCCTGTCACAACCATCCAGAGACATTTCCTCGCCTTTAGAAAAAGAGGGTTGCAGGACATTAAAGCTGGCAAGGCAACCTTTATTCTTCATCACTGCTGAACAAACCAGGCAACAGAGCAGAATGAAACAGACATAAGTCATTTCCTCACAGACAGCAGAATAATCTGAACTTTGGTCACCATCCTTCAGAGAAAACAGATTTCCCTCGAGGACATTTAAGTTTTAATTTCCTGATGTATTTGAGTAAGTCAAGTGTTGTCAACCAACCAGAAATAAAGGGGACTACTTATCCAGTTGCTGCTGTTATGTTGTCTTTATTTCTTTTCCTGTTCTGGAGTCAGAGAAATCTCTTCAATGGGAATGTAAAAAAGGTTAATGAGATTTTTTTAAAAGGAGGAAGAGGGAGTGGAGGATCTTGACCAATAAGGTTTTCCTACTAGCCTCAAGTACTAGAACTTTTGCTTTCAATACCTTTTAATATACCCAAACCAGTGGGATATTTTGCATTTAGTGAGTTTGGAAAAACCATTCCACTCTCTTTCTGAAGTGCATATGTAGGTCAGCAGGTTTGTTTCTTTCTAAAACATTTTTTCCAGTTTGTACATTTGTTCAACACATGCACAGTCTGTATTCTGTAAAATCTGGAGTTATTATCCAGCATTTTATTTATTGATTTTGCAGCTGCTATGGTATTCTTCCAATGCACTCCCCTTCATTGTGCCTCTCTACTGCTTCCTTTATGGAAAGCAGAAACAATTCTTCAGCAAATGCCAGATAAAATCAGTGTGAACTTGGATTTCCTAAAGATAAAAAGGAGCATTGCAGAATAGTTAAAATAACAGTTAAACTCTTATATAGTCAAGATAAGAACTGCTCAATTTGCCTCAAATGTTCTGCCATCTCTCTTCAATATTCATGGCAATCTCAAAAAAAAAAAAATCCCTTTATTTTTACATTGTCCTGAATTAGAAATGATAAATTCTAATGGACCTAGGTCAATCAGAATAGAATAGAATAAATCTTTATTTTCATTGTCCCCTTGTAGGAGCAACAAAATTTCTTGGTTACGATATCAACTCAGATAAGGCACTCCCCATAATTTAAAACAGCTGCAAAACACTAATTAAAACAGTACAATACAGTACAATATAACAAATAAAATAAAATGACTTCAGAGTCTAGAGTTTCCATTTGAGGCCAAAATTGCTCTAGAGAAGAAACTGTTCTTGAGATGGCTCATTCTCGCCTTCATTGTTCTATATCTCCATCCCGATGGCCGAAGCTCAAAGAAGCGATGACCAGGATGCGATGGGTCTCCTAAAATATCTAATGCTTTTCTATGGCACCTAACGGTGTAAATTTGTTCTAAGGTGGAGAGTGAACAACCAATGATACTCTCCGCTGTTTTAATAATTCTATGCAACACTGTCCTATCCCAATAGTATCCACCAAGGGCTCTGTATGCTATTATACCGTAACATTATTTGTTTTATAAGCTAATAAAAATCATTTATCTTTTTCAAAGCTCTGTAACTTCAGGCTGCCATTAGGCCCCTGGTCCATGCCTTTGTGACATTTTAACAGTGTATGCCCTTTGTCATGGAATTGCTCCATTTGCGTCATTATTATTTTTTTTTTACAAATGATGGATCCATTTCCAATGAAAATGGAGTAACTGCCTACATTAAAGCAGCCTAAAGACATCAATGGCATGTTCCTTGCTTAAACAGTACAGTTTTGTAAAATATTACACAACACATATGGTTCTCTTGAGCTAACTGGTAATGGAAGAACAATCACTCTGTAAGCTTTGAGATGTCTAATATGGAACAATTATTTTCTTCAGGTAGATTATTTTTAAAGTATCCATGCATTGTTATCCACAAGATCAAAAAGACTGAAGTGGGTCTTAACTGAATACATTCAAGCCGAGTGAGAGCAGAAAGCATAATTGGTATTGATCTTGTTCTAAAGGCTCTTCACTTACTTTCTGCCCACTTAAATGCATTTCAAAAGCCACAAATCAAACCTTGATGAGGAAATAATTCAAAGATCAGATTTAGGATGGCATTTCAATAAATGTTAAGTATATTGTGTCTGGAACAATGGCTACTAGCTGGAAGAACACATTTCTATGCTTTGCAGTGCAAATGTGTATCAGAGTTGGCCAAGAAGCAAACTGCTCACCCCTGCCCCCACTCCCTCCAAGAAAAGAACCAGGCCCCTACAAACACATACAGTAGTACCTCAGAAAAAGTCCAATTCGGATAAAGTCGCGGTTTTCATGCACGCGTGATGCATCGCATAAAGTCCAAAACCACCAAAAAATGGACCTTATCCGAGGTATTTACCGTAGTATAGGAACCTCAGATAAAGTCCATTTTTGGACGTTATCTGATGCATCGCCCATTTGATTCGGATAAAGTCCAAAATCGGATAAAGTCCAAACGTGGAATGGAGTTTGGACTTTATCTGAAGTTCTACTGTACTGTGAAACCAGACAGCATCCTTCCGCTTGCTTGCCAGCAATTGATACAGGAAGGTATTCAAATCTTTTTTTAACCCTCTGGATAATGAATGTGAGATATGGTGCTTCTATATGCACCATTCAAAGCACCAGGAAATGCATTGCAAGCAGAAAAAGAGAATGCCATTTTTTACACAATAAAAAAGAGCCTGAACATTTATGACACCAATAGCAGCAGTCATGATGGTCTACACAGGATGCCCTCTGGTGCACACTAACTTTCAGGAAAAGACACCAATTTGGGTGGTGGTGGTGGGTTAATCCCAAATGCTGACTCTGTTTTACATCAGTTAGCCACTTATCACCCAAACACAAAGCAACTGTCAGGGCTGTTTTTCAGCAAGTTGGTTCTGATCCAAACTCCAGTTTAAAAGTCTTATTGTTATTATTTTTGTTTAGGCTGTCTCCCTTTTTAGAATTGTCTTGTAGAGCATTGATTTCCTCTGCTACAAAATATTATTGGTGTACTTATGTGCAGATATAATATTGCCCATGGTACTGGAGATTATAAATATGCATTATGATGACTAGTCATTTATAGCGTTAACCTATTTTGTCTGAGATATGCAGACGATAATCTGAGATATGCAGACAATAATCTGCATATCTGAGATATGCATATCTGAGATATGCAATCTGAGATATGCAGACGATGCCACCCTAATGGCAGAAAGTGAGGAAGGCCTAAAGAATCTCTTGATTGGGCTGAAGGAGGAGAGTGCAAAAGCTGGCTTGAGACTCAATATCAAGAAAACCAAGACAATGGCAACAGGCCCAATCAGTTCCTGGAAAATAGACGGGGAAGAGGTAGAAGCAGTGACAGATTTTACTTTCTTAGGATCAAAGATCACTGCAGATGGAGATTGTAGCTTTAGTGTAAGGGACCAAAGACAATGAAACAGCCGAAGGGTTGGCTTAACACAGGTTTATTGCATGATGATCCGGAGGAACATGTGGTAATGGCGGATGGGGAGCTCAATATATACAGCTGGCTATACATTTGAATGTGGCTCGTCAACAGACCATTGGTTGCTGCCTGCGTGACGTCGTGGGAGGTCACGCCCTTCTTGACCAGGTGAGGAGGTCGCGGGGAATCTTCCCGCGCTGCTGAACCAGGTGACTATGATCCATGAGAGCTGGACGCTCGCTACTGCCCTCTGGTGGTCACTAGCTCACGTCCACTTATTAGGTTACATTGATACAGCTGATGGTTATAATGTTGCACACAGAAAGGTTACATTGGTAACACATGGCAAAGGTACATTGTTAAAGGCACAGCTTTACAGAACACAACATCCCTCCCCCCTAGGATGAGACGAAGTCTCTCAGCCAAGATGGCTTGTTGCATGTGCGTTTGGGCCGTGAAGAGGGCTGCCCCCCGGGGGCGTTATTGCTTCTTTGTTCCCTGGTCCCTTGTCCTGAAATGGGAGAGGGAGACTTGTTAGTGGCTTGCCGCTGTCTGGCGGCCTTAGGGGAAGGGAAAAACTCCATTGTGGGCAGACCGGGGGCCGTCGGGGCTAACGAAAAACCCCTCTTCTCGCTTGGACGGGTGGGGGACCACTCCGAAACCCCCCCCCCCGGTTCTGAAAATCAAAATCTAACTTGGTGGGGGTACCCGCATTTGTGGGGACTTTCCGCGAGATATGTATGGGGTCGGGTTCCTCCTCCTCGGAAAGATCCCCTAGGATATCTACGAGAACATCCTCCTCCCCCCATGGTGGGGGCCCGCGGTCCCCTTCCCCTCCCCCTTGGGCTGAATGGGTGGGGGAGAACCCTAACGTTGACTGACTCCCTGCTTGATCTGTGCCCTGCTCATCGGAGACCCTGCGTCAGAGCTGGTCCGCGTGCCGCCTCCACAGAAGCCCTGTGCTGGTTTCCACTCGGTACGACACGGGGCCGGTTTGCTCCACAACTACGCCCGGCACCCAGGCTGGGCCCGTGCTGGCGTAATTCCTGCAATGCACGGGGGCGCCTATACTGAAACTCTTTGTAGCCTCTAGCCCGATGTTCCTTCCTTTGTCCTCTACCCTCGTGGGGTCTAGCCTAGTAAGGATGGTGGTCAGCTTCCTGCGCATTAAGAGCTCCACGGGGGAGTATCCTGACGCCAATGGGGTCACCCTGTACCCTAGCAGAAACTGACACACTTGTAGGTTCAGATCCCCTGGGCCCATGCGCCGCAACGCGTCCTTCGTGGTGCGGACAAGGCGCTCTACTTGGCTGTTGGTGGCCGGGTGAAAAGGGGCGGAGGTGATATGCCGAACGGCGTTAATCTCCATGAATGCCCTAAACTCGGAAGACGTGAAACAACTAGCGTTGTCGCTAATTAACGTGTCGGGTATGCCGAACGTGGAAAAGAGCCTCTGCAAATGCCTAATGGTCTGGGCCGAGGAGGTGCTCGTGACTGGGATAACCTCCAACCATTTGGAGAAAGCGTCCGCTACAAGGAGGAACAGGGTGCCTCTGAACGGGCCCGCGAAATCTACGTGCACCCGGGACCACGGCCCCTTAGCCGCGTCCCATTCCCTGTGGGGAAGGCGGGCCTCCTCTGGTCTGGAGCATTGGCAACTTTCACAAGTGCCGACCATGTGCTCGATGTCGGCGTCTAGCTGGGGCCACCAGAAGTAACTCCGGGCCAGCGCCTTGGATCGCACGATGCCGGGGTGGCTGACGTGCAGCAGTTTGAGCACCCGCGGCCGAAGGGAAGTGGGAATCACCACCCGCTGCCCCCACAAGAGACACCCCCTCTCTAGGGACAGTTCTAGCTTTTTTTCTGGAAAATGGAGCGAACTCCTCCGCTGGGGAGGACGCGGGCCACCCTTTCTGCAGCCAGGAGCTGACTGTCGCTAACGTTTTGTCCTTCTCTGTTGCTTTGGCAATGTCGGCGGGCACTACGGGGGCGAATCCAGCACCTCTATCATGAGAACCTGATGGTCCCGCTCCCCCATGCTCACCTGGCTGGGCGTTAGGGGGAGGGGAGACCTAGATAGGGCGTCCGCATGGCTGATCTCTTTCCCGGGCCGGTAGATCAACGCGTGCTGATACGCGTTGAGAAAAATGGCCCACCTGAGCATCCTCGGAGACAGGATCTGTGGGGTGGGCTTATCAGCGGTAAAAATGCCTAGCAAGGGCTTGTGGTCTGTTACAATGGTGAAGGGGCGGCCGTACAGAAAATCGTGAAATTTTTTCGTCCCCGCGACTATTGCTAGTGCCTCCCTGTCCGTCTGTGCGAAGTTCCTCTCTGCTTGGGACAGGGACCTGGAGTAAAATGCTATCGGGGCCTCCCTTCCGTTTTCCAACACGTGGCACAGCACCGCCCCCACCCCCACTGGAGATGCATCACAGATCAGAACTACTGGGCGCTTGGGGTTGAAATGGGTCAGTATAGCGTCGGACGCCAGGAGGCTTTTTAGCTCGCTAAATGCCCTTTCTTGGTCATCGCCCCACTTCCATGCCTGGTCTTTCTTTAGCAGTTTGTGTAGCGGCTCAGCCACCGCTGCCTTTCGGGGAAGGAAGGAGTGGTAGAAGTTGAGCAGTCCTAGGAACGACTGTAACTCGGGCTTGGAGGTGGGGCGGGGGGCTTTTTTAATGGCTGCCACTTTGGACATGGATGGTTTTATTCCCTCAGGAGTCACACAAAACCCTAGGAACTCAACCTCGGTTGCGAAGAAGACGCATTTATCCTTTCGCAACCTCAGCCCCGCCTTTTCGAATATCGTCAGGACCTTCCCCAACCTTTTTGCCAATTCAGCCCGACTCCCCCCCCCGTTATTAACACGTCATCAAAATAAGGCAACACCCCCTCCAATCCCTTCAGGAGGCGTTCCACGAGTGACTGGAAAATTCCAGGCGCCGAATTCACGCCGAACTGGAGGCGCGTCACCTGGAACGCCCCCTTATGGGTGACTATGGTCTGCGCAGCAGCGGCGGCAGGGGACACCGTGAGCTGCTGGTAGGCCTGTGCTAAGTCGAGCTTAGCGAAACACTTTCCCCCGTGTAACCTGGCCAGCAGATGGCTGACTACCGGCACCGGATATGCATTCGGGCGGATCGCCTTGTTGATGGTGCACTTGTAGTCGGCGCATATGCAGACCTCCCCATTGGCCTTTAGAGCGGTTACAATTGGAGTTTCCCACTCCGCAGAATCTACAGGCACGAGGATCCCCTGGCCCACCAACTTGTCCAGTTCCGCCTCTATCTTGTCCTTGAGTGCAAACGGCACCCGGCGTGGTTTTAGGCGAATTGGGCGGACCTCCGGGTCCAGGTCGAAAGTCACTGGCGGCCCCTTGAATTTCCCCAGTCCCTTTTTGAAAACTTCGGGGTGCGCCTCGCACACCTCCTGAATTGGATCAGCCCCCACGGCATGCATCCCAACGGCGTGCACCCCCCCAATAAACAACCCCAGGGGCTGGAACCATTGAGTCCCGAGGAGGCTGCAATTTCCTCCTTTGAGCACGACTAGGAATTTGACCTGAAATTCTCCAACCCCCAACACTGGAATACTGTTCCCTTGCACGTCCCGTAGTGTGGACCTCAATGCTTTGAGCTTGGGTCGCTTATGGGGGGCAATTCCCAAAAACTCCCTCTGGGAAATGATTGAAAATGAGGACCCCGAGTCAATTTCCATCCTAATGGGGACCCCTTGGACTAGTACCTCAACAAAGTAGCGGGGGTGTCTAGTAGACACGCTGAACACTGGGGCGTCGTCCTCGCTGCCGTCAGCGATGCGGCCCACGCCGTCCTGCTTCCGCGTGGCCTGGGCGCTGTCCTTGGGTTTCGTTGGGCGGTCTTGCCCCGTGGAACGGTCTGCGGAGCTCCTCCGGGTCTCGCGCTTCTTTCTGCACACCTTGGTGATGTGCCCGCGGCGGCCGCAGTTGTGGCACTCGGCCTTCCAGAAAGGGCATTTCACGCGGTCGTGGGCCGCTCCACAGCCGTCGCATCGCCGGCTCTCCTTCCGGACCCTCTGGACGTCCTCGTCGTCTCTGCTCTCTGTGGACGACCTCGAAGTTCGCCGGGCGGCCTGTACCAAAGCCTCTGCTTTGCTCGCCTTTGGCCGCCAGTCCTGCAGTTCTTGGACCCCGGCCTTCGTAGCTTCTGCGGCCTGGGCCACTCTTACGACCTCCTGCAACGTGGGAGGCGGCTCCTGGTTCATTAACGTGCGCTGGGTTTCGGCGTCGTTCAGGCCGCACAGCACACAGTCTCGGAGGGTGATTTCGGCATTCTCCCATTTGCATGGGCCGGCCGCCAGCCGCAGGGCCGCCACGAATGCGGCGACCATCTCCCCGGGCGCTTGGACTCGCCTCCAAAATGCACTCCGAGCGGGAAACATCGCTGTGGCGGGCCGGACGTGCTCACGCAGCATCTGCATGAGTTCCTTGGCCTTGAATTCGCTCACCCTTCTCGGTGCAATCAGGTCCACCAAGGTCCTTTTTGTTTCTTGTCCGAGCATTCTGGTGAAGATGGCTCTTTTCTTCGCCTCTTCCATGACTTCGGACTCGATCAGTGTGGCCTGGAAGTCCATCTTGAAGATCTCCCAGTCGCCCGGTTTCCTGATTTCGAAACCGGCGCATGTCTTGGTCCCGTGGGCTGCCATTATCCCACCTTCGTCGCCAGTTTAGTGTAAGGGACCAAAGACAATGAAACAGCCGAAGGGTTGGCTTAACACAGGTTTATTGCATGATGATCCGGAGGAACATGTGGTAATGGCGGATGGGGAGCTCAATATATACAGCTGGCTATACATTTGAATGTGGCTCGTCGACAGACCATTGGTTGCTGCCTGCGTGATGTCGTGGGAGGTCACGCCCTTCTTGACCAGGTGAGGAGGTCGCGGGGAATCTTCCCGCGCTGCTGAACCAGGTGACTATGATCCATGAGAGCTGGATGCTCGCTACTGCCCTCTGGTGGTCACTAGCTCGCTTCCCCTTATTAGGTTACATTGATACAGCTGATGGTTATAATGTTGCACACAGAAAGGTTACATTGGTAACACATGGCAAAGGTACATTGTTAAAGGCACAGCTTTACAGAACTCAACAGTAGCCATGAAATAAAAAGGCGACTGATTCTTGGGAGACAAGCAATGAGAAACCTGGGGAACATAGTGAAAAGCAGAGACATCACATTGCAAACAAAAATTAGAATAGTCAAGGCAATGGTTTTCCCAGTAGTAATGTATGGATGTGAGAGCTGGACAATTAGGAAGGCTGAATGCAGAAGAATAGATGCCTTTGAAATGTGGTGTTGGAGGAGGGTTTTGAGAGTCCCCTGGACAGCGAGGAGAACAAATAGGTCAATCTTAGAAGAAATTAACCCTGACTGCTCATTGGAAGGTCAAATAGTAAAGATGAAGCTAAAATACTTTGGACATCAAATGAGAAGGGAGGATTCACTTGAGAAGGCATTGATGTTGGGAAAGGTGGAGGGCAAAAGAAGAAGGGGGAGGCCAAGGATGAGATGGCTAGATGGTATTGTAGACACAATGGGCACAGAGCTGGGAGGGCTGAGGGGGATGGTGGAGGACAGAGGCGCATGGAGGAAAACGGTCCATGGGGTCGCAAAGGGTCGGAGTCGACTGTGCGACTGAACAACAACAACAACTATTTTGTGTGATATCTTTTCAAAACCCATCCGAATTGGTGGCTTTTTCTACAACTTGGGCAGTGAGTTTTACAGTTTAACTCTGCAGCATGTGGAAAAATACAATTTTGCATAGCTCAAATATCCTCCCATTCCATTTTAGAAGATGAAGATGTCATAGCTAAACAGGAAATATTCTACATGTCAGACATGAATTAGAAGGAATCTGATCTACAGCCCCTTTCCTGAAGTTCTTTCCAACTGCTGTCATTTCATCAGCCTATAACTTTCCTTTGGGCCAGCACATTAGTTCTCCTATCTGTTCTCCTAAATCCTTTTCATTCTGTCCACAATAATACAAATATAGTTTCTGATTCTCCATCTTTGTCCATGCTGAATATATTTCAAAACGTATATGGGAAAGATTGAAGGCTTCTTTCATTGTTAGAAATATATTCATGATGATTTTGCAAAAGCTTTTTCAGCCTTTACTTATAGGGCTATAGGGAGAAACTCATTTTTCCTTTTCTCCATCATCCAGTGATTTGATTAAAAAACACTTGAAGGAAGAACCATAATGACAAGGTATTTTAGGAATAAAATTCATCAATTATGCAGAAAATATATATTTCTGTGGTGTGATAGCATGCTAATCTCAAGGACAGGTCATAATACAAATTTAAAACTCTGTTTTTAACCCCCACCCTCTTTTTCTCAAATTGTTTTGAAAAGGCTAATTTGAGAACAGGAAAGGTTTCATTTTAGTCACAAATGAATCCCTTTTGGCATCTGAATCCAGCAGTTCAATCACTTCCTCTAATTAAATCCCACAAAATACTTATTTGAAGCTTAAAGAAATCTCCATAGAGTAGTCACCAACTAAGTTCTTTGGAGGGGGACGGGAAAGGGGTGGAGAGAGGTAGGTGGGGTCAGAGATTTCTCTTAAATACTGCACTACTGATTAACCTGCAAAACATTTATTTTGAAAATGTGTAAGGTGATATAGATTGGGTAAGTGCATTTGTGAGACACTGTTTAGAATCCAACAGGAATTGGCTTCACATTCTCCATCTATGAAATCTAATACAAATCTATGTTTATGTTTCAATAATATAAAAAGTAAGTTAAAGTTAAGTTGTATTATGTCAGGAAGAGATGGATGGAGGCTTATTTTAAGAGTACCTTATCCTAATCTTACTCCGGAAATTCTGCTTTCCTCATACTGGAAAGGTTTGCCTTAAATTGAAGTAAGTGGCATCTGATTATTAATTAATATTATGTTTTTAATATAACAATTTCAAAATTTGCACTTTTCTTCATATTTGACAGTTTCAAAATGGAATATGAGAAAAATCAAAACTGACAGAATTGGCTATTGTTGGACTAGGCCAGGGTTTTAACACTAAAACTCTTTTTCACTCTTGAAATTTGAAACTGACAGAATTGTTTATTCAGGCTAAGGTTGACATGAATACTTGCACATTTTCTCATTTCCAGGGGGTAGGGGAATAATATCTCAACAAATCAGAATGCCTATTAAAATAGTGGGTTGCTAAAAGATTTTTCATTCCTGTGTGAAAGCAATAAAGCCAACATTTATTCCATCACTAGCAAGATTAGGCAAATGAGTGCACTAAAAGCCTGGTGTAAAATTAATTCCATTTTATTTATTTTTTAATTCAAAAAATTGCATGTTGCACAAAATTTATTCTATTCAGAGCTATATGACATGGGGATGAGAATTACGCTAATATAAAGAGATTGCCTTGCTTATTTCATATTCAAAAATGAAAGAGGTTTGTGAACAAAAACATTCTAGGATATTTTCACAAAAATGGGCCAAAATGTGAACATATAACAGTGACAACAGGATCAAGCTCAACTTGTTTCTTTATCACACATGATGGTGTGATGTTTTAAAAACAGGCTTAATTTATTGCTGTTTTACTGATAGACTTATCTATCTGATTGTATCTGTTCTGTTTATTATCATTTTGTTTAATGGGACTGCTGTGGCTTAGTGGTTAAGACGCTGAACTTGACAAATGGAACATTGGCAGGTGTTATGTATGTTAACTGTGTTTTCTGACAAGAGCAGAATGTATCTTTTCTCATGTATCTAGTCTTATGCAAATAAGTGGATCAAAAATGCACACACTCTGTTAGCCAATGGGCTTGTTTTATTATTGTTACTGTTACTGTTTATAGTGTATATAAGTTCAAGTTTTGCCCCATCCAAAGTGTGTTCAAACCCCACTAATAAAGAGCTGAATTTCACTACTTCATTCGTCTGCTTCTTCATTCCTTGAACACTAAACTGGTGACGAGGATGGGATGGTGTCCCCACACGGCAGCAACATCGGCCCATTCGACCCAGCACATGAAGAGAAATGGGCAACATACGAACGACAGTTCCACCATGCAATGGCCTCGCAGAAGATCACCAACGGGAACCACAAGCGTTCCTGTTTCCTCGCTCAGTGCGATTCTGAGACGCGTGAGCTGGCAACCCACCTCGTCCTACCATGGGACGTAGATGTGGTGCTGCTTGCAGAAATCATGTCCGCACTGAGGTGGCACCTGCAACCAGAGGTCTCGATCTTCCCGGCCAGGGTGACCTTCCACAGAAGAGAGCAGCGACCCAGTGAATCCATTGCAGACTACGCCACCGCGCTGCGCATTGCTACTGCCCCGTGCAAGTGGGACAACATTGAAGAAGCACTCTGGGAACGTCTGCTGGCCAGCATGAGGGACGAAGATGCTCAATGTCACCTCATGATCCGAAAGACGCTAACCTTCATGGATGTCCTAGAAGAGGCAGTAGCGTCTGAGACCACACGGTTTGGGATAAAGCTTTTCTGGCATCGCCACTCCACCACCTTTGCCACCGACTCAGCTGTGCAAGCTCAGCAAAGATCACCTTCAACCTCCCCAGGATCGCCTGATTTCACCTCTTCATCGGAGTCTAGCGACGCAGAGGGAAAAGTCCGAAGGGTCCAACGAAAGCATCAAGAGCACCATGATGATCGGGAGAAGAAATTCCATCGCAAGTGTGATGGCTGCAGAGCCTGGCACGACCACAAGAAGTGCCCTTTCCGCATCACAGAATGCCACAACTGTGGGCGAAGAGGGCACATTGCTAAAGTATGCCGACAGCGGAAGCAAAGAAATCCAGCACCTGAGTCCAAGAAGAGTCATTACTGCAAAACGTCCATCGCCAAAGTGTCACCCGAGCCTGAGCCATGTCAAGTGGGCATCGTCAGCAAGCGTTTCTTCGCAGATCTGAGCCTGCAGGATGTCCCCTTCAAGATGGAGGTGGATTCAGGTACTACCTTTTCCATAATCTCAAAATGGGAGTTTCTGAGAATTCCCCCTGCCTCTCGGCCCAAGCTTAAATACTTTAAAACTTCCCTCCGGGATGTGCAAGGTTGCCAGAATCTGATCCTGGGGGTGGGAAATTTCTTGATTAAATTCAAAAACATTCGCACTTCCTTGCCATTGGTTGTAGTTAAGCAGGGCACTAACTGTCTTATTGGGACCCAATGGTTTAGGCCCCAGGGAATCCGGCTTTCTGGCATCCACGCAATAGACTCTGACCCAAACCGGGATGTTTGTTCTGCACATCCTGAGGTATTCAAAAAGGGTTTAGGTTTATACAAAGGACCCCCTGTTGACTTTGAGTTTGACCCGACCATCTGGCCCATCAGGATGAAGCCACGCTGGGTACCCTTTGCTTTAAAGGAGAAGATAGACGCTGAGCTGGACAAACTGGTAGGGCAGGGCATCCTAGTGCCAGTGGACTCCGCAGAGTGGGAGACACCAATTGTGACTGCTTTGAAAAGTAACGGGGAGGTCAGGATATGTGCTGACTACAAGTGTACCATCAATAAAGCTATTCGCCTGAACGCATATCCTGTGCCCATGGTAAGCAAGCTTCTTGCCTCCTTGCATTGAGGAAATTGCTTTGCAAAACCTGACCTTGCCCAGGCTTACCAACAATTAACTCTGTCTCCGGCTGCTGCCATAGCCCAGACCATAGTAACGCATGGGGGGGGGGAGATTTAAGGTAACTAGACTACAATTTGGGGTGAATGTGGCCCCCAGGATATTTCAATTTCTTGTAGAACGTATTTTAAAAGGGTTGCCTGGTGTCCTGCCATATTTTGATGATGTCCTGATCACCACTAAGGACACCGTTGAACTAGCGGCCAGGCTCGATCGAGTCCTGTCACGTTTCGAGAGGGCCGGTCTATGTCTCAGAAGAGACAAATGTGTGGTTTTGGCATGGGAAGTGGAGTTCCTGGGGGTACCGCATTATACCCCAAGGTATCATGCCCTCTGAGTCCAAGGTGATGGCTGTGCGGAATGCACCCAGGGTGCAATGTAAAGCCGAATTGCAATAATTCCTAGGATTGTTAAACTTCTACCATGCTTTTCTCCATCGGAAAAGCCTCAGTTGCTGAACCATTACATCGGCTTCTTAAGAAAGATACTGTTTGGCACTGGGGTCATTGCCAGGAGAAAGCATTCCTAGAACTCAAAAGGCTGCTATCTTTGGATGCTGTATTAACTCATTTTGATCCTAGCAAGGAAGTTGTACTTGTATGTGATGCATCCCCTGTGGAGGTGAAAGCTGTGTTATGCCATGTACTAAGTGACGGGAGGGAAGCCCCCGTAGCATTCTATTCCTGTTTGCTCTCAAAGCCTGAGAAAAATTATGCTCAGACAGACAGGGAGGCATTGGCAATCGTGGCAGGCACTAAGAAATTCCATGATTGCCTTTATGGAAGGCCTTTTACCATCGTAACTGACCACAAGCCCCTCCTTGAAACCTTTGTGAATGGGAAGACCACGCCTCAAATTCTGTCCCAAATGTGATTTTCCTAAATGCATACGATATTACTTTGGTGCATAGGCCCAGCAAGGACATCAGCCACACTGATGCCCTGTCACGTTCTCCACTGCCAGGGGTCAGGGAAGCCGATTGCAAGATCGTAAGCGACCACAAGGTCCTCATGATTGAGGCATTCAACTCGCCCCCAGTCATCCCCTCAGATATAGCCAAAGCTATGGCCAAGGATGTAACATTGACTAAAGTAATGTCTTGGGTACAAAAAGGCTGGCCTGTCTCTCCTCTAGCTGAGGAATTCAGAACATTCCACCGCAATTGTTTGGAACTGTCAGTGGAACGAGTTGGCCTCCTATGGGGCCAGCGGGTGGTCATTCCTGTCACTTTCAGGAAAAAGGTTTTACATTTACTTCACGCAAGTCACCCGGGAATTGTACGTTCCAAAGCCCTTGCCCGTAGCTACTTTTGGTGGCCTCAACTGGACTATGACATAGAACAGAAGGTCAGCACTTGTGCTAGATGCCAATCCTCTCACCCAGAGCAATCCCAACTTCCCTCTTGGGAATGGGATTCTGCCAGGGGCCCGTGGTCCAGGTTGCACATAGATTTTGCAGGTCCATTTAGGGGTGGCCTATTTTTGTTGGTTGTGGATTCATTCTCTAAGTGGCTAGAAGTGATTAGAGTGCCTAATACCACTTCAGCCACCATGATAATACACCTGAGAAGGCTGTTTGCAGCATTTGGACTTCCAAATGTGCTGGTGTCCGACAACACATCCACGTTCACATCTGCAGAATTCCAATCCTTCATGGAAAGGAATGCAATTAGGCACATCACTGCTGCCCCATTCCACCCAGCCACCAATGGCCAGGTGGAGTGACAGGTACACCCAACTAAAGACTCACTTCGGTGTATGGGTGAAGGGGATTTGGAGCTCCAGTGATGCCAGTTTCTTTTCACGTAGAGGCTCACCCCCCCTTGCCTCAGGGCTGTCCCTTGCTGAATTACTCCAGCGAAGGAAACTGTCATCCTTGCTGGACAGATTGGATCCCTCTAGGGTAGAGGACAAAGGCACAAATATAGCGATCCAACACCAGAAGGGTTTCTCGTCCGGAGACCCTGTACATTGCCACAATTATGCAGCTGGTGGTCCTACGTGGGTGCCTGGGTTTGTTATCGATCAAACTGGTCCTATTTCTTACAGAATTGAAACAGCCCTGGTCTGATCTGGAGGAGGCACGTGGATCAATTGAGACCCAGAGTACTGGATCCACAAGACAAATACAGACACTCAATGTTAGGGTTGGTCCCCACCCGTTTAAACCCAGGGGGCAGAGGTAATAGTCAGCAGCCAGCCAACATTGACCCAGAGGTACATTTTACGGACTGACTTCAAGGGGAAATTGTGGAGTGCTCCCCTACTACACCCGGTGTACCCCTACACTGTCCCAGCCTAGCACTCTGGATTCCTTTATTGATGATGACCAGTTTTTTTCAAAGTCGCCCTCCACTCTTAGTACACACAGGAGGGACCCTGAGTTGTCTTTATCATCTACAGAATTAGATTTTGGTTTTGAGCGATCCCCTGCTCCTCCTTCTGACAAACAGGGCTTTAATTTGGGTTTACAATCCTCCCCCTCTAGTCAATCCCTCACTCAAGTTGGGTCGCCCATCCTACTAGCCCCTGAGCTGGCTCAGCCAAGCGTCCGTCCTAGAAGGGAAACTAGACCGCCATCCTGGTTAAAGGATTTTGTTTTTACCTAGGGGGGAAGAATGTTATGTATGTTAACCTTGTTTTCTGACAGGAGCAGAATGTATCTTTTCTCATGTATCTATTCTTATGCAAATAAGTGGATCGAAAATGTGCACACTCTGTTAGCCAATGGGCTTGTATTATTGTTACTGTTACTGTTTATAGTGTATATAAGTCCAAGTTTTGCCCCATCCAAACTGTGTTCAAACCCCACTAATAAAGAGCTGAATTTCACTACTTCATTCGTCTGCTTCTTCATTCCTTGAACACTAAAGCAGGTCAGCAGTTTGAGACCTGAGTACTGCACTCTCTTTGCTAGGAGAGGTAAAGGGCCGTTGGGGCCGGCAGAAGACAACAGCCTCCGACCAGCTGAGGTGAGCCCCACCCCTCCTCTCTTTGCCAGGAGAGGTAAAGGGCAATTGGGGCCGGCAGAAGACAACAGCCTCCGACCAGCTGAGGTGAGCCCCGCCCCTCCTCCCTTTGCCAGGAGAGGTAAAGGGCCGTCCAGGCCGGCAGAAGACAACAGCCTCCAACCAGCTGAGGTGAGCCCCGCCCCTCCTCCCTTTGCTAGGAGAGGTAAAGGGCCGTTGGGGCCGGCAGAAGACAACAGCCTCCGACCAGCTGAGGTGAGCCCCACCCCTCCTCTCTTTGCCAGGAGAGGTAAAGGGCAATTGGGGCCAGCAGAAGACAACAGCTTCTGACCAGTTGAGGTGAGCCCCACCCTTCCTCGCTTTGTCAGGAGAGGTAAAGGGCCGTCCGGGCCTGCAGAAGACAACAGCCTCTGCCCCTCCTCTCTTTGCCAGGAGGTCGTTGGGACCACCCTCACCATCGGCGTCCCGGGCTTCTGCCTCCCTGCAGGGGGCTCAAAAGGCTGGCAGCCATGGATGAACTTCCACCGCCACCATGGAGACACCTGCGGCCAGTTTGGAGCTCGCTGGGACCACCCCACCATCAGCGTCACGGGCTCCCGTCTTCCTGCGGGGGGCTCAAATGGCTGGCAGCTGTGGAAGAACTTCCACTACTGCCCTGGAGACACCTGCGGCCATTTTGTAGCTCACCGGGACCATCCCACCATCGGCGTCCTGGGCTCCCACCTCCCTGCGGGGTCTCAAAAGGCCAGCAGCCACAGTGGGATTTCCACCCTGCCCTATGGCCAGTTGGAGCTCGCTGCGACCACCCCACCATCGACATCTCGGGCTCCTGCCTCCCTGCAGGGGGCTCAAAAGGCTGGCGGCCATGGAGGAACTCCCACCGCCTCCCTGGAGACACCTGCGGCCAGTTGGAGATTGCTGGGACCACCCCCATCATCGGCATCCCAGGCTCGCACCCCCCCATGCGGGGGGCTTGGTAGGCTGGCGGCCGTGGCTGAGCTTCTGCCACCACCACCCTGGAGACACCTGCGGCCAGTCAGAGATTGCTGGGACCACCCCACCATTGGCGTCCCAGGCTCCTGCCTCCCTGCGGGGGGCCCAGAGGGCCAGCGGCCGCGGCAGAATTTCCACCACTGCTCTGGAGACACCTGCAGCCAATCAGAGCTTGTTGGGACCACCTCCACCATCGGTGTCCCGTGCTCCCACCTCCCTGCAGGGGGCGCAAAAGGCCGGCAGACGCACCAGAATTTCCACTGCCACCCTGGAGACTCTTGCGGCCAGTCGGAACTCGCCGGGACCATCAACACGGGTAGAGAGACTGAGAGGGTATATTTTAAGTGGGTTAGGGAGGGAGGGAGAGATGGCCCTGCCAGCTGGGAAGATGGGGCGACACTCCATCTGGGTTAATGGTGGAGGTTCCAGGGGCCCATTTAGAGGTTGTGATGGGCATGGGGCGTTATAGCGGGAACCGCGGGCGGGCCGCACTTGGGGAACGCGGGACCGATGCTTAGTATCTGTCCCATGTTCTGGCCCCCCGGTTTCACCTCTAGGTCCTGAGCAGCTGATCCAGGGTGACCCCACCCTTAGGCTGCTGCTGATGAATGCCAGGTCAGTCTGTAGTAAGGCGCCCCTAATACAAGATTCTATTCTGGGGGAGAGGGCTGACCTGGCATGCATCACTGAGACCTGGCTGAGACCAGAGGATGGGGTGCCTCTATCAGAGATGTGTCCGGCCGGGTTCGGTGTTTGGCACCAGCCTAGGAATGAGGGCAAGGGCGGTGGTGTTGCCATTATAGCCAGGGAGTCACTGGGAGTCACCAGGGCCACTGCTCCACAAATTCTGGGTTGTGAGGCCCTGCTCCTGCAGCTGGGCCCAAAGGGTCAGTTGGGGATCCTACTCCTGTACCTGCCCCCTTGCAGGGTAAGGGAATCCCTGCCAGGGCTCCTCGAGGCTGTCTCAGCATTGGCATTGGAGTTCCCTAGGCTGATGGTTCTGGGGGACTTCAATTTGCCTTTGCTGGGGTCCGGTTCCAGGGTGGCTCAGGAGATCATGGCTTCCATGGCAACTATGGACCTGGCTCAGGTAATTCGGGGCCCTACCAGGGGCAGTGGCCACACACCAGATTTAGTCTTTTTGTCGGAGTGGTGGCAGAGTGATCTGAGTTTACAGAAGCTAGACATAACACCTGTGCCATGGTCAGATCACTATCTGGTGGCTCTAGACTTTCTGGGGGCGACACTTCATCGTAGGGAGGAAGGGTCTATTAAAGTGGCCCACCCCCGGCAACTGATGGATCCGGATGGATTCCAGAGGGAACTGGGGGATTTTCCCCTGGATCGGCAACACGATTTGCCCGAGGCACTTGTTGACCTGTGGTGTGGGTCGACGATAGCTGCCTTGGATTTAATCACTCCACTACGGCTTCTCAGAGCCCGTGGAGCTAGGTCATCCCCGTGGTTCATGGAAGAACTACGGGAGCTCAAACGGGCAAAGAGATGCCTTAAGTGCTGCTGGGTGAAGACCAGGAATGATTCCGGTTGGACACTAGCTAGAGCCACTATTAGGACCTACGTAGTGGCGATGGGGGTGGTGAGGAGGCAGTACTTCACCTCCCTTATTGTCTCCGCTGATAATCGCCCGGCCACCCTGTTTTGGGTGACCAGGTCCCTCCTTGGTAGGGGGGGGGCTGTGCCTGGTTGGCAGGGATCAGCTGAGGACTTTGCTCACCATCTAGTGGAGAAAATCGATCAGATTCGCTCGGAATCTTGGCATGGATGGGGAGGGTCAGGGGGGAGCCAGTGCACAGTTTTGCTGTGTTATCTGGGATCAGTTTGATCCTGTTGCCTCAGATGAAGTGGACAGGCTCCTTGCGGTGGTCCACGCCACTAATTGTCCATTGGATCCCTCTCCCGCCTGGCTGGTAAAAGCCTCCAAGACGGTGACAGGTGGCTGGGTCGGGGCTATAATTAATGCATCTTTTTGGGAGGGGATATTTCCTGCACCGTTGAAACATGCTTTGGTGCACCCCCTCCTGAAGAAGCCATCCCTCGATCCAGCAGTCATAACCAACTACAGACCGGTTTCCAACCTCCCCTTTTTGGGGAAAGTATTGGAAAGGGCAGTGGCGTGTCAGTTGCAGGGGGTACTGGATGAAGCGGAATATCTGGACCCCTTCCAGTCAGGATTCAGACCTGGATATGGTACTGAGACTGCATTGGTCGCGCTGATGGATGATCTCTGGCGAGAGCAGGATGGTGGTCATCCGTCCGTCCTTGCTCTTCTTGACCTCTCAGCGGCTTTTGATACCGTCAACCACGGTATCCTTCTGGAACGGCTCTGAGGATTGGGGATCCAGGGCACTGTGTGGTCCTGGTTTTCCTCATTTCTGAGGGGCCGGACCCAGTCGGTGTGGTTGGAGAGCGAGAAGTCCAGTCCTAGGTCCCGAAAATATGGGGTGCCTCAGGGCTCGGTACTCTCTCCTCTCCTATTTAACATCTACATGAAGCTGCTGAGTGATCATCCATTCCCACGGGGTGCGGTACCATCAGTACGTGGATGATACACAGTTGTACTTCTCGGCCCGTGGGGACCCCAGTGATGCAGTCAAAGTCCTTTCCAGTTGTCTGGAGGTGGTTGGGGTCTGGATGGGGGCAAATGGGTTACAGCTGAATCCTAGTAAGACTGAGTGGCTGTGGATGGGGGGTCCTGTGTTATCCCGGGAGCTACCATCTTTGGTTTTGGATGGGGCTATTTTGCCCCAGACCGACCCAGTGTGCAACTTGGGATCCTCCTGGATTCGCGACTGCTGCTAGAAGAATAGGTGACGGCTGTGGCCAGGAGAGCCTTCGCCCAACTTTGGGTGATTTGCCAGTTGTGCACGCTCCTGGACCGGGACTCTTTGCTCATGGTCACTCATGCTCTGGTGACCTCCAGACTAGATTATTGTAATGCACTTGATGACCATTCGGAGGCTGCAGCTGGTCCAGAATGCGGCGGCCCGGGTGGTGATGGGGTGTGGACGTTATGCCCATGCCTCACCACTGCTGCAGGAGCTGCACTGGTTGCCCGTTTGCCTCCGGGTGCAATTCAAGGTGCTAGTTTTGACCTTTAAAGCCCTATATGGTAGTGGGCCAGGTTACCTTAGAGACCACATCGCCCTAAGGACATCTGTCCATCCAACCAGAGCGGACCGGAGGGGCTCTCTAATAGTGCCATCGGCCAGGGGGGCTCGCCTCTCTGGCACAAGGAGGAGAGCCTTCTCTGTGTCCGCACCTGCCCTTTGGAACCTCCTGCCTGTGGAACTGCGTCTCCAGACAGAGTTGTTGCCCTTTAGAAAAGAACTAAAAACCTGGCTGGCGGGCCAAGTTTGGGGTGCAGGTGGAGGCGGGGCTTCCGTTGGGTGGTTAATATAGGGGAGGATGCCTGCTCCACGGTTTCTTCAGTTCCTGCACCCCTCTCTTTTTAGGGGTGGGTTCTTATTGCTGGTTTTTATCTGTTTTATTTGTTTTTATCTGTTTTTACCCACTGCTGTGAACCGCCCAGAGTTGGCTTTGACTGAGTGGGTGGTATAAAAATTTAACAATAAATAAATAAATAAAATAAATGATGGAGTGAGCTCCCGTTTCAATCCCAAATCCTGCTAACCTAGCAATTCGAAAGCAAGAAATTGTTAGTAGATAAATAGGTACCACTTCGGTGGAAAGGTAAACAGTGTTCTGTGCACTCCAGTGTCTAGTCATGCCTGCCACATGTCCATGGAAACATCTGCAAATGCAGACAGCACTGGCTTTTTGGCTATAAACAGAGATGAACCCTACAGTTGTACTCAACTGGCTTTCGAGCTAGGACGCTCTTACATAATTTATTATGATCAATTATAATTTATGATAATAAATTATGTAAGGTCACCCTTGCTCAAATGCCAGTATAAGTATTTGATAGTTATTGTTTATTACTCTTCTTCATCTGCGACAGCACTTACACACACACGCATACACGCATATATGGATACATAGTTTTACCTCCGATGTTTGTCATAAAATGGTACTCCTCCCTTTTTAACTTAGCCATAGCAACAGTTTATTTGATAGCCACTCTCATACAGTAATTTGAAAAGTCAGTAAACGAACAAAACATAACGCTAGATCATGTATTAGCATGTCTCTGCCTGATCCAACCATATCACTGATCTGATCCAACTCCATCACTGATCTGCTTAGATTCTCTGCATACCTGTCAAGTTTCGGGAAATTTCTGTCAACCCCCCATATTTTACACTCTTTCCTGCCATCATCCCGTATTAGTTAGACTGCAGTTAGACTGGAGTTAGGCTGGAGGCCACAGGATAAGCATAGCTGTCCATTTTCCCATATTGGATGGGAAATTTCCCTTTTTTGACAGGAATTTCCCGAAACTTGACAGGTATGATTCTCTGGTTGTTGCTGTTGCTTTGATGAAAGGTTAATAACCACCTTTTCTAGGGAAGGGGGATAAGTTAATGTTTAGACACTGCCTTGCTTATTTCATATTCAACAATGCAAGAACTTGGAGAAGTCTCAAGACTGAATGCTGGCCCTTCTACAGATATTATTCCACACCATTTTTGTTTGTGTTGCTGATATTATGCGTTTTTTCCTCATCTTTATTAGCCCTCCCAGGCCTCCACTTCCTGTGTGGAGCATAGCTTCCAAAAGCATTATCTCTCCCACTCCCTTGATAATAGTGAATTGCTTTTGCAGTTCCTAGGGAAAGCTGCTGACATGATATGCTATTATCTCTTTTATTCTTTCCTCCTCCTTCATCCTCCCTGAGGGAGGAAAACATCTGTGCATCCATCATAAAATGAATGAGTAGCCCTGCTTCAGGGGCCTTTCAGACTTCTGCTTCCTCCCCCGCCATTCCAGTATAAGGGTACACACTGGGATTCCCAGAACATGCTGCATAACTGTGACTGGTTTACAGTGCCTCACTGACTCCTAAAGTCAATCTTCTATATAGGATTTATCTCCTCCTAGAACTGTCAGTCTCAGGTTATTTAGGCCGACTGAACATCGAAGGTATTGATGGCCATGCATTAAGCTCAGCTTAATTCCCTTGACTGTTGAATCTTGCAGCAATTCCAAATGTTGTAGGCTGGCATTTCACAACTTGAGAGAGTGTCTTTGGGGCAGACTATACCCCAAAATTGCCTCTCCTATTAGTCCTAGCTAGAATAGTTAATGGTGCAGTATGCAGGGAGTATAATCCAACATTTTTATACACTTCTGCTCAGCTCTGTTTGCACCACTGCATATTATCTCCTTCTCCCACATTGAACTCACTACAGAGGTTCTTCTCTACAATCAGTACACTCTCTTACTACATGTGGCTTACCCTAAGCCTGCATAATAACCAGCAAAACTTTGACTTTTAGATTTTTTTTAAAAAATAGGCAAATGTTGTGCAATTTTGAATGCTTTTGTACCAGTAACAGTGATGGTAGTCCTTCAAAAAAAGAGAAAAGCATCTGAAATGTAATTGCATAGTTAAAAGTGAAATGTGTAGACAGAATCCTTTTCTAACCTTTGGAGAAAGAGAGAGATTTACAATAACCAGGACACAGAAGAAGCAGACATGTGAGTGGATTTTAAGTGGTTGCATTTGTATTGATTTTAATATTCAGCATTTCAGAGGAAAGAGATGGGAGGAAAGGAAATATTAGGTGAACCATATTCTCTGAACAATTGATTTGTCTTATAGGTAAAGAATAAAAGTAAGCCTGTTTGGTAAGAATTTGTCAAAATATCTTTTTGTCCAGAGTAAATAACACTTACCCATTAGGTCTGTTATCTTCTTTCTTTTGTTGCAGTTAGTGATGCTCCTTGATACAGAAATGTGTTATTTTGACAATAATTTGGAATGACACATTTTCACTTGAAAACAAGGCATGAGTGGTGCACATTCCTTGTTTTTAAGCCATTTTTTCTCTGAGGAATATGATCCAGCACAAAAATAACATGTGTGCTTCCAATGCACCTTATGTCAAACCAAACTTTTTAACTAGGCTGCCAACTGGGCAATTTGCAGAGATGAGTTGTTGTCCCAGTGTGTCCACGGACAGATGGGCAACTGGCATCTGCTTAACAACCTCCAATGTAGGAAAGACCACCACCTTCCTAGACAGTCTGTCACGCACACTGTCAGGTAATTGCTTCCTAACCTTTAATTGAAGCTTCCTTTTTGTAAATTGAATCCATGTCTCTGAGCCCTCCATTCTGGAGCTACAGAAAACAAATTCATCTTATCTTCCTCACAACAATCCTTCAACTATTTTAAGTTGGCTATTGTATCAGCGATCACCAGTCTTCTCTTCAAGCTAAGCATATTCAACTCCCTCAGTCTTTCCCCATAGGGCTTGTTTCCTGAACCTTTACTATTATTTGACTGCCATTTTGTGGACACAATTCAGCTTCTTGATAGCCTTCTTATCCTGGGAAGATGAAAACTGAACACTTGTATTCAAGATAAGATCTGATCAAAGCAAAAGAGAATGGCACTCATACTCATAATTTTTTTGTGTATTTTTTGTTGGAGTGTTTTTATGTCAATGTGGTTTCTTGCATTTTAAACTGCCCTGAGTCGCCTTGGTGAGAGGGCAGTTAAATAAGTCAGTGGAATAAGGTTGCCTTCTATGGGGCCATCAGGTGGTCATTCCTGTCACTCTCAGGAAAAAGGTTTTTCATTTACTTCACACAAGTCTTCCGGGAATTGTACGTTTCAAAGCCCTTATCCATAGCTACTTTTGGTGGCCTCAACTGGATCAAGACATATAACAGATGGTCGGCCCTTGTGCCAGCTGTCAATCCTCTCGGGAATGGGATTCTGCCAGGGGTCTGTGGCCCAGGTTGCACATAAATTTTGCAGGTCCATTTAGTGGTGCCCTATTTTTGTTGGTTGTAGATTCATTCTCTAAGTGGCTGGAAGTGATTAGAGTGTCTAATACCCCTTCAGCCACCATGATAATGCACCTGAGAAGGCTGTTCGCAGTATTTGGACTTCCAGATGTACTGGTGTCTGACAATGCGTCCATGTTCACATCTGCAGAATTCCAATCCTTCATGGAAAGGTATGCATTTAGGCACATCACTGCTGCCCCATTCCACCCAGCTACCAATGGCCAGGTGGTGCGGCAAGTGCGCACAACTAAAAACGCGCTTCGGCGTACGGGTGAAGGGGATTTGGAACTCCAGCTATGCCAGTTTCTTTTCACATATAGACTCACCCCCCCCTTGCCTCAGGACTGTCCCCTGCTGAATTGCTCCAGGAAGGATACTGTCATCCTTGCTGGACAGATTGGATCCCTCTAGGGTGGAGGACAAAGGCTCAAATATAGTGATCCAACACCAGAAGGGTTTTTCTCTGGGAGACCCTGTACATTGCCCCAATTATGCAGCTGCTGGTCCTACGTGGGTGCCTGGGTTTGTGATTGATCAAACTTTTCCTGTTTCTTACAGAATCGAAACAGCCACTGGTCTGATCTGGAGGAGGCACGTGGATCAATTGAGACCCAGAATACTGGACCCACAGGACGAATACAGACACTCAACGTTAGGGTTGGCCCCCACCCGTTTAAACCCAGTGAGTAGAGGTAATAGTCAGCAGCAAGCTAACTTAGACCCAGAGGTGAGTTCTAGGGACCGATTTCAAGGGGAAATTGTGGAATGCTTCCCTACTCCAGCCATGTGTACCCCTACACTGTCCCAGCCTAGCACTCTGGATTCCTTTATTGATGATGACCAATTTTGTTTGGAGTCACCCTCTACTCTTAGTACACACAGGAGGGACCCTGAATTGTCTTATTCATCCACAGAATTAGATTTTGGTTTTGAGCGATCCCCTGCTCCTCCATCTGACAAACGGGGCTTTAATTTGGGTTTACAATCCTACCCCTCTAGTCAATCCCTCACTCAAGTCGGGTCACCCATCCTATGAGCCCCTGAACCGGCTCAGCCAGGCGTCCGACCCAGAAGGGAAACTAGACCACCATCCTGGTTAAAGGATTTTGTTTTTACCTAGGGGAGGGGGGGAGAGAATGTTATGTATGTTAACTGTGTTTTCTGACAGGAGCGGAATGTATCTTTTCTCATGTATCTATTCTTATGCAAATAAGTGGATCGAAAAGAGAAAGTACTTTTTCACCCAGAGGATTACTGGTCTATGGAACTCCCTGCCAGAAGAAGTGGTGACAGCTGTCAGTCTTGACAGCTTTAAGAAAGGATTAGACAAGTTCATGGAGGACAAGAGTATCAATGGCTATAATTATGGATACTTAAGGACAACCTCCGGGTTGGAGAGATAGGCAGGATATCTCTCAATATCATTTCCAGGGAATCCTAAGCAGGTGAAGGCATCTGCTTGGGAATACCCTGAAGGAAATGGTGAGCCACTGTGTGAGACAGAATGCTGGACTAGATGGGCTGTGGCCTGTTCCAGCAAGGCTGTTCTTATGTTCTTATGAAAAATGTGCACACTCTGTTAGCCAATGGGTTTGTTGTATTATTGCTACTGTTACTCTTTATAGTGTATATAAACTCGAGTTTTGCCCCATCCAAACAGTGTTCAAACCTCACTAATAAAGAGCTGAATTTCACTGCTTCATTTGTCTGCTTCTTCATTCCTTGAACACTAAAGTATCCTAGGGCTTTTTAATCAATATTTCCATTCAAATAAATGTATATTTATTCCAGAAGTGGAAAACACAGGTTCAGCAGAAAAGTATACAGTATCTACTTGTCATCTATTAGAGGTGTAATTTTCCTGCTATTTTATGCACAGTGCTTTTCAGTGGATTCATTCAGTTATAAAGCATAGTGCCCAGAGTACTTAAGTGTAGACACATCATGTGATGTTACATACATGAAGGTATCAGTCTCTGTCAGCTATGCATGGGATTCTACTGCACTTTATCATGTGCAAAGCAATATACACTGGCAGAAATCCAAGGATATGTCACAAGTAGACCAGACCCTCTGAAGCAGTGTAAATTTGGTGAGTCTTTAAGTTCCATATAACTGGCTGGTTCAACAGGCCTAGAACAAGTGTTAGTGGTGTATGCTGTTCTGTCTTCTAGCAGAGGAATGCAGTTGGGGAATCTTGGAAGAAAACATTAGAGAAGGAGTTCTCAACCTTTTAAAGCCGGGAGCCAGATCACGCTCCCTCAGACCGCTCTGGGGGCCAGACAGCTATTTTGCCCTTCCTCCAGCACATGGCACTTCCTGGTGTGGTGGTGGGGCCACATGAAATGGTGCTGCAGGTTGAGAATCCCTGCACTAGAGGTTGTCATTTGCATTTGTTGCCATCAACTATACTACATCTCCTGTCTGAAGCAATTGTGTCACTATGCCTAGTGATAGGTCTGGGCTTAGTGATGTTACAGGAATTGGACCTATAACCATCATTTTATGTTGTAATTATCAAGCAATGTAAAAGCTGTCAACCAACTTTGTGGTTCCATTTTTGATCTGAGTTAAAAGTTACCTTACTGTTTAAAGTACACTTAATCTCGCAGAAGAAACATGACACTAATAGTAGTGGTGGTTTTAGACTATAGCTCTCAGAGACAGCTAGATATTGCAAATATAGCAACAGACTAGTTCTCAGGAGACCTGTATTCAACTCCCTGACTGACCATGGAATCTCACCGGGAAATAGCAGTGATAGAACCACTGCTCAAATATATGTGGCATGGGCTTCATGGAGATGTGGCTGTCCAGTTTGCCGCCATAACTGAAGCTGGAGGGAGGCCTATAAGTCGGCAGGCCAAAGTGGGACAATGCAGTTATCTGGAATATTTCTAGTATTATTATTGTTAGCTAAATCATTACTTAATTATATGAACAAAACTTAAAAATGTGCCATGAGAGAAGTTATCTAAGCTTATTAATACTTGCAAGATATTTCTACATTTCGTAAGAGGATGGTGGTTTGGAAACAATTTGAATTAAATTATTTTGCTCCAGGCCATTAAAAAAACTGACTCACTACAGAGAGATGCCCAATGGGAGTTGATGAATCTACCTCAGTAATATCTGCAGGAACAATTTCCAAGTACTGTACTGGCTAAAGTGCATTCCTGTGTATTTCCACTTAAACCATCTGCCAATCTTAATACTTATTCTTGAGGGAGGAAACCTTCCAGAGCTGTTTTTCATTTAATTTATAAGGACATCCTGTTTAGGTACTTATCAAGAGAACAGATGAAAGCATGCCAAATACCACAGCTTCAGAAAACTTAATGGGCTCGACTGAAGCATTGCGACATCCCAGCTCCCTGCTTCATTAACTCCCAAAAAATATTTTTACTTCTCTTAGTGATAAATTTGCCTCGCTGAGACAATGCAATAACTAATGTGTCTTTGTTTCCACAAACACTGTAGCACAGCAGGGCTCTTAAGAGCTTGTTCATAGAATGTGAGTCCTATTTAGGCCTTAAGGAATAATGTAGAAAACTTAACTCATTCCATTGTCATTTATGGGGTGTAAGTCTTTGTAAGCAAAGATTTAAAACTACAAAATTGTTTTTTTCCCTTTCTGCTAGAGGAAATGGGGGGATAGGAGGAGAGATTGTGAAGGAGAAGCAGTTAAACATTTCAGTGGAACCTCGTTTAATGTAATTAATCTGTTCTCCAGAATGCTTCTTACAGTGAAAAGTATTTTAACTGAATTTCCCATAGGAATGTATTGAATGCAAGTTCTCATAAGAATGCATTGAAAAAACAAAATACTGTACTTTAACCAAAATGTGGTTCCCATAGGAATGCATTGAAAACCAACTAATCCATTCCAGGGGAAAATCTGTAAAACGAGCCACTATTTTCTATGGATTTAAAAGTCATATTTATATATTCAGGTAGAACCCGACTCAGGGCGGCAAACTGATTTCCTTTTGTTATGCAATTTTTATGTTAACTAAGCCATTTGTTAACCGATGTTACACTGTATTTTGTGCAGTTTACTTAATTTTTACAGAAATTAAATAAATTGCACAAAAAAAGGTCTTTAATGCAAACAACAGAAATTTTGCACAATGCTGGTAGTTCCTGATTTGTTTCTTAGGATTTTAAGGAGCAGAAGCATTAAAAGGTGTGTGTGTGTGTGTGTGTGTGTGTGTGTGTGTGTGTGTGTGTGTGTGTGTGTGTGTGTGTGTGTGTGTGTGTGCGTGCGTGCGTGCGTGCGTGCGTGCGTGCGTGCATGCGTGCGTGCGTGCGTGCGTGTGTGTGTGTGTGTGTGTGTGTTTGTGTGGTTCTGGCTTTGCTCTTCATGTGTGTACATAATGGATATCCATGCACTGTGCTTCTGAGGATGCAAGGATGCTAGTTTTGCATCCACATTTTGGGAAACATGCAGGCACCTCAGACTTTTGGCTTACAGAAGCATGGATGGTAACAGGCTCTTCTTCAAGTGAACAGCTGTACACTAGCTATGAAACCAGTGCTCAACCTGCTCCATGGCTGAGTGCATGAAGGATAGTCTGCTGAAGGGAATAGGTGAGGGTGGGGGAGGAAGCATGCCCCACTTGCCATTTTGTGCACAATTTTTGTTAACAAGATTTTGGCCCCTGGCAATTAAAAACAGAACTCCTTGTCTCAACTCTTACATGAAGACAAGCAATCACAATGGGGCTTTGAAAGTTTCTCATTGAGGTGTCTAATCAAATCCCACAAAATCACTGAAAACAAAGAATTAAATTACTGAGCATTCTTCACATCCCAACTTGCCTACTCATGGGGGTTGAGGAGGGACTGAAACGGTTATCCAGATTTTTCTCAAAGTGAGTAGGGAAGAATCTGCACTCTGACTGATAAGGAGAATCTGCTTGGAAAACAAAGACAATCACCACTTATTGGTTATTGCCCATTTAGCATCTTAACATATTTTATGTTTCCTTTCAAAACAATACCATAGTTTACTATGGAGCTACAATATATCTTGTTTTCTTAGTTATTCCTCTTGCCATTTTGACTGCTACTGTTCAGGATACCTTTCTGTCAACCAACCTGTCGACCCAGTGTGCTCTTTTCTAGAATAATCTCTCACATTTCTCTCTGAGGTTTTCATTTTAATCCTCCACCTCCACCACCCCATTGCAGGCGCACCCCCCAAAAAAGACACCGGTATATGTGGATAACGGCATTGGGCCACATTTATTGATTCATGCCCTAGTCCGAATTATAAATTTCAATTGGTACTCAGCCAATTATAATTCTTAAGGCAACCAGGCCGCAGTAACACTGGTAAGGTTCCTCCCAAAATTGCCAATGTCAATTGGCTACAATGTATCCATTTGTATCAATTTGTTTGTTTACAACAAACAAATTGTTGACCGTAGTCAATAAACTATCTACTGACCCCACCCTCTGACGAGTATCCGTAAAATCACGGGGTGATGCATGCTGAAGAGCTCCTGCCATCACCCCATTGCCTGGTTCGTCGTTGACCGGTCAACGTTAACCAACTTGTACCTATCTAGTGTTGGCCAGTCATTTGCGAACCTGCCGGATACCTGTGGGTCATAAATATTTACCTTACCAGTGCTACCCGCCCATGTGACCAAAGTCAAAAGCAAAGCCCATGTATCAAACCATAGCAACAGTGTGGGATGGGCAAAAAAGCCAGAACCAGGAAGCCAATTGTAGGTTCCAGCCAAAAATTCCCACCCGGCCCCGAAGCGACCAAAATATCACACTGTTCACTAGGGAGGGGGTGGAGGGAAAAACTTCTCCTCTCCGTCGCTTTTCCAAAATGGCAGCTCAGCTGCCTCGTGGCCACCCCTTTTATAGAGGGGTGGCCACGCCCCCTAACTCACCCAGATATCTGAGTCCGGGTGGGGGGCCCCGCAAAGAGCGCGGTGGTCATTTTGGCGCCGCGCTTTCATTGCAGGCGCACCCCCCAAAAAAGGACTCAGACACCGGTATATGTGGATAACGGCATTGGGCCACATTTATTGATTCATGCCCTAGTCCGAATTATAAATTTCAATTGGTACTCAGCCAATTATAATTTTTAAGGCAAGCAGGCCGCAGTAACACTGGTAAGGTTCCTCCCAAAATTGCCAATGGCAATTGGCTACAATGTATCCATTTGTATCCATTTGTTTGTTTACAACAAACAAATTGTTGACCGTAGTCAATAAACTATCGACTGACCCCACCCTCTGACGTGTATCCGTAAAATCACGGGGTGATGCATGCTGAAGAGCTCCTGCCATCACCCCATTGACTGGTTCGTCGTTGACCGGTCAACGTTAACAAACTTGTACCTATCTAGTGTTGGCCAGTCAATTGCGAACCTGCCGGATACCTGTGGGTCATAAATATTTACCTTACCAGTGCTACCCGCCACACGGGGAGGCTTAATAAAGACTCACCGCCCCCGCCCCCCAGACCGTCAGCTCGGTCAACAGGCCTGCTTGCAAATCTTCCAAAAAGAGGTTCATACCTCTAGGCGACAGATGGACCCCATCCCCTGTGTAAAGATCATAATTTTGGAGACTAATGGTGGGGTGTCGGATGACCCGCCCCAAACCCTTGTCAGCAAAGAACCGGGCCACTGCCCTGTTCACCGAGCGACGAGCGCGGTCAAGGGCCTGGAGGTTGATACCCCCCCTGTAAGCGTGACGCGGTATGATGTCCGACCATAGCAGCGTTGTGGCAGGCCACACATAATGTAAATAAGCTAGGTCGCTGCAGATCGTATGTTTTAAGGAAAGGCCAGTGACCTGGCCCAGGTCATTGCCCCCGAGGTGCAGCACCAAGACATCAGGCGGTTCAGCATCCCTGATGGAGAAAAGGAATGGCAACAGTTCCCGCCATAACATTCCACGCTTACCATACCACCTGATACATGCGGATGCACGTAGTCCAAGCTGGGGTCCCCACTCTGTCGCCGCAGCGTACTGCGCTGCCCAGTGCACATAGCTGTGGCCCACCAGCCATACTGCCACCGGTGTGCGGGGACACACAGGGTCTGTAAGATAAAAACGAGACAGGACAGTGATTTATCTGGTACTCATACTTGAAGAGGGCGAACATATAATTCAAAACACTTTGATCCCCACCTCCCCATATGGCATATATCACCCTCAGAGTACCCAAAGGCAGCTGCAGTAGAAGCAGCTCCTATTCTAAAAGAATGGGTGCCGTAACGAGCCCCGGGGAGGCCAACACTGGACAGTGCCTTACCGGTCACCTTCCAAAATTGAAATTTAGTAAGGGGAGACCCATCTTGGTGGCAGAAAAACGGGCCAGGGTGCGTACCACGCATTGCAAGGAACTCTTGTAGGGCACCAACCAGACAGATGTCTGCAATGGAATATCGTAGCAGTCTAACACCACTGCCTACACCGTGCTGATCAACCTTTGAGGAACGTATCCTCAACTGAGCCCACTCATTGGAGACAGAGACATCTTCGAGTTCCAGTGCCCTACGAGCCGCATCCGCCTTAGACAGTAGCACCAGCTCACTGATGCGGAGCGCTCCAAAAAAGGCCACCATGGTAGCCGCATGAAACAGAGCTGCCTCATACCTGTCAAAACACAGGTCATGCCAGCCTCGTGCAAGGTGGGTAAGAACCCCTGGAGAAATAGGGTGGCGATTGTCCGGGCGGCGTCCACGTTCCCGTGTCCACCCCTCCAAAACATGTCGTATACGGAAATCATTAGTGTTGTCAGCAGAGCCCCTCACTTTGGTCATGAATGCCAGTGCTGACAGCCTGGATGCTATGGTGCGGGGAGCTAGGCCCTGACTGTGTAGGTAGACTATAAATCGGAGAACGTGTGTAACTGGAATGGTCCACACCTCAGGCAACCGGAGTTGCACACAAAATTTTTTAAATTGACTGAATGCATGGTGATACGCCTTACGCGTGTGGGGCGCCAGCGACATGCCGATCGCCCGGTTCATCTCTCCTTGCCAAACGTCCAAATCTCATCCGGGAGCGGCGAGGGGAATTCCTCTGTGTCCGGAGCCAAGGCGCGGAACCGGGGGATCTGCAGGCGGGATAAAGCATCAGCAACATCATTATTAATACCTGGTACATGTCTGGCCCTGAAGAGCACATTGAGGCATAGGCTGCGCAACACAAACTGGCGAACTAACTCCATGACCTTGGGTGTTTTAGATGTCTGGGAATTGACAATGTGCACTACCGCAGCATTGTCACACCAGAAATGAACCACTGAATTGGCCCACTCCTCACCCCATAGCATCAAAGCTCCCAGTATCGGGAAGAACTCAAGGAATGTAAGATCACGTAGACGATCCGTGCCCCTCCAGGCTGGAGGCCATCGGCCGTAGGCCCACCTCCCCTCAAAGTAAATCCCATATCCCAGGGACCCCGAGGCATCCGACTGAACCTGGAACCTAGGGGAAACCAAAAGGTCAGATCTCCAAAATGATACCCCGTTGAAGTCCCTCAGGAACTGAAGCCAAACCAACATGTCAGCCCTCATGCCCTTGTTCAGTCGGACCCTATGATAGCGCCTGGATAGGCCAGTCATGGCGTCACATAAGCGTCGAGCAAAAGCTCTGCCAGGCGCAACCACCCTGCAGGCGAAGTTAAGGTGACCATGGAGAACCTGGAGCTCACGAAGTGACACCTTGCGTTTGGCCAGTAAGGCCAAAATCAACGCAGTGATCCGGGTAACCTTATCCATGGGTAACCTGGATGCCTGCGAGACCGTGTCAATTTCAATACCCAGAAATGTGAGCTTAGTTGATGGGCCCTCGGTCTTTTCAGGCGCTAAAGGGACACCGAGTTCCTGCATTAGCATCTGAAATGTGTTGAGGAGACGCGTACACGTGTCCCAGCCCCGTTCACCCCCGAACAAGAAATCATCAAGGTAGTGGGCTACAGACCGGGACCCAGACCTGCGAACAAAGGCCCACTGAAGGAAAGTGCTAAAACGTTCAAATGCTGAACAGGAAATAGAGCAGCCAAAAGGCATGGCTTTATCAACATAAAATTTCCCTTGGAATTTAAAACCCAATAACTCAAAGTCACCCGGGTGCACAGGCAACAAACGGAATGCCGACTTAATGTCACATTTTGCCAGAAGTGCACCCGGGCCACAAGAGTGCACCATGCGCAGGGCCTGGTCAAATGATGTATACATGACCGAACAAAGGTCATCAGGAATGGCATCATTGACTGAATGGCCCGCCGGGTATGACAGATGGTGAATTAAACGAAACTCCCCAGGGGTCTTTTTGGGCACCAACCCTAAAGGGGAAACCTGCAGATTGGGAAAGGGTGGCATAGGAAAGGGGCCAGCAACCCTACCTGCATTAACCTCCTTAGCAATACTTAGGGCGGTCACCTCCTCCCTACCCTTCAGGGAAAGTAAATTAGGGGCATCTTGGGGGCACTGCTCCCCTTTGAATGGGATGTGGAAGCCCCGCTGAAAACCCTCGAGGAGGTACCTAGCATCCTCCCTCCTCGGGTAAGTCGAGAGCCACCGCTCCAACATAGCTACGTTAACTGGGGAGGGGGCCTTTTGAGTGACCAGCTCCATCAGCGGCAGGTCTGCCCGCTCCCTGTCCGCCTCTACCTCTGCCCCGTGACCCACCGGCTCGCGGACACGCAGCGGCGGCGTGGGGGCCAGCGCAAGAGGGACACTCATGTTTGTATCGGCACTGTTTTCTATTGCATACACCATTGGCCGAGAAACTCCAACACAGCAAGCGGGCTGTAACCCCCTGCTCCGCCAGCTGGTGGGGAGCCTGTGTTGGAACAGCTCGCTGGACCGCATGGCCACAATGGTACCTCTCCCCCGGCGCTGGGCGCGTGGGGGTCATGTATAAAAGCCACAGTTTTTGACATGGCTCATCCCACCTCATCTCCGGGTGTAAGGGCACTCTCATTCTAAATTCCTCATCGTAAGCCAACCACGATGGGCCAGGAAAATCCACCATTGCCCTGTAAATATTGTCCAAATATTGGACCATAGGAATGGCCAGGTCAGGCCGAGCCTTGAGATACACCGCCATATAGATGAGATATGTGGGTAACCAGTTGGCCCAGGTGCGTGGTGGCTTGCGACGGCGAGACAGCTCTTTGTCCTTCTCATCCTGCCCCTCTTTCTCTTCCTTGGTGGGTTCCCTGTTCAATAGGGAGAAAATATCGACATACTCCCCCGCCAGATCTTTTCCCTTGTGGCCTGGGCCAAATGATCCCCGAGGGGCAAGGAATACCCGGCCGTCGGCAATGCCGACACCGGCACAGTATTGACACGGGGTATCAGGAGAGGAGCTTGGACCTTCCCTGCGACACTCGGTGCAGCCCCGGGGGTGGAAACCCCCCCGCCCAATGTTATGCCAGTATGGGACCAAGCTGCACCCGGGTAAGCCGGGAACTGATGCCCACCCGCCCCGACATTACGAGGCCATGGCCACTGAAACCTATCCCCGGAAGTGGAATGTGATGTGGGCACATTAGCTTGAACCTGATACTCACTGGGTGCCCCCCCTGGGCCGCCCCCACTGGGGGTTCCGGCCCACGGCGGGCATCGGAGCTCGCGACCGAAATCGAGCTCTGAGGACACATCCGACCACTACCTGTCTGCAGTTCCTGATGTACGGGGAGCTGCGAGACCGCAGCGGGCACAGGCCTGCGCGCCTCCAGCAACTCAACCCAACTGGCCGCCTGCTGGAGAGTGGTGGCTGCCGTGGTAGCAGGCTGGCAAAAGGGGGCCCCAGATGGCAATGAAGCCGCCCCATGGGGTTATCGGTGATCCCTAGGGATGCCTCTAGCGCCGCTACGCGGGCCAGTAATGCATCCACCGTTGCAGATCCCCCTGCATAAAGGGGGCCAGGTGGGCCAGACGGCCCACTGGACAATGGTCCAGGGCCCCCGACTTGAGAGCCAGGCCCCAAATAGGGCCATGCCCAAAACACCGGCCCATGAGGGGCTGGGGGTAAGCCCTGCTGTGCAGCTGCACCAGGCCCTCCCCCATGCTCAAAGCCCATGGCCGGCAATTGCGGGCCGGGGACCGAAGCCCCTGTAGGGCCAGTCTGAGGCTGGAGAGCCGCGGGCCATGGCCTAAGCTGCCCCATCCCACCGGTCCCGGTGGGTGCCTCCGGTACGGAGTCCTGTTGGGGGGGCGCAGTCGCGGTCCTCCGACCCGACTGCTGCCTCCTGTTTGGGCAAGTCTGAGTCGCCATAGCCTTCTTCTTAGGAGGCATAATGAAAGCACGATCCCTTTCCAGGGATCGGAAACCCGATGGCTGGGAAGCCGAATATTAAGAAGCAAAGATCCCGCTAAAGCTCTGCAGCCAAGAACGGCTCTCTAAAAGAAACGAAGAGCGACGGAGAAAACTTCACCTCTCCGTCGCTTTTCCAAAATGGCAGCTCGGCTGCCTCGTGGCCACCCCTTTTATAGAGGGATGGCCACGCCCCCTAACTCACCCGGATGTCTGAGTCCAGGTGGGGGGGGCCCGCAAAGAGCGCGGCGGCCATTTTGGCGCCGCGCTTTCATTCTGTGAGTGCTGAATATTCCCTATATTCAGTTGGATGTTTCAGAGTTTTCTCTTTGTGCGGACTTCTGAAAGTTTATGTATGTAACTTTAAACAAGTGTTCACTTGAGGTCTGCTGAGGTGTCCTTCCTGTGCATGGGTGGTGTTGCCTTATCTCCATAGAGGTACAGTAGATTGCACTACGAACCTCCTGGGCTACACTTGCCCTAGCTGAAGGCTTGTTTAATTTATGGTTCAATATGTGAAATTCATTATGGAAACTGCCCTTGCAAGTAAAGAGCCCTACTGTTATGAATGGGTGAACAGCTTTGGTAGGCCTGGAGGGCAATTTTCTGCCCTTGAGGCTTTATGGGGCAATCAAACTGCTGACCTTCCACCTTCCAGTCAGCCGCTCAAGTGGTTAAGATGCTGAACTCGCTGACTAGAAGGTTGGAGTTCAATTCCCGGGTACTGCATGATGGAGTGAGCTCCCGTCTCTGTCCTAGCTCCTGCCAACCTAGCAGTTTGAAAGCAAGAAATTGCATGTAGATAAATAGGGACCACTTAGGTGGGAAGGTAAACAGCATTCCATGCACTCTGGTGTTGAGGCATGCTTGTCACATGTCCACAGAAACTTCTGCAGACAGCGCTGGCTCTTTGGCTATAAACAGAGATGAGCACTGAACCCTAGAGTCAGATACAACTGACTTTTGAACAAGGGTGATCTTTACCTATACAAAGAGAATGTGTTTCACACCATGGGCCAGTGGCTTGTGCCATTCAGATTTTTTTAAAAAAATCTAAAAGTTTATATTTAGCTAATTTTAAAACATGGGAATACATACAGCTACTTCTTTAAACTTACAAATAGTGTGGCAATTACTTTGTAGGATCATCAAACTATAATTTCAACCAATTTCCTCTCAACTAGTTTGCCAGTATCTCAAGCCATAGGATCATAAGTGAATGTACTTCTAAGTGGATCAAGCTTGGTTGCTGGTCAAAGTAAGTCATTTTTGGGTGCCACTTTAATTCACTTTTCTGTGGGTTGGAATTATTCATTCAGATTATTTAATCATTCAGAGGTGGGATTTCTTATCAGGAAGAAAGCCTACGAAAAAACCTTCTGGCTTGAAATTTGTGCTTACCCCTCAGAAATAAACTTTTCCCCCAAGCTCTGCTTCTGAAGCCAATAAGATGCTGTGACTGTTTTCAGGAACCTGCAGGAAAATAAATCAAAGAATCCTAGTGATGTATATCTGGGTGGCTCATCCTGCCCCCACTCCTTCCTTCTCTGTCTCTTTCCTGTTTCTGTTAGAACGATTAAACCCCTAAGAATGACACTGTAATTGTGGATGCATTCCTACGCATTATGAAACTTGTGCCTGTCAATTGCCTCTTTATGCTGCTCAGCAGAAGCCGGATGTTTGCAGTGGAGGGCAGCTGTCGTTCAATATCCAGCTAACAGCTGATAGACTGGCAGTGTTACATGGGGGAGGGGGACAGAGCAAGCCAGAGCCTGGGAAAGGTTTGGTGGCTGAATGCTCTCCATGGCCACTGATAATTAACTTGCTACATGCAAGATTATGAACAAAGCCAGGGATGGAGATAGCACAACTCATCCTGTTTTTCAGAAGTCTCTAGAAATTAGGAAGGACTGCTCTTCCAAACAAAAACAAAACAAAACAGGGAGGAGAAAGAAACTGCAAAGAAATGTATGCATGATCTTGTCTTCCCGAAGAGGAGAACATTCCAAGAGTAGAACAGCTCTGAAAAAATCATATAAACATCCACTTTGTTCTGTTTCTCCTGCTAGCCTGAATGAATCACATTAGGTTAAGGGAAAGGTCACCCTTGTTCAAAAACCAGTCATATCCGACTCTAGGGTTCAGTGCTCACGTCTGATTTTAGCCAAAGAGCCAGTGCTTCCTGCATCTGCTGACGTTTCCGTGGACATGCGGCAGGCATGACTAGACACCAGAGTGCACAGGACACTATTTACCTTCCCACTGAAGTGGAACCTATTCATCTACTTGCAATTTCTTGCTTTCAAACTGCAAGGTTGGCAGGAGCTGGGGCAGAGACAGGCACTCACTCCGTCATGCAGCACTCGGATCTCGAACTGCTGACCTGCTGACCTTCCAGTCATCAAGTTCAGTGTCTAACCCACTAAACCACCACAGTCCCTTATGGAATCACATTAGCAGCTACATTATTCTATTTTGTTTGTGGAATTGTTGTTGTTCAGTCGCACAGTCGACTCCGACCCTTTGCGACCCCATGGACCGTTTTCCTCCATGCGCCTCTGACCTTCACCATCCCCCTCAGCCCTCCCAGCTCTGTGCCCATTGTGTCTACAATACCATCTAGCCATCTCATCCTTGGCCTCCCCCTTCTTCTTTTGCCCTCCACCTTTCCCAACATCAATGCCTTCTCAAGTGAATCCTCCCTTCTCATTTGATGTCCAAAGTATTTTAGCTTCATCTTTACTATTTGACCTTCCAATGAGCAGTCAGGGTTAATTTCTTCTAAGATTGACCTATTTGTTCTCCTCGCTGTCCAGGGGACTCTCAAAACCCTCCTCCAACACCACATTTCAAAGGCATCTATTCTTCTGCGTTCAGCCTTCCTAATTGTCCAGCTCTCACATCCACACATTACTACTGGGAAAACCATTGCCTTGACTATTCTAATTTTTGTTTGCAATGTGATGTCTCTGCTTTTCACTATGTTCCCCAGGTTTCTCATTGCTTGTCTCCCAAGAATCAGTCGCCTTTTTATTTCATGGCTACAATCCCCATCTGCAGTGATCTTTGATCCTAAGAAAGTAAAATCTGTCACTGCTTCTACCTCTTCCCCGTCTATTTTCCAGGAACTGATTGGGCCTGTTGCCATTATCTTGGTTTTCTTGATATTGAGTCTCAAGCCAGCTTTTGCACTCTCCTCCTTCAGCCCAATCAAGAGATTCTTTAGGTCTTCCTCACTTTCTGCCATTAGGGTGGTATCGTCTGCATATCTCAGATTATTGATGTTTCTCCCAGCAATTTTAATCCCATATTGTGATTCCTCCATCCCTGCACTGCGCATTATGTGCTCTGTGTATAGGTTGAATAAGCATGGTGACAAAATGCAGCCCTGTATTACTCCTTTTCCTGTTCCAAACCACTCTGTTATTCCATGTTCTGTCCTAACTGTTGCTTCTTGGTTCATGTACAGATTTCTCAGGAGGCATATGAGGTGCTCTGGTATTCCTTTAGTGTATGGGACCAAGGACACCAGGACAGCCTAAGAGCTGGCTTAACACAACTTTATTACATGCTGGTCAGAGGGAACATGAGGTAATGGCGGATGAACAGCTCAATATATACAGTGGCTATACATTTGAATGTGGCTCCTCGACAGTCCATTGGCTACTGTCCGCGTGACGTCATTGCGGGTCACGCCCTTCTTGTCCAGGTGAAGGTAGTGGCGGGAATCTTCCCGCGCTGTTGTTCTAGGTGAGTCTTGGACCAATGAGCTTGGACGCTCGCTACTGCCACCTAGTGGTCACTAGCTCGCGTCCTATTAAGATTACAGTGATGCAGCTGGAGGTTACAATGTTACACATAGAATAGGTTACATTGGATACACATGGATAGGTACATTGTTTAAAGGCACAGGCTTTAGAACACAACATCCCTTCCCCCTAGGATGAGACGAAGTCTCTTAACCAAGATGGTTTATTGCACTCGCGTTTGGGCCGCGATGTGGGTTGGCCCACCCGGGGGCCGCTCCTGCTTCCTTGTTCCCTGGACCCTTGTCCTGTAATGGGAGAGGGAGACTTGTTAGAGGCTTGCTACGGTTTTGCAGCTTTAGGGGAAAGGGTAGATTCCGTTGTGGTTGAACCGGGGGCACCAGGGGCTAACGTAAAACCCCTCTTCTCGCTTGGATGGGTGGGGGACCACTCCGAAACCCCCCCCCCCGGCTCTGAAAATCAAAATCAAACTCTGTTGGGGGATCCCGCGGGATATCTACGAGGACAAATTCCTTCTCCTCCCCCCTTGGTGGGGACTCTGGACCCCCCTCCCCTCCCCCTTGGGCTAAACGGGTGGGGGAGAACCCTAACGCTGAATTTGTGTTCGCGCCGTCGGCGCCCTGACTTCCTGGGACCTGGCTCCGGAGCTGGTCCGCGTGTCGCCGCCAAAGTAGACCTGTGTTGGTCTCCACGCGGTATGATATGGGACCGGTCTGTTCCACGACCACCCCCGGAACCCAGGTTGGCCCCGCGCTGGCGTAGTTCCTGCAATGCACCGGGGCACCCACGCTGAAACTCTTGGTGGCTTCTAACCCTATGTTCCTCCCCTTGTCCTCAACTCTCATGGGATCTAGTCTAGTGAGTATGGTGGTCAGCTTCCTGTGCATTAAAAGCTCCGCAGGGGAGTAGCCTGATGCTAGCGGGGTCACCCTGTACCCTAGCAGAAACTGACACACTTGCAGGTTGAGGTCCCCGGGGCCCATGCGCCGCAGCACGTCCTTCGTGGTGCGTACGAGGCGCTCCACTTGGCCATTGGTGGCCGGATGGAAAGGGGTGGAGGTGATGTGCCGGATGGCGTTAATCTCTGTGAACGCCCTGAACTCAGCGGACGTGAAGCAACTAGCGTTATCGCTAATTAGAGTGTCGGGTATGCCGAACGTGGAAAAAATTCTCCGCAAATGCTTAATTGTCGCGGCCGAGGAGGTGCTTGTGACTGGGATGACCTCCATCCACTTAGAGAAAGCGTCCACAACAAGGAGAAACAGAGTTCCTCGGAACGGGCCCACGAAATCTATGTGTATCCGGGACCACGGCCCCTTAGCCGCGTCCCACTCCCTGTGGGGAAGACGGGCCTCCTCTGGTCTGGAGCATTGGCAACTCTCACAAGTGCCGACCATGTGCTCGATGTCGGCGTCTAACTGGGGCCACCAAAAGTAGCTTCGGGCCAGCGCTTTGGAGCGCACAATTCCGGGGTGACTGACGTGCAGCAGTTTAAGCACCCGCGGCCGAAGGGATGTGGAAATTACCACCCACTGCCCCACAAGAGACACCCCCTCTCTAGGGACAGTTCCAGCTTTTTCCTAAAAAATGGGGCGAATTCCTCTGCTGGGGAAGACGCCGGCCACCCTTTCTGTACCCAGGAGCAAACCGCCGCCAACGTCTTGTCCTTCCTTGTCGCTGTGGCAATGTCGGCAGGCACTACGGGGGGCGAATCCAGCACCTCTATCATGAGAACCTGTTGGTCTCGCTCCCCCTTGCTCACCTGGCTGGGCGTCAGGGGGAGGGGGGACCTCGATAGAGCATCCGCATGGCTGATCTCTTTCCCGGGCCGGTACACCAACGCGTGCTGGTAGGCGTTGAGAAAAATGGCCCACCTAAGCATTCTCGGGGACAGGATCTGTGGCGTGGGCTTATCTGCGGTAAAAATGCCTAGTAGGAGCTTGTGGTCGGTCACAATGGTGAAAGGGCGGCCATATAGAAAATCGTGAAATTTTTTGGTCCCCGCAACTATCGCCAGCGCCTCCCTGTCTGTCTGGGCGTAGTTTCTCTCCGCTTGGGACAGGGACCTGGAGTAAAACGCTATTGGGGCCTCCCTCCCGTTTTCCAACACGTGGCATAACACTGCCCCCACCCCCACCGGGGATGCATCACAGATCAGTACCACCGGCCGTTTGGGGTCGAAATGGGTCAGAATGGCGTCAGACGCCAGGAGTTGTTTCAGTTCCGTGAATGCCCTCTCCTGGTCATCGCCCCACTTCCATGCCGCATCTTTCTTGAGCAACTTGTGAAGCGGCTCAGCCACCGCAGCCTTCCGTGGAAGGAAGGAGTGGTAGAAATTTAAGAGCCCTAGGAACGACTGCAACTCGGGCTTGGATGTGGGGCGAGGAGCTTTCTTGATGGCGGCCACCTTGGATTTGGACGGTTTGATCCCCTCGGGTGTTACTCGGAACCCTAAGAACTCAACCTCCTTCGCGAAGAAGACGCATTTGTCTTTTCGCAACCTCAACCCCGCCTGTTTGAACGCCGCCAGGACCTTGTTTAGCCTTTCAGCCAACTCAACCTCACTCCCCCCCGTTATCAATACGTCATCAAAATATGGTAAAACGCCGTCCAGCCCTTTGAGGAGGCGTTCCACGAGCGACTGGAAAATTCCAGGCGCCGAGTTCACGCCGAATTGGAGGCGCGTCACCTGGAACGCCCCCTTATGCGTGATTATGGTCTGTGCAGCAGCTGCGGCAGGGGTTACCATGAGTTGCTGATAGGCCTGTGCCAGGTCGAGCTTAGCGAAACACTTTCCCCCATGTAACCTGGCTAGCAAATGGCTGACCACCGGCACCGGGTACGCATTAGGGAGGATTGCCTTATTAATGGTGCACTTATAATCGGCGCAAATGCGAACCTCCCCATTGGCCTTCAATGCTGTGACAATTGGAGTTTCCCACTCCGCGGAATCAACAGGAACAAGAATCCCCTGGCCCACTAATTTGTCCAGTTCCGCCTCTATTTTGTCCTTGAGTGCAAAAGGCACCCGGCGCGGTTTGAGTCTGATTGGGCGGACCTCCGGGTCCAGGTCGAACGTTACTGGGGGTCCATTGAATTTCCCAAGTCCCTTCTTGAAGACTTCGGGGTGCGCGTCGCACACCTCCTGTATCGGGTCAGACCCAACGGCGCGCACCCCCCCAATGAACAGACCCAGGGGCTGAAACCATTGAGTCCCGAGGAGGCTACAAGTACCTCCCTTAAGAACGACTAGGGGGAGTTCCGCGGCGTGTCGCTTGTACTGAACCTGGAAATTCCCAACCCCCAACACCGGGATACTGTTCCCTTGCACGTCCCAAAGCGTGGACCTCAACGCTTTGAGCTTGGGCCGTACGCGGGGGGCAATTCTCAAAAACTCCCTCTGGGAAATGATTGAGTAAGAGGAGCCAGAGTCAATCTCCATCCTAACAGGGGCCCCTTGCACCAGTACCTCAACAAAGTAACGGGGGTGTCCCATGGACACGCTGAAAACCGGGGCGTCGTCGTCGCTGTCGTCGGAGATGCGGCCCACGCCGTCCTGCTTCCTAATGGGCCGGGCGCCATCCTTTAGTCTCGTTGAGCGGTCTGGCCTCGCTGGGCGGTCAGGCGAGCTCCTCCGGTCCCTCGCTGGGCGGTCGGGCGAGCTCCTCCGGTCCTTGCGCCGTTGTCTGCAGACTTTGGCTATGTGCCCGCGTCGCCCGCAGTTGTGGCACTCGGCCTTTCTGAACGGGCACCTGGCACGGTCGTGAGCCGCCCCGCAGCCGTCGCAACGCCGGCCCTCCTTCCGGACCCTTTGGACGTCCTCGTCGTCGCTGCTTTCGGCGGACGATTTCGAAATTCGCCGGGCTGCGTGCACCGAACTCTCTGCTTTGTCGGCCTTCGGCCGCCAGTCCTGGAGCTCTTGCACCCCGGCCTTCGTGGCTTCCGCGGCCTGTGCCGCTTTCAGGACCTCCTGCAACATGGGGGGCGGCTCCTGATTCATTAGCGTGCGCTGAATCTCGGCGTCCTTCAGGCCGCATAGCACGCAGTCCCTGAGGGTGACTTCCAAATTCTCCCATTTGCATGGGCCGGCAGCCAGGCGCAGGGCCGGTACGAAAGCAGCGACCGACTCACCAGGCGCTTGGACTCGCCTCCAAAACGCGCTCCGTGCGGGAAACATCGCTACCGAGGGCCGGAAATGGTCTCGCAGCACCGTCAGGAGCTCCTTTGCCTTGAATTCAGCCGCCTTTTTGGGTGCGATGAGGTCAATCAATACCCTCTTGCCGTCATGCCCGAGCATTCTGGTGAGGATGGCTCTCTTCTTTGCCTCGTCCGTCACCTCGAACTCCACCAGCACGCCTTGGAAGTCCATTTCGAAGAGTTCGCAATCTTACGGTTTCTTGATGTCGAAACCGGCGTATGTCTTGGTCCCGTGGGCCGCCATTATCCCACCTTCGTCGCCAATTTAGTGTATGGGACCAAGGACACCAGGACAGCCGAAGAGCTGGCTTAACACAACTTTATTACATGCTGGTCAGAGGGAACATGAGGTAATGGCGGATGAACAGCTCAATATATACAGTGGCTATACATTTGAATGTGGCTCCTCGACAGTCCATTGGCTACTGTCCGCGTGACGTCATTGCGGGTCACGCCCTTCTTGTCCAGGTGAAGGTAGTGGCGGGAATCTTCCCGCGCTGTTGTTCTAGGTGAGTCTTGGACCAATGAGCTTGGACGCTCGCTACTGCCACCTAGTGGTCACTAGCTCGCGTCCTATTAAGGTTACAGTGATGCAGCTGGAGGTTACAATGTTACACATAGAATAGGTTACATTGGATACACATGGATAGGTACATTGTTTAAAGGCACAGGCTTTAGAACACAACAATTCCCATCTCTTTAATTACTTGCCACATCATGTTGTGGTCCACACAGTCAAATGCCTTAGTGTAGTCAATAAAACAAAAGTAAACTTGTTTCTGGTATTTAATTTAATTTAATTTAATTTAATTTAATTTAATTTTCACGCTTATATACCGCTCACTCAGGCGAACCCGACTCAGGGCGGTTTACATAGCGGACAATAAATACAAAAATACAATATCACAATATACAATGAATACAGTAAAAAACAATTATCAAAAGTACAATTACAAAAATCTCTGTCCACAAATATAACCACAAAATATATACTACAGTCTGCACTTACATGTGCACTACAAGGGAGCTCAGGTGCTCGCTGTCCCCCCGCGGCAAATGCCAGACTGGAGGGAGGCAGGGCCGGTTGCCGCAGGTGGCTCCCATCCTGGGCCGATGGCGGGGGCCCAGGAGAGCTGCAGTGCGGCGTCCCGGCAGCGTCCCGGCTGTGGCGCGGCGTTTTTTCATCCCTCCGGTCGAGGCAGGGCCGGAGGGAGGCGGGGCCGGTTGCCACAGGTGGCTCCCATCCTGGGCCGATGGCGGGGGCCCAGGAGAGCTGCAGTGCGGCGTCCCGGCTGCGGCGCAGCGTTTTTTCATCCCTCCGGTCGAGGCAGGGCCGGAGGGAGGTGGGGCCGGTTGCCCCAGGTGGCTCCCATCCTGGGCCGATGGCGGGGGCCCAGGAGAGCTGCGGTGCGGCGTCCCGGCTGCGGCGCGGCGTCTTTTCATCCCTCCGGTCAAGGCAGGGCCGGAGGGAGGCGGGGCCGGTTGCCGCAGGTGGCTCCCATCCTGGGCCGATGGCGGGGGCCCAGGAGAGCTGCAGTGCGGCGTCCCGGCTGCGGCGCGGCGTCTTTTCATCCCTCCGGTCAAGGCAGGGCCGGAGGGAGGCGGGGCCGGTTGCCGCAGGTGGCTCCCATCCTGGGCCGATGGCGGGGGCCCAGGAGAGCTGCAGTGCGGCGTCCCGGCAGCGTCCCGGCTGCGGCGCGGCGTTTTTTCATCCCTCCGGTCGAGGCAGGGCCGGAGGGAGGCGGGGCCGGTTGCCGCAGGTGGCTCCCATCCTGGGCCGATGGCGGGGGCCCAGGAGAGCTGCAGTGCGGCGTCCCGGCTGCGGCGCGGCGTTTTTTCATCCCTCCGGTCGAGGCAGGGCCGGAGGGAGGCGGGGCCGGTTGCCGCAGGTGGCTCCCATCCTGGGCCGATGGCGGGGGCCCAGGAGAGCTGCAGTGCTCTATTCCTTTGTTTTCTCCATGATCCACCGTATGTTGGCGATGTGGTCTCTAGTCCCCCTGCCTCTTCTGAAACCAGCCTGCACCTCTGATAATTCTCTCTCCACATGCTGCTGAAGTCTATCCTGTATTATCTTGAGCATCACCTTGCTGGCATGTGGGATGAGCGCGATTGTTCGATAATTTGAACATCCTTTGGCATTGCCCTTTTTTGGGATTGGGACGTATACTAATCTTTTCCAATCCTGTGGCCACTGTTTTGTTTTCCAAATCTGCTGACATATTGAATGCAGTAATTTGACGCCATCATCTTTTAGCGCTTTGAAAAATTCAACTGGGATACCATCATCTCCACTAGCTTTGTTGTTTGCAGTGCTCTTTAGGGCCTTTATGACTTCGCTCTCCAGGATGTCTGGCTCAAGTTCAATTTCTTCATCATTGTGATTATCAGGAGTGTTGAGGTCCTTTTTGTAAAGTTCCTCTGTGTACTCTTTCCATCTTTTCTTAATTTCTTCTGCATCAGCTAGCTCCTTTCCGTCTTTGTCCCTTATCATGGTCATTTTTGCTTTAAATGTTCCCTTGATTTCCCCGATTTTTTTTTGAAAAGATCTCTGGTTCTGCCTCTTTTGTTGTTTTCCTCCATTTCTCTGCACTGTTCTTTTAGGTAGTTTTCCTTATCTCTCCTTGCTTTTCTTTGAAATTCTGTGTTGAAATGGTTGTAGTTTTTCCTTTCTCCTTTGACTTTTGCGTTCCTTCTTTCCTCTGCTATTTTAAGAGCCTCATCAGACAACCACTTTGCTTTCTTACTCTTCTGTTCTTTTGGTATGGTTTTCTTTGCTGCTTCCTGCATGATGTCCCTCATCTCCGTCCATAATTCTTCTGTTTGTGGAATAGAAGGAGGGCTTCTATCATATGCTCTTGTATATTCCAAAGATCTACCCGTACACAAGTCAGAATGGGGCTCTTCCCTTTTCTTAGCAGACCAAACTATGAGTTAAAAGGAGGGGAAAATTGGTCTGAAAGGAATAAATATTGTTAATATTCCTTCCCATGAGGTTTCTTCTCTATATTCTCACAGCATTAAGCAAAAGAAACAAACTGTATCTCAATATAGTCTTCAAAGAAGTAGCTGTGTTAACTTTCCCTAGCACTGTGATGGCGAACCTTGGTACTCCAGATGTTCTTACATAAGAACATAAGAACAGCCTTGCTGGAACAGGCCACAGCCCATCCAGTCCAGCATTCTGTCTCACACAGTGGCTCACCATTTCCTTCAGGGTATTCCCAAGCAGATGCCTTCACCTGCTTAGGATTCCCTGGAAATGATATTGAGAGATATCCTGCCTATCTCTCCAACCCGGAGGTTGTCCTTAAGTATCCATAATTATAGCCATTGATACTCTTGTCCTCCATGAACTTGTCTAATCCTTTCTTAAAGCTGTCAAGACTGACAGCTGTCACCACTTCTTCTGGCAGGGAGTTCCATAGACCAGTAATCCTCTGGGGGGAAAAGTACTTTCTCTTATTTGTTTGAGAACTAGTACCCAAAAGTTTCATGGAGTGTCCCCTAGTTCTAGTGTTATGCGATAGGGAAAACAGTTTTTCCTTATCTACTTTGTCCACACCGTGCATGATTTTATAAACTTCAATCAGGTCACCTCTTAGACGTCATCGTTCAAGAGTGAAGAGGCCCAACCGTTGCAGCCTCAGATGGTAAGGAAGGTGTTCCAGTCCCCTAATCATTCTGGTTGCCCTCCTCTGCACTTTTTCCAGCTCCATAATATCCTTCTGGAGGTATGGCGACCAGAACTGTACACAGTATTCCAGATGGGGCCTCACCATAGATTTATAAAGAGGCAAAATGACACTTGCTGACTTATTTTCTATACCCTTCCTAATGATCCCTAGCATTGAGTTTGCTTTTTTCACTGCTGAGGCACACTGGGTTGACACCTTCATTGAGTTGTTCACCAGGACACCAAGATCCCTTTCCTGGTTTGTCGCAGAGAGTTCAGACTCCATCAGTTTATAAATGTAATTGGGGTTCTTTGCCCCAACATGCATCACTCTGCACTTACTAATGTTGAAACTCATTTGCCACTGTTTTGCCCACTCCCCCAGTGTCAAGAGATCCCTCTGGAGCTCCTCACAATCTCTCACAGTTTTCACTACCCTGTATAATTTAGTGTTGTCAGCAAATTTGGCTACCTTGCTTTTTACTCCTACCTCTAGATCATTTATGAAGAGGTTGAAAAGCAGGGGTCCCAGTACTGAACCTTGGGGGACCCCACTCTTTACTTCCCTCCACTTGGAGAAGTGTCCATTTAGTGCTACCCTCTGTTTCCTGTCCCTTAGCCAGTTGCTGATCCAGGACAAGACCTGTCCCTTTTTTCCATGACTGGTAAGTTTATTCAAGAGCCTTTGGTGTGGGACCTTGTCAAAAGCCTTCTGAAAGTCCAGATAAACAATGTCAACTGGATCCCCCTTATCCACATGCTTGTTGACACTCTCAAAAAATTCCAACAGATTAGTGAGACATGATTTGCCCTTGCAAAAGCCATGTTGGCTCTCCTTTAGCAGCGCCTTCTCTTCTATGTGCCTATTAATTCTATCTTTTAGGATGGTTTCCATCACTTTACCTGGGACACATGTCAAACTGACAGGTCGGTAATTTCCTGGATCACCCCTGGATCCTTTTTTGAAAATTGGTGTTACATTTGCTACCTTCCAGTCATCAGGCATAAAGCCTGATTTGAGGGAAAGATTATATATTTTGGCTAGGAGATCAGCAATTTCATCTTTAAGTTCCCTGAGAACTCGTGGATGGATGCCATCTGGTCCTGGTGATTTGTTAGTGTTTAGTTTAACAAGACATGCAAGGACCTCCTCCCTGGTTATTTCTATCTGGCTTAATTCTTCGGTTTCCCTCCCTACGAAGATAGGCTCTGTTTTGGACATATGGCCTCTGTCTTCTTCAGTGAATACTGAAGCAAAGAATTCATTGAGTCTCTCTGCAATCTCTGTTTCCTCTTTAATAACCCCTTGCCTTCCATTGTCATCTAATGGTCCAATGGCCTTCCTAGTTGGGGTCTTACTTCTAATGTACTTAAAGAAGTCTTTGTTATTTCTCTGAGTATTTTTAGCTATACGCTCCTCAAAGTCTTGCTTTGCTTTCCTGATTGTTGCCTTGCATTTGTTCTGCCAGAATTTATGTTTCTGCCTGCTGTCCTCATTCGGACAAGCCTTCCATCTTCTAAATGAGCTTTTCTTGCTCTTGATCACTTCCCAAACAGCTCCTGTAAGCCACATTGGAGTCCTCTTGGACCTGGCAGTGCCCTTTTTCCTTTTGGGTATGCATTCCAATTGAGCCTCTGTTATTGTTTTTGTAAACAGCCTCCATGCCTCTTGGAGTGTTTGGACTCTCTCAATTTTCCCTTTCAGCTTCTTTTTTTACTAGTTTCCTCAACTTTGGGAAATTTCCTTTTTGAAAATTTAAGGTCTCTGTGTTAGATTTTATCAGTGACTTGCGGTCTATGATCAAGTTAAACATAATTGAGTTGTGGTCACTGTTCCCTATTGGATCAGTCACATTAACATCTTGCACCAGATCCTGAGTATTACTCAGGATCAAGTCAAGGATTCTTGTACCTCTAGTTGGGTCTTCAACCATCTGTCCCAGGGAACAATTATTTAGCATATCTAGGAACTTTATCTCTTTATCATGTGCTGAACAACAGTTCACCCAGTCTATGTGAGGGTGATTGAAGTCCCCCATTATAACCAGGCTTTCCTTCTTGGATGCCTCCTTTACAACATTCTCCAACTGCCAGTCTCCCTCAAGAGTTTGGGTCGGAGGCCGATAGTATATGCCTACTGTTAGACCATCCTTGTGGCCTGGTACTCTTACCCACAGAGCTTCTAATGGTGACTCCAAATCACCTAGATATTTCAATTCATACGATTTTATCACTTCGTTGACATACAAGGCCACACCACCTCCCATTTGCCCCTTCCTATCCTTCCTGTACAGTTTGTAGCCTGGGATAACTGTATCCCATTGGTTATCATCCGTCCACCAGGTTTCAGTGATACCAATAATATCAATATTCTTATCTATTGCTAAGTATTCCAGCTCCCCTATTTTGTTCCGGAGGCTTCTGGCATTTGTATACAAGCATTTATATATGCTTTTCTGACACAGTTTTTTTGTGTCCAGTTGCATTGTTAGACTGCCTCTTGCATCCTTCTGCTAGAATGCTAGTGACTAGCTCCTCGCTCTGCTCAGTAATTTTTGCATCCTCCTCACTACTCAAGTACACACTTTCCCGAACCGGATGCTGCCCAGCTCCTGTTGGCTTTCCCCCAGTTATCAGTTTAAAAGCTGCTCTGCAGCCTTTTTGATGTTGAGTGCCAGCAATCTGGTCCCATCATGGTTCAAATGCAACCCATCCCTCCTGAACAGATTTGGCTTGTCCCAAAATGTTCTCCAGTTCCTGACAAATCTGAAACCCTCCTCTCGACACCACCGCCTCATCCACGCATTGAGGCTTCTGAGCTCTGCCTGCCTGGTAGGTCCTGCGCGAGGGACAGGCAGCACTTCTGAAAATGCTACCTTGGAAGTCCGGGACTTCAATCTTCTTCCTAACAACCTGAATTTGGCTTCCAGGACAGACCGCTTGGCCTTCCCAACATCATTGGTACCAACATGTACCATGACAACTGGCTCGTTCCCAGTTCTCTCTAACAATCTATCTAGATTTCTTGTGATGTCTGCAACTTTTGCACCTGGCAGGCAAGTCACCATACGGTTATCATGTGCATCACAAATCCATTTCTCTGTATTTCTAATTATTGAATCGCCTAGTACAAGGAGCCTCTCTCCTGCAATCTGTTCATCTACATGCACCTCATCAACCATATTAAGGGAGAGAACCTCAGTTTGTTCCTGTTGTTTATCTTCATGGATCTCATCAAGTGTGATGAAGGAGAGATCATCAGGTGGAACCAGTTGTTCCTCTGTGTGTTCCTCATCAGGTGTGATAAGGGAAAGAGCCTCAAATTTATTCTGTAATTTCAGACTCTCAGAGTGATCCCCTACTCTTCTCCTCCTTTGAGTCACATTCCTCCAAACATCTCCCTCCTGAGTTAGTGAAGGGCCTTCTCCCTCAGAACTGTGCCCTGTCTCTTCTTTGTCCAGCATAGTCTGCTCCGCTCTGTCCAAGAACAGCTCAAGCTCCTTAATTTATTGATGGTTAGATATGCGGGCCTCTAGCTGCTGGACCTTCTCTTCTAGTAGTGCAACCAGCTTGCACTTGTTGCAAGTGTAGTTCTCCATATGCTTTGGCAAGAACACAAACATGGCACAAGTATTGCAGGTAGCTACAACTGTTCCCTCAGAATCCATTTTAACAAGTGCAGTATTCTGGGCCTCAAAAATGTACACGTTTACTACCTTTCTACCTAGTAAGACTATATTCTTCCTTTGTTACTAGTTTGCAATCTCGCGTGCCAACTGCAAATCTCACTTCCTTTGTTTGGCTCTCCTCAGCAGCAGCTCTGCTTAAGAGCACATGCAGAGTCAAAAGGACTGACCCTGAAAGAGCTCAGAGCTTTTAAAGGCTAGTGTGGCTCCGCCCCTATGAGTCACAGTTCAGGGAAGGGCCTGGTGTGGCTCTGCCCCCCTGCTTCTGGAAGCTTCTAACTACTTTCTCTGTTTGAACAGAGGTGGCTCTCAGCAGTTTAAATTATCAATTTAAATTAGTGGAGGCCTCTAAAGCAGCTCTACTCCAACTGCAAAACTTACCTGTGCTCACTTCCTTTGTTTGGCTCTCCTCAACATGCAGAGTCATAAGCAATTAACTGCAACAATTTTGATTGTTTATATATCCTTTTCAGCAAATCATTTTACACTTGCTATGAGGTGTAAAGGCAGCAGGAGGTTCATTCTAGGGTCAACTCTTAAAGCAGCTTTTGATTTATTCCTAGGTCAGCATCTACTTCTTTTTATTTTATGTCTAGGCCAGACATGAAACTGCCAAAATGAAGCCACTTTTTGGTGAGTTCATTCTGCAGTTCCTTTTGCCGGACCTAGTGTGAGAAAGGTTAGCCAGAACAAAGTGACTGTTGCCCAGGTATGCCAGATTGTGGTTCAAAAATACACAATTTTTGAGGAGGCTGTTTCTGTGTACCCCAGCATCTACTCAGGTGAAGACACTAGCTTTGTTCTTGCCCCCCCCCATACTTTGGCAACACATGACTGGCCCCAATAACATCACCTACAACATCAGAGTTTCCTTTCCTTGTTCAATCAACATACAAGTAATGCCCATCACTTACCTCCCATGGAACCATCTCCAACCAAATGCAAAATATTTGCAACCAATGGAAGTGTAAAGCTTTACAAAAGGGCGAGTCAGACATTCTTTACTTCTTAAGGCAGCTCTGCTTCTAAATATGAAGCTTCTGTCTCACATAATTCCATATTTTATTTATTTATTTACCAAATGATGAACTTCAGTTGTCTACCTTAATGATGATATATACAGTGAGCATAAATTGTACATCTCAAATTCCTAACTAGAGTTACACATCTAGGTTTGAAAGCCATTGAAGGGCTTAATCTGTGGCACTATGCAAATCCTCCAACATGTCTCTAAACATGCGCAAGGGGCACATAAATATAATGTGGTCCATGGTTTGGTCTTCTTCTCCACGGTCACACTGGGGAGAGGACTTCCATCCCCATGTGAACAGAGTGGCTCCGCGTCTACCACAGACGGTCCTCACTGTGTTCAGCATCCTCCACTGCTGTCTTGGAAGGGGAAATCTGGCTGGCCACTCGCAGGGATTCTTGACTATGTAGTGGTGGGGAATCAGGGATAGATGTTGCCAGAGTTCCATCCAGGCATCTGAGATATTGAAACGGTTATTCTGTAGGTTATTCTGTATTCTGAAAACCAGTTAATCCATTCTGGAAAAAATTATGTACACCGAGCCACTATTTTCTATGGCCTCTGTGCCTTGCCACCGCCAGGAGGAGGAAGAGGAGATGGTCTGAACTTGGTGCGGCCACTTGGAGGGTCTCGCTGCCTTGTTCTGGGCCCCTCCCACTTGGGAAAAGACAAAAGGCTGCCGGCTTGGGACCAAAGGATGCTCCCACCCGTTTGCCACTGTGCCCTGTCACCACCAGAGGAGGATGAGGAGATGGTCCGAGCCAGGTGCGGCCACTTGGAGGCTCTTGCCCACTTTGTTCCAGGCCCCTCCTGTCCAGGAAAGGACAAAAGGCTGCCAGCTTGGGACTGAAGGATGCTCCCACCAGCCAGCCTCTATGCCCTGCCACTGCCAGAGGAGGAGGAGATGGTCCGAGCCAGGTGCAGCCACTTGGATGCTCTCGCCCGCCTTGTTCTGCCCCCCCCCCCGGCCAAGAAATGACTTTGCTGATCTGTTTGATGCTTCATGGTAATTTTAATCTGTAAAGTGTATTAATGTGTATTTTTTTTGAACTCTGTATTTTGTTTTATTTTGTACACCTAACTAGTTGTGTATTGGACTATATTGTGTACCTATTGGAGGTAAAACCGCTTTGAGTCGCCCGCTGGGCTGAAAAAAGCGGTATATAAATTAAACTTTATTATTATTATTATTATTATTATTATTATTATTATTATTATTATTATTATTATTATTATTATTATTATTATTATTATTATTATTATTATTATTATTATTATTATTATTATTATTATTATTATTATTATTATTATTATTACTATTATTATTATTAATTTCAGTGCACTAAGCAGGGTGTCTAGATTTCAATTGTTGGGCAAAGGGGGCTGTTATATTGGCATGGATTGGGATGAGAGGGTTGTTTACTATTTTTATCCATAGCCTTCCATATTGTAGCACAGAAAAAGAAAGGAGACAAGAAAGTGCTGCTTCAGGCTGCAGTCTCAAGACTCCCATGAGCTTTATTTTGCAAATAACATGACAACTGATCCTTGACTGCCTTCTGTTTTCTTCTTCTACCTTAAATTGATCAGTGTTCTTATTTTATTGGTATTTTTTCAAACAAATGTTGTATTTCTTTCCTCATTTAGTCTAAATACAGAAATCTGTAGTGGGATATGTGGTTTTCTACCCATTTCCTCCCCCACCCCACCCCACCCCACCCCGATATTTTCATGTGCTCTTATTAGCTAATGGCCAATGCTCCTAAGATATTATCTGATGTCAGTTTCCACTTCTGTGGTCTGTAAATAAATGCCCATGTTTTCATGTTCCTATAACTTTTTGTTTTCCTATTATGAGTTGTTTTGTGAACTAGTAACATCATTGTAAAAATACATATACATACTGTATGTGCTTCACAGTTATTAAGTAGGCTTTGTTAGACTCATGCATGCTCCTTAATAAGCCTTACTATGCATTTGGCAGGCTTTTCAAAACAGGGAAGGACATCAAAATAAATAGGGATCAGGGACAGAAATAATACAAAACAGAGGTTTCATGTGAGATGTAGCATATTATTTCCATTTTAGGGTGTGACAACATTTAAATAAAATGGGGAAATGCTACGAAGTTAGGACAGTCTGTTTTCCTTTTTCTCTCTCCTGTTGACCACATGATTTAGAAGTAAACATGAATCAACTTAGAGCCTGCCGCTTCTGAATCTGAAGTTTTACCATCCACTGCTGGAGCTTCTATGTTTTTCATTGTGGATCCATTTGTTTGGTTCAGACAGTGTGACCACTTCAACCACTGCAGAAAAGTATGATTCTGCATGGATTTTGCTCTCCACTGATCTCCTTTGGGCAGAATTATGCAATTTTTTTTAAAAAACAAAAAAAACTTGGTACTAACACTGTTGCACTAGCACAGGGGTTCATATCCTACGGCCCTCAGGCTGGACCTGGCTCATGGCACCATTTTATATGGCCTGCCGCTGTCAGAAGTAGCGGATGTGTTGGAAGCAGCAGAAGCAGACAAAAACATGCCTCCCTCCCACCCACCACCGCCACCACTGCTAGAAGCGGCGGAAGCAGTGAAAACTGCCAAAATGTGCCTTAAATGCACCTCCGGCTGTTGTAAATGCATTTACAAAAGCCACAGGCGTTTTATGACAGTGTTTGCAGTGGGGAAACATGTGTCCAGCCCACTCAGATGTCTGAGGGGGCATGGTCTGGCCCATGGTGCAAAAACATTGAGAACCCCTGCACTAGCATAGGTAAAGGCAAAAGTAAAGGTTGCCCTTGCTTGAAAGCCAGTTATATCCAACTCTAGGGTTCAGTGCTCATCTCTGTTTATAGCCAAAAAGTTAGAGCTGTCTGCATCTTCAGATGTTTCTGTGGACATGTGGCAGGCACAGAACAATGTTTACCTTCCCACCAAAGTGGTACCTACTTATCAACTTGCAATTTCTTGCTTTCAAACTGCTTGGGTGGCAGGAGCTGGGACAGAGGTGGGAGCTCACTCCATCATGCAGTACCCGGGAATTGAACTCCGACGTTCCAGTCATCGAGTTCAGCATCTTAACCACTTGAGCCACCGCAGTCCTTTGCACTAGCATATCTAGACACTAAAAAGAGAGAACGAGAGAAGGAACTGTGAGGTTAAAAATAGCCTTCCTGAGCCCCATCCAGGTCTCTGGATCCTACCAGCTAGCTCATTCTCTAATTCCTGATACTTTTATTTGATGTTTCTTCTCAATTTTTTGAAAAAGGATTGCTTTCTCATTCTAACAGACAGATATGCTTTTTCTAGGGCCTTGTCCTTTTTATCCCATCCGACCCGGGAAACATCCTTCAGGACCTTCTAAAATTTAGTATACTTCTCATAGGAAAAGAGATCTCCTACCCTTGCCTAAGGGACAAGGAAATGAAATTCAAGTTCATATCCATTGGCCTGCTTATTCAACTTGATGAATCAACGTTGTAGTAGTGTTAGTAGGTAAATAGTAATGATGGAGAGGGTTCTCCTCAACTCAGTTTGTAAACTCTGACAATGACTCTCTCTCTCTCTCTCTCTCTCTCACACACACACACACACACACACATGTATGCACACACACTCACACGCATGCATGCACATGCACGCACTCACACACGCGCACACACACACACATTTTTCAATAGTCCAATCTTGTGAATTTTGCTTAATTTGGAGGTTTAAAAATGGAATGAAGCAACATTCTCACTAATTCCTGCTCTCTATCTCAAAGTTATTTCTAACATGTTACTGTACCCAAATGGCTATAGGATGGAATTGTATGAATAGAAGAGAACCTGATCCTCCCAGCATGGGAGAATCAGAGTAGCAGTAGGGGGAGGGGCAGAAGTAGTTTCCATGCTGAAGAAATCTCCAAACATACACTTATATGGGAAACAGCAAAGTGAAGGTTACCATTTATTTCTAAAAGGAAAGTGGTGTGCTGTTATATAATCTGCCTTCACCTCATTGCAAGGAGCACAACTCTACTACTAAAAAGGCAGAACAGTGGCTTATGTAAAGGATCTCTGTGCAAGAAGTGCACCCATCCATTGTATCCACAAGAGCTCTTGCAATAAACGGGGCTATCCTCCTTAGTACCACACCCATGAACATACAGTGGGTTGGCAAAGTGCTGCTCACAGGCTGAATGTGGCTAGCGAAGTGCTGAGCCATCCACTGATCATGAAACACCCCAAGGTCCTACAATGCCTGTGCCCCAAAGGTATTTCCTATTACTTATCCCAAAGTCTTTATTAAATCCAAGTTAATGGAAGTGATAGATATTGTACACATTATTGTAAAATGTGGCTTGAGTTAACAACATGCTGGTCCCAAACACTCTAGATTATTTTTCTTTTAAAAGCTCTATTTATATAAAAGGCATTTTTTCAATAATCTCATATATCCATTTTAAATGCTTGCAGATTTCCTGTTTCCATTAATGCTTCCCAGAGGAAGAAAGAGGGAGAGAAAGGAAGATAAATCTGGTCCAAGCATTTGGAAAGTGTTCTTCATGTCATGCGTGCAAACATTCGTTCAGGTTATCTTGACCCTTCCATCAATACACAGTGACCTGACTCGGGCAAATGTGACAGAAAATTATCCTTATAAAAATTATCTTGATAAATAGGAGAGCCTGGCTGTAGCATTGAAATGAAACTGAATAATGCTACATGAAGTATTTTACAGAGAGAGAGAGAGAGGGAGAGAGAGAGAGAGAGAGAGAGAAACAGACAGCTGCAAGATGGGGGGAAACTGTTCTTTTATAATCTTTTTTTTTCTTTGTCCATACATTTTTAGTGCATTTAAAAAACATAGAGACACTAAACCACAGGCAGGATGATAACAGCAACAACTGATCAGCACAAACACAAAAATAATATTAAATCATCAATGCTGAGAACTGTTTTTAAAGTGTCAAAATCTGACATGTTTCGCAACCCACAAACACATTAAGCTCTTCTTGTTTACTCAGTTAACATGGGGGCATGTCAACCAAATACCTGTTAAAGTTCTTTTCATCTATTTATGTAGTTTTACTTCCTAAAAGACTGACAGATTAAAATTAGAAGCACCGTGGATCTATATTTGCTAAGGTTGCCAGGTCATCAACTTCTCTAGTTACAGCCCTACAGACATTACACACTCTGATTTACTTGACATGACAATGGGGGAGTGCCTACTCCCACCCACTCCCCGTCACTACTTCCTCCATGTGGAAAGTGACATGTTTGTAGGGCAGAGGCTCCTATTTGTGTGGACTCTCTTCATGTAAACAAGAACCCAGATTTGCCATGATATGTAGCCTACATCCCCAGTTAGGTGATTGCCTTGTCAGGGCATGCGGGCATGAGCAGTCTGACTAGGGGTGTTGCCCATCTCTTGTCAATGATGTTAGGCTGGGACTAAAACTCACCAAAACATCCCTTGGCCAAGGTGAAAGCAGAAGGCACACATTATGGTCCACCTAGCCAGTGGGTGCATACCTGTCAAGTTTTGGATTTGAAAATAAGGGAAATTTCCTGGCCAAAATGGGAGACTTGACAGCTATGCTTATCCTGTGCAGCCCTCCAGTGGCAGCATTTGGGCATTGCAGTCTAACTAATACGGGAGGATGGCAGGAAAGAGGGTAAAATACGGGAGTTTCCTGGCCAATACGGGAGACTTGACAGCTATGAGTGGGTGACGTGATAGCCAAATGGGTTAAAAATAACCCTGCATGCAAATGGACTTGATTTCTCATGACTCCTTCCATGTTCTATGGACTTAGTGAGTGGGTTAAGGTTGTGGTGCTTTATAATGATGTGATTTTGTAATTGTTAGTCAAACAATTAATTGTATTATTGACTGTGACTTGATATTTTTTGTAAAGTTTATTGTGACTCGCATTATTATTGTATTTTGCTCTGTATTTCTGTATGTTGTTGTATTTCCCCCTCCCCTTCCCTTTCCCCCCGCACTTATGATTTGCTTTGTATTTATTTAATTGTTTTGTAAACCGCTTTGAGTTGTCAGTAGACAAGTAAAGCGGTATATAAGCATACTAAATAAATAAATAAATGTGCAGAATGTCATTTCAGAGGTGTCTACCAATGCGTGGACTTCTCACTGAATAATGACTCCAAGGTATCCAAGGCATAGCCTACATAGCCTACCTATGAATCACATCCCATGCACATGGAAAAAACAATGGAGGAGAGATAAATGCTCTTCTACTCATGGGTTACTTTAGGCAGAGTGACTCACCTGAATAAGCCTCTTGTCATACACACACTAGATCACAACTACTTTAAGCCTCATTTATTTTGGTACTTCTACCATCAGTAAGACCATACAGGTGAAACTCGGAAAATTAGAATATCATGCAAATGTTCATTCATTTCACTTAAAAGGTGAAACAAATATATGTAATAGACTCACTACATGCAAAGTGAGATATGTAATGCATTAATTTGTTATAATTGTGATGATCATGGCGTATAGCGTACATGAGATTATGTGATGATTATGGGGTACATGAGATTGGGAGATTGGGGTTTTCATAAACTGTAAGCCATAAGCATAAATATTATAACAAAGTAAGGCTTGAACTATCTCGCTTTGCATGTAATGAGTCTATCACATATATTTGTTTCACCTTTTAAGTTGCATTACTGTACTGAATGAACATTTGCACAATATTGTAACTTTCCGAGTTTCACCTGTATATCAGTCTGTTCCAGGCTGACATTTCTAAATTTTCTCCATAACACTACATGGATGTTGTAGAAAAGGAAACCATTATTTTGTTCCTAGCAAAATCATTAAGGACTTATGAAGTAAATGATACTTAAGGCACCTCTTGTTTCTTTCCTATTGTTGCTAGATGAGGCAGACGTCAAAGTAGTCCAGCATTCTAGTTTGGACTGTACATCTGTTGCTGTGCTTTTCTTTATCACAGGCAGAATTCAATGACCAAAGACTGAGTTAACAATAGTGATTTTCTTACAAAAACACCAGCTGCAACAGATGTTTTAGAAATGCACTTTATGTTATTTTTGAGATCTCTCTCCTCCCTCATTTCAGTATCTTGGGAGCCATCAAATGCAGAGTCTACAGTACATATGTAGTTTTAAAAACAAAAAATAAAGCAAAAGAAAGAACAGGAAATAGTACCAAATCAGTAAGGCTCTCACATATTTACTATATATGAGGAAGTATACCTTAAATGACAATTACCACAGATTACAGGATTGGTTTAAAATATACAGGGTCCTCTTCAGTCAAAATGAAGGCTTTATAAGACACATATTTCAGCAGAATAAAAGTCAGCATCTGCTTAATCCAATACAAAGCAAGCACAGGGTGCTGCACCATTTGATAACGAGCTCTTGATAGCATTGTCTTCTCTTCATTTTGTTGGTTTGATTTGTCACCACTACTCTGTTCATCCAATTCAATTGCCTTTTGATAGAATGAGTGCCAACAAGATGAAACTGATAAAATGGAGATCCTGTAGTTGAGTGGGTATCCTGACCACTTCAGGGAGGAAACTTCCCCAAACTAGATGGAGTTATTCTCCCCTTTAGAGATTTGGTGTGCAACTTGGGGGTTCTTTTGGATCTGGTACTTACTATAAAACAGCAAGTGGCTGCCATGGTCCATTATGCCGTATTTTTGTGTTTATTCAACTTTGGCAAATTGTCCAGTTCTACCACTATCTGAATGGGTGTTTCATGTGTTGGTAGTCTCAAAACTCAGCTACTGTAATGCCTTCAACATAGAGCACCTTTTGAAGCTGATGTGGAAACTTCAGCAAACCCAGAATGCAGCCGACAGGCTGATTACCAGAGAGATTTGATCATATCTCCTTGTTCCTGGCTTGCTTGTAGCGGCTCCCTGTCCACTTCCATGGCAGGTTCAAGGTCTTGGTACTAACATATTGTTATGTATGTACAATGTTGCTTTAAGAAATGTATGAATGTAACCTGACCACAATTACAATGTAGCCCAGCTGTAAAGGAACGCGAGTAAGCTGCCCATAGAGGGCAGCTGTGAGCGTTCAACTCACATGGTTCTCATTCCTCAAATCACCGGCAGCCGCGGGAATTCTCCCGCACCAGCAAACTACTACGGACGAGGGGCGTGACTCACACGACGTCACGACAGTAGCGGCCAATAAGCTACCGTGCAACCAGATTCAAATGTATTGTGCTACTGTATATAATGTGATGTACCTCCGCCATTACCACATGTTCATCCTGATCATAAACCAATAAACCTGTGTTAGTCCTCACTGCGACTCCTTCTTTGTCTTCCGTGCAAGACACCAAATTGGCGACGAGGATGGGACAGGCAAGAGAAAGCGTTTAGGGAACTGAAGGCACTCCTATCCTCAAGTGCTGTCCTGACCCACTTTGACCCTAGGAAGCCAGTAGTCCTAGTCTGTGATGCGTCCCCGGAGGGAGTGGGGGCGGTTCTATGCCACGTGTTGGAGAGCGGGAGGGAAGCCCCGGTAGCGTACTACTCAAGGTCCCTCTCGAAGGCCGAGCGCAATTACGCGCAAACTGATAGGAAGGCCCTAGCCATCATCGCGGGAACGAAAAAGTTCCATGACTTTTTATACGGCCGCGAGTTTACGGTAGTGACGGATCACAAGCCACTTCTGGGGATCTTCACTACTGGCAAACCCACACCGCAAATTCTCTCCCCCAGGATGCTGCGTTGGGCCATCTTCCTCAACACCTACCAGTACGAGCTGGTCTATCGCCCAGGGAAGGAGATCTCCCATGCGGACGCACTGTCCCGATCTCCCCTCCCAAGTGTAGGGGACCCCACATGCAAGGTGGAGCAGGACCACCAAGTCCTACTGATCGAGTCTCTTGACTCACCCCCCATTCTCCTGGCCGACCTTGCCAAAGCCACGGCGGCCGACAAGACGCTGGCCCAAGTTAGTTCCTGGGTGAGGAAAGGGTGGCCCACTACTCCCCCCGAGGAAAAGTTCAAGCCATTTGTCAGGCGGAGAGTAGAGCTTTCCCTGGAAAGGGGCTGCTTACTCTGGGGCCAGCGGGTAGTGATCCCAGAGAAGCTGAGGGCCAAGGTACTGAAGCTATTGCATACCAGTCACCCGGGGATCGTGCGCTCCAAGGCTCTGGCCAGGAGTTTCTTCTGGTGGCCCCAGATAGATGCGGATATAGAACATTTAGTGGGCACGTGTGAGAGCTGCCAGAGCTCTCGGCCCGAGGAGTCCCGGTTACCCCATAGGGAATGGGACACGGCCCGCGGGCCATGGTCCCGGATTCATGTTGACTTCGCTGGCCCTTTCTGCGGGGCCATGTTTTTGCTGGTAGTCGACTCCTACTCCAAGTGGTTGGAGGTAATCCCCATGAGCAGCACCTCCTCTGTGGCAACCATTAAGCAGTTGCGCAAGCTTTTTGCCTGTTCGGCCTGCCAGACGTTCTTGTTAGCGCTAACGCTAGTACCTTCATGTCTGCAGAGTTCAAGACGTTTATTGAGCGGAATGCCATCAGGCACATTACCGCTGCCCCGTTTCACCCCACCACAAACGGTCAGGTAGAGCGCCAAGTGCGCACTACGAAAGACGCACTGCGGCGCATGGGTCCCGGTGAGTTGAACCTTCATCTGTGTCAGTTCCTCATCTGTTACAGGACAACCCCCCTAGCCTCAGGATTTCCCCCAGCCGAACTCCTCATGAGGAGGCGTCCGGTAACACTTTTTGACCGGATGGATCCGTCCAGGGTGGAGGATGAGGGAAGGAATATAAACATAGGGGGAGAGAGCTCCAAAAGTTTTTCAGTAGGGGACCCGGTTCACTGCAGGAACTACGCGGCCTTGGGGCCAGCGTGGGTTCCAGGGACAATCATTGAGCAGACGGGGCCAGTATCCTACAGGGTCGAGACTAGCTCGGGTCTACTTTGGAGAAGGCACGCCGACCAACTCAGAAGGCGAGTCACCAGGGAAGGGGAATCAGCGTTAGGGTCCTCCCCCACCCGCATTACCCAAGAGGGAGACACGGCGGAACCCGCGGATACAAATGCATATCCTGGGTTCTCGACCACAGAGGAGGATATTTTGAAAGAGAGGGATCAGTTTGATTGTGACTATGATTTGCAGTACCAGGGGGGTGTAGCGGAGTGGTCCCCCACCTGTCCTAGCGAGAAGAGGGGTTTCAGTTCAGCCCCTGGTACCTCCAGTCCCCCCAGTCCTTTTGTTTTGGAATATCCCATAGCGCCAGCTCCCCGGAGACAAACACCCCCAAGACAGGCAACGGGGGGGGGGGGGAGTCCGCCCACCACAGTCTCTAGAACTCCCGGGCAGGTAACCGGGGGTGGCGTGGCCACGAGGGCCTCTTCGTCAGTCCCGAGATTTGTACTGGGGGGGACCCCAAGCTCCTCAAACGGTAGGCAGGGTTTCACTTCCCAACTGTTCATTCCATTCCCGTCCCCCAATGCAAGGTTACCACAGAGCCCACACCGAGCCATTAATGAGTCCCCCCTTTCCGTGGCAGGGCAGGACTCCGCAGGACCAGGCTCCCGGGTTTTAAGTCAAGCGGCCGCTCGCCCCAGGCGCACGTGCGGCAAGCCACAATGGTTGAGGGACTTCGTCCCATCCTAGGGGGCAGGGATGTTATGTATGTACAATGTTGCTTTAAGAAATGTATGAATGTAACCTGACCACAATTACAATGTAGCCCAGCTGTAAAGGAACGCGAGTAAGCTGCCCATAGAGGGCAGCTGCGAGCGTTCAACTCACATGGTTCTCATTCCTCAAATCACCGGCAGCCGCGGGAATTCTCCCGCACCAGCAAACTACTACGGACGAGGGGCGTGACTCACATGACGTCACGACGGTAGCGGCCAATAAGCTACCGTGCAACCAGATTCAAATGTATTGTGCTGCTGTATATAATGTGATGTACCTCCGCCATTACCACATGTTCATCCTGATCATCAACCAATAAACCTGTGTTAGTCCTCACTGTGACTCCTTCTTTGTCTTCCGTGCAAGACACCAAACATATAAAGCCCTGAATAGTTTGAGACCTTGTTAACTGTCCGAGTGTCTCTTCCACAGATGTACTGCTTAGCTCACCCAATCATCATTGGCTTATTATCTTCAGCTCCCCGCACCAAAAGAGGCTAAAAGCACAATGACTAGAAAGTGGGCCTTCTTGGTAGTAAGCCCTTCCTTGTGGAATGCCCTTCACAGACTATATGCCAAGCCCCTTTCTTTGGATTTTTAGAAAGCTCTTAAAGATAGAGCTATTTAAAGAGGCTTTTGAAAATATACTCCCAGGTAGAATCTTTTGGCTTGTTGCTGATGTTATTTGGTTGTTTGTTGCCTGTTGTTGCCTTTGATTATTATTTTTGATTAGTTTATTTTACAGTTTGATTTGCTTCTATTTTTTTCATTCAATGGGGGGCTGAATTTATAGAGTAGTGGACATCACTAGAATGCAGTGTATAAATTGAATGAATGAATGCATAAATTGAATGAACGAATGATGAATGAATGCCCATAAGCAGCAGAAGAGCACCTGCCCACTTGTGACTTCTTCTGAGGAGTTTCCCCCCCAGAGTGAGGCATAATAGGTGAGTGATCATGAAAATCTACTCAATGGATCGTTCCAGGTTGGCTTTGCTTACACTAGCATTCTGAATCTAGAACCATACTCCTCTTATAATCAAAGTATATAGGAAACCAAAAACACCCAAATAATAATGACACAAATAGTTACCCATTTTAAATTTCTCCTTATCTTTAGGTAAAGGTAAAGGTTTCCCTTGCTCGAAAGCCAGTCACATCCGACTCTAGGGTTCAGTGCTCATCTCTGTTTCAAAGCTGAAGAGCCAGCGCTGTCTGCTTCTGCAGACATTTCTGTGGTCATGTGGCAGGCATAACTAGACACTGGAGTGCACGGAATGCTGTTACCTTCCCACCAAAATGGTCCCTATTTATCTAAATGCAATTTCTTGCTTTTGAACTGTAAGGTTGGCAGGAGCTGGGACAAAGACTGGAGCTCATTCTGTCCTGCAGTACTCAGAAATCGAACTGCTAACCTTCCACCTCCCATTACCCTAAGTTATTTTAATTTATTTATACAACAGTAATAGTATATAGCCTTGCTATGCCGTCATGCAATGACCTAAGGCAGTATTTCCCAACCTTTTTTTGGCCATGCCCCACCTAAGCATCTCTAAAATCCTTACGCCCAACCCAAACTTGTAACATATAATTCTTATTATTCAAAAAAATAAACTCCTATTCACATGGAGGAAGCCTAAAAGGCCATTCACTGTAACTCATTCTTGAATTGCCCCCCCCCCCCTTAAAAATAAATTTGCCTCCCTGGGGTTTGTGTGCCCCACATTGGGAACCATTGACCTAAGGTCATATGTGTCCTTCTCTTCCCATCAGTTCAACACACTTGTCCAACAACTTTAAAAAATGGCTTCAAGCTTCCATAAATGTTTAAAAACTAGTTTCCAACTAGATACAAAATAGGGTATTTTTTTAAAGCAAAACATAAACCTAGTAGTATTTACAAAGATGCAGCTAGGTTATTTGCAAGGCCCGTACATTGCAACCTTTTCTAGATTGGGCCCAAAGGGCCCAGCCTCTTACCTGAAGACTCAAATTGCCTGTTTGACTTGTAAGGGTAGCAATGAAGGAATTAGAAAATATCTTCAAGTGTAAAGATGTGTCACTGGTGACCAAGGTTGAGATATCCACACTATTATATCCCTGGTTACTATGTACAGATGTGAAAGCATATGGTAAAGAAAGCTGACAAAAGAAAATGATTTGTTTGAAATATAGTGTTGGAGAAAAGCTTTGTGGATACTAGAGCATCAGAAAGAGAAACAAGTAGGTCCTAGAGCAAATCAAACCTAAATTATCTCTTTTAGTGTTCAAGAACCAAGACAATAGAAACAGCCGAAGTCTGGCTTAACTCATCTTTATTGCATGATGGTCAGGGGGAACATGTGGTAATGGCGGACGAACAGCTCATTATATACAGTGGCTATACATTTGAATGTGGCTCCTCGGTAGCTCATTGGCTACTGTCTGCGTGACGTCACCCTTAGTCAAGCCCTTCTTGTCCAGGTGAGGCAGTGGCGGGAATCTTCCCGCGGCTGTAAGCATTTGGAGAATTTGTACCATGTGAGCTGGACACTCGCTACTGCCCCCAGTGGTCACTAGCTCACATCCTAATACAGAAGGTTACAGTGTTACTTTTAGAGATTGTTACATTTACTCATTCGTGTGGTTACATTGACTTAAAGGCACATTACAATCTATACACAACATCTCTGGAGGCAAAAATGATGAAACTGAGTCATACTTTGACTCTCCAAAGGAAGCCGCAACTTTGGGTTTGCAAGAGTTGAGCAAGGCTGTTGAATACAAGACATTTTGGAGATTGCTCAGCCATACAGTTGCCATGTGTTGAAGACAACTTGATGACACATAATAACAACAAAAATAAATAAACTTACCATACTAAGCTTTTTATATAAGTATTTTTATTAAAGGGCTGGAATTCTGTTTGCAGTTGATGTTGTTAGCAATGGCAATGTTTTGAAATAAAAAGACCTTGTCAACTTGTAGGAAACTCATTCAGTATGGGGAAGATTTTGGCTCTGCAAGAAGAAGAAATGCTTTGTTTAATTTCCGAAAATCTACTTTGTTCTTTTGGATTAGGTTCCTTTCCTGGTGCTTCCCCCCCTCCCCCACAAGAAAACACTCTTGTGGACAAGGGAATCAAATAGAGACCACTTCTTCTGCCAAAATAGTAGGGCACTCAGGACTCTGTACAGAGGATGACAAATCAGTCAGCATCATTATTTTTGAAACTACTATTCAACATAAATGGACAAACAAACTAATTAAAGTATTTTAAATGTGCTTTTAAAAAAAAATAACCAAAGTTGAACAAAACAGCTTGTGTGGTACCTTAACACACTCCATATGACATAAGCTTGCATGGTTTGGAGCCGGCTTCAATATATATATATTCCTGGCTATGGCCCTGACCCATACAAGATAAACTCTCCAAGGTGCCATAAAGTTATTTGTTGTTTTCCGTGCAACATACTAACACAGATACCATTTTAGAAAGAATAAAATGACCAGAGAACAGCAACCAGTGAAAGGAGCACCACTGATGATTTTTTTGGCTTGGCTTGAGGAACTAAGGGAGTTGAGGGTGGGAGGGAAATGTGTTGCAAGAACAAAGCTGAAAGCCAAGAAAACAACATAGCTAGAAAGCAATATGTTCTTGGCCAAAGCAAGTGGCCTTTCTTGGTCTTTGTTTATACCTCATTCATCATAGACTAAACTCCACTAAATTGGAAGCTTGCTGATGGCCTCTTCTTCTCCGTATATACACATTCAATTTACACTGCATTCTCTGTAAACACAATGAGGGAGGTAAGGGAAATACAAGCCTACCATCCTATGATAGTGAGACTGACCCCCAGATGTTTGAAGGAATTTTAGGTGGGTTTGATATGTGAACCAAAGTTTAAAACCTGAATGAATTTTTTTAAAAAAAGCTTACTCCAGTGGATCAGGAAAACCTACAAAGATTTCATTTTCAATCAGACACAGAAGCTCATTTAGAAGACTGTTATGGTGAAAAATATTCTCTGTTTGCATATGTAATTGATAAGTACCCTCTAGTCCCAAATTGAGCTGTTTGGATTTTTGTTTTATTTTCATTGTTTATAAGGGTATTAACAGTGTTTCCACTTAAATATAATTTGAAAAAAGAAAAAAAGCCACCAAAGTTTTTGCCTGCATTCTTTACATGCAAAGGTCAGATTTAGCAGAGTCCAGATTTGCGGGTCAGTATCTCTCCAGCACTCCAAAATGTCTTTCATTATATATGCACATAAGGTATACACATATGAAGGAGCGACTTCTCACTGAATGTACATTTCCAGCACACAAAAACTCAATAGAACAAAACAAAAACATTCAGGACCCTAAGAATCATGATACCCAGGCTTAGAATTAGCTTGAGACCCTCCCATGCTATGTAGCATATCAGGCAGCAAGGGCTCTCCAATGTTTTTTGTCTTGGGTGAGTTCTTCAGGATCCTCCAATCTCATTTTTAGGGTCATTAAATCTGCCATGAAAGTTCTTTGCTGGTGTCCTCATTGTTGTTTGGCATTAGAAGGGGTCCAACTCACTGCCACCCTATGGATCATGTGTTTTCCATATGGAAAATATGGACTACCATTTAAAGTCTTCTTTGTGCAATGTTGTTATGTAATTTGCATGAGCCACTCCTCTGAAGCACCTTCTGACTGGTAATGTGGTTGAAATAGTGAATCAGCAGAGGCACCTCTGCTGGCAGACGCCAAGTCTCTTGTTGATAATTTCTGATGTCTTCCAAGTCTCGCAGGCATGGATGGCTGTTGGAATCACTATGGAAGTGAACAAACAGAATTTAATTTTCATTAAACCCAGGCACCTTTATCAATTTATTGGAAGAGGTGCCTCTCAATTCAGTTTTGTCAGAATTTCGGTTAGGAAAGCATTAACACTGGAACAAAGAGAAATAGAAAAAAAATTACATGTATTGTTGTTTGAGTGGAGAAAGGGCCATTGATTAAATTTACACACTACAGTGCAATATTCAGGTTGCATTGACTGGATTTTTTTTTAACAAATTAAGTTATTCATTCATCTGTTGAGGATTAGCAATTTACAGTTGTAAGAAGAACCAAATTAAACTCTACACTCCTTTCTCCCATCCCCAAAGAGACCATTGATGCTTTTATACCCACTATGTTAGCAACAAATAGTAAGAGTCACCTTGGGATTGCTTGATTAGGGAAAGGGCAGCATAGAAATTAAAATGAATGAATGAATGATAAACACTTTGATGACAGCTGAATGACCTGCTAGATGATTATCTGGTGGGGAGAGGAAGAGACAAATTCAGATTGGTTTAGAAATCAGCTGGATTACTACTGAATTTTGGCAAGGAAAGCCTAAGGTTATTTCCATGTCAACTCAATTTACGTCACTGTAAAACAAAGAAATAAAGACAGCAAAAATGTGTGAAAGTGGAGCAAACCTACAACATGAGAGATCAAATAAAAAGAGCACATTAAATAATCAGAAACAGCCTCTTAATGGACTCCAAGCACCCATGCAGGGCAGTCAATAGTAAATTAGTTGTTTTTTAAGCATGTAGGACCCACATGCATGGAAGGGAGCCCATTAGCTCTTGTCTCCTCCATCCTCACTTCCAGCACATGAAAGCAATAGTTTGAAGATAGGGCAGCTGTTCTTAAGAGTCAGAAGGAAGTAGTTGGAGAGGGTGCATCTAGGAATATGTGTGGGCTCCATGCACACAGGTAACAGCTAACTAGGACTACAGCTACACCTGAATGTGACAAAAGGAGTATAAGTATGTTGAGTTCAACTTTAAAACACTAATTAGCCAAATATGGCTATGTTAACAGAAATCTACTTTACTCAGTTCTATAATTATACAAATCTTTCACAGTACTAAAAAAACATGGGAGAGGGTCTTTTTTAAAAAATTTTTAAAAATAATCTGAAGACTTACTGTTCACTTCTTTTGTGATTTTTTGTTCTGCATTCTCCCCCGAGCATTGCCCAATACGCACCCTCACATGAAAGGACATAAGAAGAGAAAGATTCTCCCTCACGCAGTTGAAAAGTGGGATGTCAGGCTTAAACAGCAGCATTTGTGCATAAACAGCAGCATTTTTGCATCTCAAGAAAAAGGGGAGAAGAGTTAGGGCTGTATTTCTGTACTAAAACAATTGAATACACAGAGAATCAAACTCTCTCTTTCAAAAGTTACCGCATATTTAAAGCATCAGGCCTAGAGGGCTGAAACTGCCAGTTTTGATTTTTCCCTCTCAAAAATTTTCTGATATCACTTTCCCCCCACCCTCTTTATTAAGCAATTTGCAAATTTAGGTAAATTCCCATGAAAAGTGAACTGAAACTAAATTCTCATTCATTCACACTTATTGGAGTGAGATGGGGAAGCATATGATTTCCAAATCCCGAAAGAAATATCCCATTAGGAATAGAGCCCTAGTACTGTAGTGTAGTGGTTAAACTGCTGCACTGTAGCTAAAATGTTGTGAGTTCAATCTTAATGGGACACAAGATTGACTCAGCCTTCCATCCTTCTGAGGTTGGTAAAATGAGTACCCAGCATGTTGGGGCAAAATGCCAATTACCTTGTGAACCAAACAGAGAGTACACTGAGCACTATGGGGTGGTATATAAATGTGATTGCGATTGTGATTTGCAAATATCAAGGCAGATCTCTTGCCTCTGAATTCTGTTCACCTCCTTGTTATTTATGGGGTATTGGCTTGTGTGTTTAGAGGAAGAGAAGATGCTTGCCCTTACCACCATAAATAGCAATGTGACTCAAGGCCAATTGTGACTCTTTTCATCCTAACTGACTTGCACTTATTTTCAACCCTGCCTACACTGACAGCCCTCATTTGGCAGACAGAGGCATTTCAGTGTTAATAAGGACTTGGAAACACCAGTCTTGAGCTTGTGTGACTGGCCAGTTTTTGACAAATGAAAATGAACATAAACAAACCTATGTAGAGCACATACATCTAATTAATAACCTAGCAGGATTGTACCAAATGACTTAACATTTTACACTCTCGCTTGATAGCATCAATATCTATCTGGGAAATAAACATTTATTTATTTTTTTGGGGGGTGGGCAAATCACTTGGAGTAACTTGAAGGAATATCCTGTTCCCCATCCCTCTTTTAGTTTAACAGATCCTGTTTATAAGTGACTCTGAAACACATACACACACAAAATTCTATTTCCCGTTAGACACTGGTGTTTATTTCACCATAGAAACACAACCTCAACAGAAGCACTTGTAGTCAAGCACAGAGTGAGAGATGAAATACAGAGCTCTTAACAAGACAAATGAATGGATAAATCTGCCTTTGGGAATGCACATGCTAAACACGAAATCACTACGCACATATTGTAACCCAGCCACCACCAACAGACAATACACCACCAGCCATGTATGGTGGCTCACCAGAGATTTCTTGGTCTATGTTTCTCTGCTTTCTTAGATTTGCAAACATGGGGAAATTGCTGGTAGGCTCTGTTTGTCTTGATGTTTCACAAAGTTTACAGATCTATCTAAAGCCAATTCACTATTACAGAAGGTGCCACTAAAGAGGTCTACTCAAGCGAAATGAAACATTTCTCTTACTGGAGTTTTAAAAGCACATAGAGCTTCCATGTCTTTCATAGACATAATAAGTGGTTTCTTTTAATTTTTCTCTGGAATTCATGGAAGGCCTGTTTGCACAATCCGTTCTTGTGTAACCAGTTCATATGTAACCACACCATAGATCAATGTTTCTTTCATTACTAGATTGCCATCTACTTGGTGTGCAACTGAAGAAGTGCGCTGCAGTCCACCAAAGCTTGTGTTCAAGTAAACTTCCAAGTCTTTAAGTGCACAACATTCCTTGTTCTTCTCGCATATTCAACTGTTCTTCCACTTGAACATGGCAGTGAGTGTGGAGGTGCACAAGCTGGACATTTGCACATGGATGCTTACCATGCTGACACAAGACTGAAGGCCTAGCCAGTAAGATTATCCAACCATACCCTTACCTCTTTCCAGCTCCATTCCTCATCTATCCTCTTTTGATAGTACCACATGATAAATTGGCTGCTATGGCAATAATACTCTTACAAATTAACCAGGGATGTGCATTAAAAATTGAATTAGGCCAGAAAGGTGGGAAGACATTTTCACCATGGGATATGGGACAGTGAAGTGTTGCAGCAAAGGCAAGGAAAAATGAGATTGCCATGACACCACCTAATCCAGAAAGTGGGAATTTAATGGAACTTCATTTTCTACCTGTTTGAAAGAGTGCCGGAGCAGCAAAGGACACTCCATGATTTGGAACTGGAGACTTCTATTGGTGTGGTTGCTCCTCCAGGCAGAGAAGAGTGAGAGTGTTATAGATCAAGTGGTCTATGTCAGAGGTTCCCAACCTTTTCTAGCCGCGGGCCAAGTCATGCGTTCTCAGTCAGCTTCAAGGACTGGATGGCTGTTTTGCCCTGCCTGCATGCTGGGGGTGGCCATTTTGTCTCAACAGCTTCAAATAGGGCAGCCATTTTGTTTCTCAAATGCCCTTGGGGGTGGGGGCCACATGGAATGGCACCATGGTCTGGATCTGGCCCACTGGCCATTAAGTTGGGAACCCCTGCCCTATATCCTTAGTGATCAAATGATAAAGCAATGAGTATATTGGCATTTTCACTGAAAAACAAGCCTGCAAAGACTTTCCAAGAATGCAAAGACCATTTTGGAAAAGTGAGGTACAGTACTGACTTTTTTTCACAAAACAATGCATACTCTGAAGGAAGAGTTAGCTCCAATGATGTCAAATTTGTACTACAGCAGAAAACAAATATTTGCCTAAGGTGTTAAGCAAGCAACAAGATAGTCTCAGTTGAGATCTCTTTATAGACATTTCCTCTGATAAAGAACTTTTCTAGGAGTTTCAGCATTAATGTTTGAGTTCAAAAATAACATGCCTGCTGTTTCAAAAGAAAAAGAAAATTCTATCATAATAGGTATGTGTATGCATGCTTACATCGAAGAGGTTTCTGTTCAGATATAACATTTATGGAAGCAATGCCCTCTTCATACATGACTGCTTTATATGCATCCCAGAATATCATCTGCTGTTTTCCCATGAAAGCTTATGGCTTTCATAAAACTCATCTCTAGCACCATATTTCAAAATTTCTGAGTGTCTGATTGAAAGTTTACCACTCAATCCACTTTAGTTCACTCATGTTGATCATTATAATGTTTCAATGTCCCATATCTTGTTTTACAGTTCTCAGTGTATCTTGATCCATATAGCTCCACTCCATATTTCGGTTATGTGTCGTGCAATATTAGATTTTCCCTCGAGTTTTGTGCACATCAACAAGTAGACATTGCAGGCACACACCCCAAAGAAAGACTCAGACACCAGTATATGGATAAAGGCATTGGGCCACTTTTATTGAATAATGCCCTAGTCCGAATTATAACTCTCAATTGGTGTATTCATCCAATTGTAATTCTTAAGGCAAGCAGGCCGCAGTAACACTGGTAAGGTTCCTCCCAAAAATGCCAATGATAATAGGCTACAATGTAACCATTTGTATCAATTTGTTTGTTGACACAAACAAATTGTTGACCGGAGTCAATAAACTATCTACTGACCCCACCCTATGACGTGTATCCGTCAAATCACGAGGTGATGCATGCTGTAAAGCTCCTGCCATCACCCCTTGCCTGGTTCGTCATTGACCGGCCAAAGCTATTACACCTGTACCTGTCTAAGTGTTGGCCAGTCAATTGCGAACCTGCCGGATACCTATGGGTCATCAATCTTTACCTTGCCAGTGCTACCCGCCACATGGGGAGGCGTCTATGAAGACTCACCGCCCCCCCCCCCCGACCGTCAGCTCGGTCACCAGGCCTGCTTGCAAATCTTCAAGAAAGAGGTTCATACCTCTAGCCGACAGGTGGACCCCATGCCCTGCATAGAGATCATAATTTTGCAAACTAATTGTGGGATGCCGGATGACCATCTCCAAACCTTTGTCAGACAAGAACCGGGCAACTGCCCTGTTTACCGAGCGGTGAGCGCGGTCAAGGGCACGGAGGTCAATACCTCCCCTGTATGTATGACGTGGTACGATGTCCGACCATAGCAGCCTTGTGGACGGCTGCACATAATGCAAATAAGCTAGGTCACTGCAGATCGTGAATTTTAAGGAAAGGCCAGTGACCTGGGCAAGGTCATTGCCCCCGGGGTGCAGTACAAGGACATCAGGTGGTTCAGCATCCCTGATGGAAAATAGGAATGGCAATAGTTCCCGCCATCTCATTCCGCACTTACCGTACCAACGTATACGTGCGGTTGCACGTAGTCCAAGCTGGGGTCCTCACTCTGTCGCCGCAGCATACTGCGCTGCCCAGCACGTAACTGTGGCCCACCAGCCATACTGCCACCGGTGTGTGGGGACACACAGGGTCTGTAAAAGAAGAAAAGAGAATAATGACTTAACTGGTACTCATGCCTGAAGTGGGCGAACATACAATGCAAAACGCATGGATCCCCATCTTCCCATCCGGCGTATATCAGCCTCAGAGTACCCAAATGCAGCCGCAGTGGAAGCAGCACCTATCCTAAATGAATGGGTGCCGTAATGAGCCCCGGGGAGGCCAACACTGGATAGTGCCATACCGGTCACCTTCCAAAATTGAAATTTAGTAAGGGGAGACCCATCCTGGTGGCAGAAAAATGGGCCAGAGTGCGCGCCACGCACTGCCAAGAACTCCTGTAGGGCATCAACCAGACAGATGTCTTCAATGGAACATCGTAGCAGTCTAACTCCACTGCCTACGCCGTGCTGATCAACTTTTGAGGACCGTATCCTCAACTGAGCCCACTCATTAGTGACATAGACATCGTCGAGTTCCAGTGCCCTACGAGTCGCATCCGCCTTAGACAGTAGTACCAACTCACTGATGCGGAGCGCTCCAAAGAAAGCCACCGTGGTAGCTGCATGAAAAAGGGCCACCTCGTACCTATCATGGGACAAGTTATGCCAGCCTCGTGCAAGGTGGGTCAGTACCTCTGGTGAAATCGGGTGGCGAGTGTCCGAGCGGCGGCCACGTTCCCATGTCCACCCCTCCAAAACATGACGTATGCGGAAATCATTAACGCAGTCAGCAAAACCCCACACTTTGGCTATAAATGCCAGTGCCGACAGCCTGGATGCTATAGTACGAGGAGCCAAACCCTGACTGTGTAGGTAAACCATCAATTGTAAAACCTGTTCCACTGGAATGGGCCACACTTCAGGCAACTGTAGGTGTACACAAAAGATTCTAAATTGTATAAAAGCATGTTGATACGCCTTACGCGTGCGGGGTGCCAAAGACATGCCGATCGCCCGGTTCATCTCTCCTCGGCAAATGTCCAAATCTCCGCCGGGAGTGGCGAGGGGAATTCCTCTGCTTCCGGAGCCAAGGCATGGAACCGGGGGATCTGCAGGCGGGATAAAGAATCAGCAATATCATTATTAATGCCTGGGACATGTCTGGCCTTAAACAGCACATTTAGGCGTAGGCTTCGTAACACAAACTGGTGAACCAACGCCATCACCCTAGGTGATTTAGATGTCTGAGCGTTGACAATGTGCACCACTGCCGCATTGTCACACCAAAATTGGACCACTGAGTCGGCCCACTCCTCGCCCCATAGCATCAAAGCTCCCAGGATTGGAAGGAACTCAAGAAAGGTAAGATTGCGGAGGTGATCCATGCCCCGCCATGCGGGAGGCCATTGGCCATAAGCCCACCTCCCCTCAAAATAAATCCCATAACCCAGGGAGCCGGAGGCATCCGACTGTACTTGGAATCTAGGTGAAACCAAAAGGTCCGATCTCCAGAAGGAGACCCCGTTAAATTCCCGTAGAAATGTGAGCCAAACCAAAAGGTCAGCCCGCATGCCCCTGGTCAGTCGGACCCTATGGTAGGGCTTTAACAGGCCAGACATGGCATCACATAGGCGCCAGGCAAATGCTCTGCCGGGTGTCACCACCCGGCAGGCAAAGTTAAGATGTCCATGAAGTACCGGAAGCTCACGAAGTGACACTTTACGTTTGGCCAGCAATGCCAAAATCATTGCGGAGATCCGGGTGACCTTCTCAATGGGTAACCGGGATGCCTGTGTGACCGTGTCAATTTCAATACCCAGAAATGTGAGCGTAGTAGATGGGTCCTCGGTCTTTTCGGGCACTAAAGGGACACCCAGTTCCCGCATTAGCATCTGAAATGTAGTGAGGAGACGCGTGCACGTGTCCGAGCCCCGTTCACCCCCAAACAAAAAGTCATCGAGGTAATAGGCTACAGACCGAGACCTGGACCTGCGAACAAAGGCCCACTGAAGGAAAGTGCTAAAACGTTCGAATGCCGAACATGAAATAGAGCAGCCAAAAGGCATGGCCTTATCTACATAGAACTTCCCTTGGAATCTAAAACCCAATAGCTCAAAGTCCCCAGGGTGCACTGGCAGCAATCGAAATGCCGATTTAATGTCACATTTTGCCATGAGGGCACCGGGACCACAAGAGCACACCATCCGTAGGGCTTGGTCAAATGACGTATACCTGACCGAACAAAGGTCATCAGGAATAGCATCATTGACAGAATAACCCGCTGGGTACGATAGATGGTGGATTAAACGGAATTCACCCGGGGTCTTTTTAGGTACTAGCCCCAGAGGGGAGACCTTCAGGTTAGGGAAAGGTGGTTTGGAAAAGGGGCCCGCTACCCTCCTGGCCTCTACTTCTTTGGCAATACTCAGGGCAGCCACCTCCTCCTTACCCTTCAGGGAAACCAAATTGGGGGCATCTTGGGGTCCCTGCACCCCTTTGAATGGGATACGAAAGCCCCACTGGAAACCCTCCATGAGGTACCTCGTGTCCTCCCTTCTTGGATAAGTTGAGAGCCATCGCTCCAACATATACACATTAACTGGGGAGGGGGCCTTTTGACTGGCTAGCTCCATCAGCGGAAGCCATGCCCACTCCCTGTCCACCTCTGCCTCTGCCCCGTGACCCACCAGCCCGCGGGCATGCGGAAGCGGCATGGGGGCCAGCGCAAGAGGGACACTCATGTTTGTATTGACACTGTCGCTTATTGCACACGCCATTAGCTGAGAAGCTCCAACACAGCAAGCGGGCTGGAACCCACTGCCCCGCCGGCTGGCGGGGAGCCTGTGTTAGAGCAGCTCGCTGCACAGCATGGCCACAATGGTACCTATCCCCAGGCGCCGGACGCGTGGGGGTCATGTACAAGAGCCACAATTTCTGGCAGGGCTCATCCCATCTCATCTCAGGGTGTAGGGCCACCCTCATTCTAAATTCCTCATCGTAAGGCAACCACGATGGGCCAGGGAAATCAACCATCGCCCTGTAAATATTGTCCAAGTATTGGACCATAGGAATGGCCAGGTCAGGCCGGGCCCTAAGGTATACCGCCATATAAATAAGATATGCCGGCAACCAGTTGGCCCAGGTGCGCGGTGGCTTACGACGACGAGACAGCTCCTTGTCTCTGTCGTCCTATCCCTCTCTCTCTTCCTTAGTGGGCTCATGGTTCAATAGGGAGAATATATCCACGTACTCCCCTCGCCAAATCTTCTCCCTCGTGACCTGTGACAAATGATCACCCAGGGGCAAGGAATAACCAGCCATCGGCTGTATAGAGGGCATACGCAGCGGGACCTGGACAGCCCCTGCGATGCTCGGCACTGCCCCAGGGGCGGAAACCCCTGCCCTTAATGAGGGGCCATTTTGAAACCATGGGGCACTGGGATAGGCTGGTAACTGATGCCCACTCGCCTCAACTTGACGAGGCCAGGGCCACTGAACCCCACCACTGTAAGTGGGCCGTGATGTAGGTGCACTAAATTGAACCTGATACTCACTAGGTGCACCCCCGTAAGCCGCCCCCACCGGGGGTTCCGGCCCATGGCGGGCATCGGAGCTCGTGACCGGAATCGAGCTCTGGGACCACACCTGACTACTCCCAGTCTGCACATCTGGACGAACGGGGAGCTGTGAGACACCAGCTGGTGCCGGTCGAAGCGTCTCAAGCAGCTCAACCCGGCTGGCCGCCCGTTGCAGCGTTGCATCCGTCAAGGTAGCCGGGGCCACCGAAGGACCCCAGTAGAAAGAGTAGCGCCCCCCTCTGCAGGAGGCTGTGCAATGCCCAAGGATGTTTCCAGCACTGCTAACCGTGCTAACAGAGCATCCACTGCCACAGAGCCCCCAGCATAAGGCGGGCCAGGTGGGCCAGACGGCCCACCAGGCAGTTGAAAAGGCAACCCGGAATGCGAGCCAGGGCCAGAATAGGGCCATGCCCAAAACTCCGGCCCATGAGGGGCCGGAGGAGGGGCGGGTTGGATACCCGCACCAGGCCCCCCCATGCCGTCCTGTCCCATGGCCGGTAACGGTGGGCCGAGGGCCGAAGCCCCTGAGGGGCTGGCCTGTAGCTGCCCAGCTACCGAGCTGGGGCCCGGCTGCCAAGAGCCAGCCTGAGTAGCGCCACTGGTATCAGTGGGCAAGGCTGGCACATTGCCCTGCCGTGAGGGCACAGCCCTGGTCCTCCGACCCGATGGCTGGCCCCCGTCCGGCACAGGGCCGGTAAAAGTTCTCCCCCTCGGCCGCGGCTTCATCGCCGGGGCCTTCCGCTTGGGAGCCATGTCTCCCTAGGAGAAGAAAAGCAGGATCCCTATCCAGGGATCGAACTCCTAGCGCCTAAGCAACGCGGTAGCCAAGCAAACCAAGGCTCCGCGTGCGCTAATCCTCCTTTCCCAGCCAGGAAAGAACTGCAAGGGCTCAACAGCCGAAGACTAAGAGGACAAACAGAGATGGAGAAAACTTCTCCTCTCCGTCGCTATTTCTAAAATGGCAGCTCGTCTGCCTCGTGGCCACCCCTTTTATAGAGGAGTGGCCACGCTCACCTGGATGTCTGAGTCCGGGTGGGGTGGGGGCCCGCAAAGAGTGCGGCGGCCATTTTGGCACCGCGCTTTCATTCTTTTGGTTTTTATCCAGTTACTTTAGTAGTGACAGCACTCTTTGAATTTATCCATTGCTATTCCCCAGTAGCTGACCAAGTGCCTTCTAATCTGGGACTCTTATTTTCACCGCTATCTCTTGTTTCACTTTGGATTGGCTCTGGTGTAAGTAATGTTTTTTTGATACTAGAGAGTGAGTTTAGATGTTGTTTATTTAAGTAAATCCCCTGCCATCACAGAACAACTGGCAAGGAGAGGGTAAAGCAAAATAAAAGTGGCCCCTGCCTCTCTAATGACAGATTGGTATTAATTGATTAAAACCTTCCTGAGAGGCTGAGGTACAGCTTTGATCTAATCTGTGGTCTTTGACTATTGGAATAAGCCACAGTGTTTGTCCTGCTCCACAGTCCAAAATCAGCTAATAGGAATGTAAGGCTGCGGAGGATGGTAGAGGATGGGGTGCCTGGCGTGCAGTGGCCCATGGGGTCACAAAGGGTCGGACTCGAATATGCGACTAAACAACAACAACAACATATCAGTAAGTTTACATTAAGCCAGCATGAAAGTAAGTCCTACATTCATAACTTTTGCATATCCTTTCCTGAAAATAAAAGAAGAAGAAGGAGAAGAAGAAGACATTTTTGGAGAAGAAGAAGACATTTTTGGCCATTTACTTTATCATGTTAAAAGTATACTGAAGGGAAAGGAACCAATATTGACTTAAGAGGGTACAGAACTCCTATACTCTGCATTGGTAAATTGCTTTGTCAACTATGAATAATTTATTCTAGATGTCTAGAATAATCAATGGCTATCAATGGCTATAATTATGGCTACCTAAGGACAACCTCCGGGTTGGAGAGATAGGCAGGATATCTCTCAATGCCATTTCCAGGGGATCCTAAGCAGGTGAGGGCATCTCCTTGGGAATACCCTGAAGGAAATGGTGAGCCACTGTGTGAAACAGAATGCTGGACTGGATGGGCTGTGGCCTGTTCCAGCAAGGCTGTTCTTATGTTCTTATGTTCTTATGTCTGAGATTTTACTCTGTAGATCTGCAACCCTGCTGGCCTTCAAAGGGGAAACATTTAGAGTCTCCCTCTTTAGGGATCTGACAAGTGGCTGCATAGCATGTCATTAGAACATTGCCAAAATAGCCATATGTTGTCACTACACATCAATAAGTATAGAAAATCCAAAAATAACTGTAAATTCAGGCCTCAATCATTACTTTCTGTCACATTTATTCCAGTTTTTAAAAACAATATTTGTTGCAGTTTTTCTAGGTACTGCATTCAGAACTGCTTGCCTTTACAATTCCCTTCTTCTGGGAATACCCTGGGACTGTACACCTTGCCAAAGGCTTCACAAGTTGGCTTTTTTCACAAGAATCACAGTGGGGAATTGAACTTCCAACCTCTGGCTCTGTAGCCAGATTACCCAACTCACTGAGTCATCTAATTGTAATTATAACACTAGAAACTATCACAGAAGAATTTATTATTATTATAACAAAACTACCATTAGATTCACAGTGAAAGACTGGTATAAAATTAGCAGTTGAAGACCTAACCAAGGACCTAAGAACTGTTAAGGTTTTTTTCTTCTTCTTCCATGTCTAGGCCAGATGTGAAACTGCCAAGGTGAAGGAATCTTTTGGTGAGTTCATTCTGCAGTTCCTTTCGTCTGACCTAGTATGAGAAAGATTAGCCAGAAACACGAGGTTGCCATTACCAGGATACGCCTGATTGTGGTTCAAAAAATACCACAATCTTTGAGGAGATTCTTTCTGTGTACTCTGTTAAGGTAACATCTAAGTATATAGGCAGGGTGTTGTTGTTGTTGTTTTGTAAAATTAGGATATTCAAGTACAGTACAATTAAAAACTATCATTATAATTTTAAACATCTTAAAACATTTAAAGTGCAGTATTATGAGGACTATTCAAGACTCCTCAGTGTAACCTCACATAGATTTTTACACTCATCCTACTTTTAATAATACCCCATCTGATGCTTGATGTAAAACTAGCTACTTCTACACATAATTCCTCTTTGTGAATTGAATATAAGAGAGTGGCAACTTTATATGAAAATCAGGCTTTCTTTCTCAATGCTCTGCAAAGATCAGATGAACATTCTTGCTAACACATCCAAGACTAGACTACTATAGAACAGGTACAATTGGATTATGTGATCTTAAACCTTTGAGGTAAATACTGTACAGTGGCTAAAATGCTATTTTATCTGTCTTTAGAGAAGGAGAATCAGTTCAGGAATAATTTACAGAATACATTCTATGAAAGGAGGTAGAAAATCAGTCTCCTAGATGATTACAGGTTGTTATTTATGATATGTCAAACTTCCAGATCCAGAAGCATTGAAAATCAGTTGCTATATTTAAGAGCTCATTAGAAGAAGTTGGTTTTTTTATTGCAAGCTCACCACATTATTTTTTTCAGAACTGGACCATGAAGGTTCCCCCATGTTGAAAAGGCCTATACTTGTAGCAGTTCATGATTACTTGAGAGCTAAGGATGTGACAAATGCAAGCATCACTACTGAGGAACACCTCTAGCCTATCTTGTTCCCACTGTCTCATTCATATATTCAGCTCCAAAGACCTTGATAATTAAACTTGCCCAGAGAAATATATTCTCCTTCAGAATAATCAGATTTGTTTTCACTATCATGCAACACCTACCCACCCCCAATTCCTTTCTTCTATAGAGACATGAGGAATCTCAAACCAATAACTTTTGTAGTTGAGTTGAAAGGTCTTTCCTTCTGCGCCACAGAGGACAGCTTAACGTGCACTTGGTTACCTATCAACGAGACCACTTTTGTGAGTTATGGGCAGAATTTTTTTGTTGGAAACAATTCAGGAAAATTCCATTTGTACTGCTTACACTACACAGTCTTATTTATTTATTTATTTGATTTCTGCACATTTATATCCCGCCCTCCTGGTGGGTACACCACTCAGGGAGGCTAACAACATAATAAAAATTACAATAAAAACAATTAAGTAACAATAGTTAAAACAGATCTAACAGCCCCAGTTAAAACCAAAATTAAAAACACAAACAGATCCTCATTAACAAACAACCCACCCCCACCCTACCCCGGTTAAAACAGAATAACCAAGCCAGGGGGCAGCCCCTCACATAGGCTAAATCAGCCACCGGGCTTGACTGGTAGAGTCAAGCATGCCCCAAACGTGCTGGAAGAGCCATGTCTTCAGCATCTTTCTAAAGGGGAGTAGTTCCAACTGGAGCCGCAGCTCAGGTGGTAAGAGGTTCCCCAGGGCTGGGGCAGACATGGAAAAGGCTCTTTTCCTGGGCCCAGTAAAATGTACCTCTTTCACTGATGGGACCACCAGTGAGCCCCTCCTGTTTGCCCTAGTAGGACAGGCTAAATTCCTTGTGGTGACGCAGTCTCTTAAGTAGCCTGGTCCAATGCCACGAAGGGCTTTAAAGGTCAAAACCAGCACCTTGAGGCACACTGGCAACCAGTGCAACTCCCGGAGAAGTGGTGAGGCTCGAGTATGATGCCCGTACCCCATCACAACCTGGGCAGCCACATTCTGGGTCAGCTGAAGCCTCCGAATGGTCACCAAGGGCAGCCCCATGTACAGCGCATTACAACAATCCAATTTGGAGGTGACCAGAGCGTGAGTGACCATGAGCAAGGTCTAAATCAGTAGGGATTTTGGGAAACTCTTGCATCTAGAGTTTCTTCTTTTGATTATGCAACATAATTTTTCAAATCTAACATTTTAAGTGTAAAACATAATAATAATAATAATAATAATAATAATAATAATAATAATAATAATAATAATAATAATAATAATAATAATAATAATAATAATAATAATAATAATAATAATAATAATAATAATAATAATAATAATAATAATAATAATAATAATAATAATAATAATAATAATAATAATAATAATAATAATAATTTCGCATCAGAAATTATTCTGGGTTGAAAGGATCTTTGCTGGAGAAACTCCACTCAGGGGATGTCCAAATGAGGCTCCTTTCAAGTCCCCAAGATCTTTTCCCACTGAAGTGGTCCCTATTTATCTACTTGCAATTTTTTGCTTTTGAACTGCTATGTTGACAGGAGTTGGACAGAGACATGTAGTACCCAGGTGTTCCAGCTAACAAGGCAAGCTTCTTAACCACTGATCCACGCAGCCCCTACGTAAAACATATTGTATTTATTCTTATGTAAACACAATAGCTTTTGAAAGAAAGCCACACAATGACTCTAATTGTACAAACCATGCCTTTACTGGAATGAGGTCAAGTTATAACAATGACAAGCACTGGGCATTTGTAAACACTATAACAATAAAGCATATTTACAGAAACCAGGGAGAGCAGAAGAACACAATGGCAGAAGAAGTTTGTATTTTTGTACGCTCAAATTAACTGAGTATATTGTTTCGAAATTTGGAGGAAGACCACAATTTATACAGAAATGGGAAGAGAAGGATTATTTTAGAGGGTATAGAGGGGAATGGATTGCTCTTCTATGTTTTACATTTGTGATAAATGGAAACTTCACCCAATTTGATTTTTGTTTTGTTTTGGAGATAGGATAATGCATTGCCTCTATTATCCCTACCATTCTTCATCAAATATGGAGGTTATATCTTTGCAGGTGCACCCACCCAAAATAAAGACTCAGACACCGGTATTGGATTAAAGGCATTGGGCCACTTTTATTGAATAATGCCCTAGTCTGAATTATAACTTTCAATTGGTGTATCATCCAATTGTAATTCTTTAAGGCAAGCAGGCCGCAGTAGCACTGGTAAGGTTCCACCCAAAATGCCAATGGCTATTGGCTACATGTATCAATTTGTATCAATTTGTTTGTTGACACAAACAAATTATTGACCGAAGTCAATATACTATCTACTGACCCCACCCTTTGACGTGTATCCGTCCAAATATCAAGGTGATGCAGGCTGTGAAGCTCCTAGTTCATGGTTCGCCCTTGACCGGCCAATCCTGTTTCCCCTGTACTTATCTACATGTTGGCCAGTCAATTGTGAACCTGCCGGATACCTATGGGTCATAAATCTTTACCTTACCAGTGCTACCCGCCAAAAGTGACCAAAGTCAACTTATCCCGTATCTCAAACACTAGCGACAGTGTGGGATGGGCGAAAAAGCCAAGAAGCAAAGTGCCAATTGTAGGTTCAAGCAAAAATTCCAACCCGGCCCCAAAGTGACCAGAAAAGTCACACTGTCCACTAGGGAGCGGGTGGAGGGAAAAACTTCTCCGCTCCATTGCTGTTCTTTAAAATGGCAGCGAGGCTGCCTCGTGGCCACCCCTTTTATACAGGGGTGGCCATGGCCCCTAACTAACCCGGATGTATGAGTCCGGGGGGGGGGCGCAAAGGGCGCGGTGGCCATTTTGGCGCCACACTTGCATTGCAGGCGCACCCACCCAAATAAAGACTCAGACACCGGTATTGGATTAAAGGCATTGGGCCACTTTTATTGAATAATGCCCTAGTCCAAATTATAACTTTCAATTGGTGTATCATCCAATTGTAATTCTTTAAGGCAAGCAGGCCGCAATAGCACTAGTAAGGTTCCACCCAAAATGGCAATGGCTATTGGCTACATGTATCAATTTGTTTGTTGACACAAACAAATTGTTGACCGAAGTCAATATACTATCTACTGACCCCACCCTTTGACGTGTATCCGTACAAATATCAAGGTGATGCAGGCTGTGAAGCTCCTAGCATCACCCCGTTCATGGTTCACCCTTGACCGGCCAATCCTGTTTCCCCTGTACCTATCTACGTGTTGGCCAGTCAATTGCGAACCTGCCGGATACCTATGGGTCATAAATCTTTACCTTACCAGTGCTACCCGCCACACGGGGAGGCATCCATGATGACTCACCGCCGCCCCCCCTGACCGACAGCTCGGTCACCAGGCCCGCTTACACGCCCTCCAGAAAGAGGTGCATACCTCTGGCCGACAGGTGGACCCCATGTCCTGCATACAGGCTAAAATCCTGCAACCCTATCCCCGGGTGTCGAATGGCTGTCCCCAAACCATTCTCAACAAGAAGCGGGGAAACAGCCCTGTTCACTGACCGCCGGGCATGGTCCAAACCACAGAGATCAATGCCTCCTCTATAACAGTGTCTCGGCACGATGTCAGACCATAGCAACCGTGTGTATGGCCATAAATGATGTAGAAACGCCAGGTCACTGCACACCAACATTTTTAAGGAAAGGCCAATGATCTGTGTGAGATCATTGCCGCCGAAGTGCAGAATCAAAACACCTGGCATGCAGCCCGAGATGGGGTCCCCACTCCGACGATGCAGCATACTGTGCCGCCCAGTGCACATAACCGTGGCCCACCAGCCACACTGCCACCGGTGTGCGTAGACACACAGGGTCTGTAAAAGAAGGAGAAGGAATTAAGGCCATAACTAGGTAATAATGCAGTGAGGGGACGTACATATAACGAAAAAACACGCGGATCCCCACCTGCCCATTCGACATATATCAGCCTCAGAGTACCCAAACACAGCCGCAGTTGACACGGCGCCTATCCTGAATGAATGGGTGCCATAACGAGCCCCAGGGAGGCCCACACTGTGAATTGCCGTCCCGGTCACCCTCCAGAATTGAAATTTGGTAAGGGGAGACCCATCCTGGTGGCAGAACAATGGGCCAGGGCGCGTACCATGCACTGCCAAAAATGCATGTAGGGCACCAACAGATGTCAGCAAATGTACACCGTAGCAGTCTAACACCACTGCCTTCTCCATGCTGATGTACACCGTAGCAGTCTAACACCACTGCCTTCTCCATGCTGATGTTAGCAAATGTACACCGTAGCAGTCTAACACCACTGCCTTCTCCATGCTGATCGGCTTTTGAGGAACGAATCCTCAACTGAGCCAACTCCTGGTTGATAGATACATCTTCGAGTTCTAGTGCCCTACGAGGCACGTCCCCCTTTGACAATGGGACCAGCTCGCTGATTCTCAGAGCTCCAAAGAAAGCTACCGTGGTAGCTGCATGAAAAAGAGACTCCTCATACCTATCATAACACAGTCTATGCCAACCTTGGGCAAGGTGGGACAGAATACACGGTGAAACAGGGTGACATGTGTCCAGGCAGCGGCCACATACACGTGTCCACCCTTCCCATTCATGGCGTATATGGAAGTCACTCACACAGTCAGTAAAGCCCCGTGCCTTGTCCATGAATGCCAAGGCCGAAAGCCTGGTGCCGATGGTGCGTGGGGCCAATCCCTGATCATGAAGGTGCACCATATACTGTAAAACCTGGTCGACCGGTATCGGCCACATTTCAGGCAACTGCCTTTGCCTACAAAAGGTCCTAAATTGAATGAGTGTATGCTGATACGCCTTATGCGTGCGAGGTGCCAAAGACATGCCGATCGCCCGGTTCATCTCTCCTTGCCAAATGTCCATATCTCAGCCGGGAGTGGAGAGGGAAGTTCCTCTGTGTCTGGAGCCAAGGCACGGAACCGGGAGATCTGCAGGCAGGATAAAGCGTCGGCAATATTGTTATGAATGCCTGGCACATGTCTGGCCCTAAAGAGCACATTAAGGCACAAGGACCTAAGAACAAATTGGTGAACTAAGGCCATGACTCTGGGGGACTTAGACGTTTGGGCGTTGACAATGTGCACCATAGCAGCATTGTCACACCAAAAGTGAACCACAGAATTAGCCCACCTGTCCCCCCAGAGCATAAGGGCACCCAAAATTGGGAAAAAAACTCCAGGAACATAAGATCGCGTAAGCGATCCATGCCCTGCCATTCCTGGGGCCATTGACCATAGGCTCACTGTCCTTCAAAATAAATCCCATAACCCAGGGAGCCGGAGGCATCTGACTGTACTTAGAACTGGGGGCTGACCATAAGCTCAGATCTCCAAAAGGAAACGCCATTAAAGTCCTGTAGGAATGTGAGCCAAACTGACAGGTCTGCTCGTAAACCCCTAGTCAGCCATACCCTGTGGTGTAGTTTAGAAAGGCCCACCATAGGATCACCCAGACGCCTGGCGAAGGCTCTGCCTGGACTCACCAACCTGCAGGCGAAGTTGAGGTGGCCGTGAAGCACCTGCAACTCCCGGAGAGACACCTTACGCTTGGCAAGCATTGCCAAAATCGCATCAGAGATCCGGCCCTTCCTGACCAACAATTCGGTCACCAGGCCCGCTTGCACGTCATTCAAAAAGAGGGCCATACCTCTTGCTGACAGGTGAACCCCATCTCCAGAATACAGGCTAAAATCCTGTAACCCTATCCCCGGATGACGAATGGCTGTCCCCCAAGCCATTCTCGATAAGGAACCAGGCAACAGCCCTGTTCACTGACCGCCGGGCACGGTCCAAACCACGGGGGTCAATGCCTCCCCTATAATAGTGTCTTGGCACGATGTCTGACCATAGCAACCGTGTGTACAGCCATAAACGGTGAAGAAACGGCAGGTCACTGCACTCAGAAGTCTTTAATGCCAGGCCAGTGATCTGTGCAAGATCATTGCCTCCAAGGTGCAGAATTAAAACATCTGGCGGTCGAGCATCCCCAATGGACATCAGGAATGGCAACAGTTGCCGCCACCTCATGCCGTGCACACCATACCACTGCATACGCGCAGTGGCACATAGCCCAAGATGGGGTCCCCATTCTGACGAAGCAGCATACTGTGCCGTCCAGTGCACATAAATTGTGGCCCGCTAGCCACACTGCCACCGGTGTGCGGAAACACACAGGGTCTGTAAGAGAAAGAGAGAGAATATAGGGCATAACAAGGCACTCATGCAGTGAGGGGACAAACAGACAGAGAAAAAAGGCGCAAATCCCCACCTGCCCATGCGACGTATGTCAGCCTCCGAGTACCCAAATGCAGCCGCAGTTGATGCAGTGCCTATCCGAAACGAATGGGTACCGTAACGAGCCCCAGGGACCCCCGCACTGTGAAGCACTGTCCCAGTAACCCTGCAGCATTGTAATTTGGTAAGGGGAGACTCATCTTGGTGGCAGAACAACAGGCCAGGGCGTGAACCCTGTGCTGCCACAAATGCATGTAGGGCACCAACCGGACAGATGGCAGCATCATGCTACTACTCTTTCCTCGCTGACCGGCCCTTGAGGAGCGAATCCTCCACAGAGCCCACTCCTGGTCGAGCGACACATCTTTCAGTTCTAGTGCTCTGCAGAACATGTCCCCTGTTGAAAGTGGGACCAGCTCACTGATTCTCAGAGCCCCAAAGCAAGCCACGGAGGTAGTTGCCTGAAAATAGACTCTTCGTGCAGAGCATAGGCGCTGGCCGTGTAGGAGTCATATACAGTAGCCACAACTATTGGCAGGGCTCGTCCCACCACATCTCAGGGTGAAGGGCACCCTCATCCTAAATTCATCGTCATAGGCTAACCATGATGGGCCAGGGAAATCAACCACGGCCCGGTAAATATTGTCCAGGTACTGGACCATTAGGATGGCCAAATCAGGATGGGCCCTTAGATATACTGCCATGTATACAGGATGGGCCCTTAGATATACTGCCATGTATATCAAATAGGCCGGTAACCAATTGGCCCAAGTGCGAGGCGGCTTACGACGACGGGACAACTCCTTGTCCCTGTCGTCCTGCCCCTCCCTCTCCTCCTTAGTTGGTTCACGGTTCAGGAGGGTGAAAATGTCAATATATTCCCCACACCATATCTTATCCCTAGTAGCCTGGGATAAATGGTCACCCAGGGGTAGGGAGTAACCGGCCATCGGCAGGGCCGCCGTTGGCACGGATTGAAGTGGGGGAACACATAATGGGCCCTGTTGGACCCCCGAGAAGTTAGGCAGAAGCATTGGGGTGGTCACCCCTGTAAGAACCTGGGAGTAATTGGGAGCCCAGGAGGTAACAGGGTAGTGTGCATTGAACTGCCCTCCCGCAGTAGCCTGTTGTGGCCATGGCCACTGGACGCCCCAGTGTTATGAGCTAGTGTCACTGGTGTGCTGACGTGACCAGGATACTCACTCGGTGCACCCCCATGGGCCGCCCCCACTGGGGGTTCCGGCCCGCGGTGGGCGTCAGAGCTCACGATGGTCATGGAGCTCTGTGGCTCCGTGCGTCCCTGCCAAGCAGTCCGGTCCCCGGTGGAATGCCCTGCTGGAATGGCCTGATGGGGAGCTGCGAAGCGCCAGCCTGTGCTGGCCTGATGGCCTCCAGCAGCTCAACCCTGTTGACGGCCCACTGCACGGCAGTGGCAGGCATGTGGGCCGCAGCCGAGGAGCTGCCAAGCCCACCCTCTGAAGGTGGTGGAGCAATTCGAATGGATGCCTCGAGTGCCGATATGCGGTCAAGGAGAGCATCCACAGTGCCAGACCCACCAGAATAAGGTGGGCTGGGTGGGCTGGATGGCCCGCCGGGCAATTGGATGGAGAGGGAAAGCCTTGTGGCAATCCCTGTCCAGAATAGGGGCAGGCCCAATAATCCGGCCCATGGGGGGCGGTGGAATGGTGGGGCGCAATCCTGCGCTGCGCCCGAATGGGCCGCTATGCCCCATGCTGGGCAAAGATTCAATAGGGGTAGAAACCCCAGGGGAGCAGGCCCGCGCAGTCCCTGCCCGAGTCCTGCGACTGGGCAGGTAAGCAGAGGCCTGGTCACCCTCATTGGTGGCAGTGATAAGGTAACGCTGCCACCCCCACCCCCCGTGGGGCGCCAGCCTGAGCCCTCCGGCCCAGTGGCAGCAGCACTGATCGGAGGCGAGATATCCTCCAATCAGAAGGAAAACCAAAGGGAGCAGCGTTGGAGCAAACTTCTCCGCTCCGTTGCTGTTCTTTAAATAGCAGCGAGGCTGCCTCGTGGCCACCCCTTTTATACAGGGGTGGCCATGCCCCCTAACTAACCCGGATGTATGAGTCCGGGTGGGGGCCCCCCGCAAAGAGTGTGGCGGCCATTTTGGCACCGCGCTTGCATTATATTTATAGTAATAAAATAAAGCTTGTTTTAGGGCATTACTGCAACAGGTACATGATTTTCTTGCCTGCATGATTTCTTGGAGCATTAGACTTCTGAAGAGCTTCTGACAATAAGCAATCCCAATTCAGTGAAAAGTGTTTGACTTTATTCAACAATGACGTCCAGCTCCTCAATATTATTTCCGATCATTTTGTGTAGTAACTGAATAGCAAACCACTGACTTAAAGAGCTTTATGTGTGTTTCTTTTTATGTTTGTTTTTGCATGAATTCCATGTTGCGACCAGTAGACTGGAATTTTCATTTGTTTTAATCTTTCATTTTTTCTTCTGGCACATGTGGTTTATTTCACTATGAATCTGAATGATCCTCTTTCTCTTTCATCATGATTTCAAAATTTTCTTTCTTTTCTTTCTTTTTCAGATTCTTTTATAAATCTTTGCTTGTTGATTCTATAATTACTCTTGGCCTTACTATTATTACTTCTTCTTTTTCCATTTTATTACTCATTGAGTGTGTATTTAGTACTTTTTCAAAAATATACAATACTGAATTTTCTCATCCCTGCACACAAATTGTTAGTCCCAGTTTGCGACCTTTTAAGATAGGGGTTCCTAACCTATTCAAGCTGGGGGCCGGATCATGCTCTCTCAGTCAGCTTCGAGGGCCGGAAAGCCATTTTGCCCTGCATGCACAATGAGGGTGGCCATTTTGTCCCAATAGCTTCAAAGGGGTGACTCTTTTGTTTCTGGAATGCCCTTAGAGGGGTGGGGGGCTACATGAAATGGCACCATGGGCCAAATCTGGCATATGGGCCTTAGGTTGGGAGTCCCTGTTTTAAGATAACTTGGGTATCAGATTAATCTGTCTCTCTCCCCTTCTGTGTGTAGTTGATTAGATTGTACATTGGGATTTTCCCTGCTTCTAAAACGGTTGGATTAAAAAAAGAAATTTTGCTCTCATATGAAGCAAAGGCTGAATCAAATCCATCCCTGGCTTTCTCTCTCTCCCTCAGCTTGGCTCTTTTCTGTGTTTCAGGCAAGCTTCTGTTGTGCTTGAATACATTTATTGCTGTAACATTTTGTGAAATAATTGGGATCAGTACGATCCTCCATTTTGACTCATTCTTCTTGGTCTTGAAATATCATGGGACTGTGTTCCTGCCTAAACTATGTAGCCTGTACAGTCTTCACTCCGGTCCTATAACCTCCCAGTCACCCCACTCCCCTTCCTGTCATTTCCTGCCCAAATGTATCCATTCCTGAGTGTATATATTTAGCAGTGCTGCGCCATTGCTCCCCATGTTCTGACAGCCTAATAAAGTTGTTTGGCCCTGTTATGCTGGCTGCTTTGCATTTCTACCAGAACATCAAATTGGCGACGAGGATGAGATAATGGCATCCCATACACCTACCTTAGCTCTGTTCGACTTAGCCACTCCCAAGAAATGGGTCCTGTACGAGCGGCAGTTCCGGCACACCATGGCGGCCCAGGACATCATCGACGAGGACAAGAAGTGTCACAGTGCGGCCTGGCCACCCTTGAGCTGGCCACACACCTCGTGTTGCCCAGGGACATCAACACCATCCCACTGGCTGAGATCTTGGTGGCTCTTTGGACACACTTCCAGCTGAAGGTGTCCATCTTCCCGGCCTGGGTGGCATTCCACAGATGGGATCAATGCCTGGGGGAGTCAGTAGCCAACTACGCTGCTGCGCTGAGGCTGGCTGCCGCTCCGTGCAGGTGGGACAACCTGGAAGAAGTATTGCGGGATCATCTGCTGGCCGGCATGCGGGATGAGGAGACACAGTGTCGGCTTATTGTCAGGGACAAACTCCTGACCCAGGTGATTTCCTGGGTTAAGAAAGGGTGGCCCACATCCCCTCTTGCTGAGGAGTTTAAAGTGTTCTTTAGAAGACGGTTCAAGCTTTCGCTCGCGAGAGGCTGCTTTATTTGGGGCCAGACGGTGATTGTCCCTTCCATTTTATGCTCTAAGATGCTTAGGCTTCTACACATTAGCCACCCTGGTATTGTGCACTCCAAGGCGTTGGCCAGGAGTTTTTTCTAGTGGCCCCAGGTAGACCAGGACATTGAACAATTGGTAGACACTTGCCGGAGCTGCCAGAGTTCGCAACCCGAGGAGTCCCAGCTTCCCACCCAGGAATGGGACACTGCCCGTGGACCTTGGTCACGGATTCATGTCGATTTCGCAGGTCCTTTCCAGGGCACGCTTTTCCTACTGGTGGTCAACTCATTTTCCAAATGGCTGGAGGTAATTCCTATGCCCAGTACATCTTCTGCAGTCACTATCAAACAGCTCCGGAGGTTGTTCAGTTGTTTTGGATTGCCGGATGTGCTAGTGTCCGACAATGCCACAACATTTACCTCTGCTGAATTTCAGGCATTCCTGGAGAGGAACGCCATTCGGCATGTAACTTCTGCCCCTTTCCACCCTGCCACCAATGGTCAGGTGGAACATCAGGTTCGCACTACAAAAGAGGTGCTTTGCCACATGGGTCAGGGGGACATTGATGTACAACTATGCCAATTCCTCATGTGCTACCGGACAACACCCTTGGCATCAGGGCTGTCACCAGCCGCATTCTTAATGCGCAAGAGGCCAGTCTTGTTGCTCAACCGGTTGGATCCTTCCAGGGTGGAGAAAAGGGGTGTTAATATTGAAATTGCTCACAAAAAGGTATTCTCAGCTGGGGATCCAGTGCACTGTCGGAACTATGTGGCCACAGGTCCAGCATGGATTCCGGGCATTGTGGTGGAACAAATGGGGCCAGTGTCCTATCAAGTCAAAACAGGCACTGGTTTGCTATGGCGGCGCCATGCTGACCAGCTCAGACATAGGGTTACGAAGTTTCAAGAGGTACAAGGTTATTCTTTGTACAGTAATTCCACGTTAGGGTCCTCCCCCACCTGCTTACTCCCAGGGGGAGACGAGGAAGGAGGCTCGACAATTAGCTGTAATTCCCAGCTTTCTAATTCGAGCCAGCCCCAATTCCATTGGAGGCTGTCAGCAAGCCCAGAACGTGGAAATGTAGATTTTGAATTACAGGATCAGGGGGAGTTTGCAGCGTGTTCCTCCACTCGTCCTAGCAAGAAGCAGGGCTTTGATTTCTCCCAAGGGACCCCCCGTCTGTGGATGTTGCCTGGGGAATGAACAAGGAGATAAATACAGGGAATAATCACAAGAGCAATGACCTAGCAATAAGGTGATAGGGTGATACAAAACCATTTCTTTCCCCTTCAGGAAAACAATGGCAGAGGGAGGCAAGCCTATTACACATATTTAATTGCATTTTTGAATGCTTAAAGAAGGAATTAGCTAGCTGATAGTCACTGGCTATTCAGGAAGATTGATTGCCTTTTTCAGCTATTGACCATCATGTTACTTTTGATCATTCTGTTCAATTCTTGCACTATAAAATGTGACCATGCTTCCCATGTTGTCAGAAAGCACCTCAATGCACTAAGATCTCTCTCTTTCTTGTGTGTAGAGAGAGAAAGTTGGAGAGAAAAAGTTTTTACATCATAACTAGAAGAGAAACCTCTGAAACTGTCACTCATAAAGATAGTGGCTCAATCAAATCTAGAATATTTTCCACAAATAACTTTTCAAGATCAGGTTAGCTCCCCTTTCTTGGACTTGTCGTCTTTAAGACCAGGACATGGATTCCTTAGTCTAAGGCTGGGAACCTTCCTGTGCCAAGTCTAATGGATCCAATGCTAACAAAAATTGAAATAGTTAGTGAACTTTACCAATTCTCACATCATTTGCCTGTTCTTTTGGCCAAAAGCTCTTACTTTGTCAAAAGACCAAAACAAAGTGAAAAATCAGTATGTGTGTCTTATCAACTGTAGCACTTCATCTGAAGACCATCCCAGCAACTCATGTGGAAGTGAAAGAAGATAGATTCACTAGCACAAATATCAACTCAAAGGCTATGACATCTAAGGGTTCAATGGTTTTTCATTGAATCAGTGGTATTCAGGGCACAAGAACTGAGAGAATAGGACCATCTGATTGCACTTTAGAGAAGTGTCTCATGAGTTTATTCTAGTGGTTAGGTCTTTAGTTTGATCTTTCTATTCTAGTCTGTTCAGCATATGCAATGTTCTTAAGAACGCTTATTCTGACTACATCATAAATCCTTTGGTCCTTCCTTTTAAGTGGTGAGCAAGGGTTGCATGGACTATGAAAGATGCATGAACTTTGAAAGACTAGCTTTTGATTGAAGTTGATACTTATGCACAGTGGTTGCTTGATCTTATGATTGGGCCCATATGAACCCGTAATGTATTAAAAAGGGGGCTAAATAAGAAACAAAAATGCACTAAATGTAGCTTTCTAAATCAACATTCAGTTCTTCTTTCATGGCACAAATACACAATTAAAAAGAACTTTGCAGGCTGTTCAGACATGAATAAGACTTGATTTGACATGGACCTTATAGAGGAATACAAAATCTATAAGCAGTTATTCTGAAAAAGGCTTCCTAAGGATGATTTTCCCCTTAGGCAGAAGAAAACCAAGATTCCCACCAAGCATAAACTCAGTAAGCTGCAATGAATGGTAACACTCTGATGAATCTGTGATGCATGCTCCTTGTTCCTTTGTTGTTGTTGTTGTTGTTCAGCTGCATAGTCAAGTCCAACCCTTTGCGACCCTGTTGTGTCTTAAGGTTTATTAAGCATTATTTCAACTGTTATAAAAGTTTAATAGTTGCTGCATCATGGGACCATGTTCCTGTTGTAATTATTAAGCATTTCCCATATAAGGCTCAAGATCTTGGGTTCATTATACTCAATGCCTGATTGGTTGTCTGTGTTCTTGCCTCCTGAGAAGCTAGGGTAAATGTATCTTTCCCTGCACCTGCTGCAGAGACTGCATATAAGCAAGTGGTTTGGCTCTTGCCTCAAGCCCCTTTGGGGAATCGGCGGTCTGTTGGTCTGACTGCTTGGTTATCAGTTACCTGCATGTGATGTTCTTACAATAAATGTTAATGCTGTTCAGGAGACTTGGCTGGGTATGTGTGCTTCTTACAGTCGGACACAGCAGACCCTATGCACCATCACAGACCAAGCACTCCTGTCCTCCACCATCCTCCTCAACCTGCCCAACTTTGTGCCCATTGCATCAACAATACCATCTAGCCATCTCATTTTCTGCCACTGGCTTCTTTTTTTTGCCCTCAGCCTTTCCCAGCATCAAGGTTTTCTCAAGTGAATCTTCTCATTTGATGTCCAAAGTACTTTAGCTTCATCTTTACTATTTGACCTTCCAAGGAGCAGTCAGGGTTGATTTCTTCTAAGATCAACCTATTTGTTCTCCTCGCTGTGCAGGATACTCTCAAAATTCTCCTCGAACACCATATTTCAAAGGCATCTATTCTTCTGTGCTCAGCTTTCCTTATGGTCCAAGTCTCACAACCATATATTACTACTGGAAATACCTTTGCTTTGACTACACGGACTTTTGTTTTCACGGTGATGTCTCTACTATGTCTCCCAGGTTTTGCATAGCTTGTCTCCCAAGCATCAGTCGCCTTTTTATTTCATGGCTACAATCACCATCAGAAGTGATCTTTGATCCTAAGAAAGTAAAATCTGTCACTGCTTCTACTTCTTCCCCATCTATTTTCCAGAGATTGATAGGGCCTGTTGCCATTATCTTGGTTTTCTTGATGTTGAGTCTCAAGCCATGTTACCTATGTTACAGGTCTTGCAATAATTATTGTTTTGTGGCAGATTTTGGGGGAAGGGGAGATGGTGGTAGGATGAATAACTTTGATTTTTCTTAGGCAGGGGCCAAACTGGATAAATTCAGTCTGATTCATCTGAAAAACTTTAGATGTGAGAGCTGACAAGTTAATTGGCTTTTGTAAAAATTTGTCTTTCTGTTGAACTTGACAGTTGAAGAGTTAGCAGATAGATAATTCAATTCACAGTTTAACTCTATTTGGTCATTAAGAATATATGTGGTGGCCACTCACTTTAAGGAGCTGTTTCCATCTCGGCTCCCTTCCTCAGCCTGGCCAGTTGGGGAAGGTGGGAGCAGCTCAGCTGTGCCTTGGTGAGGACTTAAGCCATGTGCTGTTGCAGCTCATCTGAGCCTTCTCTGAGGCTTCTCCCCCGATCCGGCTTTTGCCACGGGGGTTGACGCTGCTGAGGACTTGAAGCTGGGCTCCAATGTGTAGTTGAGCCCAGTCCTTGTTTTTTTAAAAAAAAATTTTTATTAAATTTTAACATAAATACAATATATAAAGACATACATCAAATTCACATCCAGTAATAACACTATATTTCAGTTGTGACTCGATATTATATTACTTCCCCCTTCCATTTCTCTCCTTGGTACAATGTTTTTATCAATGTCGTTTATAATTTTTCCAAATCTAAATTTTTAAATTTTCACCATCTATTTGTGCATTTCATAATCTCTAATATATCATATATCCACCAAGTCACCCTACTACTTCGTAATATCAATACAAAAATGACATAACTAAATTTTAAAATTAATAAATTTAAACCAAAAAAGAAAATAAAACAAAAAGACTAACCACCCTGTGTTATATACATTGCCCTGGAGAGCACGGAGTAACATTATGGAATCATTCCCAAAAACCCTTGTGAATGGGTGCAGGTCTATTCAACTCTTCTCCCTTCAAAGAGTAATCCACAAAAGTTTTCCAAATCTTCCAGAATCTATTTTCTTTAATAATCCCCTTTTTCATATTTATCTCATATGTTAATTTATCATTCAATGCCAATTCCCACATTTCCTTATACCATTCCTCAATTTTTATAATCACATCATGTTTCCATTTTCTCGCAATGCACAATCTACCCATTGTCAGCATTATTTCAAGCAATGCTTTTTTATCTTTACTTAAATTTATATCTTCCACATCTGTCAGCATGATGGTATTTGCACTCAGTTTGATTTTTGTTCCCATAATTTCATTTATCTCATTCTCAATATCTTCCCAAAATCCTTTACAACCTTACATCTCCACTACATATGTTCATATGTACCCAATGCACTCTTACAACGCCAACACATTTTATCATTTTTTTAATCTATCTGATGCAATCTCACCGGTGTCAAATACCATCTCCAAAACATTTTATAATTGAGCTCCTTTACTCTAACCGACAAAGCTCTCATAATTCTTTTCTTCCATTTATTTTTCCAGTTTTGATCCTCAATCTTTATCTCAAGATCCTGTTCCCATCTCACTTTCAGCTCCTCTTGTGGATTACCTTCCTTATTTATCATTATATATATATTTTACTCATTATACCACTTTGTCCCTTTTTTATTTTCAAAACTAAATCTTCAAACTCTGTCTTCCCTCTTTCTAATCCGGCCTCATTCATAAATTTACAATTCCACTTATTTACTATTTTTATCTGAAACCAATTTAATTTCAATTGTGCATATAAATTTATTTTTCTCTCGTTGTCTCTGCATGCCCATATCCAATCTTTCAACAGGACAACTTCATTCTTATCCAATACTTCTTTAATCCTTTTATTAGTTCTTACTGGAAAATTTGCAATATCCTCCAATTCAATAATAGGAGAAATATCTGGTGCCAACACTTTTCTCACTTTTTTCCATGTTCCCAATAATGTCTTCATCATCTTATTTTTAGTATTTACTTTCCCAATGTCGCCTCCTAGAAAGACTATTTTTCCCATATAACTAAGTTCTTTCATTTCAATTTCTTCCCAAATTGCCTTTTCCCTTGCTAAGATCTTCACAACATTCTTAATTTGAAAAGCTCGATAATATGTTATTAAATTTGGCATTCCTAACCCACCATCTTTTTGAGGTAAATACCAAAACTTTTTTGCCAATCTGGATCTTTTCCCCCCGTTACAAAAAATATTAATCATTATTTGAAACTCATTGATTTCCTTATCCTTAAGTTGAATTGGGAGTGCATCAAATAAAAAATTAATTCTTGGTAATAACATCATTTTACTTATTGCTTTTCTTCCAAACCAGGACAACTTCAACTTTTGTAACCCCTGTATTCTATCCTTGATTTCTTTTTTCAGTCTTACATAATTCAATTTGTTAAGATCTTCAAATTTATTTGAAATATTTATCCCTAAATATTTCAAATTATCCTTAATTTGTAAATTACCATTTTCTTTTATCTTTTGTTGATCTTCTTTGCTCATATTATATATAGAATCATTTCTGATTTATCCCAATTTATTCTCAAACCCGTAATATCTTCAAAGTCCTTTAATAACACTTGTATTCTGTCCAATGCCCTTACAGGATGTTTAGTTATTATTAGAGTATCATCCGCATAAAGATTTATCTTATTACCTAAAACCCCTTCTATTTCCATATCTTCCCTTATAGCTTTTGCCAACATTTCCATTGCCATAATAAATAAAATTGGCGAAAGTGGGCAGCCCTGCCTAGTACCTGCTTCTAATTTCACTTATTCTGTGTCCTCATCGTTTACTCTAACTATTGCGGTACCTTGCTGATATAGTTGTTCAATTGTCTTCCTAAATTTATCTCCGAATCCATAGCATTTGATTATCTCATTAATTGTTACCCATTGTAAAGAATCAAATGCTTTGAAAATATCTAATGATAATAGTCCTACTTTTTCTTTTGTTTGTCCAACCACGTCTATTAAATCTATCTCTTCTTGTCAAGTCCGACATATGTCTACCTTTCAGGAAACCCACCTGATCCTCATTTATATAGCTGCCTGGTTTATCAATGAAATTGGTCTGTATGATTCAACTTTTTCCAAATCCTTCCCGGGTTATGGCAATAACACTATTATGGTCCTATACCATGAAGTCGGAATTTGTCCACCTTCCAATATATAGTTATAAAGTTTAGTCAATTTTGGAACCACTAAATCTTTAAACTCCTTATAAAATTCAGCCGATAGTCCATCTTCTCCAGGTGCTTTATCTGTTTTTAATCTAGCAATAACCTCTTTTATTTCCTTTTCTGTTATCCTATCTTCCATTCTATTCCTGTGTTCCTGATCTATCTTATTAATTATTAGTTTCTCCATTTTTTTAATTTTACCTCATCTATCTTCTTTTTTGCATATAACTCCTGATAAAAATCCTTCACAATTTTGCATTTGTCTCCAGTTCTATTACATCTAACCCCATCTTTTCTAATCAAAACTCCAATTTCCCTTTTTTCTCTTTTTTCTTTTGCAGCCCTTGCTAATAATTTTGAATTCTTATTACTGTATTCAAAAAATTCTCTTTTTAAATATACCAAGTCTCTTTTTACCTTATCTATATCTTTTCCTATCAATTCAGTCTTTAATCTTTGTAAATTATCAAAAACCTTCTTATCCTTAGTTCTTGCATGCTGTTCTTGTAAATGTTTTATCTCATTCTCAATTTTATCCTGTTCCACTTTACGTTGTTTATTCCTAATACTAGCCAATTTAATACTTTCCCCTCTAAAAACCGACTTCATGTCATCCCATACCACATGAAAGTTCACCTCATCCATGTCATTCCAATATGAACTCTCCTTCCAATTCTCCATTATTTGTTCTTTAAATTTAGGTTCCTTAAATAATTTTGCATCATATCTCCAGACCCTTCTTTTTTTCTCCCGATCCTCTACCCTCAACTCTATCATCATTTTTGCATGATCTGATTCCTTGAAAATACCTACGTCTACCTCATCTATGCTTTTGATTATATTCTCTGTTACAAATACATAGTCTATTCTAGAATATGAATTGTGTACATGTGAAAAGTAAGTGTAAACCCTTTCCGACCCCTTGAACTCTCTCCATGTGTCCTTCAATCCTAACGCAGTCAACCAATTGTCCAAAATCGGCTTCTTAGTTCTTTTCCCACATCTTAGTAGATTTGTACAATCTAGATTTGACCTTATTAAATTGAAGTCTCCAGCCACTATCATTTTAGTCGTTCTCTCTTTCTCTAATATTTTGTACATTTTCTCTAGGAAAGCCTCTTGCTGATCATTTGGAGCATATATATTCACCAATGTTATTTCTTCCTGATCAATCTTTCCTTTTACTATCAAATATCTGCCCTCCGGATCGGAACTACTACTTGTCATTTCAAAACCCAACCGAGTCGAAATCAAAATAGCCACCCCTCTTGCCTTTGAAGTACCAAATGATTTTTCGTAGTATTGCATCGTTTTTAAAAATATCTTGTTTGTATCCTGAGATTTTTGATGAGTTTCCTGAAGAAAGATCACATCCGGCCTATCCCTTCTTAAGGCTGATTCAATTCTTCTCCTCTTAACTTGAGATCCTGTGCCCTTCACATTCCATGTTAGAACCTTTATATTTCTCATAGTATTGGCAAATGCACTCCTCTACAATCTCAGATTTCTCCATTGGGCGTGCAACATTCAACCCCACAATTAAAACTAAACCTACTACATAAAACATTCATCTCTACCCTCCCCACCTTTTTACCCAAAAAAGCCACCTTTGTACCCAAAGAGGGGGGGGAACGTAGAAGCCCCTTTCTCTACCTTCGATCCCTCCTCCCTCCCTCCAGCTGCCCCTTTCTGCTCCATTCCCTTATAATCTCTTTTTATCCCTCCAGACTCTAACAAATCTTTCCTTAATGCCAGCCATTCTCTTGATGACACCTCAACCAATTCAATTGAGCTCAAATAATCCAATGCATCTGTTTCTGCATCAATCGTATGCATTTTCTTGTCATGGAAAAATCTTAGCTGCTGTGGAAATCTCCAATTGTATTTTATCCCACGTGAAATCAAAATTTTGGTTACTGGTTTCATTTTATACTGCCAAACCCACTCATTGACTGCAATATCGTTATAAACCTCCACATCATTTCTGTCAATTTTGAAAACGCCAGACCCAGCTTGTTTTATAAAGGCCATCACCTTTAGCTTATCCCCCCAATTTGCAAATTTGACTAAAACATTTCTAGGAGCACTTCTTCCTCTTCTCACCCCCAGTCTATAAATGTTTGCAATATCTTCATTGACAAAATCTTTCCCCATTTTCAAATTATTCAGCCAGTCAATTATTCTATCCTCCAGCTGGTCTGGTGTTTGTTCCAAAAGATTGTGTATCACAATATTCTGCTTTCTCATCATCTCTTCCACCATATCTAACCTTTTCTCTTGCACCTCCACTTTTGACTTTACTTCCCTATTTTCCTCATGCAATCCCTTCATATCTGTTTGCATCAATTTCATATCCCTTTGCATCAAATTAACATTTGTTTCCAACTTTTGAAAAGTGAAATCAACTTTATGAGCAAAATCTTGAAACATTGTAACCAATTTATCTTGTTTTCCCATTATTTCATTTTTATCTTTCCAAAATCCAAAATCAAGGTCCATTTCAACCTTCCAAATTTAGATAAAAAAAACTAATTCCACTTGAGTAGTGCTGTCCAATTATCTTCCAGTTATATTCCGGATTTAGATAGAAAAGTCTAATTCCACTTGAATAGTGCTGCCCAATTATCTTCCAATTATATTCCAAATTTAAATAGCAAAGTCAATTCCCCTTGAGTGATGCTGTCCAATTATCTTCCAGTTATATTCCAAATTTAAGTTAAAAAGTCTAATTCCGCTTGAATCATGCTGTCCAATTATCTTCCAATTATATTCCAAATTTATATAAAAAAGTCTAATTCCACTTGAATAATGTTGCCCAATATGTCTTTCAATTATATTCCAAATTTAGATAACAGAGTCAATTCCACTTGAGTGATGCTGTCCAATTATCTTCCAGTTATATTCCAAATTTAAATAAAAAAGTCTAATTCCACTTGAGCAATGCTGTCCAATTATCTTCCAGTTATATTCCAAATTTAGGTAACAGAGTCTAATTCCACTTAAGTAATGTTGTCCAATTATCTTCCAGTTATATTCCAAAATATAATGAGGAGAAGCAGTGCTGCAGGTATTAGAGTTATAACTTTGAAAATAGGCTGGCTCTTGTTGTAATCCACAAAGGGAGCACAATGTATTGAATCACACTATCCCAATTGCAAGACTGTATTTGCTTATGTCCGTCTGAGTCTGTGCCCAACTCAAAGCAGCGAGGAAGCAAAACCGGAGAGAGGGGGGCAAGGAAAGAAGAACAAAAACCCATCCAAAAGTTGTATTCCAATTATTGCCCCATTGTAATCCAATTCCTGCATCCAGAAGGTACCCTTTTTTTCCTTTTATATATATTATGCTGCTCCTGTTCTCAAAAAAAAAAGTAAACTATAAAGTCTCTTCTTTCATCTCCAAAACCACAAACGCGCAGGAACAATGGCAGCGGGTTGGGAAAAAGCCCCCCTCTCTCTCTCACAACACCACATGAACCAGTTCAATGTCCATCAAAATCTCCTTATTTCTTTCATGTCCCTCTGCCACGCTCCAACTCTTCTGTTCTATTTCACCCACTTTCCACAGCTCCCAGCTCCCGGCTTGGGTTCCTCTTCTCTTAAATTTTGTTTTTACAATCACCCGCCGCCATTTCTCCTTCTTCAGCCACTTTCCCCTCCACACACACTCTGCACTTACTTGTCCTTTCCGGTGTTTAACTCCACACCCGGACCTTTCCCCTCCGAGACCACCTCCCCAATGATTATGATTTTAATACCTTTCTCTTGGAGACCTCTGTCAATCAAGTCCAATATTTCTCCAAACTCAGGGCTCCCGATCGGAACGCAGTGGTTTGTTTGACCCGGCTTGCGCTGGGTCTCGCTCACCCCTCCTTCTCCGAACTCCAAGCTCGTATTTATATTTTTCAAATCCTCAGTGTTCAATCAGGTCAGATAAGTTGTTTTCACATCAACAGGTCCTCCAAGTTTTTAGATAATTCCACATTTAAACCCCATTTCAGCACGAGCTAGTCAATGTACGTGTTACTCCATACTCATCTTAGCCACGCCCCCGAGCCCAGTCCTTGTTAAGTCCTCTTTAAGGTCATTGAGTCATGGCTCTGACCTCCCCCTTCCTTTATGACTTTCTATTTATGATATTGTACCCTGAAATTGTTTTGTTCCCCTATTGTATGCTGCTATGTAATTCTGCATTTTTTCTTGTAAAATGGTATTTTTGCCTTGTACTACTGTAATATTGTATTTCTGTATGTTCTTTATATTGTGAACCGCTTTGGGTCGTCTGTTAGACAAGGAAAGCGGTATATAAAAATAAATTCAAATCAAATCAAATGGTAGCCAACCTCCCTTCATTATCAGGAAACACAGAATCATGACTATTAACGTGAAAGCATGATTGTCTGAAGAGGTGATAGCTACTACACCCTAGTAACCTCTCCATGTCAGCCGTAACCTTGGTTCTAAGGGCTCTGGACACATAAGCATTTGGTTACCTTCTCTTCAGATGGTCACATTTCTGTGCCCAATACCACAATGAAGAGAATAGTGCTAGCTTGAGATTCTCAAATGGTGTGGACTCCACACTCTTCCTTAATTGATTGAATAAGCATTTGCAGAATTCAGTTTGAGAGTTTATTCTGAAAGTTAGAATAGAGTGTGTTGTTTATTTATATGCTTTGAGGCAAGGACAGATTAAAAACCATGGGGAACTTGATAAATGTGTGAATATAACAATTTAGAATATCTGGATGAAGCAATTTAGTATATCTGGATGAGGCAATAAAAGTCATTCTGCATCTTAGGCAACAACTGTTTCTTGACATCTTTAGAAATCCACACTACATAATTTCTACTTCTGGTGCTTCTGGGTTGAAAGGATTAGTCGGTGAAAAATCTTCATTGCTGATGCTAATTCTCTGTTGCCCAGGGGATGCCTGATCACTGAAGTAGCAATCTTTGGGGAGGCTCCGTTCATGTTGGCCATGTATGTGGAGAAGTACAAACTCCCCCCCATATGATGCAATGCACACAATGCCCCTCAATGTGCACTGAGGAGGAACTTATGTTCACAAGAGGAAATGCTTTTGAAGTGGCCCAATATTGGGCAGATGTCATCTAGCCATTTTTAATTCTATTTTATTTTTAGATGTGTTAATTTTATCTTTGTGTGTTATTATATGCTGGTGGTGCATCTGACACGAATAAAGAAAGATTACATAATTTCCCCCCAGGGGGGAACATATTAGGTAAACACTATTTCCACTTGTACAATAATATCTGCTACATATATGTTTGCTATTTCTCTAAATTGTGTTGGTTCAGTCTTTATAGCTAAGTACATTATTTAAGACAGCGGGTAGCATTAAAGAACTTGTGGCAGTACAAACAAATTAAACAATGGGATCCTAGGATAAATTGGTAGGAAGTTTCATAGACTCAAAAGATGTTGACAGTGTTTGTAACTGTGTAACTGGGGGAAAAGGCTCCTTCCTAGATGCCAACCACCTATTCAAATATTCTGCTCTTGCACACTTAAAAACTGCATAGTGCAGTTCTAAGCAACAGTTGTTGATGAACACATGTAACATACTTTAACACACTCACCTGGAAGACTGGGATTACTTAGGGACTCTCGTTGAATTTATCCTTCCAACCAGATTCCAACTGTTTTTGTGCAAAGCACTAAGTTACTCAAAGCAAGGGATCTTTTAGACATTGCTTCTTTTTCTACACAAATTAATAATCCCCTTTTTCCCTTTTAGAAAAGAGCTGGGACAATATTTAACAGACAGAGAATTATGGGGAAACTTTCAGAGTTTTTTTTCCTGGGGTGGGGGGGAGAGGAATATTTCTTTCAGAGATTCTTTTTCTTAATTGTAACATCTGACTTCAACTTTGGTCTAAATCCTCCTTTTGGTGTGTCAAACCTTTATTTAGTTTTCAAGAGTTTCCTTTCACGTTGTCACAATCTTTATTGAAAGGGAGGTCCCCCTTCTTTTTCTTCCTTCTGATCAACTCTCTCCTGCTGTTTTACATCACAGCTGCTACTTTCTGGTGGTCTCTTCTACTATCTGTCAATTGCTGAAGACAAACTTGGGGGGGTGAGACCACTTCTCTTTCAGTATTTCTTAACAAATGAACAAACAGTCTGTTATTAGAACACAGAAAGAGGGATTTGGGGAATTGTTTCCAACAAGAAAAACATTCTGAAGCTAAGTAATGTATTATTGCATGTTCCTTGCTTACCTGAATGGAAATATGCTCTAGCTAAAATATTTATTACATATTATAATTTTTGGGGAGACAGATTGGTAAAACATGCTAGTTTTTAAAATAAAGAAAGCTAATACGATGCAGTGGTTACAGTACTGCACTTGGACTTGGGAGATCAAAGTTGAAGTTTCTGCAGAGCCATATAACTCATAGAGAGATCTGGGGTCACTCCCTCTTTGTTCCTTCTGCATTCCTTTAGGGGTGTGTGTGTGTTGGTGTTGTGAGAGTAACACTGAGAAAAGGAGAGGCCTGTAGACTGCTTTGAGTTTGTTTTTTTAGTGTATGGGACCAAAGACACCAGGACAGCCGAAGAGCTGGCTTAACACAACTTTATTACATGCTGGTCAGAGGGAACATGAGGTAAAGGCGGACGAACAGCTCAATATATACAGTGGCTATACATTTGAATGTGGCTCCTTGATAGCCTATTGGCTACAGGCTGCGTGACGTCATTGCAGGTCACGCCCTTCTTGTCCAGGTGAAGGTAGTGGCGGGAATCTTCCCGCGCTGTTGTTCTAGGTGAGTCTTGGACCAATGAGCTTGGACGCTCGCTATTGCCATCTAGTGGTCACTAGCTCGCGTCCTATTAAGGTTACAGTGATTCAGCTGGAGGTTACAATGTTACACATAGAAGAGGTTATATTGGATACACATGGATAGGTACATTGTTTAAAGGCACAGGCTTTAGGACACAACACCCCTCCCCCCTAGGATGAGACGAAGTCTCTTAGCCAAGATGGTTTATTGCACTCGCGTTTGGGCCGCGATGTGGGTTGGCCCACCCGGGGGCCGCTCCCGCTTCCTTGTTCCCTGGACCCTTGTCCTGTAATGGGAGAGGGAGACTTGTTAGCGGCTTGCTGTGGTTTTGCAGTTTTAGGGGAAAGGGTAGATTCCGTTGTGGTTGAACCGGGGGCACCAGGGGCTAACGTAAAACCCCTCTTCTCGCTTGGATGGGTGGGGGACCACTCCAAAAAACCCCCCCGGTTCTGAAAATCAAAATCAAACTCTGTTGGGGGATCCCGCGGGATATCTACGAGGACAAATTCCTTCTCCTCCCCCCTTGGTGGGGACTCTGGACCCCCCTCTCCTCCCCCTTGGGCTAAACGGGTGGGGGAGAACCCTAACGCTGAATTTGTTTTTTCGGCGGCCTGATTTCCTGGGACCCGGCTCCGGAGCTGGTCCGCGTGCCGCCGCCAAAGTAGACCTGTGTTGGTCTCCACGCGGTACGAAATGGGACCGGTTTGTTCCACGACCACCCCCGGCACCCAGGCTGGCCCCGCGCTGGCATAGTTCCTGCAATGTACCGGGGCACCCACGCAGAAACTCTTGGTGGCTTCTAACCCTATGTTCCTCCCCTTGTCCTCAACTCTCGTGGGATCTAGTCTCATGAGTATGGTGGTCAACTTCCTGCACATTAGAAGCTCCGCAGGGGAGTAGCCTGACGCTAGCGGGGTCACCCTGTACCCTAGCAGAAACTGACACACTTGCAGGTTGAGGTCCCCGGGGCCCATGCGCCGCAGCGCGTCCTTCGTGGTGCGTACGAGGCGCTCCACTTGGCCATTGGTGGCCGGGTGGAAAGGGGCGGAGGTGATGTGCCGGATGGCGTTAATCTCTGTGAATGCCCTGAACTCAGCGGACGTGAAACAACTAGCGTTATCGCTAATTAGGGTGTCGGGTATGCCGAACGTGGAAAAAATTCTCCGCAAATGCTTAATTGTCGCGGCCGAGGAGGTGCTCCTGACTGGAATGACCTCCAACCACTTGGAGAAGGCATCCACAACAAGGAGAAACAGGGTTCCTCGGAACGGGCCCGCGAAGTCTATGTGTATCCGGGACCACGGCCCCTTAGCCGCGTCCCACTCCCTGTGGGGAAGACGGGCCTCCTCTGGTCTGGAGCATTGGCAACTCTCACAAGTGCCGACCATGTGCTCAATGTCGGCGTCTAACTGGGGCCACCAAAAGTAGCTTCGGGCCAGCGCTTTGGAGCGCACGATTCCGGGGTGGCTGACGTGCAGCAGTTTAAGCACCCGCGGTCGAAGGGATGTAGGGACCACCACCCGCTGCCCCCACAAGAGGCACCCCCTCTCTAGGGACAGTTCCAGCTTCTTCCTAAAAAATGGGGCGAATTCCTCTGCTGGGGAGGACGCCGGCCACCCTTTCTGTACCCAGGAGCAAACCGCCGCCAACGTTTTGTCCTTTCTTGTCGCTGTGGCAATGTCAGCGGGCACTACGGGGGGCGAATCCAGTACCTCTATCATGAGAACCTGATGGTCCCGCTCCCCCTTGCTCACCTGGCTGGGCGTCAGGGGGAGGGGGGACCTTGATAGAGCGTCCGCATGGCTGATTTCTCTCCCGGGCCGGTACACCAACGCGTGCTGGTAGGCGTTGAGAAAAATGGCCCACCTAAGCATTCTCGGGGACAGGATCTGTGGCGTGGGCTTATCTGCGGTAAAAATGCCTATTAGGGGCTTGTGGTCGGTCACGATGGTGAAGGGGCGGCCATACAGAAAATCGTGAAATTTTTTGGTCCCCGCAACTATCGCCAGCGCCTCCCTGTCTGTTTGGGCGTAGTTTCTCTCCGCTTGGGACAGGGACCTGGAGTAGAACGCTATTGGGGCCTCCCTCCCGTTTTCCAACACGTGGCATAACACTGCTCCCACCCCCACCGGGGATGCATCACAGATCAGTACCACCGGCTGTTTGGGGTCGAAATGGGTCAGAATGGCGTCGGACGCCAGGAGTTGTTTCAGTTCCGTGAATGCCCTCTCCTGGTCATCGCCCCACATCCATGCCGCATCTTTCTTGAGCAACTTGTGAAGCGGCTCGGCCACCGCAGCCTTCCGTGGAAGGAAGGAGTGGTAGAAATTTAAGAGCCCTAGGAACGACTGCAGCTCGGGCTTGGATGTGGGGCGAGGGGCTTTCTTGATGGCGGCAACCTTGGATTTGGACGGTTTGATCCCCTCGGGAGTTACTCGGAACCCTAAGAACTCAACCTCCTTCGCAAAGAAGACGCATTTGTCTTTTCGCAACCGCCCGTTCGAACGCCGCCAGGACCTTGTTTAGCCTTTTAGCCAACTCAACCTCACTCCCCCCCCCCCATTATCAATACGTCATCAAAATATGGTAAAACGCCATCCAGCCCTTTGAGGAGGCGTTCCACGAGCGACTGGAAAATTCCAGGCGCCGAGTTCACACCGAATTGGAGGCGCGTCACCTGGAACGCCCCCTTATGCGTGATTATGGTCTGTGCAGCAGCTGCGGCAGGGGTTACCATGAGTTGCTGATAGGCCTGAGCCAGGTCGAGCTTGGCGAAACACTTTCCCCATGTAACCTGGCTAGCAAATGGCTGACCACCGGGTATGCATTAGGGCGGATTGCCTTATTAATGGTGCACTTATAATCGGCGCAAATGCGAACCTCCCCATTGGCCTTCAATGCTGTGACAATTGGAGTTTCCCACTCCGCGGAATCAACAGGAACAAGAATTCCCTGGCCCACTAATTTGTCCAGTTCCGCCTCTATTTTGTCCTTGAGTGCAAAAGGCACCCTGCGCGGTTTAAGTCTGATTGGGCGGACCTCCGGGTCCAGGTCGAACGTTACTGGGGGTCCATTGAATTTCCCAAGTCCCTTCTTGAAGACTTCGGGGTGCGCGTCGCACACCTCCTGTATCGGGTCAGACCCAATGGCGTGCACCCCCCCCAATGAACAGACCCAGGGGCTGAAACCATTGAGTCCCGAGGAGGCTACAAGTACCTCCCTTACGAACGACTAGGGGGAGTTCCGCGGTGTGCCGCTTGTACTGAACCTGGAAATTCCCAACCCCCAACACCGGGATACTGTTCCCTTGCACGTCCCGAAGCGTGGACCTCAACGCTTTGAGCTTGGGCCGTATGGGGGGGCAATTCTCAAAAACTCCCTCTGGGAAATAATGGAGTAAGAGGAGCCAGAGTCAATCTCCATCCTAACAGGGGCCCCTTGCACCAGTACCTCAACAAAGTAACGGGGGTGTCCCAAGGACACGCTGAAAACCGGAGCGTCATCGTCGCTGTCGTCGGAGATGCGGCCCACTCCGTCCTGCTTCCTCGTGAGCCGGGCGCCATCCTTTAGTCTCGTCGAGCGGTCTGGCCTCGTTGGGCGGTCGGGCGAGCTCCTCCGGTCCCTCGCTGGGCGGTCGGGCGAGCTCCTCCGGTCCTTGCGTCGTTGTCTGCAGACTTTGGCTATGTGCCCACGTCGCCCGCAGTTGTGGCACTCGGCCTTTCTGAATGGGCACCTGGCACGGTCGTGAGCCGCCCCGCAGCCGTCGCAACGCCGGCCCTCCTTTCGGACCTTCCGGACGTCCTCGTCGTCGCTGCTTTCGGCAGACGATTTCGAAGTTCGCCGGGCTGCGTGCACCGAACTCTCTGCTTTGTCGGCCTTCGGCCGCCAGTCCTAGAGCTCCTGCACCCCTGCCTTCGTGGCTTCCGCGGCCTGTGCCGCTTTCAGGACCTCCTGCAACGTGGGGGGCGGCTCCTGATTCATTAGCGTGCGCTGAATCTCGGCGTCCTTCAGGCCGCATAGCACGCAGTCCCTGAGGGTGACTTCCAAATTCTCCCATTTGCACGGGCCGGCAGCCAGGCGCAGGGCCGCTACGAAAGCGGCGACCGACTCATCAGGCGCTTGGACTCGCCTCCAAAACGCGCTCCGAGCGGGAAACATCGCTACCGAGGGCCGGAAATGGTCTCGCAGCACCTTCAGGAGCTCTTTTGCCTTGAATTCAGCCGCCTTTTTGGGTGCGATGAGGTCAATCAGTACTCTCTTTCCGTCGTGCCCGAGCATTCTGGTGAGGATGGCTCTCTTCTTTGCCTCGTCCGTCACCTCGAACTCCACCAGCGCACCTTGGAAGTCCATTTCGAAGAGTTCCCAATCTTGCGGTTTCTTGATGTCGAAACCGGCGTATGTCTTGGTCCCGTGGGCAGCCATGATCCCACCTTCGTCGCCAATTTAATGTATGGGACCAAAGACACCAGGACAGCCGAAGAGCTGGCTTAACACAACTTTATTACATGCTGGTCAGAGGGAACATGAGGTAATGGCGGACGAACAGCTCAATATATACAGTGGCTATACATTTGAATGTGGCTCCTAGATAGCCTATTGGCTACAGGCTGCGTGACGTCATTGCAGGTCATGCCCTTCTTGTCCAGGTGAAGGTAGTGGTGGGAATCTTCCCGCGCTGTTGTTCTAGGTGAGTCTTGGACCAATGAGCTTGGACGCTCGCTATTGCCATCTAGTGGTCACTAGCTCGCGTCCTATTAAGGTTACAGTGATTCAGCTGGAGGTTACACTGTTACACATAGAAGAGGTTATATTGGATACACATGGATAGGTACATTGTTTAAAGGCACAGGCTTTAGGACACAACAGTTTTAGAATACTGTATACAGTAAATGCAACTAATACATTTTTTAAAAAAATATAGTGAGTAGTTTAACAGATGACCTTTGGAAGTTTATTTATTTATTTATGTTAAGACATTTATATCCTACCCAGTGGTAAAAAAAAAAACACTCCAGTCACCTTACCAACATTAAAACCATGAACAAGTGATGATTTTCCCTGGGATATTTTTAAACAGAAATTGAATAGTCGAGCCATGTCTCAAAAAAAAATTACATTTAGATTTTCTGTGTAGCCATTACACCCATGGTAGCTACAATAGTGCTAAGGCAGAGGTACTATCTATGAATCGCATCCACCAGTGCATTGCACATTTGGTCACAATGGGAACCATGTGACCAACTGTCACATGAGCACAATACCAAGGAAAGTTATGCCAGCATAACCTGTAGATGGCGACAAACTGGAATCCATTCTATGGTTGTACAGATACACATGCAGGCAATCAATAGAGAGGCAAAGAGCTTAAGCCTGTTGTGATCAGAAAATCAATTTCTCTACTTGAGATCCTAATGTAACCTGCACTGCTGTAGTACTGGCTCAAAATCTCTTCATGATTTTTTGTGTCTCCTGTCTATTCCAGAAATTATATTTTATTCCTTTTTCACAACTACTATCTTCTTCTATCAACTGTGCAGGTACAGACGAGGGTGTGTGAACCACCTCCCAATAGCTATTTCTTATATTTCAGAAGTGTCTCCAATTATTCTCCACCTATTCTAAGACAAATATCAATAATTTCGCAAAGAAGAGATTTGGCTGGCAACATTTCTTTGTTTGTTTGCAGAAGTCATATAAGATGTTTGTCAGAGTATGTGATTTTCCATTCCTCTGTATCTTACATTTAGCATGCTATTTTTGTGACTGACATTGGAACAGAAAATATGGGCTTCATTTGTAAATCTGATTACTCAGGTAAATACCTGTATAGTGGGAGAGAAAATGATCTAATTGCAGTGAATATAATTTTTAAAGTCTAGTTCAACTCCTAGTGTTTGTGAGGAGGCCAAAATCTGTTAGTTGACATAATTTAGAATCCCTTTCATTGTAGAGATGGGAGAGACTTTCAATGAATTCAGCTGTCTTGAAAAAAATAAATGTGTATAGTTTCAGGGGTTCTCTGTGTGAAACCAGTTTTGAGAAGAATTCATGAAAATGTGAGTGCTTCTAAGAAAAAAGATGTGCACAACATAATGTAGATACTTTAGAATATGAACAGCAGAAGTGCACAAAATCAAAAAAAACACACAGAAATACAGTAAGCATTTCAAATGGTAGAAAAAATAGACATTCATGCAAGTTTTTTTTTTTGGGGGGGGGAGATGTTTTAAATTATGCACAGAACTCAATATAGAAAGCAAGCACAAAGTCCCCCAAGCTGATCTGGAACAAGGTAGAACACTTCTCATATAAAATCCACCAATACTTCCTTTTGGCAATTTTGATTAGCTTCTGCATTTTCTATCTGAGATGTTTGGTGACACTTTAGAACAGTATTAAGGAGACAGTCAATGACTCCAATTCATCATTAGCAGGGGAATATTCAGCAGTGGCAGTCTGGTTTTCTTGTTATATGTCAAATACAGTATCTCATATCTATTTGAGGAAACAAATTGAGAGAGAGAGAGAGAGCATTCTCTGAGTTTCAGTTCATCAATCAGTAGTTGTTTAACACACTTTGATGGAGAATGCACTTTAGAGCTCAAAGTTGATCTCTTTTTTTTTGTTCCCTGTTTTTGTAGTTACAGTTAGATTCTCAAAATAAGGTTACTCTGAGAATCCCACTTGCCATCAGATTACCAGTCAAATTAACTGGAGGGGAGAAGAGAAAAGGTGGATGTGACTGGTGAGAATCTTAAAAAAGCAAAAAACAAAAACAAAACCCCACTCTTAGCAGAATTGCTAAATGCAACTGGTATCAGCTGTCTGGCCAGGTTATCCAGCTATGGTAATAGAGTAGACCATACTGCCAGCGACTAAACGCCTAACCTGACAACCCTGAGTACTTGTGGCCTTGGCGAAGTCCAAAGGGAAGGGTGATGGTCCCCAGGTGGATTAAATCCCACTTGAATCCATCTTGATGGAGGGCAGCAGCTTCATCTAGATTGGCCTGAGCCTGAGGAGGACTTTGTGTACCAAAAGAGCTCAGGACCAGACAGTGATTCGTGGAACTGGATCAGTGATACTATGGGTGTCACGCTGCGATGCAGAAGGCAGATGAAAGACCACGGCATTATATTCACATGACAGTCTTCATGGCTGATCTCTATGATAATCACCAATATTTGGAATCAGATACAGTACAAGAATAAGAAGATATACCTCCATCTTGGCTTCTTCCTCAGGAGAATACTTGAGGCATAGGTGAGGAACTCAAGGAAATCAAAATTGTAAAACTTTCACTTTGTTTTGTCTTGAATTCAAAACGTGAATTAATTACAGACTACAGCTTTCAGGTTCCAGTCATCCATGTTCTTGACAAGGATACATTACAGCCAAAGAAGACGGGCTTAATTATTTACCAAATACTACTAAGCAAAAATGTAAGTGCATACCCCTTAGACTCAAGACCTTTATGAGAGCCACAAAACCATTGCTAAAGCTTTAGCACATGGCTCTGCAGGATTCTTCGGAGTTGGTTCTAATGGTGGAACACTTGTTGACAAGTGCAAAAATTATGACCACATGGAATTGCTAAGATGGGAGTCACATTTTCAAATAAAAATATAGCTCCTTCCAGGAAAAAGTTGTTTTCTAACCAATTGTTTGGATCTGTTGATGGGTGATGGATGACTCCTATGAGAGATGTTTCACATCCAGTCATTATTTCTTTGCCAGATGCACACTGATCCAGGCCATGTGCAGGTGGAGGAGTCCCAGAGAAGCCTGAGCACTACTAAATGCTACATGACAAGAATGTAAATCCAGGTCCCTTAGCTCAAGGCCATTGCTACAAACATTACAGCAAATGGGCTTTCTCTCCTTCTCAATGCTTTCTGTAAATCTGCTCTTGTTTGCATCATCTACAGCCAATTACATGCAATTTATTCAATTTCCCTGGGATCAGTGAGAATACTCCTGAGAAAAGGTCTAGTTTTGATCCCAGGCCCTCACAATTAGTCATTTCTCTTTTATCACACCTGGTCTGAAACTGTCACATTGGTGTGGATAAAAAACACCAGCTTCCTAAACTTGGGTGGTCTCTCTCTTTTTCTGAAAAACCTGGTTTGATTAAGTGTCTTTTCTCTACAGGTGACTCGCCTTTTTAAATCGTTTTCTTATGGCAACCCATTTTTTCTATCACTTTTGTTTAGCAAAAGCTCACTTTTCAGAGTTAACGACCAAGTGTGTGACAACATGCTGAGTACAGATGGCAGATGACAAATTCAAAGACTGTGAGCATTATGTAACCTGTGCAGGAGAGTGAAGGCTTAATTTTGCTGATTAATGCATATGAACAATTGTTCCTTGCCTATTTACATGAGTATTCCCAATAACATTTTGGTTTCTAACTGTGGCAATTCATAATCTTTAAGGGCATTCAAAGGGGAAGTGAGGGAAAAGAGAAAGAATCGCATGTATATAACTAAAATCAAGGTCCGGTGCTGTATGTTCCTTATACAAATCCACACCCCTGCACGGATCATGCTGAAACTCGGCACATATGTACCTTGGGCCGAAGAGATGGTAACTGCAGGGGTGTCAAGCCCCACGGGGAGGGGTACACCCCCTAAATCAATCCACAAAGGGGATGCCCCCACCATCAGGAGAAAAAGCAAGGGAAAAAAACCAACCAGGGGGGATTGTAATGTCATCGCCTCAGCTCAACCAATTCCCAGCTGACCAGATCTGGGGCTCCATGACATTATTCATTTATTTATTTTTCTCACTTATATACCGCCCACTCAGGTACAACCCAACTCAGGGCGGTTTACATAGCGGACAGTAAATACATAAAAAGACACATGATAAAACAAAGTTTAAAGTTTAAAAAAACCCACCCCTAAAAGGTGCACAAGTAACGAAGGGACTTTGGGGGAAGGCACACTTGTCTATACCAACCACCTAATGGTACCCCCATCCCCACCCGCACCCCAAACTTGGCCCGCCAGCCAGGTCTTGAGTAGACCATACTGCCAGTGACTCAATACCGAACATCAGGCAGAGGTTAATGAACCTGACCACCTTCAGGACTAGCGGCCTGGAAACTGTGTGCATGCCTACCTTCAATGTCTGGGGTGGTCGGCATGGGTAACTGGCAGCCTGCCTTGGGATCCTTTCCCCCAAAAGGGGCTGCAATGCCCCCCTGGCTGGCAGAAATGACCAGGGGAGGTGACTGTGCATGCGCAAGAATCCACACATGCGCCTAACCCTGCCTGGCATTCCAGGCTGTGGCACATGTGCAAAATTCCATGCATGCGCTAAAGTCTGCCCACCATTCCAGGTGGTGCACGGCCTAGCTGCCAGTTTGGATGATGGCAATTATGGCCATTACGGCCGCTCCCACCCCAGCGAGTACTGTCGGCGGCTGGCCACCACGCCATGGCTCCTCTGCACTCCTGAGGCATGCCTCGGGGGGAGGAAGAAACCACAGCCAGGTGGCGGGCAGAGGACAGGATCGAGCTGCCACCTTCCGCAGGCCTCTGCCTCCCAATGGGTCCTCTGCCCACCCACCCAAATGGAGCCTTCTTTCCGCCTAACACAACACACAGGAGGATGGAGGGGCCAGGCTATGTTGGTTTTCCACTGACTGTAGTCGCTGGGGAGGCCGGTGGCGGTGGCCAGAGACAGGCTGAGACAGCGCCTAGCAGCGGGGCTGAGAGAGTGGCCGTGATGACAGCAGACACAGAGGTAAGGCAGCGGGGGGGCGGGCCCAGGTATCTCCTTGGCCCAGGTAGGGTACCCCTGGGCAACGCCGGGCCTTCTGCTAGTATTTTATACATAGAAAACCCTGGAAGGCACTGCCATGAATCAAAAACAACTTTACAGCACATAATTAGTATTACCTGCAGAATCAGAGTAACAGGGAGGAAGGCATGTTGGATGAAGAAATAAAATTATATTATTTTAATGGAGAATGTCTATAGGAATCTAGAGGGGTGTCTCGACCCAATTTCCATACATGCCACATGAGTTCCTTACACTTCTGCATTAGCCAGCTGATTTAAAACTTTGGCCAACTGAGTACTAGTTTGGAGGCAAGAATCATCAGAACCTAGATGTATTTGAGTGCCTTACCAAAAAAAATTGAAGTGCCTGTAACATCAGAGTCAAGAGGCAAACTGGAAGACCTTTGTGATCACATGGAGAATAGTGGCATTCCCATTATCCACTTCCAATCTCTGAATTGGGTAAAATCATATGTACCTGTGTTGAGAAGTAGAATTTTCTTGCTTAGTACATTTAATTAGCTTGCTGAAGGTTCTTCAATTAAGCTAATCAATTGGAAGATTTATGTAGAGCTGTATAAATAGTTTTGACAGAAGAAGACAGAGGAGATAAGATGACCCTAAGTTCATCTTTGTCTTTGATTGATACAACTTACACCTGGGATGACTAATGAGCAGATGAATGACTAATGAGCAGGGGAAACTCCCTGGCCAAGAAGAAAGCAATATGGCAGGTTTTGGTGCCCCTTTGTGGATAGCGACCTGCTATAATTTACACTTACAAGGACAACATGTCAATTAGTCCAATTAGTATATATTTGTATATATCTTAATGAGGGGCATAGAGCCAGTAGGATTGGGGCAGCCTCTTGGCTGAGAGTATAAAAGGAGACAGGCTTAGCCCTTGGACAGTCAAGGGCATTGACTTGCTATCACCAGGTTCCTGGTAGCTGAAGAGGGGGAAGAAGATGTTAGCTTGGGTATGCATTCCTTGGTTATGCTTTTGTTTCTATTTCATGTTCTTGCTTTTAAAGAACAACTCAATACTGTAGTTTAGTGCTTTTTGATCTGAATACGTGTTATCCATGGAAAAGCAGTGAATGCAGAAATATACTTCATTTTCCCCTAGAAAGTGCAGGAATAGGCTAGCAGTTGAGGATGGTTAGATGTCAGATAACTAACATCAAGCAGCCCTTCTACAAATGTTTTATAACTTTGCAAATATATATGCATATATCTAGAATCTCAAAGATACTGCATACTCCTTTTCTGTTGATGAGGTTGATACAGAATTTGAGGTCCTTGTGTATTTTGTTTCATTTCATCAATCCCTGACATGTCAACACCACTTAGGACAAATTTCAGGCATGCACAACTCACATGGGCCTCCAGCTGCATGAACTATTAGCTATTAAAGAACTATAAAATGTGTCAGTCGATGTTAGCTAACAATTTGCAGGTGCACATCATCTCTGTAAATCCTTCAATTTCTGTGAAACTTATATGCTTTGTGTTACACCCACAACAGATTCATCCAAGCAAGTTGCATTTCAGTGTCATTTCCCCCGCTATCTTGTGAATATTTCATCTTTCTGTTTGGTTAAAACAAAGAAGATAGAAGAATGGGGAAATACTGGGCCCTTTTCTGAATTGTTACTTTGCTCTAAGGATATTTTGCAAGCTGAAGTATTACTTGGGAGAAAGAATGGGAAGCAGTTATAATCCTTTGCAGTTCGAGACCTGAGCACTGCTCAATAGAGTGAGCACCCATCATCTGTCCCAGCTCCAGCCAACCTAGCAGTTCATTGGTTGTTGTGACCTGAATGGGCATATAAAAGGATTATTTTATTTTATTTTATTTTTCAGCTTGTTCGCCACCCACTCAGGCAAGCCTGACTCAGGGTGGCTTACATACCATTTTTTTTTTGGACCATAAGATGCACTTTTCTCCCCCAAAAGTGGGGAGAAAATGAGGGTGCATCTTATAGTCCAAATGCTGGTCTTTGGCCAGCTGTGGCTGATGTAAAAGGATATTTTACAAGAGCTGCAGCTAGCCAAAGACTACTACTGCCGCCTTGCGGTATCCGCGAGCACAATTGGCATTAACTGCCCCTGACAAAGGTTACACCGGTTGAGAGAGGCTCCTGGTCACTGGCCTTTGCGGGTACAGAAATTGGGGAGCAGATTAATAGTCATAAGATTGATTCACCCACATCTGACCTGACCGACAGTTCTGCTGAGGGAAGCTGAATCTCTAACTCCCGTTAGACATTAAGCAATTACTCACTTGCAGATTAGCCCTAGCCCTAGTGCAAATAGTGGCCATGTTTACCCTGGTGTAAGCCACGAACAATGGACTTCCCCTGTCAGTGTTTGCCCTAGTTAATTAACTTCCCCAAGAGAGATTCCCAATTAACCCGGGTAAATGGGTGATGTGATTTTCTGTCAGATGACGATTCTATCACACGCTGCCTTGAATTCCTATATATGATGATGATTTTCCCTCAATAAACCACTGGTCTTCGCTCCATCTTGTCTCATGTCGTTCCTTGACCAGTCTCCTCCGGGACCTTACGGCCGCCCCGCGGCCCCAATCCAACATCTGGTGACCCCGAGATGTGATCCTACCCAAGAGTAAGCGATCAACGCAGTCCGGTTCTATGCCAGAACCGTGTCCGATCATCCCGGAGGACAGCGCGGCAGCCCGGTCGGAAAGCCAGCCAATTGGGAAGACAGCTCCGCGACAAGGCACTTCAGAGAGGCATCCTACAGCTTGCTCCGGCTTTCGCGGCGGCTTGCAGCATGGAAAAACGCGTTCCGCTCAGGGTCGGCTGTGAACCCCTGACAGCGCAGAGGCCACCGAGGGCCCATAGTGGCAGTCCATGCTCCGAGCTCTACCCAGAGATTCGTCACGCAAAACCTATTGCCTGAAATACAGACGCGTCGAATCGTCCCGAGAAGGAGACTTCAAAGGACCCGGCAGGTAATATGGGGACTTGTCCTCAGCGGCAACGTCCGTCCGCTAGTCAAAGAATTCATGAGGATGAATTCAAAATCCTGGCCAGGGTATATCAGATAAGCTTTCACAGTGGAGAACTAGCGCGGCTTTTGGTGTTCTTGAGGGAACACTGCCTGCTTTACCCAGAAGTAGGTACGTTATCCCTTCAGCTCTGGGATCAGATAGGAGTCTGCATTCAGCAACCCCCGAAAGCTCCAGAAGGCGTAATTCGCACATGGAGCAAATGTAGGAAACTCTTAGCCGAGGTAGACCCAGTCCGTGTAGAGGCCAAAGAACCCCCAGTGTCAGTAGAGCCATCGGCACCGACGGCGCTCTATCCGTCATTCCAGTTTAAGCAGAGTAGTGTAGGGAGCTTTCCCCCGGTGACAGCTGCAGACGTCACCGGTGGAATGCATGGAATGGGGAGCGCTGGCGCTTCTCTGATAGCTACAGGTTCCCGAACTACCAAGAGTGCCCTTCAGCGCACAGTTGAGGAAGAGATCAGGAAGGGGGAATTGCCAGCAGAAGAACTAGCTGAGCTTAGTCAGATTTGTCCAATTCGCTTGGAAGTAGATGCCCTCACAGGGCAGCAGCAGATAGTTCATTCACCAGTCCGGTATAAGCTCCTTATGGCTATACGGAAGGCCATTTCAGAGACAGGACTACAGAGTTGATTCACTAGGGGCACGCTTCAGCAAGTGTGCGAGAACTCGATGTTCATCCCGCACGACTGGAAAGCCGTCATGCGGATGATGTTCAACCCCAGCCAGTATCTGCTATGGGACAGCGAGTATCACCTCGAGGCTCAGGCAAGGGCTGCCAGGATGGGGGGGGGGCAATAATTCCTGACCAGTTATATGGTTCAGGTGCCTTCGAATCCATCGATGCGCAGACCGCCCTGCCACTCGCCACCCTTCAGTTGTCAGCTGAGACGGCCTTCAGGGCTTTTCTCAAGGTCCCAGCGACTGGCAAAGCGGCCAAAAATTACACCGCAGTCAAACACAGGGCGCTCAGGAGTCCTACATGGACTTTATCAATCGCTTAGAGGAAGCGATTAGTAGACAGATCAATAATGAGCAAGCCCAACAAGAGCTCATGATGAAATTGGCTAAGGACAACGCCAATCTCGACTGCCGTAAGATCTTGCAGTCACTGGGCAATCGTCCCGACTTGACTCTCACGGACATGATTAGAGCTTGCGCCGACCTTGGCACGGACTCCTACAAAATGGGCCTGCTGGCAGCGGCGGTGCAAGGGGGTAGGAAACCCAAGAACAAAAACCAAGAGGCATGTCACAATTGTGGCAAGGTCGGTCACTTCGCTAGGGAGTGCCGACCCAAGAGCGGCGGACAACATTCCGGCCGTTCCAAGGCTCCGACCACCCTGTGTCCGAAGTGTAATAAAGGCTTCCATTGGTCCAGATTCTGTCCGAATTCGGGAAACCGGAACGCGGGCACGTCTCTGGCCCCGGTCCAAACAGAGGCTTCCCTTGCTCTGGGCGAGCCAGAGCTGGATTAGATTCCATTCACATTCCAGGCATTGCGAAGGCGCAGGCCAGCCCCAAGGGTAGTACAGGGCTAGAATTGACTTGCCAGGTGGACGTTACATGTGACTTGCCAGGCACAGTCTATCTGGTGGATTCCCAGTACATGGGACCCCTGCCCAAAGGCTTCATAGGCTTAGTTTTGCCTCGTAGTGTAGCAGGAGCACGCGGAATTCTTGTGATTCCGGGAGTCATTGACTCCAATTTTTCAGGTGTTCTCCAAGTTCAACTCTGGACGCACCTACCCCAGACCATTCACAAGGGAGACACACTAGCGCAACTGATTATGGTTCCTTGTAACTCGCCAGCAGATAGCCAGGGAAGGCTCAGGGACAGCTCAGAGTCCGGGTCAGAAGACTGCTCGAGCGCAAGTGAGGCAGTGCAAGGATACCAGGTCTTAGCGACAGTGGAGACCAACATAGAATGGAAACAGCAGCCAGTTATTGAGGTATTTTTGAATAAAAAATCGTTCTCAGGGTTGCTGGATACCGGAGCTGACGTCAGCGTGGTCAGCCGAAGCCAATGGCCACGGGAGTGGGCCATTGAGCCGGTCTCCGATGTGTGGGGGGTAGGCGGCATCCAAGAAGCGTTTAGAAGCCGGGAGTGGGTAGAAGTCACAATCCCTAAGGCTGACGGCACAGCGGTCATTTGGCCGCACATTCTGGACGTGCACATCAACTTTTGGGGGCGAGACATTTTGCAGCAATACCGTGTCACTCTTACTTTCGGGTAATGGCCCTGCCACTTAAATGGCTTACCAACACGCCAGTCTGGGTGGAACAGTGGCCGGTAGTGGGGGAGAAATTAGTCACCCTAAAGCAACTGGTTAAAGAACAGCTAGATGCAGGACATATAGAGCAGTCCACTAGTCCTTGGAATTCGCCCATTTTTGTCATCAAGAAGAAGTCGGGGAAGTGGCGACTCCTCCACAATCTCAGAGAGATCAATAAATGTATACAGCCAATGGGACCGCTTCAATGCGGCATTCCGGATCCAAATATGATTCCCGAGGGTTGGGAGATCCTGGTCGTAGACCTCAATGATTGTTTTTACACCATTCCCCTAGATCCGAGGGATCGGAAAAGGTTCGCCTTTACGGTGCCGGTTGTGAACCACGGTGAGCCCACGCAGCATTACGCGTGGAAGTATTTGCCACAGGGGATGCTCAATTCGCCCACCCTGTGCCAAATTTATGTTCACAACGCACTGGCAAAGTTTCGAAACCTTCACCCCTCAGCTTTAGTATGCCATTTCATGGACGATATCTTGGTCGCAGCGCCGCAACTCGGCAGCGAAATGTTTAAAGACCTTCAGGCCAGCCTGGGGGAAAAAGGGTTACTTATTGCCCCAGAGAAAGTCCAGAGAACCGAGCCATTCTCATACTTGGGTCATCGGCTTCTCCGTTCTTTCGCAGCACCAGTTTTGCCCCAGATCAACTTAAGAGACTCCGTCACCTTGGTAGAATTACAGCAAGTTTTGGGTAACATTAATTGGGCCAGACCGTATTTCAGATTGGATACGGATCTTTTGAAACCGCTCTTCTCGTTGCTAACATTAGGTAAGCAGCCGGCAGACCGGATACAAATTCCTCAAGAGGCATGCTTGGCTCTCGAGAAAGTCAACCAAGTTCTCAGTCAAAGGTGGGTGGACTGGATTGCTTAGGGGCCATATGCCCCAATCCTGAACTTGTACATCGTTCGGGCCGGATCCATGTTCACCGGAGCCCTAGGAGTGGACTCCGAGAGAGGAGCGAGTATCGTGGAATGGGTGTATTTACCGAACACCTCTTCCCGAAACATCGTTCCCCCCAAGAATTGGTCTCCACGGTGGTCTACCGCGGAAGGCTGAGAGCAAGGGACATTTCAGGGCACGACTTAGCAATAATCATGATCCCATTCACCAAAGAGCAAGTTCAGCAGCTGATGCAGCTTGGTGACTCGCTTCCTAGCCTGCTTCGCGGCGATGGGCAAACCACGGCACGTGAAAACCGATAACACCACGGCCTACAGCTCTAGGCAGCTGGCCGACTTCATGGCCACCTGGGATATCAAGCATACCTTTGGCGTTCCTTACAATCCGTAGGGGCAAGCGATTGTGGAACGAGTCAATCGGACACTCAAGTCCGATTGACTCGTTCCACAATCAAGGGTAAATGGGTGATGTGATTTTCTGTCAGATGACGATTCTATCACACGCTGCCTTGAATTCCTATATATGATGATGATTTTCCCTCAATAAACCACTGGTCTTCGCTCCATCTTGTCTCGTGTCGTTCCTTGACCAGTCTCCTCCGGGACCTCACAGCCGCCCCGTGGCCCCAATCCAACACCGCCTCTCAGCTGTTCAGCTGTTTGGGGCAGGGGGGAAAAACATATGAAAAACAAGTGGCCACTAGAGGGCGAAAATCGCAATTTCCCGTTTAAATGCATTGGAAATAAATTTCTTGTATTCAAATGTTTTCTGTTTGTATGTTCCCAATGCATTTAAGTGGGAAACCAAACCTGTGCTTAAAAAGAAAGGGTTTCACTTACCTTGATGCCTTTGTCTCTACTCCACGTGGACAAAATGGAGGGGGAAAACATGCTTCCTGGTTGAAAGGAGAGCAAGAGGCTAGGCTAGAGTATCACTTCCTTCCTCAGTGCAATTGGCCTGGCCTGCCCATTTCCCCTGCAGTGTCACCACTTGTTGCTGGTGCAAAATACAGTATTAATTTTTTTGGTTTTTTTTTCCTGCTCTGGAAACTGGGTGCGTCTTATGGTCAGGTGCATCTTATGGTCCCAAAAAAATACGGTAATTTAAAACCCCACATAATAAAAACAGTTAAAATCCCCACCCCCATTAAAATCCTATCCACCCCATGCAGGAGAGAGAAGGTTCCTCTTATGGAAAAAGCCAACGGGCAGGAGCCACGTTGCCCTCAGGGCTCCACTCCTTCCCCGCCAGAAGGCTGGAAGATGAGGAAGTTCTTCTTAACACCTACTGATTTTCAACAATAGCTTCTATAGCATTGAGCTAAAGAAGTCTATGTCAAAATGATCAAAGCATGGTAGATTCTGTGTAAAGAAGTAGATTCTGTATTTGGTGCCATGTCTTGGAGCCACTCTTCATACATACACACATTCTTTCATTAAAACAAAATAGGGGTGCCTCCTTCTTTAGAAGGAGTGGGAACAAAATATGCCTTCTAAATGGGATATAGCAACAGTGATCTGTTTCCACTCTGATTTAATGAAGGGAGTAACAATAGATAATCTTAGACTGGCTTGGATATCTAAACTACCATGCTGAGGTGCTTAATGGACGAGTGGGGGACCACTCTGCAACACCCCCCTGGTACGGTAACATAAAGTCAAACTCATTCCACTCGTCTGAGAATCCAGGGTATGCATTTGTACCCGAGGATGTCCCCGTGTCTCCCCCTTGGGTTACGCGGGTGGGGGAGGACCCTAACGCTGACTCTCTTTCACTGGTAACTCGCCTTCTGAGTTGGTCAGCGTGCCTTCTCCAGAGTAGACCTGTGTTAGTCTCGACCCTATAAGACACTGGCCCCATTTGCTCAATGACCATTCCTGGGACCCACGTTGGTCCCAAGGTTGCGTAGTTTCTGCAGTGAACCGGGTCCCCTACCGCAAAACTTTTGGAGCTCTCTATCTCTATATTTCTCCCCTCATCCTCCACCCTGGTCGGATCCAACCGATCAAAAAGTGTTACCAGCCTCCTCCTCATGAGGAGTTCGGCCGGCGAAAGTCCTGAAGCTAGGAGAGTTGCCCTATAACAGATGAGGAACTGACACAGTTGGAGGTTCAACTCACCGGGACCCATGCATTGCAGTGCGTCTTTAGTAGTGCGCACTTGGTGCTCTACCTGACCGTTTGTGGTGGGGTGAAATGGGGCAGAGGTAATGTGCCGGATGGCATTCCTCTCGATGAACGCCTTGAATTCCACAGAAGTGAAGGTACTGGTGTTATCGCTAACAAGGACGTCCGGCAGGCCGAAGCAACTGAACACCTTGCACGATTGTTTAACAGTTGTGGCAGATGAGGTGTTAGACATGGGGATGACCTCCAACCACTGGGAGTATGAGTCAACTATCAGCAGAAACATGGACCCGCGGAAAGGGCCAGTGAAGTCGACGTGTACTCGGGACCATGGCCCACGGGCCGTGTCCCATTCCCTATGGGGCAGCCGGGACTCCTCGGGCCGAGAGCTCTGGCAGCTCTCGCATGTGCCCACCAAATGCTCTATATCCGCATCTATCTGGGGCCACCAGAAGTAGCTTCTTGCCAGTGCTTTGGAACGCACTATTCCCGGGTGGCTGGTATGCAGAAGCCTCAGCACCTTAGCTCGTAACTTCTCTGGGATGACTACCCGCTGGCCCCAGAGCAGGCAGCCCCTTTCAAGGGAAAGCTCTACTCTGCACCTGAAAAACGATTTGAATTCCTCCTCGGGGGAGTTGTGGGCCACCCTTTCCTTACCCAGGAACTGACTTGGGACAGGATTTTGTCGGCCGCCGTGGCTTTGGCGAGGTCTGCGGGAACTATGGGGGGCGAGTCGAGAGACTCGATCAGCAGGACTTGGTGGTCCTGCTCTACCTCGCATTTGGGGTCTCCTAAACTAGGGAGGGGAGATCGGGACAGCGCGTCCACATGGGAGATCTCCTTCCCTGGGCGATGGACCAGCTCATACTGGTAGGCGTTAAGGAAAATCACCCTACATAGCATTCTGGGGGACAGAATTTGTGGGGTGGGCTTGCCTGTAGTAAAAATTCCCAAAAAGGGGCTTGTGATCAGTCACAATCGTGAACTCGCGGCCGTATAGGAAATTGTGGAACTTCTTTGTTCCCGCGATTATGGCCAGGGCCTCTCTATCTGTCTGCCCATAGTTGCGCTCCGCCTTTGAAAGTGATCTGGAATAGAAGGCAACCAGGGCTTCCCGCCCGCTCTCTAACACATGGCACAGCACTGCCCCCACCCCCACTAGTGATGCATCACAGACCAAAACTACTGGTTTCCTCGGGTCAAAATGAGTCAGAACAGCATCCGAGGATAAGAGTGCCTTGAGCTCTTTGAATGCTTTCTCCTGCCTATCTCCCCACCGCCAAACCGCTTCTTTCTTAAGTAGCCCATGCAGTGGCTCTGCGACGGATGCCTTCCTTGGCAAGAAGGAATGGTAAAAATTCAGGAGCCCTAGGAATGACTGCAGCTCTGGTTTCGCGGTGGGGTGAGGGGCATTTTGCACAGCCGCAACCTTGGATTCGGATGGCTTGATGCCCTCCGGGGTTATCTTGAACCCGAGAAACTCAACCTCCCTCGTGAAAAATACACATTTGTCCCTTCTCAACCTCAGTCCCACTCTCTCGAATACCGAGAGGACCCTGTCTAGCCTCCTCGCTAGTTCTGATTCACTCCCTGCTGTTATCAAAACGTTGTCAAAATATGGGAGCACGCCTGGAAGCCCCTTTAAAAGGCTTTCCACAAGGGACTGGAAAATCCCATGGGCCGAATTTACGCCGAACTGTAGGTGCGTTACCTTGAATGCCCCTTTATGCGTAAAGATGGTTTGCGCAGCGGCAGCAGCTGGGGTTACTGTGAGCTGCTGGTACGCCTGCGCCAGGTCTAGCTTGGCAAAACACCTCCCCCCATGCAACATGGCCAGTAAGTGGCTAACTACTGGCACTGGATATGCATTTGGCCGAATGGCCTTGTTAATTGTACATTTGTAGTCAGCGCAAATCCTGACCTCCCCGTTGGATTTTAAGGCTGTAACAATCGGAGTTTCCCACTCCGCTGAATCAACTGGAACCAAAATCCCCTGCCCCACCAATTTATCCAGTTCCACCTCAATCTTGTCCTTGAGGGCGAAAGGAACTCTTCTTGGCTTGAGACGTATGGGCCAGATTTCTGGGTCCAACTCAAAGGAAACTGGGGGCCCCTTGTAAGTCCCGAGCCCCTTCTTGAAAACGTCCGGGTGCGCATCGCACATGTCCCGAATTGGGTCAGTCTCTATGGCGTTAATGCCGGACAGTTCAATTCCCAGGGGAGCAAACTACTGGGTTCCCAAAAGGCAACATCTTCCCTCCTTGAGAACCACTAAGGGCAGTTTTTCTGTGAAATTTTTGAACTTCACCGTGAAGTTCCCCACCCCTAACACTGGGATCTCATAACCCTGCACATCCCGTAAGTACGACTTCATGGCCCGCAACTTGAGCCGCGCATTTGGGGGAATGCGCATGAACTCCTTCTGGGACAGGATGGACTAGGACGACCCCAAGTCTATTTCCATCCTCACTGGAACCCCTTGTAACAGTACCACTACGTAGAAGCACCGGTGTTCCAGGCCCACGCGGTTCATGCCTGCCACGTCGTCGTTGGCTGAGACCTTTCTGATGCCGGCTGCCTTGCATTGGTGTGCTTGAGGGTGTCTCGATGCGCCCTTGTCCTCAGTTTGCCTGTGCCTGCAGACCCTGGCAATGTGGCCCTTCCGGCCACAGTTGTGGCACTCTGCCTTCCAGAATGGGCATCTTGTCCGGTCGTGAGATGCCCCACAGCCATCGCAACGGTGGCTTCCCCGCTAGCTGGTTCGGCGCTTTTCCCCGTGCTTCTTTACACTCTGCACGTTGTCGTCCTCGCTTGAGCAGGAGTCTGCCATCGTGGAGGACTCCTCGGAGGTTGCTGGGGTGCCTGCGGGCTGTCGGGGGCCCCGCCAGGCCGCCTGTGCCGAGGTCCGCCAGGCCGCTTGCACGGGTGACTTGGCCCTCTCTGGTGCGGCCACTCGGGACTTAAAAACTCTGACCCCACTCCTCGCCGCCTCGGCCGCTTGAGCCTCTCACAGTACCTCATTGAACGTGAGGCGATGGTCGGGGGTCATCAACTTCCTCTGGACCTCCTCGTCCCTCAGGCCACGCAGCCTGCGGTCTCGGAGGGCTGTGTCCAGGTCCTCCCATTGGCAGTGGATGGCCGCCGGCCTGAGGGCCACCGCGTAGGCGGATACGGATTCTCCCGGGCGCTGATCCCGCCTATGGAACGCGACCCGGGCCGGAAAAATGGAAATGAGCGGCTGTAAGTGCTCCCTCAGTAGTGCAAGGATGCGGTCGATGGGCACCACGTCGACCTTCCGGGGAACCACCAGGTTCATCAAGATGCGCAGCATGACCGGCCCCACCTGGGCTAGGAAGTGCGAGTGCATCTTCCCCTCATTGTCGATGCCTGCAGCATCCATTGCGTGCCGAAACTGGCACTCGTACAGCTCCCATTGTTCTGGATCGCTGATATCGAACTGGTGAGGCTTGATCTTGGGACACACCATGGATCCCACCTACTTAGCTGGCATCCCTCCATCAAAATTCCATCAAGAAAGTGCTGCTCAGAAAGAGAAGGTCAAAGCAAGTTCCTCAGAAACACACCTGCTGTTTGATCACCAACCAACAAAACAGAGACTGAAATCAAGGCATACTTCATCACAACTTCTGCCCCTCCAAACAACCAGCCCCCACAGACCACCTTAGAACTATGGAAGGTGAGCAAGGAGCTACCAAATAACTGGGCAGAACCACATGACTGTCCAACACCTGGCCAAGAACAACCATGGATTGTGTGGAAAGCTTTAAACAGACTGTGTGTCAAGGTAGGAAGATCAAAGGCTAATCTGAGAAAGTGGGCTTTCCCTGTAGATGCCAGTCTGTGTGAATGTGGAGAAGAACAAACTATCTCCCATATGTTACAATGCACACAATGCCCCTCAATGTGCACTGAGAAGGACCTTACGTTGGAGAGGAAATGCTGTTGATGTGACCCAATATTGAACAAATATCATCTAGTTTCTAGTCCTTTTAATTCTATTTTGGTTTTAGATGTGTTAATTTTAGCTTTGTATGTTATTATATGCTGGTGGTGCATCTGACAGGAATAAAGAAACACTACATAATTTCTCCCCAGGGGAAACATATTAGGTAAACACTATTTCCACCCATACATTAATATCTGCTGCATATGTGTTTGCTATCTCTCTAAATTGTGTTGGTTCTGTCTTTATAGCTAAGTACATTCTTTAAAACAGTGGGTAGCATTAAAGAACTCATGGTGGCACAAAAAAGCTAAATGATGGGATCCTAGGATAAATTGGTAGGATGTTCCATAGAAAGAAGATTGTAATTAATAAATAAATAAATAACAATGAAAACAAGTTAAAACAGTGTGAAGGTTACTTTTAAAACATTTAAACATTATGTCAACATGTGCATTTTTGCCCCACTTTGGGGAAAATATCCTTAAAGTTAACAGCCAAGTAAAAGCAACATTTTCATTTTTAAACTCTGGATCAGCATGGGCATTTTGTTGAAATGCTACAAAGTTCTCGTTCAAACTTGTCTGTACATAACTCTCTGTTCTGTTGTTTTATCAGGGTGGAATTCACTTGAGATCTTCCATTTAATGGCTTCAATTTGTCACAGAGCTTATTATGTCAAATTAAAATACTCAGACTAAGATATTGGATAGACACTGGAGAATTGTTGTTGGTCCTCAATTTGCAACAAAAAGACAAATGGTTGTTTAGACTAAATTGTATTCCATGTTTTGCTTAACCAATATCCTGAGTCTAGTTCTGCTTGAATTAATTTAGGTATTAATTGTAAGCCTCCCTACCCAAATCTATTTTAAGAAATAGATTGTCATGACTGAGTTTGTCCTGGGACATGAAGAACAGCAGTCTGCAGTCATCCACACAACAGACAGCAGTCATCCACACAACAGACTGGAATAGTACAAACATTGCATGCATATGGTGAACAGTTGTGGCTTCCAAATGTTCCTTCCACAGGAAGTATTAAAATTCAGCATTGTTAGCCTAGCCACAAATGCAGACAAGTGAAACTACTCAGGGATCCACATGAGTCACACTTAATGCGATGGTGAAAGACACTGAGTTCTAAATGTTATTAGAAAAGACTTCTCATCATCACAAACAGTTGTAACCACTTTACTCCAATCCAAAGTGTTTGCTCAAATGCAGAACATGGTTTCCATTACCTTACATGTTTTCTTCATGAATATTGGAGCACAAAGAAAAAGAATCAGGCTGGACACAATTGAATCACAGACAATCCACATGGATATATGGAAGTGGTGCATACCATTGATATTGATGCACATAACCACAGTCCTTTTGAAGCAGTGAAGGGACATAAATCTTTGATTGCCTTATACTTGCATGTGAGTACAAGGAACCAGAAAATTATTCTCTTCACTCCAGAAGAATATTTTGAGCTAAAAACTTTATGCTCTCACTCAGACCCACAAATATTTAGTGACACTGCCAATAAGTGAAAGAGATTTTTTTTCCTTCACAATTCCAACAAAATTATGTAAATGCTTCAAACTGCATAAAATGACAATGGCTGCTAATTTGTTGCATGAATTTCTAGAAGGATGGAGTGATTGTTTGCATCTTTTTAAACGTCTGCTCTTAGCTATTCCTTTTGTTTTTCTTTATGGTTGCTTTAATTATTTTATGTTTGCTGTTCTCATATCCTACAGTTTGACCTCTTCTTCTGAGAATCACCTAGAGCAGCCCCCCCCCCAACCTTTTTTGCACCACAGACTGGTTTCATGCTAAACAATTTTTCCATGGGCCGATAAGTGGGGAGAAGAACCCTACTGTGGCTCAAAAACAAGGAAGAGGGGCCCAGCCTCCTGCCAGCCACACCATTCAGCTCAAGCAGTGAGGTGTCACACTGCACACAGGTAGGGGTAGGGGCGGAGCCACACCATAGTTAAGCAATGTGGAGGAGGGGCATGGCCACCTGCCTATCTGCTGTGTCTGAAGCCTGTGTTTTTGGTCCATTCACCAGGCAGATGCAGTGGTGCATGTTGAGGGCAGAAGGCTGCCATTGGGATTCCTAACACCAGTGATGGGCTGGCCCATAGGGCTACTGGGATTCAACCCATGGCGCCCCCCAGTACCAAGGTGTGACAATCCAAAAAGCCGAGGTTTGCTGCGATGTCCGGAACGACCGAGCAACCAAATGGGGTCCCGTGTTTCTCTGCCTGCCTTCTCCTTTGCTGCCAAAGATAAGGTTTTTTAAAAAAACAGCCCTTTTTACAATGTAGTTGCTGTGGCTTAGAGGTTACAATTTTGCCTTATAAGAAAGAGGTTGTCGGTTCAAATCCCTAGATGGGAGTTGAAATTAGAAGGCGAGTGGGAACGTGTATATTTTATTAGGGTCAAATGCCCTCATCACGCCATGTCCAGAGCCCTTTTAGCAAAGCCAGCATGCCCCTGCCTAGCACCACCCACCACCATGGCCCCATTCAGGACAGCCCATGGCCTGGTACCAGTCCATGCCCCAGTGGTTGGGGACCCCTGACCTAGAGATCACAGCCTATGGAGTCATATAGAAAGGTGACCAAGAAATTTGAAAGTGAAAAGTCCTTATAACTTAGTTTTTGCTTTTAGCTACAATACTATATTAGCTCTCAGAGTTCTAGGATTCACTTTGCAAAATGCTACAGTATTTCCCTTCCACATCAAGTTTAATGCCAGGCTGTGGGGAGGATGCTTGAGCAAGGCATTGCAGAAGCTATTGTTCATACTTCACTTCCTACAGTGGTTGGTTTGAGGACTCTCAGAGCCTAGCATTGAGGAAACTTTGTAAGGCAGCGATTGCCTCTGAAGATAGCAGAGGTACTGCTGCAGGACCTGACCTCCACTTCATCACCATCTTAGTGTTCATTTTGCTGGAGGTTAGACACAAGCCACCAGCACCAGGTCTACTCTACTACCTTCATCAATGTGGCATCCTCCTCCTACCACAGTGACAAGAATACCACCCTGTCTTTCCACTTTTCTGGGAAGGAGCAAAACCACTGCTTTGTCCTGACCTATATTTGGAGAGATGGGCAAATGTGTCCTCCTCTTCCCACTCTAGATAGCGTGTCTCTTGATAGAGGTGGCACTTTGCCTGGTTTAGTGTGCAAGCTTGGGATAACCCTGAAGATTACCCATTGTTATATATCTTTCTGTGCATTATGCAAATATTCATACATTAAATCCAAGGTCTTCCTTGCCTTTCATCATGGCAAATGAGAATTAAGCAAGTTGTTTTGTGGTGTTGTCCCAAGAGGACTATTGCTTCTACTTATTCCATTGACATTTGTCATCACAACTCTGTTTTTCCATTACAAATCATGTACTTATTTAAAATCTTATGGGTAGTACAAGGGCATTGATGACTAAATGGGATACCCAGTGTGATGTAGTGGAAAGACTGACAGACTATGATTAGGAGACCTGCTCAAATCCTGTCTGTGCCATGGAAACTCACTGGGGAGGTGAAACTGGTAAAACCACTCCTTAAATATTTCACTTACCATGCAAGCCCTATCAGGGTTGCTAGAAGTTGGCTCCAACTTGTTGACACATAATAACAGCAGATAGCTATATAGAGCAATATAGAAAAGTTAGATGTAAGACCCCCAAAAGTAACTTCCACTACTGATTATGGTGGCTGTCTATTTTCAGTGAACCATCTCTGGGTAAAGAAAAGCAATCTCTTAAGAGAAGGAAACAACAACCAGTGGAGAAGTGGTAAGCTGACATTGCTGAACTTATCTATAAAAGCTGTTTTCTAATTTTCAACCACCCTTGTAACTTATCTAGAAAGAAAAAAGTTTTCAGCAAAAGTACCATTACCATATCTTTTTAGACACACTGGAACCTACTTTGGTGCAGAGAAGCGTTCATCCCACCCTTTAACCACTCAACCAGAACTTTTCTGGCCATTTGTATGATCCAGGAAGCACAAGGTGGTGCCTCTTAATTCTCCAAGAATCCTACTTATATACAAATTAAAAAACTAATCCTTGTTTATGGGACAACCAAAGTCCAAATTTGTTCAAGGTCCTCCAAGTGACATAGGGAAGGTCAAATTCCTCAGCCATATCCTCATATGATCTTATTCTTTGTCCAGTGAGCTTCTTCTTCCATCTTCTGATTTGGTTTTGCTCTTGCTCTTGTGCACCCTCAAGAATGTTTGTTCTTGCCATAAAGCTCTTCTTGGATCTGAGCTGGCAGACTTGAGGTACATATGCATCCAGAGGATGTCGAGAAGTCATTCTCTTGTTTTGAATTCCAGTTGCTGGACAACAGTACCACATGTGCCTCTCTATCCTCTTTGTGGGGTTCCTACAGACAACTAGTTCGCCACTGAGGCAACTGGGGAAAAAAAGAAACACGTCTTTGATAGCAATGTTCTCAGTTATCCAATTCCACAACTTGTACAATAAAACAGATCCCACATTAATGTCATGCAGTTCCATGATTGGCATTGTTTGTGTGGTAAACAGAATCAAGAGCTTCAAGCCATCACCCCTTTGTTAAGTTTGTTTACTCTGCTGGAAAAATAAACAGCCCATGGGAGAACTGTTTCATCAGCATTTATGAATTAAAGGAGGGTGGAGAACGATGGATAATTAAAGAACTGAATCTTTTCTGGAATAAGGACATTTTTTTGTGGACAGCAAAACTCTTCTGTTCTGTAGATGGTTTATAACTTTGAGTTTAAATCCTTTTAAGCTGTTCAGAGAGAAGCGGGCATCTAAGACTAATATACCAGAATATCTGCAGCCAGGGGAGGGAGACTTGACTGTGTTTAAAGATAAGAAAATCTGTCTGTAGGAAACAAGGTGGACCAGGTACTCAGCGTAGGGGCAACCAACCTGTGGAAAAAAGAAGAGGAACAGCAGTGTAGGAGGATGCAATGCCAGAATGTTAGAGGTGGGGTAGCAGGCTAGAGACCTCTGAGATAAACTGGTTCTCATTTTTCAAAAGAATGTCCTTTATCACAAGAAATATGGGAGGCTCTGGGAAGTAAACTGGCCTGGCCTAATTTAAAGGAGCAGAGAATGGAGATGCTTATATCAGGGATGGAGCCAGAATAGGGGTGGAGACCAAGGAAGAAAGGAAAGGTGGAGAATTGGAAAGTGCCCTGGTCCTTGGTTAGGTTAATTAATCTGTTGGTCTTAAGCACCCTGGTTTTTCAAAGGGGAGAGGAAGGCAAGATGGGAAAGCCAGCAGATTTTTTAAAAAAGAAAAGAAAATAAGGGTGGGCAGTGTGTTGGCAAGGCTCAGAGCATATCCTAAAAGAGTGATGGTGAGACAGAAAGTACCTAACAGGTACAAATGGTGGCAGTGGTTGACAGAAAGAAACTTGGGAATAATTTAGAATATTCAAACTTAAGTTTCATGTAATTGGCAATATAATTGCAAATATTAGTCTCCTTTTTGGTACTCTATATACTGTATATTTTGTATTTCGGGTAGAGAAAAAGAAAGGACCTGACACCTTCATATTTTCACACACTGGACTTTCATCGTTACCAAGGACATTTTTTTCACAAGGACGATATATGTAAATATGTTTATTGAGATATGTAGCTATAATTTTGAAAGTGTTTCAAAGTGTTTTCAATTTCATGTATGCCGGTAATATAAATGTACTATAGAAAGATTTTTATCAATTAAAAAAAGTTTGGTAATCCTAACCCTAATCCCATTTCCCCAAAGTGTATGCAGCTAGCAAACAGCAAAGTCAAATTATAGTAAAATTTCCAAACCGAATGAAGAAGATGAAGGTATTTGAATGTTTACTTATGTTCTTTTTGTATCAACTGAGAAGCCTATCAGCATTAGCTCATCACTTCTTACAGGGCTGGAGAATGATTTTTAAAAATGAGGTTAGATGAAGAACCACTTAGATTAAAAGTGAGCCTTTCCATCTACAGTGGAACCTTGGATAACAAAAATAATGCGTTCTCCAAGTTATTTTGTAAAGTGAATTTTTTGTTAACCAAAATTCCCATAGGAATGCATTGAATGTGATTCCCCATACGAATGCATTGAAAATGAAAAAAAAAGTGTTCCAAATTTTTTCCGTTATCTGAGGTTGTCATTCACATTTTCCTTTCGCTATGCAAATTTTTCGCTATCCAAACCCTTTGTTATCCAAGATTCCACTGTATATCCTTCATGCTTCTTGTTGTGCTACATTCATTATGCTTTGAACACTATTAATGATTGCATCTGAGGTACAGGGAGCCCTGGTTCATGTAAGTTCCAGAATTTCTGATATCCATACTCAGTTCCAAGGACTTGAGGAACAGGATAATGTTTCTTTTCTCAGTTCACCTAGTATCTAGGCACAGAAAATTCAGTGCTGCCAGACCTCCAGCAGTGCCCTGCTGACCTTCAATGAAATCGAAAAGGATTAGGGTGGCAAAGAACTTGAGTGAGACACTTAAAGTTCTCCCTACTCTTCTAGATACCATCAGAAATAAAACCAGCTCCAGAAAACAAGAATCTAGATCTTCATCTTGCAATATCGAATGTTCTTAGTCACTTTTTAGAGGTCAAAATATATAGAACAAATAAAATAACTCCCTAAAAATCTGTAATAATAATAATAATAATAATAATAATAATAATAATAATAATAATAATAATAATAATAATAATAATAATAATAATAATAATAATAATAATAATAATAATAATAATAATAATAATAATAATAATAATAATAATAATAATAATAATAATAATAATAATAATAATAATAATAATAATAATATTGGCGGCAGCAATAATAATATACAAGGATTCTGAATACAGAAGATTTCAAGTAAGTGTCGCTAAAATGAATTCGAGTAGCTCTGTATACTTTTGCTGAACTTCTTTCCATTTCCTTTGAAGGAAAGCCCATCAAGAACTATTCAAAACTCCCATGATATTGAATAATGAATGTAAGCTGTTCCTTGCTTTAGTAAGCAGCACGTTTTTGGTAAAGAAAACAGCTGGTGAATGAAAACTGAATCTTAAGCATTTTGAGATAGTTCTTCTTGAAATCTGCCCTTTAAGAAACACCAATTCAGACTCTTTGTGAATTGAAATGAGTCCTAGTAAGTGGAAAGGACTGAACAGATGAATGGTCAGGATTCACAAAATGTAATCTCCAACGATTACTGTATTCTAAAATGCTTTATTCAAAAGCCAAAAGGGCATACAGCAATAATATGTGACCTTTCATTTCACTTTAAGTAGGGTTGCTAGATCAGAATCATTTCCGTTCAGGACTTTCAGGAGAAGTCCTTCAGAGGGTAGCACTATTTACACGGCTCATTGAAGAGGCCAAGGAGAAGTAATTGCCCTCAAAGCTATGATTATCCTTCATTTTCTGTGCTTGTAAAAAAAAGATGTCAACAACCCATCTTTTCAACTTCGCACTTTTCTATTATTAGTTTGCATGGGAAGAAAAGTGATCTATGCATATAGAAACTTGATATAAGTCAAGGGTTTGATCCAGACTTGCTCATTTTCTACCTGCAAGGAAATGATTTCTTTCAAGAAGATAACATCGAAACATGATACAATACACATCATCTGCAGCTGAAATTATATCGACTTGTTGGGATGATAGCAATCTTGCATGCACTAACACTGGGCATCAGTGTCTTGTGTCCAAATGTATATTGCTTTACGTTGTAATTGCTATTACGTTTTTGCTGTAAAAGCATGCCCTTTCTATAAGGCACTATATTCATGTGTTATCAAGGTAATCTGATTGGTTTAGCACAGCTTTCCCGCGTTAAGAAAGCCTGGGCAAATGTATCTCTGTAACTGCCATTCTGTCTGTATATAAGTTGCTACCTTGTCCCTGTTTTCCCCGTCCAAACTGAGCTGTAATAAATGACTTGTTGGTTAACCCCCGAACTGCTGTTGCATTGCAATTAATACTCGGACTTAACATTGGCGACGAAGGTGGGATCTCCTGCCACAGCAATGCCGTTCGGAGGGTTCACCATGTCCAAGGTGGACACCCAGCAAAGGTGGTGGAGAGCAGCTTCAGGCCAGATCCACTGTGCCGATCCAGATGGGGTCGACAAGCTATCACCATGGTCCATTCGGTGCACCAGCATGGTTAAGCGGCACCATGGAGGGGAGCGACATCAGCTACATCCAAGTTGGGCACGCCGTCTCGTCCCGGGGCACCATCGCATTGTGCCCGGGCTGAGGGAGAAGATGTCTCCACACTCAGCTCTGCTTGGAAGTTCGGGAAACAGGGTGACTGTCAGCATGCTGAGAAGCTCTCCCAAGACAGGGGTCATCAAGGGAAGGTCACCCAAAGGTCCAGGGAGCTCCAGATTTGTAAAACCTATGCCGTTCAAGGTAAAGACTCCAGTTCCAGCGTCCGTGCAGTCACGGGTCAGTTCTTCATCGATGTCAGTCTCCAAGGTCATCGCTGCTGCATGGAGGTCGACTTGGGATCGTTGTACTCGATCCTCGCTCAGAGTGAGTTTTTCCAGATTCCGCCAGCAGACCAACCCAAGTTGCGGGCTCTGCAGGTCCATTTGAGAGATGTGCCATGTCCCTGTGCTTGGTGTGGGCTCCTTTGATGTGCGGTTCAAAGGCATCACTGCAAAACTCCCGCTTGTTGTGATCAAGGCAGGTAAGAACATCCTGTTGGGTTCTCAGTGGTTTAGGCCCCTAGGTATTACTCTTTCAGGAGTTGGAAGGGTTCAGGCAGACCCCTGTCAGGTTGGGTTGGGGTTTTTTGGGGGGGCCCTGTGAATGAGGGTTCAGATCCCACAACAAAGGTTGTTAACGTGAAGAACCACCAAGCACATGTTGCACATAAAGACCGTACTAAGACTGAACTTAATAAACTGTGTTCACTGTCTGCTGTGGAGCTGGAAATCTTGGGGCTGTAGGAGTCCCTCATCATTAAGACTCTGAAACATAAACTGGACATTGAAGGGGCTACATGTGAAGATTCCCAGATGTCAAGAGTTATGTATTGGGTACAAGTTGGGTGGCTACTGCCACCGCCGTTTTCCGATGAGTTCAAGGGTTATTACAGAGAATGTAATAAACTTTCAGTTTTGGGGAGACATGTGTTCTGGGAAAACAAACTGGTAATTCCATCTGCATTACAGGCCAAGGTTCTGCATACACTGTTGTCTGAGTGCACTGGCGCTGCCCGCTAAACAGTGGTTGCCTGGAGTCACTTTTGGTGGCCCAGTCTTGACCGAGAATTTGAAGCTACGGCAGGTTCCCTGGGGCAGGTTCCCTGGGGAAAGAGGGGAAGGATAAGGTATGTCTCCACATGGCGGGGAAAATCATCATGTCTGATTTAGCTGAAATGTGGTTGCATTCATGCAGTCCTTCCCTGGGGGAGTCAGACACCACCACCCCGTTCATATTCCTCATATCACTGAGCCAGTCACCAGTGATTGCCCCTACCCAGGAAACTTACACAGAGTTCCTCCCACCGACATGGCACTTGCCGTAAGGGGTTCGAGTGTTCTGACAAGATATTCAAGTTCCCCAGAGGTGGAACACACATCCACCTCTGTAATTCCCACAGGTTTATTTGTGCTCTGGAGCCCAGGATTGCTCTGAGATCGGGCCGGATGGAAAATGGAGGCCAGGGAAAACTGAGTCTCTTCCACTGGGTTAACTCTGCATCAGCAGAAACATGCACTGCTGGTCCTGCAGTAGACAATGGCCCACACACGGCCGGTTTCCCGAGAGGAGGGGGGAAGGTACAGATTCTGTGCCCTTGTTTCCCAGGAAGGAAACACTGCCGTGTCTGTGGTAGAAAATAACCCTCACTCTATGGGTACAGTTTCATCACAGTTATGGGGTAACGCCACAGTGCCCCCTTCGCAGAGTCCTACTTTGGAGTTGTCAGAATCCCTGACAGGTCTGAGTCTTAGGTCTATCTCTCGACTACCCCCACTTCCTGCTACAAGCATCCCTGCTTCATGTAAGCCTTCCAAATTTCCTACCTTGCCTAGGTCAACCAGTGAGTCCACCGGCACTTCCATAGACCCTGGTTCTCCCGTACCTCTTGCCCTAAGTCCCACTGATGCTGGGCGCCCTAGACAGACCTGTGGTCCTCCTCAAAGGTATGGTGAGTGGGTTCCCCACTGGGGGGGGGGGAGGAATGTTGTGTCCAAACGTATATTGCTTTAAGTTGCAATTGCCATTAAGTCTTTGCTATAAAAGTACATCCTTTCTGTAAGGCGCTATATTCATATGTTATCAAGGTAATCTGATTGTTTTAGCACAGGTTTCCTGTGTTAAGAAAGCCCTGGCAAATGTATCATTGTAATCACCGTTCTGTCTGTATATAAGTTGCTACCTCATTCCTGTTTTCCCCAGTCCGAACTGAGCTGTAATAAATGACTTGCTGGTTAACCCCCAAAAAACTGATGTCACATTGCAATTAGTACTCAGACTCAACACATTGGGAGAGGGCTTTATAAACTAATGTGATGATCCTCTTCCACTAACATGATTGGTAAAGTTCTTTCCCCACCTATGGCATCTGAGGGAAGCTCTTGCTCCCTCTTCCTGTTTTGTTTTCTTGTTTGCATTGTTTTGTTGATAGTCCCTCTCTCCTCTCTGGCTTTCCTCTAAGCAACAAACATAGAGGATCTTCCTTGTGTTTGAGACTTCATTTCTCCCCTTATTTTTTCTTCTGACTGGTTACTGTAATTAAAGGTTTTTTTTTACCTTAAATATTTCTAGAGTGATTTTATCATACAATGCTCTAATGTGTGTGTAAACAAAAACGGGGTGCTGATGAGACTGAAATGTTTCTCTGTGTTGTTATTTTTTTACCTTATACTCTGCAATTACCAAAAGGAAAAAATCCCTAATACATTTACTCACAATCCTTAAGTCATTTTTAAAATTTGCTTTTATATAATGCTTGTTGTTCTACTGGCTCTGGTAACATCAACAGCATGACCTGGGGGTTGATGGGGTGAATAAATGTGTGACTCTTCAGATATTGTTGGACTGCAGATTTACAGGAAACTATGGTGATTTTTCTTAATTTGTAATAGGATATTTTTATCCTCCTAATTATACTCTATGTTTATAAAGTTTGCTTCCCTCTATAAAAAGTTTTAACTGTAGGAAGCAATAGCCAAAGAAAAAATGGAGCAAATGGAAGCTAAAAGTAAATTTATTGTTATTTCCTGTAGAAGTCTGTTTTAAAACACACACAACTTGTCACTGAATTGCTGGATCTGTGTTTTCCTTTGCAGTTAGAAGTGAAGTAATTGCCCACATTACTCAACCCAAAGTAAGTTCCAGTGAGTTCTTTGGGTCTTACTTTCAGATAAGTGGATATAAGATTGCAGCTTAAAATAGCTTGAAGTCAGCAGGATTGAAGAGGCATGCTGAAAACATGATGGTATTTTCCCCAAGAGTTCAAAACATCAGGGGCGTTGTACGCAGCAACAGATTTAGAAAGCATATTCATGCCAAACAAAAGCTGAAGCCAATATTTGCCTCTCTCACAAGTGCACTCCATGGGATATAACTATGAACAAATTCCTAAGATTAAGTATACACCTTTAAAAAGGGTAATGTGTGGAAGTGGCCCCCAGGAATCTGAGAAAAGATTTCTAGACCCCAGGTAGCATTATGCAATCATTCAGCACAGCTGTCCATCTATAACACCCTATCCATATAGCCTCTGGAATTATCAATATCATTTACACTCTATCCCAGTTTCTAAGATTTCCCCTTTCGAAACAACAATACTTCTGTCACAGTTCCTGACTAAGAAAAAAAAAGCACAGGATTCTAAAATGGAAATACGATGAAAGATAATGAACAATTTATTGAAAAAAATGCTAACTTCTCAATTACATTGTTCACCCAAAATAAGCATGGATGCTATTGTTTTGAGATTTGGAATGTTTTAATCACACAGTTTTGAAGCATTCTCAACACAAGATTTCAAGAAGGCCTCAAAATGGAATCAAGTATGTGCCTTATGTGAACATGACTATCTAAGTATAGAGAGCAAAAGTGTGTTTGTTTGTACCTAAGTAACAGCAGGACCTAAAAGAACAGTGGGCCAAGGAGATGACAATGGTTGGTGTTGGTGTTATGTGCTTTTATGTTGAGCTGCTGATTCATACATTTGGCAGCTGCTAACAATACTAGCCATGCCCACAAAATCACCAGTTCCGTTTTGCCAATATTCATTTAGTTCCTTCTGTCCTTCTGTAAAGCAACCAACAGTGATGGGCATCAGCAGGTTCGCACCAGTTTGCCAGAACTGGTAGCAGAAATTCTGGTTGGCCCCACCCATCCAAGTTTTGAAATAAAGTAGTCCTACTTCGGGTGCAATGCAGGGCTTTCCCCCTGGCCATGTCCACTATACCATGCCCACAGAGTAGATAGTAATTTTTTTTGAAGCCCACCATTAGCAACGGAGAACAGATTTCAGGCTTGCAGAATAGAATTTGTTATTTGTTAGCACCACAACCACCACCAATAACAAGCGTGTGATATGAAAACAAATATTAGAAGGGGGGAAAGAGCACCAAGGGATCTCTTCTGTACAGGATTTAGAAAACGTATGGTAGCTAAGGGGGTTGTGCAGTGGTAGGCTCCCAAAATTTTTACTACCACACTATAGGCATGGAATGGTAGGCGTGGCCAGGGGGAAAGTCAGTAGGACTACTTTATTTCAAAACTTGGATGGGCGTGGCCAGCCAGAATTTCTGGTACCGGTTCTGGCAAACTGGTGTGAACCTGTGGATGCCCACCACTGGGGTTGTGGAAGTTATAATCCCCAAAACTAACTTTTACAAGAATTGGTTTTGTGTCACAGTTTAAAAGAGCTCTTACCATTTGCACGTATTTAGTTATGGAATAATTATTGAGTTATTTTCTCATTTCAGGTGGTCACTACTGAGAGTCTGAAATATTTCCTGAACCCTTCAGGCATTTATCAGTAGCACTTCTATTTACTTCTACACACACACACACACACACACACACACACACACACACACACACACACACACACACACACACACACACACACACACACACACACACACACACACACACAAGTGTTTCCACAATAGTGCAGGATTCTACCCTAATCTATTTACTATCAAACTAAATGAAACACATTATACCTGAGAATATAATTCAAATGGTATAATATTCGGTGGCAAATTGCTGCAAGTTACAAAATTACCATAGGCAATAGCTGTTGCAATGCCATGTCATATGATTTGGAGCACAATAAATAATATCTACACCAATTACATAACTTGTAGCAGCTTGTTATCAAAAGTTATGTTATTTACATTACACTGGTGGGAAATGACAAGAAAATTTTGGCCATTGAGTTTAATTGGTATGAATTCAAACCAGCCCTTTGGTAAAAGGTTAGGGCAAAGGTTCTGAAACTAAGGCCTATGGGCCAGTTCTGGCCCATGGTGCCATTTCATGTGGCCCCCCACCCCTCCAAGGGCATTCGAGAAACAAAATGGGCCCCACTTTGAAGCTGTTGGGACAAAATGGCCACCACCACCCATCGTGCAGGCAGAGGGAAATGGCCATCTGACCCTTGAACCTGACTGAGAGAGTGTGACCTGGCTCCTGGTTTAAAAATGTTGGGAACCCCTGGGTTAGGGTATTGTGGAAAACACTCTAGGAAAAAAAATGAACAGAAGCAAGTAAAGTAAGGCCTACTGATTGTCTGGAGGATGTGAAGTAGTTCAGGAAATATTTCTGACTCTCACTAGTGACCACCTGAAATGACAAAATAATTCAAGAATTATTTCATAACAACAGATGTGCAAACCATATGAGCTCTTTTAAACAGTGACATGTCCCAGGCTTATTAGGTCATCTGCCTCATTTTTCTAATGATAAAACCATCTTTTGCAGGAAGTCTTTGTGATTTATTACCATGGTGTCCCTGTATCATTTTACAGTAATTTTACATCCTAATTGTTAATTCTGTGCAGCGCTAAGAAATTTACTTCCCAATCTTTAAGGTTTAATTTTACAACAGCTGTCACACACTCATCCAAGTGAAAAGCTGATCATTCAAGCATTTTGGGTTCAACCATTTTATGTCAGCATGTTGGTTTCAGCCAAAGTACCCACTAGTGTGTGGCTGCTTCTGTGATGCATATCTGTAAGGACAAGAATCTAATGCATATATTATGTAGCACTACTTCAAAGAAGCAGCAGCAGCTTACTTGAAAAATTTCTTCTTATTGTTCTGCCATATCCATATCTGAATATTGGCAATCCGCATGGCAAGCAGCCATGAAGACTGTCCTGAGAATATAATGCAGTGACCATTCAGATGCCTTCCGCATCGCAGCATGACACCCATACCACTGATCCAGTTCCATGAGTCACTTTCTGGTCTTGAGCCCTTTTGGCACACAAAGTCCACATCAGCTGTGGCCAGTATTGATGAAGCTGCTGCCTTCCATCAAGATGGATTCAAATGGGATTTAATTCACTTGGGGACCATCACCCTTCCCTGTGGACTTCAGCACCCAAGCTGTTAATCTTCAGGGTGGCCAGGTTAATTATCCACTGCCTGACGCTCTGTTGGATCGGGGCCCGATGTGGGCCAGAGGGTCCCAGAGGAGACTGGTCAAGCAAGACACATGAGGCAAGATGGAGCGAAGACCAGTGTTTATTGATCAGAAAGCAAAATACTTTATACCTGCCTGGCTTGGCTGCGTGCATACATTGCGCATAGCCATTACAGGAAAGCCCTGAGTCTGTACATCATGATTACACAAGTTACTAATTAGGGATGACTTTACCGGGGGAAGTTTCTTATCTAGCTAATTAACTACCAGGGACATGCATTGTTCATCGTTATCGGGAGCAAACAAGGGACTGAGGTTGACTCTAAGGCTTAGAGCTTCTGCAGATGCGAGATTACTCATTACGTGCCTCTCGAGTTAACCATCTGGTGATCTTTGGCCCTCTATTGTCCTAGCTGCCTGTCAGGTCAGCAATCGGTGAATAAAACAATATCTAATATTCCGCTCCCCAATTTCTGTCCCCTTGAAACCAACGGCTCGAAGGAGTGTTCTCCCATAACTGTGGTTCTGTCAGGGACAGCTGTGCCAATTGCGTAAGCGGGATCCACAACACTCAACGTTGAATTGCTGGCAAGTATGGTCTACTTTGTTACCATAGCAGAATAACCTGGCCAGACACACACTTGAAAATCTTGGGTGAAAAACCATCATAGAATGACCCTCTGACACAATCAGCCATAAAGTAATTTTCCTTTCTAGCTGTGAGCTGACATCTGATTCTGCCTTGTGAGGATATTAATATTAATTATTTTATAAAGATGCAAAGAGCAGCTCCATGTTATGGGAGGGAAATGAGACAGACAAGTCAATACCTTAAGTTCACAAATGTGGGTATGAAAAAATATATTATATCTGAGAAATGCAAGGAAACTTTTATTTGTTGTGAGAGCATGGAGAAATTCTTTTTTGAAATATATTTCTTAGAATCCCACAGCTATCATGTTTACTAGTCATACTAGTTGGTTGGATTCTGTGAGTTAAGGTTGTTGTTGTTTTTAAGCTAATTTCCAAGGTCTAGTTCTGGAACACAGTTAACTAATAAGAAATCATGTGGTTCTTATATAAGGTGCATTTGTGTGCTATTTTACAAAGAAGGAACTCTCTGTTCTTTTTTAAAACAGTGCCTGGTCCAAGACTGGTTTAAAGGTCAAGGATCATTAGAGGTGGGACAGGACGGGCCTTGTTAACCATGAGCACCTGGGCAGCAGACTAAACAGACAAAGTGGCTACTATCTTCCTTTCTATAACAAAATATATTTCATAGGTATCAAAATGTCAGCAGTTCTTGCTGTTTTTACCATAGTCAAAAACCTGAATTCAATTTTAGGCTTGCAATTGCTTAGGTTGGGAATCAGCTTGTTCTCAAGGCAAAGTCACAGAAATGTAATGACTCCCTTCCTTTAAGAGGTGTGTATGTGTATGATATTTTTGCAAGCCCAGGAATTATTATTATTTATTAAATTTATATACTGCCATTTGACCTATAGGCAGGGACCTATGCAGCATTTATGGCAGGGGGGCACCAGTCCAGCCCCCTCAACTGTCTGATTTAAAAAGGTTGTCGACTCCTGTTCTAGGTGAACGTGTGGAATATGACAAAGCCCTGCCTCTATGGCTGACAGCCAATGATGAGTCAATACGTGGTACACAAATATAACATAACATACATTTTATTTAACTTCACATAACAAAGGAAGGAGGGGGTAAGCAATGGTAGCAGACTATTTTTCATGTTTTTTATAACAGAGAGGCCATCCCAAAGCCATAGTTGGGCATCAAGCATATTTTTCTGTAAGCGAAAGTTGCCAAGCAGTGTTACATACAGTCCTCTGTTCTTCAATTGTTAAACACAACTGGCATTGGAAGTGAACTATGAATCATCTTGTTATCATTAATCCTTTTGTACTTAGTCACTTATGGTGAATTTTGCCACCTAGACATGCTAGTTTGTTATGGTTTTCACTCAAGAACTCTACATTACAGGCACTGTGCAAGAGTTATACATGGTCTTGCACGTAATGTTGGATTGCAGATCTCACTGTTCGCAATGTCATCTTGGGCTCTATTTATTTCTTTGTTTCAGTTGTATGCTAACTTTCTCCTGGTGAAGAGCACTTAAACAGATAGAATATAATATATTATTAAATGTAGAATAACCTTCTCCTCCTTTCCACCCTACCAGCAAGATGAAAAAAGCATCCAACTTAAGCATCATCACAGGATATGGAGATATGAGCCTTCTGGGACCCGGAAGAGAGTATTTCAGAAATAACACTGTCTCCTAGAGGGGTTGTTCTTTTTCCTTTTTTTAACAGTAATATGTCTTCGTAGAACAGGGGTTCTCAACCTTTTTACGCTGCTGGCCTGACCAAGCCCCCGGACAGCTGAATGGGCTGAAAGCCGGACCATACCCCCAGAAGCGGAAGTAAATGTGCCCACTTCTGCATTTACAACAGCCGTGGGCGCATTTACGGCTGACGTAACCATGTTTATGCATGTGTGGGCACATTTTATGGCTGTCGTAAATGTGTCAGCTTCCACTTCCAGGTGTGGCTGTGGCAGCAATGGGCCAGATGGAATGGCATCATGGATCGTGGCCAGCCCACAGGCCATAGGTTGGGAGCCCCTGTTTTAGACTCTCCCTTAGACCTCTTTATTTTTGAGTCTGTTCCTGTTTCGTGTTTCTGTAGCAGGAATCTTCCCAGGGTCCACATTCCTCAAGAACCATTCTGCTAACAAGGAGCTGTCTGTCCAGATCCTATAAAAGAGGAGCAAGTCAAATGACTTCTAGGGCTGCAGTAAAACACCATATAACATCCAATCCTACCTCATCAAACTGCTACAATGTTTTAAACATCTCATTATTTTATTGTGCTAAATAGGGAAGAGTTGACAATTCCTCCTCCATTCATAAACATATTGAAGGAGGCCAGTCCGTTTCTTTCCACTCTTACTTCTTAGGACTCTGTTCACTTATTAAAAAAAGACAACACCTGACTGTTCTTACAATCAGGCTCTCTCTACCATTAATTTAAGCTGCTCTTTGATCCGGATTGCAGCTGCAGCTTCACATGCCAAGCTATAACTTTTGCAGCTTGCATTCAAATGGGGATGAGAACACAACCCATTACTGATGGGAGTTTTTGCATGGAGGGGATGGAGGAGTGGATTTGGCAACATCATAAAATCTGACACTTAATTTGGGAAAAGTTGCCAGACTTTCTTTGGAGAATCTGAAAGGGGTCTGTAATAGACAAAGAAAGTTCAGCACAGGGATAAAATATATATTTACTATCTGATGCAGGGAAGAAATTGGACAGAATTGCCAACTCACAAAAACATACACCATGGCCTGTTCTTCTTCCTCTGAGAGTGGACTAATACACAGGAATTGAGTGAGGCTTTTCACAGCATAGACATGAACGTAATCAATGTATGCTCCATGTGTTCCGAGAACATGATCAGGCAGTTGCCAGAAATAGTAAATAACAATTATACTTATCTACTGCACCATAGCACTGAGTGCACTCTCTCGGCAGCTCACAAGTTAATTAACATTTTGCCCCAAACATGCTGGGTACTCATTTTACCAACTGTGGAAGGCTGAATCAACTTGATCCCTGTCATGATCGCACTCACAACATTTTGGCTGCAGTACAGCAGGTTAATTATTGCACCACCAGGGGTCTGTCAACTTTTCCCGCCACAGTATACATTGATTGGAGAAGGTGCACCTGAAGGATTCTTTCCCCCCTCCATCTGACACTTACAAAGATATAGAGCTCTTACCAAAATTCTGACCTAAGAATTCTCTACATTATAATGAAACAGAAAGGATCTATCCTGATTAATTTCTTTCACAACAGTCTTCAGAAACCCTGGTTTCAGTAATTCCTTTAACAGGTATGTACTCCAGAGAATTCTATCACTTTCTAAAGTTTTTTAATTGCACTGAAAATATTTGTTTTGTTTAAAAATTGTGTGTGGGGGGGGGGGAGTGGGTCAAATGTTCTGTGGACAGTTATTGCATAGCATTCCTAGACTCCTCCTAGGGGGTAATGGAAAATGTATGCACAAATGAAACGACAACTGGCCTTCCTTTCATTGTCAAATCCATCTCACTGTTACATTTACCTGAGGGATAATATGTGACAGATGGGAGGAACATTCAATTCTGAAATCTGATTTAAAAGAAGGAGCAATGCTCAGCATTCCACACATAATATGTCATTCTCTTGAAAACTTTACTATTACTGTATCTTTATTTTACAATTGTGTTTCCTTTTCAATGTGTGTGTGTATTAGGCCACGGGTGATTGCCAGATGCACTAGAAAACATTTGGGGTATTTCTTCAAGCAGGAGCACCTAAAGTCAAAAGCAAATGGTAGAAGTTGCAAGGTAGCACATTCTGTTCTACACAAGAAACAAGGGCATGAAGCCTAAGAAGTTAACAATATAAGCAGAACTGGGAGAGGCTAAAATACTGCAACAATGTCAATCATGCAAGATATGTAATGATAAGATTTTTTATTTGTTACAATTGTGTTGTGTGTTTCTTGCAATGGCTTCACATCCTTTAAAGCAAGAGTTCTCAACCTTTTTAAGCCAGAGGCCAGGTCATGCTTCTTCAAACAGCTTTGGGGGCCGGATGGCCATTTCCCCCTTCCTCCACCCCATGGCACTTCCTGGTGTAGTGGAGGCAGTGGGGAGGCCACATGAAATGGTTCCGTGGGCTGCATCCATCCTGTGGGCCGCAGGTTGAGAATCCCTGCTTTAAGGTATATGGGTTTAGAGATTGTGATTAGCCAATGGTCACCCAATGAGATTGATGGCCAAATGGTTGTTTGAACCCCAGACCTTTCAAGTCCTAGTTCAATATTATAAGCATAACATCATTAGGAATGGTATAGAAAATAAGTCAGCAAGTGTCATTTTGTCTCTTTATAAATCTATGGTGAGGCCCCATCTGGAATACTGTCTACAGTTCTGGATAGTATGGAGCTGGAAAAAGTGCAGAGGAGGGCAATGAGAATGATTAGGGGACTGGAACACCTTCCTTACCATCTGAGGCTGCAACGGTTGGGCCTCTTCACTCTTGAACAATGGCGTCTAAGAGGTGACCCGATTGAAGTTTATAAAATCATGCACGGTGTGGACAAAGCAGATAAGGAAAAACTTTTTCCCTATCGCACAACACTAGAACTAGGGGGCACTCCATGAAACCTTTGGGTACTAGTTCTCAAAGAAATAAGAGAAAGTACTTTTTCACCCAGAGGATCACTGGTCTATGCAACTCCCTGCCAGAAGAAGTGGTGACAGCTGTCAGTCTTGACAGCTTTAAGAAAGGATTAGACAAGTTCATGGAGGACAAGGGTATCAATGGCTATAATTATGGATACTTAAGGACAACCTCTGGGTTGGAGAGATAGGCAGAATATCTCTCAATACCATTTCCAGGGAATCCTAAGCAGGTGAAGGCACTTAGAGACCGCATCGCCCTAAGGACGTCTGTCCGTCCAACCAGAGCGGACCGGAGGGGCTCTCTAATTGTGCCATCAGCCAGTGGGGCTCGCCTCTCTGGCACAAGGAGGAGGGCCTTCTCCGTGTCCGCACCAGCCCTTTGGAACCTCCTGTGGAATTGCGTCTCCAGACGGAGTTGTTGCCCTTTAGGAAGGAACTAAAGACCTGGCTGGCGGGCCAAGTTTGGGGTGCGGGTGGGGATGGGGGTACTGTTGGGTGGTTGGTATAGAGAAGTGTGCCTTCCCCCAAGGTCCCTTCGGTTCTTGCGCACCTTTTAGGGGTGGGGGGTTTTTTTGTTTTGTTTTTAAAACTTTTAACTTTTTTATTATGTGTCTTTTATGTATTTACTGTCCGCTATGTAAACCGCCCTGAGTTGGGTTGTACCTGAGTGGGCGGTATATAAGCGTGAAAAATAAATAAATAATAAATAAATAAATCTGCTTGGGAATACCCTGAAGGAAATGGTGAGCCACTGTGTGAGACAGAATGCTGGACTGGATTGGCTGTGGCCTGTTCCAGCAAGGCTGTTCTTATGTTATGTTCTTATGTTTTTATCACATGGGCTCTCATTTAATCAACATAAGCACGACTTCTAAGAGGATTAAATCAAAACATGGAAGACCAGAAAATGATTGCTAACATTTTCAAATGATACAGGACCAACAGGACTCTTGAGTTTTGGGGCTTATTCTTTCACAGTTGGCTGAACCGGTAGCTCTTTTCAAATTCTCATGGCATGTACGTGAATGAATTATATTGTTGGAATATGTAGCAACCCAGCATGTTATGCATGGACAAATTACTAACACAATTAGTCATATGACCCTCTCAGAAGAAGAAAAAGAACCTTTCTAAGAAAGCTTACTTGTTCTTTGCTTTTTCTAAATCAGGAAATCAACAGGCTTCTTGTCTTCCCAGCATCAGGCAATTTTTTGTTGTCTCTGACTTTTTACCTGGTTCTCCATTTTGTGGAGTTTCCTACACAGCCATGTAGTAGAGGGTAAAAATCATGTATCTTTTCCTTATCATTTATTAGACTAAACAATTCTTCTTTCCCCTATTAATAATACTATGTATGTACTCATGTCAATGATTTCAAGCACAATCTTTGTAAGTAAATGTCTCACTTTGCTATCGTCTGCCTGATCTTTTGGCTGGTTGACTTAGATGCAAGGAGATTCTTGAAGAACTTGCTCATAATTCTAAGCCTGAAACCTGCCCGGCTTTTTGCTGTGAAACCACATAACTCAACACATACAACCACAGAACTATATTCCAAACCCACCAAAGGAGAAAACTGAAGCATGGAATTAATATCTCCTGTACTGAGGAAATAAAGATGGAAAGTGGAAATTCTGTGTATTTCTTCAAAATATTCCCTAAGCCTTGTAAATGTGTATATTTTGTATAAATGTATACTGTCGGGAATAGGGGTTTGAGTCACTGTTTTACAGTGGTTTCTCTATTTTCTTGGTGGTTGCACCCAGAGAGTCCAACTTGGGGAGTTTATGTCAGCTCCATGGATCCTTCAATGGGACATTCCTCAGGGTTCAATTATTTCCCCATTATTATTCAATATTTATGTTAAGCTACTGGGAGGGGTCATTTGGAGATTTGGAGTGTGGTGTCACCAATATGCGGATGACACCCAACTCTATCTCTCCTTTTCATCTTCTGCAGTTGATGCGGTCCGGTGCCTTGACGACTGTCTAGCTGTGGTAATGGAATGGACCAAAACTAACAAGCTGAGACTGAACCCTGACAAGATGGAGGTTCTAGGTCCGCCAGTCTAACTAGGTGATCTGGCCCCTAGGATGGATTGGATTGCTCTCTCCCCTAGGGACCATGTATGCAATTTAGGGGTCATATTAGATCCTCATTTGACCCCCGAAGCGCAAATTGCAGTGGTAAGCAAAGCCACTTTTTTCCAACTGTACCAAATTGCCCACAACATTAATTATCTCACTGGTAGTCTCATGTATTGCTGTAATGCTCTCTATGTGGGGCTTCCCTTGTTCCTGATATGGAGGCTTCAACAGGTGAAAAATGTATCTGCCAGGCTGATTACTGGAGTGAGAAAAGTTGATCATATCTCCCCAGCCTTGGCAGGGCTGCATTGGCTACCCCTTCTTTTCCGTATTGGGTACAAGTTGTTAGTTCTAACTTTTAAGGCCCTAAATGGTTTGGGACCTTCCTACCTGGTGGGACATCTTCCCCTCAGGACATAAGCCCACATCATTCATTCCTCCCACACGGTGCAGCTTCAGGTGCTAACCCTGAGATTGACAAGAAAGGTCATGACTCAGAGAAGAACCTTCTCAGTGGTGGCACCAACGTTGTGGAACTCTCTTCCAGTTGAGCTGCACCAAGTCCCATCCCTGCCTTTATTTTTTTATTAAAAAACCCCAGTTAAATCATTTCTTTTTAAAGAGGCTTTTAAGAATGCATTGCCACCGGCTGAGCATTAGGTATTTTATTTTATTTCTCTTCATCGTCAATAGGGTTTTTGTTTCTGGTACATATGTGTATTTTTAAAAATGTGTGACTGTTATTAATGTGTGAGTTTTCTGTTGTTAGCTGCTCAGAGTAGGAAAAATCTCCTAGATGGGTGGGGTATAAATTAAATAAATAACTAAATTCTTGGTGCCAAGTGTGCTTCTTCTCTAAGTAAGCCTCTTTGGTGCAAAAACCAAGACCATCCAATCCAAAGAAATTATTTTCCATCCCTAGAATGCAGTGTTAATCCTTAAAAGGACTGAACATGGCTCCTCAGCTCATCAGAGAAGTGGGTCCATTGTGTTATGGTTCACCTTTCTACCAATTGAATCAATAACACTTTAATAGTCAACATATGTTAGGCTGGCTAGCTGTCACTACAGTTGAATTCAAAATGGGTGGAGGAAAGAGGTGTTAGCCCAAAAAGGTCATTAGAAAGGCAGAAGGACAACAGGGGAAAACAATGGAATACAACAATTCAATAGTGACATCATCTAGATTCCTTAGAAAGTTTGAGTGAGTTAATGATATCAATCCCAGAGGAAAGTAGTGATTTGGAAGAAATCCTAAGAAATGTTCTTCCCACAGCTGGAAGTTTCTACCCAGGAAATGTCTGAGATGAGTAGAGTTTGGTGTTGCTGAAAATGAGCAGTGGTTTTGCCCAGCATCTGAACACTCACCTAATAGAATCTACGTCATGAACGCTTGTTTCTAGTCAGCTGGAGCAGTGTGGCCTGGTTACAAAGAGATTATGGTTCCTACAGAGACCAGCTTCACAGCAGGGTCAGAAGCTAGAAGTCTGGAAACTGGGCAGCTCCACACAGATAAGGATTTTTTTTATATGGACTGCAGCCAATGAAAATCCATGCTCTTAAAATAAATGAATTTGGTTCAATGTACTACAAAGACCAACCAGCTTAGGAACTAGGATATGGTTTATAGTGAAGTCTCGAGAAGAAATATTATTAGATTTGTGTGACATATAGTACCGTTTAGCAAACAGAAAGATCATTTTGGCTAGCTACACCGTCAACACTCAAGTACAAGTATAACTTCTCTTGCAGACCCACACCCCATTAACGAGACAGACAACAATAGTGGTTTTAAAACAATTGGCCACTTTGTTATGAAACAAACTAGTGGCAGAACTGATCTGCACGACGGCAAAGGCATCACAGGTGAGGGTTATACTACAGCTCTCTGAGTTTTAAACCTCTAGTCATGGAGGGTTGCTTTGCTTGTTCTTGTGCTCCCCACTCATAGCTGTCACAGCTAGGGGGTGCCACTATTCATTGATTTGTCATCACATCCGTGTGAGTTTTGGTTGTACTTTTGGCCTCAGAGCTGGGTCCGCTTTCTGAAGTTACTTCCTCACCTGTGTTGACCGCCATACATGGTAGGTCTTTACCACGTCCCCTCCCAGCCCAACAATTCGGCCAGGAGGCCGCCATGCAGAGAAGCAAGGAACAACCACATGTCTTCAACAGAAAGGTGAATGCCATCGGCTCGGAATAGGGAACGTGTGCTAGTGGTGATGTCTGCATGATCCAGTACAGTCCCCAGCCCTTCCTGGGCAAAGAAATGTATTACTGACCTGTTCACGCCCCGACGTGCCCGGTCGATCCTGCAGGGGTCACAAGGGACCCGGCATGCGATGCAGGTGATGGTGCAAGACCAGACAAAATAAGTGCCTAGCCACCACTGGTGAATCAGCCTCAAGTCTCGGCAAATCACCATTATGCGTTGGTGGACTGGGGGTTCCGGTGTTCGGGCGTGCTCCCATGCCCAACTGTCCAGGATCCTGCAGATGTGGAAATCAGTCAAGGAATCAGGAAAGCCAGATGCACTGGTGTAAAATGACAGGGTGGACAGCAGAATCCTGATCGTGCGGGGGGCAAAACCAGCAAAATGGAGAGAAACCATGTATTGGAGAACATGATCCACAGGGATGGGCCATAAAGGGGGCAGCAAGTTAAGATTACGGAAGTCACAGAAGTCAACATAAGCAGCCCTGTAGGAAGAGTGGGTGCTCGGGGCCAGGGAGACACTGATGGCCCTGTCTACCTCCCCTTTACAAGCTTCCAGATGGCCACCGGGAGTCGCAAGGGCTGTTCGTTGGTGCCGGGTGCGAGGACCCGAAAGTGCAGCATCTGCAAGCAGGAAAGAGCACTGGCTATGCCATTATCCAAAGTTTGGATGGGTTGTGCCTTAACTACAATATTGAGCCTTAGAGTAGCCAGCACAAAGGCCCTGACCAGGCGCATTACCTGTCTGGAGCGAGACGAGAGGGAGGTGAGAATATGAATGACAGCCATATTATCTGACCAAAAAGTAATCACCGAATTGGCCCATAGGTGACCCCAGAGGAGAACAGCTCCCAGGATGGGCAGGAACTCCAGGAATGTAAGGTCATGAAACAGACTGGTCACATACAAACAGCCAGAGGCTGCAGCACCAGTGTCCCTGCCCGTAAATGCCATACTCCCAGGAGCCAGATGTGTCAGTGTGCACCTGAAGGTAATTGGACACCGGAAGGAGAGCCTGCCAGAAGGAGACACTGTTAAAGTTTCGCAGGAAGTCCAGTCAAACCGCCAGGTCACCACCAGTGACTCTGGTGCAGTGAAAAGGCTTAGAAAGTCCCCGCATCGCATCACAGATGCGGCGGGCAAACGCACTGCCCAGGGCAACAACCCTGCAGGCAAAGCTGAGGAGCCATGAAGTTCCTGGAATTATTTAAGGGAGCCCTGGCGCAGGACCAGGAATTCCTCAATCCTGGAGACTAGCTGGGCCACTTTGTTCTGCGGGAGCCTACATGCCTGTGCTACTGTGTCAAGTTCAATGTCCAGGTAGGTAAGGCACTGGGAAGGGCCCTCCATCTTTTCAGGAGCTAGTGGTACACCCAGCTCCGTGGCAAGGTCCTGAAAGCAGCTGAGGAGGCAGGAGCAAGCCTCAGGAGTGGAAGGGGCACAGAAAAGAAAATTGCCTAAATAATGAACTACCATAGGGGCTCGGGATTTGCATTCAAAGGCCCACTGCAAAAAGGTACTAAAATGCTCAAATGCAGCACAAGATATTGAACAACCAAAAGGCATGGCCCGATCAATGTAAAAGGACCCTTCGAAGGCAAAACCCAGGAGTTCAAAAGCAGCCAGGAGGCAGAAGGCAGACTTAATGTCACACTTGGCCATTCAGGCCCCCAGGCCGTAGGAGCGAACCATCAACACCGCCTGGTCAAACTATGTATAGCACACAGAGCATAGCTCCTGAGGTATCGCGTCATTGACCGACCCACCCTCAGGGTAGGAGAGGTGATGTATCAGGCGGAAGTCATCATAGGACTTCTTAGGCACCAGGCCCAGTGGAGATACCTTAAGGTTAGGGAAGGGCGGGGAAAATTGTCCTGCCATCCTACCCAGCCTTACCTCCTTAAGAATTAGATCTCGGACAATGTGTTCCCTGCCCCATACTGTACAAAGATTGGGAGCATCTTGCAGAAAGTGGGGGCCAACCACCAGTATCTGGAAGCCCAATACAACCCTTCAAAAATATAAGCTGCAGAACCCCAGCTGGGGTACACCTGGAGCCAGCGTTTAAGTGGGAAAAGATGAATTGGGCTGGGACCCTTTACCAGGGGTAGGGGAGTCAGGGGTGGGGTACTTAAATGGTCTGGGGTTGTGGCCCTCCAGCAGCCTGCCCCAGAACAGGAGCAGGCATAGGGTGTGTGTGGCCCAGAGCATACTGAACACTCGTGACGAAAGCAGCAAGGTTTCCAGGAACAGTGGCCAGCCAATGCAAACTCCCAGCACAACATGCAGTTTTGAACAGCCTGTCCCGCCACAGGGCGAGGCTCTGGGTATGCTGTGGGTGGAGTACAAGGTGGCCATTTTCGTACCAACCATGGCAGCCATGCCTGGGACAGGGGGACAATTACCAGCAGGCTATACGCCAACTGGTTATCCTGGGGGGGGCAAAGGAGGGAGCGGCCCTGCCAGCCAGGTATGGGACAGGGGGTATGGAGTGGGCACTACCTGCGGGGTCGAGGCCAAGGGCAGTATAGGCCTGGGGGGCTGTAGAGGAGCCTGGTAAGGCCAGGGCCAGACTTGGGTGCTTGCTGGGCCAGGATAATGGTTGGTCATGTACAGCGTGTGTTGTGCTCTCAATTGGACCAGATACTCACCGAACAACTGTCTGACAACTTGCCCTTGCAGGGGAGAAGCATTAAGGGGGATGGGGGCCCCCACCATCCCTGCCAAAGAAGGTCCAGATAGGGAGAGCTCTGGGGCAACCTCCGACATGGCCCGATCAGCAACCCCGAGCCCGGGGAGGCAGAGGGGTTCAAACAAGCAGCCTCGAGCTGGTCAACCCGGAGCTGGAGGTCCGCCGACTCATGATCCCAGGCCTCCAAACCCGTTTGGAGGGCTCGTGGAGAATCCTCTGGGTGAATGGGCTCCTCCAAAGCCGGTGCGCCCAATGCACCAGGACAGGGGCACAAGGGGTGGAGGCCCTGGCAGCACGCTCAAGCGATGCAATCCTGGCGGCCAGCTGGTGGGGCACAGAGGCAGCCAGTGAACCCCCTGGGGCTGTAGCCGAGGGCCAGGCTGGTGGGGTCGTAAGCACAAGCACCATGGTCCCACGGCAGTCCCTGGAAGGGGTGGCCGTGGGGGGAGAGCGAGGCCCACTTTGGGCCGAACATGCCCTGGAAGGGTGATGTCGGGTGCTGGGCTTAGATGGCATTGCCTCTAAGCCACGTACCAGTGCCATAGATGAGATCGGGGGTAAGAGGCTAGCTCAGCGGGACCCACGAAAGATCAGCTAAGCAAAAAAAGAGGGGGGGAGAAGATGAAGCAAAGAAGCCGGTGCTGAAGAAAATGTTTCTCCAAACGGCCGGAGAAATGGAAGAGAAAGGAGAGAAGTGGCGCCAATCCTTAAATAGGCGCAGCTCCTCCCCTTCCAGCCCAAAGGGCGGGAATGCCTGTTGCTCACTTCCTGGGGTGGGGGGCTGCAAAGCGCGTGCCCCAGGCAGTCACACGGGGGGCGCGTACCTTCTGAAGAACTGAACCACTATGATGACAGAGTAAATACAAAGCTTGTGCCTGATCAGAATCCCCTGTTCAAGACTTCCTGCACCTTGTTCACTTTGCCTATTACTGGACTATTTGTTTATTACATTTATAGCCTACCTTTCTTTCCAGAAGTCAAGGTGCAGTAAAAAGTTTATACACATCTGCACCAATGGAGATTGCCCACCCCTGCTTCATGGGGAAAAGCAGGCTCCTTCTCAACTGCCTTCTTGCATTTGTAGACCTGAGTTTCATGAAGACTAGTCAGCATACACTGCCAAATATAAAATACCCTCTTGGCACTACATACCTTTATCAGATGCTCTGGGCATGCTGTGTACATTGGTGTACTTTGTGTTACGAATCAGATCAGACCGGATAGGTATTCTAATAATCTTCCTTCCTGGCCATGCTCCATGTTTCCATTAATCATTTTTGCAAATTGACACGACAGTACAGCTAAGGTGGTACAAGGAGATTAGAAGTTTCACAAAGCCAAACTTGAGGCAATGCCCTTCAGTCTTTCAGCCCTGTAACTGCCAGGTACAATGCAGTTGGAAGCCCATTTTGTCTTCTGCCCTTCCATTGGCCTCAAGACCTTTGGCTCAGCATTTTGAAGACACTGTGTTTATTTTTGCCAGATAAGTAAAACAACTACTTTATATGAGCAGAACAGTGGGGAATGGCACAACCTGGGGCATCCCCTTCCTTACTTATACCAAGTCTCAGTTACTCAACATGTTGATATTTATAGTTATAGAATATATCTCCTTCTTTTCCTATTCTAAACCCAATCATTTGTTCCATAACCCAGGCCTACCTGTTGCTTCAAGACCTGCATCCAGGTTTCTCAGAAGACAGGTGAGGTCTGGTACTCCCATCTCTTTAAGGACCTGCCACAGTTTGTTGAGAACCATACAGTCAAATGCTTTGGCATAGTTAATGAAACAGAAATAGACATATTTGTGGTACTCCCTTGCTTCCTCTAAAATCCAGTGAAAGTTGGCAATTTGGTCTCTAGTTCCTCTGTCTCTTCAGAACCCAGCTTGTGCTTCTGGTAGTTCACAATCCACATACTGCTGAAGCCTAGCTTGTAGGATCTTGTGTATGACCTTGCTAGCATGTGAGATGAGCAAAATTGTGCAGTAATCTGATCATTCTTTGGTGTTGCCCCTCTTTGGAATTGGAATGGAAACAGACCTTTTCAAGTCCTGCGACCACTGTTCTGTTTTCCAAATATGCTGTCTTATTGAGTGTAGCACTCTAGTAGTATCTTTTTTTTTAGAATTTTAAATAGTTCAACTGGAATATTGTCATCTCCACTAGCTATCTTATTAGCAATGCATCCTAGGGCTCACTTGGCTTCTCACACCAGGATGTCTGGCTGAAGATCAGCAATCACACCATCATGTTTGTCAGGGACATTAAGGTCCTTCTCGTATAATTCTCCTGTGTATTCTTACCATCTTTTCCTAATCACCTTTGCTTATTTTAGGCCCATACCATTTTTGTCCTTTATCAGGGCCATTTTTGCACACAACATTCCTGTGATTTCTCCAATTTTCTTGAAGAGGTCTCTACTCCTTCCTCTTCTATTGGTTTCCTCTATTACTTTGCAAACCTCCTTATAGTTTTTCCTACTTACTTCATTCAATGTCTGAATTTTGCAATATGTAGCTGATGATCTGAGCCACAGTCAGCTCCAGTCCTATTTTTCCTGACTATATAGAGTTTCTCCATTTTTGGTTGCAAAGTATATAACCAATCTGATTTTGGTGTTAGCCACCTGGTGATGTCCATGTTGTGTTGTAAAATACTCTCTCTCTCTCTCTCTCTCTCTCTCTCTCTCTCTCTCTCTCTCTCTCTCTCTCTCTCTGTGTGTGTGTGTGTGTTGCCCATCAATTCCACAGAAGACTCAGACAACAGGTTTGGTTGAAAAATAGGACCACCTTTATTGAACAATAAACTCAGTAGATAAAGTCATTTGGGTTTTTGAAGGTGTCGTTGCAGTGCAGTCTGGGTGATTCCTCTGAACCATACCCCTCCCCTGGCCTGGAGGGCCATGTCCACCTTTGGACTACTCTCCCTTTTGCTACCGACCATCTGTCCAATGCATGACATGGAAGAGGTAGCCGTTGTTCCCAGGTGTATACCCCCACCTGGGACTGCTGGTTCAGCAATATGCACTTCCATGTCTAACTATTGGCCCTTAGGGGACTTTAAATGACCACACTACCTGCCAAAGGTGACCTAAAAAGCAACCTCTCCCCTCCAATTTGCCCAATACCTTCACTGTGCATGATGGTACAGGCAAAATAACACATGCCACATAGCCAATCCAGATGTGAGCCACAAATTCCTGCCCAGCCCCAAGGTGACCAGCTACTTCTCACCATGTATATAAGGGTGGGAGGGAGCATCGCTGTGAAGCCTGATCAGGATGCACGATGCTGTGGAGTATACATAAGTATTTATGTTATACATAAACCACACCCAAACACCCCATGTCAATCTGACAGGCCCTCACTGGTGGTCTGATGGGGTCTTCTGTTCCTTGATTGGCAAAGGCTAATCTGCTGGCACAAACTGCGAGTGTGAATGCTTGGTTATATGCAGCAGCAACACAGCAGTAGGCAGGGCAGGTTTAACAAAATAGTCATATTTAGCAAGTTCATAAAAATCTTAAACTCCTTCTAACCAAGTAAATTAAAATTCTCCACACATCTTGAGGTACAGTATAAGAATAACAGTTGTTTACTCACAGTTCCTTTCATGAAATAGAAGGATATACAGTACAGTACTCTTGCATTTCTTGATAAACAGTTCAGTACAATCATTTTGATAGATAAATACACTGCTTGTAAGGCAGAAAAATTGGAGAGTGAGAGGAGAAAATATTACCACGACATGAAAATTACCTCAGAGACACCACACTATCTGATAGAAAACCGAATAGCAAGCATTCTAATCAGGTCAGGTAACCCTAGAGCCAGGAAACTAGAGAACTCCTAGTGGCTGGTTAAGCACACAATTTACATCAGGAGTTCTCAACCTTTATAAGCTGGGGGCCGGGTCATACTCCCTCAGACAGCTTTGGGGGCTGGACAGTCATTTTGGCCTTCCTCCATCACATGTGGTGGAGGTGGTGGGAGGCCACATGAAATGACGCTGTGGGTTGCATCCGGCCTGTATGCTGCAGGTTGAGAATCCCTGATTTACATTAACCCACTACAATGTGGAGTTGCATTAATATATTCAACAGTCCATGTGTAGGGTCCCTCTTAGGCCATTGATGGTGAACCTATGGCACATGTGCTAGAGGTGGCACTCAGAGCCCTCTCTGTGGGCACCCATGCAGTCACCCCAGCACAGAGTTTGTCCCAACCCTCTACCCAGCAGCCCAATGGGAGCGTTTCCTTCCTCCCCTGTTGCTATGTTGGCACTTTGTGATAAATAAGTGGGTTTGGGGTTGCAGTTTGGGCACTTGGTCTCTAAAAGGTTTGCCATCACTGTCTTAGGCTGTTGTAAGATGGTACTGTATTTGCTATGACCAGCAAGTTCGATTGACAAAACTCTGTTAGCCTTTGCCCTGCTTCATTTTGTACTCCAAGCACAAACCTGCCAGCTACTATGATTACTTTTTGACTATCTACTTTGGATTTCCAGTCTCCTATGATGATAAGGACATTTTTGTGTATGTCAATTCTAAAAGGTGCTGTATGTCTTCATAAAACTGGTTGACTTTGACCACTTCTGCATCAGTGGTTGGGACATAAACACCATTCTGTCATTTTTTTAAGTTAAGTCCCATTACTGCTTTTTTCATTATTTTATTAACTATAAGGACCACTCCATTTCTTCTGAGAGAATCTTGTCCAAAGTAGTAGATATTATGATCACTTGAATTAAATTTGCCCCTCCCTGTCCACTTTAATGCAGTGATTCCCAGGATGTCAATATTCAGTCTTGCCATCTCATATTTAACCATATCCATCTTACCTTAAGTCATTATTATTTTTGGGAACTGAGAAGATTTTGCTATGAAGGCATCTCTGGGCTTTCTTATTTACTCATTCATGACACCTGCTCTAACTGGTACAGTTTGTGAGAAAGGCACCAGATGCCTCCTGTCTCCTTGAAGGACCACTTCCTGTATAATGGATGCCCTGATGATATAATGAAGTGTCTTAAATGACATGAGAAACTTAGTCCTCTCAACCAAGAACAGGTTCTTTGAAATACCATCAATTTCCAAAGTTTCAGGCTGCAAGTCTTTCTAGCTGTGCTACATGTGAGCTTTTCAAATTAGGATGCTGTTCATTGGATTGTTTTATCCAATACTTTTACACAAAAATCCTGATTATTGAGCTATGATCCAGTCCTTACTGAATTGAATCAATGAAATATTCAGCAATGTTAATATGTGAGGCAAGCCCATTTTTCTCGAAAACCTACCATTTATAGTTCCCTTCTAAAACACATACAGATAACAAAACAAACTTTGGGCTTAACATGTTAACCTCTTCAAGGGAATGAATTTACAGTCCATTTCAGGGGTTGTGCACAGAAGGGTTGGACACAGTTCCAAGAAGCTCCTCCCAAATATTCCGCATGTCCCTTAGAATTTCCCCTTGTACTTCTCTGGTTTTACTTCTTCAGAAGGCACTGTGGATCTTTACCAAAATTCCACCCTGAGATATACCATGACAAGGTCAGGCTATAAAGGCAGGAAGTTATAAGAAGTAAACAGTAAACAAGGTTAGACTGTCATATGCCATGGCAAACTCTAAATGGAGCCAACTAAGTGTCATATATCAGTTGTAGTCATCAGGTTTTGTACTGTGCCATCAGAAATGTTGGGAGATTAAATCAAATCAGTCTACTCCAAAGTAAGAGAATCTACAATTGTAGCCACTGGACTTGACCCATGAAAAGAAGAAAGGGGCACAATGACGTCTGCAGTTCCACTTTCTAAAAATTGGATCAATGGCTCATTTTCATTGTGAGCTTTAAGCTAACTAACTCAATAAAAGTACCTTCCTGTGTGTAAAGAAGAGAAGCAGGCTCAGTTACTGTGGAGACCTCAATGTATGCAGGAGAGGGATTAGGCACTGATTGATACAGACAGTCAATTAGTACTTCAAAGAGAAGCTGACTCCTTGTTTTATACACAGAGAGCATGGGATAAAAAGATTGCAGTTTGATGTCTTGTAATCTCTGTTGCTTCAGTGTTGACCAGGACAGCATGATACTGGAAGGTTTCTCGGAAGTTAAAAGAGTCCCGCATTGGCTCCCAATGGAACAGCAGCATTAGGAGAAACAATGACATTGTGTGATCTGTGCTCACTAGTTTTTCTAAAGTATTTCAGACTGAAATGACTCTCTGGGATTCTGTCTGTTCAAGTCAAAAAGTGTTCTTAATCTCCATGATGTGCTGATCAAACCTTAAACTGTCAGGCCACATTATTTCCACAGAGCCAGTTCTATTGGTGATTAATTAAAATTTCTTCTTGATTGCATGCAGTCCTTTTAAATGCATAATCCACTTATTGTGTAGTGAGTTGAAAATAAGGGCCCAGTTCCTACAACATAGGAATACACAGGCACTTCCATGCATCCCTATGTTGGACATCAATGCTGATACATAGGAAGTTTTGCCATGTGTGTGATTGTGTGTGTGTATGTGTGAGAGAGAGAGAGAGAAGAAAGGGAGAAGAGAGAAGAAAGTAACTTATCCAGGTTCTAGTTCTATGTAGCCACTGCCAAAGCTAACTAGAGCCTGTGTAAAGGAGTCCAAAACATGAAATTCTGAGCAACTCAGGGGGTTCATTTTCATTTTTATGTCAAAAATTTAGATTTCTGAAGGCTAAATTACACAGTACAGGAAGTATAGGAAGACTGTGTGTGTCATTCGTTAGAAATGAGTCCTGCATCTGTACAGTTATCCAGGCCACATCTGGTTTAAAGATGGAGTGCTGTAAGAATGGAAAGTGGAGTGGCACCTTGAAGTTGACTATCAACCATGCGCATCTCAGTAGCAGACTGAAATCACAAAGGTCACTTGGTCGTCTTGGCCACACATGATATTGTTCTTCTGTAAGGCATATATATATATGTCATTTTTAGCTACTTGAGCTGATGTTTTGTGATACTTTTAGCTCTTTTCCTTCTTGGCTCTGTTATAAACTAATTAATTTACACTCAATTTCATATTTTTTTTGAAAATTTAAAAAGAATACTACAAATAACTTGTATTCACCAGCTCAGTTTTGAAATGTCTGAATGAATCCTCCAAAGCAAACAACGAGTTTATTGATTACAGAATCCGCAGTACTGTTCTCTTGCCACAAGAAAAAAGTTGGAAACCAGCCATCTTTATTTTAAAGGGCTTCCCCCCCCCCATCACCAATCAATGTGTTGCCTCAGCAACCAACGTTCCTGTGATCTGGCAGAAGACGTCTTTCTTTGGTTGAATTGTGGCACAAAGCTAAAAAGAGGAACAGAAGGACAAGCCATAAAAACGCACCATTTCATTATTCAAAAATGTGAATTACCCTGAAATGGAACTGTTCCAAGAGGCATCCGTAGCGCCCTTCAACATCCATTCAAATTCTTCAATACCACAATACTTCATTTCCATTAATTAAATAATTACACCAAACTGTCTCACAATAACATTCAGCTGAATTTGTGCATTGATGAACCGCTCTTTGGTTTCAGTGACGCTTCTGCTGTTTTGAAGCAAGTCACTGGAAGATTTGGAGTGTATTTCCCTTAGCAGAATTTAAAACGTCCCCTTCATATTGTGCAGAAATTACAGCATGTTATATAAATAGTACAAAAATAATGTGGAATGCAGATCTTCAAAACCTCAGCTGCTCTTTTAATCTCCAGAAAGTGACCTTAAGATTAAGTACAGTTAATTGTACCTTTCCAAGGCACAGCTCAGTGAAGCTGATTTTTAAAGATTGTTTGTGCCTATCTAATAGCCCTAAACTATTAATGGAAAAATTATAAATATTAATCTGGTGACAGATTTGTTTTGATCCAGGCTCCTTGTGTCCACATTTCATAAATGATAGAGCACCACAATCTACCCCTGAAAACTTCTTTTAAGGGCTTCTACTTTTTACAGTGATACACTCTTCCCAGCAACCATCCAAGTCTGCTTTTGGAGTACACATCCAGTATGATGAAGGGCCTAATGAACCCCTACAGTATATCAGATGTTTGGATTAAACATTTCCCTTGCTCCTCCAAACATGGGGAAGTGTAATTATTTCTCCCCTCCTGGCCAAAAGTTGAAGTGAAAGAGTGCTAATTTTTTCTCTTCATTTCCCCCTTTTATTTACAATTGAAACCACAGCTGTAAGCAATTTTTGACTGGCAATGAAAGAGTGAAAAATGGAGAAAAAATATTTTTCCCCTTCTATTTGATCCAGTGTTACAACAATTGGTCACGAAGGGGTGTGTGTGTGTGAAAACAACTACAGTTCCCCTGTCCATTTGCAAAAGAGCAGGGGAAGTGGTTTATTTGCTCATATGGTGAAATGCCTCATCAGCCATTTTACTATAGAGACTATAGAGGTGAAGCTTCCTTGGGATGTCTGTACAGGTGGATGGGCTAAATATTATTTAGTCTCCCCCCCCCCTTGTAAAGTGACCCTAAAACAATCTATCTATCTATCTATCTATCTATCTATCTATCTATCTATCTATCTATCTATCTATCTATCTATCTATCTATCTATCTATCTATCTATCTATCTATCTATCTATCTATCTTATCTACCTACCTACCTACCTACCTACCTACAGCAGTGTTTCCCAAACTTCGGTTTATGGACTTCAATTCCCAGAAGCCTACGTCAATTCCCCAAAGCACTGATCAGCCAATGTACTGTCCTAGGCTTCTGGGAATTAAAGTCCATAAACCGAAGTTTGGGAAACACTGATCTACAGTATCTACAGTATCTATCTATCTATCTACAGTATCTATAGTATCTGCCTGCCTGCCTGCCTGCCTGTTCTTTCCTTCTTTTGGACGGTTGAGACAGAGTAGGGAATTAGTCACATTATTGTACTACTACAGACCAAGATTTTGTTTGTTCATTAGTTTTTCTATCCACCCTTCCTTCCTTCCCATACTGCTTTCTATGTTTTAAATCTCAAATTGATTTACAATAAAATAATAAAACAAATGGCTAAAAAAATAATAAGTCCATTAATGTGCTTCGCTAAAAGAAATAACAGTGAAGACGACAGTGGGAGTGGGGCTGGGGATGTGAAACTCTGCTCTTGAGGCTCCTGCCCTCAGACTGGAGCAGCACTGTCCAAAGGATGGAGATCAGGGGAACTGGGGGAGAGGGAAGAGGAGCCCCAAATCATTGAGGCTGAGAGGTGTTGCAGCAAGGCAGGAGGGCAAGGAGAGGAGTATAGTAGGCAAGAAAGTGGGAGTGGAGCCAGACTGTGAGGGGGCCAGTGAAATGGTCAGTAAGAGAGGAACCAAAGGAGAAGAAAGAGGCCTTACCAGGGGTGGTGTTGAGGTTCGGAAAAGGCAGAAAGAGGAGATAGCTGCCAGCATCAGCAGGAAGGAAGGAGGGTAACAGAGGCTGCAGAATAGAAGGAGGAGGCTACAACCAGGACCTTCCCAGAACAATAGCAAGAGCAGTAGCAAGAGTGCAAGTGGAATCAACCTGAGGTTGGAATGAAGCAGTGGGTGGAGAAAATCTAGAAGATAAGGAATGGGAAAACAAAGTAACAAATGCATCAGAAGAAGAGATTGGATGTGGTGGTGGTGGCAACTGCTATGTAATAGCAGTAGCTGAAGGTGACACTGGAAAATAAGACAATGGCAGTGATACTCAAACTAACTGTTGTTAGCATTGCACAGAAGGTGGCAAAGGTAAATTCCAACTGAACTTTCCTTACTGATAACATCCTATGACGAAGCAGTCCAAAATGAAATGATAATGCTGTAAGATGAGACTCTCATGCCAAACGTTGCTCAGTCAGCGGCCAGAGCGGAGCAAACGACAAGAAACAATAGCTCAGTTGCTAATTTATGCAACTAGATTGAAATGTAAATGTAAAGGATATCTAGTGACTGATATGCACCAAAGCAAAAAGAAAGTCTAATATTGCACAGCACATATAACTGGAACATGTAATGTGAGAAGTATGAATCAAGGCAAACTGGAAACCATAAAGCAAGACATGGAATATATAAACATTGCAATCCTTGGTATCAGTGAACTGAAGTGGAATGGAATGGGATATTTTCAGTCAGTCAACTAGTCTAACTCAGGAGAAATTGAACATTTTCTAATATTGAAAAATATTGTAATATTGAGAAATTGAACATTTGTAATATTGACACTGACTGGTAGGTGGAAGATCAGCAGTTTGATTCCTGAGTACTGCAAGATGGAATGAGCTCCCGTCTTTGTCCCAGCTTCTGCCAACCTAGCAGTTCGAAAGCAAGAAATTGCAAGTAGATAAATAGTGACCACTTCAGTGGGAAGGTAACAGTGTTCCGTGCACTCCAGTGTCTAGCCATGCCTGCCACATGACCATGGAAACGTCTGCAGAAGCAGACAGGGCTGGCTCTTCGGCTTTGAAATAGAGATGAGCACTGAACCCTAGAGTCGGATACAACTGGCTTTTGAGCAAGGGAAACCTTTTCCTAATATTGAGAGAAGATGTAGCACAGGTAGTTAGGGGCTATAAAATAATATCTGTCTGAACAATAAGAATCCATAGAAAACCTAACAACATAACCATAATTCAAGTTATGCTCCAGCTACCAATGCTGAAGAAGAGGAAATTGAAACCTTCCGTGCAAACATCCAAGTCGTAGGTAACTAACCACAAATGGTGGAAACAAAGCAGAACTAAGTGTGGCTGGAAACTTTAGCCTAGAGGAGAGAAATGAAACAGAAGAATGAGTCAAGAGAGTTTTGTGAGCCAACAATTTGCTTACTGCAATAACATGTTTCAAGCAAACAAACAGATGGCTGTACATATGGACATCACTAAACAGTCAATATAAAAATCAAATAGACTACCTGATTGGAAACAAAAATGAAGATGTATTCTTTCTGCTGACACAAGACTAGGAACAGATTGTGGTACTGTTCTGTTAATATTTAACATTAGTGTAAGGCTGAAAAAGAACACAAAAAGAATGGTAGTGCCAAAATATAATTTAAACAACATTCCTGAAGAAGTTAAAGTCCACATAAGGAACAGATATGCATTACTAAACTCAATGAATATGAAGCAGAAGACCTGTAGATTGAAACCAGGGATAGTGTTAGAGAGGAATGCAAAAATATGTTTCCTGTAGTCAAAAGAAAAGAAAAACCTAGACTACTGAAGAAACACTCCCATTTCTATAAGAGGTGCAAACAGTATACTGTAGACCTATACTAAAGAGATAAATGGATGATGGACTCCTTTGAAAAGAGGAAGAAAATAACTGCTGGACACTGTAATGCACCACAAGATTTCAGAAGAAGATCAGTTTATGCTTTATTGACTGTGTAGATCAAGGGTGTCCAAATCAGGGGTGTGCAGGGCACCAGGGGAAGGCGCTGGACAGGAAGTGATGGGGGCACCTATGGGGGGTTGGGGGGAATCCCATACATTGCCATTGACACCCCAGGATGCCAGAGGCAAGGGTGGAGAGGGACAAAGCCCAATTGCCTGATATACCAGCACACACCTGATCCAAATTAAAGCCCTTGGGCTGGATCCAGCTTGCTGCGTCAAATAATCCAGCCCACATCATCCTCGTCACTCCTGGAAATAGAAGAAAAACACACCAGTGCATGCACAAAATGTTGCCATAAATGTACCCGCAGCTGTCATAAATGCGTTTCCGACAGCCGTGAGTGAATTTATGGCAGCGTTATACATGGGCACATTTTACTTCCACTTCTAATGGGAGGAACTATGTGACTGGCCTGCTCAACCACATGACTGGCCCGCGGCCTGAAAAGTTTGGGCACCCCTGGTGTAGATCATAAAAAATGAGGGGTTGTTTTGAAAGAAATTTGTATTCCTCAGCCCTTGATTCAAATGGGGACTGCAGGCAAAAATCAAGAGATAATCGAGATTCAGAAGGGCAACAATGAAAGAATTAAAAAAGACCATCAAGCCTAAAGATGTATCACTGGAAACCAAGACCCCAAGGTCATCCACACTCTTTGTACTCCTGATTAACATGTAAGGGTGTGAAAACTGGACAGGAAAGAAACCTACTAGGGGGGAATCTATTTGAAATATGGTGCTGGAGGAGACCTTTGCCAGTCCCTAGACCGCCAGAAAGACAAACAAATTGGTCCTAGAACAAATTAAGCCTCATCTATCTCTGGAAGCATAAATGATGAAACTGAGAATTTCATACTTTGGAGACATCATGAGATGGCAAGATATTTTTTTCTGTCCTCAAAAGCCCTTCTTGGCTCTTGTAAATTAAAATCTATGGCTTCTTTCATAGGGACAATCCATCTCATATTTGGTCTTCCTTCTTTCCTGCTTTCGTCCATGTTTTACAACAATAGTGTATTTTAGTGTATGTGGTTGCTATATGGAAATATCATTCATGAGGGTTGCCATAAATCCAAAGCATCCTGGCAGCACATAACAACAATGGCAACCATTCACATTATGCCTGGGTAAAGAAATAGATGTTGACCTGATAGTGGAACTATCCAACACTGGAAGCTTGCATAATATAAATAGGGGGAAATCAGTGTGCCTAATTGTAAGCCAGATCCAGTCCATGAGCCATAGTTTGGGCACCCCTATCTCTTCACTGCAATCAAACTAGTCCCACTAGGCTATGACACAGCAAGCAGAGCTGCCACCACCCTAACTAAGACACAATACAGATGGTTTCTTGTCCATTGCAACCCAAAAGAAAAAAATTTGGTTAATAGATGAATAAAAGAGTCTTGAGGAACCTTAAAAATTAGTAAATATTATTTAGCAGAAAGTTTGGCAAACTACAACCTGGTTTATCAGCTGCATAGAGTAGTGTCCCTCTTGTCAGATTTTTGTAACACAATTTTGGAGACAAGAGGGAAATTGTAACGTGGGAACAGAGGGAATTGGGAAGAAATGCCAGCAGTGATAATTATCTTAACCACAGCCATTAACTGTGGCTGAAATTCTGATAGTGGAGCTACACTGTGCAATTTGGTCTCATGGTAGCCATTTTCTGTCTTTACATTGTTTTCTATCCCATTATTTGAACCCATTCTGCTTAGGGGTTGGAGGGATATGAAATTTTTCAATAGCCCTTAATCTGCTGCAACAGGGTCTCAGCAGATGATATCACTTGAATTTCACAGTATAAATTGTGCAGCAGGATTTCATCCAGCATCTGGGTAGTAATAAGAACATCATCTAGACTGGGGATTCAGAGGTTCCATAGGGATTACTAGCAGAGGACCCAGCATTGCCCGGAGGTACCCTACCCAGGCCAAGGAGAGACCCGGGACCGCCCCCGCCCCCCACACCATCTGCCTGACCTTTTTGTCTGCTGTCATCGCAGCTGCTCTCTCAGCCCCACCGCAAGGCGCCATCTCAGCCTGACTCTGGCCACCACCGCCAGCCTCTCCAGAAACAAAATCCCCCCAGTTGGCTTTTTTCCCTTGCTTTTTCTCCTGTCATAAGAACATAAGAACATAAGAAAAGCCTTGCTGGAACAGGCCACAGCCCATCCAGTCCAGCATTCTGTCTCACACAGTGGCTCACCATTTCAGGGTATTCCCAAGCAGATGCCTTCACCTGCTTAGGATTCCCTGGAAATGATATTGAGAGATATCCTGCCTATCTCTCCAACCCGGAGGTTGTCCTTAAGTATCCATAATTATAGCCATTGATACTCTTGTCCTCCATGAACTTGTCTAATCCTTTCTTAAAGCTGTCAAGACTGACAGCTGTCACCACTTCTTCTGGCAGGGAGTTCCATAGACCAGTAATCCTCTGGGTGAAAAAGTACTTTCTCTTATTTGTTTGAGAACTAGTACCCAAAAGTTTCATGGAGTGTCCCCTAGTTCTAGTGTTATGCGATAGGGAAAACAGTTTTTCCTTATCTACTTTGTCCACACCGTGCATGATTTTATAAACTTCAATCAGGTCACCTCTTAGACGTCGTCGTTCAAGAGTGAAGAGGCCCAACCGTTGCAGCCTCAGATGGTAAGGAAGGTGTTCCAGTCCCCTAATCATTCTGGTTGCCCTCCTCTGCACTTTTTCCAGCTCCATAATATCCTTCTGGAGGTATGGCGACCAGAACTGTACACAGTATTCCAGATGGGGCCTCACCATAGATTTATAAAGAGGCAAAATGACACTTGCTGACTTATTTTCTATACCCTTCCTAATGATCCCTAGCATTGAGTTTGCTTTTTTCACTGCTGAGGCACACTGGGTTGACACCTTCATTGAGTTGTCCACCAGGACACCAAGGTCCCTTTCCTGGTTTGTCGCAGAGAGTTCAGACCCCATCAGTTTATAAGTGTAATTGGGGTTCTTTGCCCCAACATGCATCACTCTGCACTTACTAATGTTGAAACTCATTTGCCACTGTTTTGCCCACTCCCCCAGTGTCGAGAGATCCCTCTGGAGCTCCTCACAATCTCTCACAGTTTTCACTACCCTGTATAATTTAGTGTCGTCAGCAAATTTGGCTACCTTGCTTTTTACTCCTACTTCTAGATCATTTATGAAGAGGTTGAAAAGCAGGGGTCCCAGTACTGAACCTTGGGGTACCCCACTCTTTACTTCCCTCCACTTGGAGAAGTGTCCATTTAGTGCAACCCTCTGTTTCCTGTCCCTTAGCCAGTTGCTGATCCAGGACAAGACCTGTCCCTTTATTCCATGACTGGTAAGTTTATTCAAGAGCCTTTGGTGTGGGACCTTGTCAAAAGCCTTCTGAAAGTCCAGATAAACAATGTCAACTGGATCCCCCTTATCCACATGCTTGTTGACACTCTCAAAAAATTCCAACAGATTAGTGAGGCATGATTTGCCCTTGCAAAAGCCATGTTGGCTCTCCTTTAGCAGCGCCTTCTCTTCTATGTGCCTATTAATTCTATCTTTTAGGATGGTTTCCATCACTTTACCTGGGACACATGTCAAACTGACAGGTCGGTAATTTCCTGGATCACCCCTGGATCCCTTTTTGAAAATTGGTGTTACATTCGCTACCTTCCAGTCATCAGGCACAAAGCCTGATTTGAGGGAAAGATTATATATTTTGGCTAGGAGATCAGCCATTTCATCTTTAAGTTCCCTGAGAACTCGTGGATGGATGCCATCTGGTCCTGGTGATTTGTTAGTGTTTAGTTTAACAAGACATGCAAGGACCTCCTCCCTGGTTATTTCTATCTGGCTTAATTCTTCGGTTTCCCTCCCTACGAAGATAGGCTCTGTTTTGGGCATGTGGCCTCTGTCTTCTTCAGTGAATACTGAAGCAAAGAATTCATTGAGTCTCTCTGCAATCTCTGTTTCCTCTTTAATAATCCCTTGCCTTCCATTGTCATCTAATGGTCCAATGGCCTTCTTAGTTGGGTTCTTACTTCTAATGTACTTAAAGAAGTCTTTGTTATTTCTCTGAGTATTTTTAGCTATACGCTCCTCAAAGTCTTGCTTTGCTTTCCTGATTGTTGCCTTGCATTTGTTCTGCCAGAATTTATGTTTCTGCCTGCTGTCCTCATTCGGACAAGCCTTCCATCTTCTAAATGAGCTTTTCTTGCTCTTGATCACTTCCCGAACAGCTCCTGTAAGCCACATTGGAGTCCTCTTGGACCTGGCAGTGCCCTTTTTCCTTTTGGGTATGCATTCCAATTGAGCCTCTGTTATTGTTTTTGTAAACAGCCTCCATGCCTCTTGGAGTGTTTGGACTCTCTCAATTTCCCCTTTCAGCTTCTTTTTTACTAGTTTCCTCAACTTTGGGAAATTTCCTTTTTGAAAATTTAAGGTCTCTGTGTTAGATTTTATCAGTGACTTGCGGTCTATGATCAAGTTAAACATAATTGAGTTGTGGTCACTGTTCCCTATTGGATCAGTCACGTTAACATCTTGCACCAGATCCTGAGTATTACTCAGGATCAAGTCAAGGATTCTTGTACCTCTAGTTGGGTCTTCAACCATCTGTCCCAGGGAACAATCATTTAGCATATCTAGGAACTTTATCTCTTTATCATGTGCTGAACAACAGTTCACCCAGTCTATGTGAGGGTAATTGAAGTCCCCCATTATAACCAGGCTTCCCTTCTTGGATGCCTCCTTTACAACATTCTCCAACTGCCAGTCTCCCTCAAGAGTTTGGGTCGGAGGCCGATAGTATATGCCTGTTAGACCATCCTTGGTTGAAGACTGTTAGACCATCCTTGTGGCCTGGTACTCTTACCCAAAGAGCTTCTAATGGTGACTCCAAATCACCTAGATATTCCAATTCATACGATTTTATCTCTTCTTTGACATACAAGGCTACACCACCTCCTGTTTGCCCCTTCCACCCCTTCCTGTCAGTGGGGGTGTCCCCTTTGTGGATTGATTTAGGGGGTGTACCCCTCCCCATGGGAATTGACATGCCTGCAGTGACTGTCTCTTCAGCCCAAGGTATGTATGTGCCAAGTTTCAGCATGATCAGTGCAGGGGTGTGGATTTGTATAAGCAACATACAGCACCGGACCTTGATTTTAGTTATATAGATTCCCAGATGGACATGCACAGAATAGTGTTAGGAACCAACCTTACTCACAATTATTGGAGTGTAAGTCCCACTGAACATAAGGAGCAAAACCATGGATAGAACTGCACAGTGAGGGAGAACTTCCGGGAAGATGGCATTGTGAGCAGACGTGCGTTTGTGAGCTCCGTTCCAAACACACAAAGGAATGAAAAAAGGTGGTTAAAATAGGACAAAATTGCAGCAAAGGAGAGAAGGTGAGAAGGAGAGAGAGGAGGAGAGGAGGTGAGGAGGAGGAAAGGCAAAGATAAAGGCAAAGATAAAGAATAGATGTGAGAAGAAAAAAGGAAAAGGTGATACGAGATAACGAGGAATATTGGGAGTAGAAAGAATGAAACGGTCTCGGCTGTACGCTGTACATTGCGAGAAGACAAATGCAGATTCGAATGTAAGGATGGGTCGAATAAGTGGTGCTGTACTCAGACCGAAGGTGAAACAGAGGGGAACCAGTCAAGCCGAGTCCAAACATTTTGCTGCAGTTTGACTAAGCAATTGCAGAAGGAGAGTAGGACGGGCGGAGGCTGTTTCCACTGGAGGCTGTTTCCACCGGGGAACGTGGAGACGCCGAGGTGCGGAGTGCGAGAAGCTTAGAAGAAATGGGCTGTGCTTTTTTGCTTGAGATACCCAGTTTTAAATGCGTTAGGAGATGCGGTACATCAATAATTCATGGAAGCAGAGCTTTAAAAAGGTCGGAAAAGTATAAAAACTTGTAGAGGCGTGGTTGAAAGAGAGCTCCAAAATGAGAGAAGAGAAGAGAAGAAAAGAGGTGTGGCTTTAAAAGTGTTCATTACCCAAATTACAAAGGAGTACTGCCAGCAAGTGAGCTCGAACTCCGAAATTGGACCTTTTGTTAATGGTAGAAGCTGTTGACTTTGGTAAGGACTGTTGATTTTGGAGTGGATTGCAATAGCCGGAGAGAAGCGTGACGTGTTGTGGAAAGGTGAAGATGCTAGGAGACACGGAGGGTCATCATCAGCTGAGAGGGGTGTCCGGAAAAGCGTATGAGCTACAGAGATACAAAGTTACAGATTCATAGAGTCACAGTCGAGTGAAACAGTGTTTGAATGATTTGTAGCGGTAAAAGAAAAGTTGGAAGGAGTATAAAGAGATTTGATTTGAACAATTGAAATTTTGGAAGTGGTGGAGTTTGTTAATGTTTGAACCATGAAAAAATATGCGGTCGGACTGAGAAGAGCATGAAGAGTATGAAGATAGATTAAAGACATTGTAAGGAGTGGTTGGGAAAAGGGGAAGGGGCAATACTGCAAATTGGTTTTGGTTTTGAAAATTCTTGAATTTCGGTTTAATTTGTGGTGGTGAATTTGCAATAAGAAATCTTTCAAATGTGTTAAGGTCTAGTGGTTATATAGGGAATTACAAAGCAATTGATATTATTATATATCTTGCCTTGAGAAGGAATTGGCTGGTCCTTATTAAGATTATTAAGATTGTAGTAAGAGACACTTCAATAATATTTAGGGTAACCATAAATATCTGTTTTTCAGATTACGAATAGGAAAATAGAAGGGTATTGATTTAGTGGGGTATAAGTTAAATTAGTAAATTTTCAAAGAAGGAGTAAACATTGAGTATAAAGAAAGGCGGAAATTAGTGAATGAGTCACCATCGTTGCCCCAAAGATCAAAAAGCGTTTTGGAAAAGAGAGCCAAGAGAGACGTCATCAGATAGATTATACAAAAGGCTAACTCAAATGGAGGAGGAGTTAGATAAGGAGATGGACACAGACAAGGGGAAAGGCTGGGGAGGGAAGGTTAAAGGGAAGGTTGAGAAAGAAACTGATATGTTTGCGGAAACAATGGATACTTTGGGAAAGATTAATGAAAGAATGGATAGTTTAGAGAAAAGTTTTCAAAAAATGAGGAGGCAAGAAGACAAGATTCTAAGGAGGTGTTACAAGGTCTACAAGGAATGAAAGATCTGATGGCCAATTTCACTAAAAATATAGAATCAAAATTTGAAATGATGGAATCTAAGATTAAAATGTTTGAGGAAGAGGTTAAAAGTGTTGAAGAAATTAAGGATGAAGTTAAACAGATAATGGATAGGAATAAAGAACAAGAGCAAAAAATGGAATTGCAAGATGAAAGATTATATATTTTAGAGAATGCTTTGAGACAAAAAATATTATTGTTAAAAATTTTCAGGAGAAAAATCCAGACCAGTTAAGAACAAGAATAACTAAGTGGTTAAAGGAAATGAAACTAGATAAAGAAATATGTGATGAGGATATCATGTCTGTCTTTCGGATAGGACAAAGGGTTCATGGGGAAATGAATAGACATGTGGTAATTAAGTTTTCTAATCTGGATGTGAAGCTAAGAATTATGAATTATATAAGATTGTATGGTAAAGAGGCACTGAAACGTGAATCAGGAAATGTGGAGGTTTACCAGGACATTCCTAAAGAAGAAAGGCAATGGAGAGCTAAAGTAAAACCGATTACCAGCTTTTTGTCTGCAAAAGGGCTGAAATACAATTGGCAACCACCCCAGAAGCTAAGATTTTTTATGCAGGGAAAACCTCAGTTGTAAATAAACAAACAGATAGCTTGGACATTCTAGAATCATGCGGTTTAATAAAAGAGGGAACGGTTGAATGGGATAAATTAAAGGAAGAATTAACAAGAATTAACAATTAACAAGAATTACGTCAGGGGGACGTAGTCCAAAGTAGCTCATATTATCAGTCACAAACTGCTCCTAAACTCTCAAGTTCGAAGACCAACTCAATATCAATGGGTTTTATTCGTTTCTTTTCGCTCTCTCTTTTCCTTTTAACCTAATAATGAATTCAGCCCAGTAACTAAAAAGTTTTAGTTTAAAATTAGGTATTTTGAAGGGCGAAGGGTTGAAATGGCATGAAACTCCTAGTAAACGAGTAGTGTAGTTGGAACGGGTTCTGTTCATCTAATTCTCACTCAAGGGGGTGAGAAAGTTTCATCAAGGAAGCTCGAATCCTCTCAAACTTCTACATTTGAAGGCGGTTCCCCGTGGGGCAACTGAGAGGCAGGTTCTTGGTTTATTTGTTAGTTGTTTGTTGTTGCTGTTGTCTTTTGTTGTCAAAATAGGTGGGTGGAGGGAAGGTAAGGGTGTCAATCCACGGTTAATGCATAGTGATATTGTTGTCCAACCGTCAGTTGTAAAGTTAAGTTTATAATTCTATATTACTTATTCACACGAAAGTTAATTAGTTTTAAAAATTACTCATGTCAAGTACAATAAAGATAATATCGTGGAATGTGAAAGGTTGGGAACGGTGATAAAGAGAAAGAGAATTGAGAATGCATTAAAAAAGGAGATGCCCGATATTCTATTCTTACAGGAAACACATCAAAATGGATAAAGTGAATAATCTTTATTTGGGGTGGATGGAAGTATACGAAAAATCATTTGGATCGTCGAAAGCAAGGGGTGTAGCTATCCTTATCTCCAAAAAATTAAATTTTTCAATAACAAAAGTAGTAAAGGACGAAGAGGGGAGATTTTTGTTACTAAAGGGAAAGATTGGGGAAGAGGAAATAGCATTGGTTAATATTTATGTTCCAAACCAAAAACAAGAAGAATATTTAGAAAAAAATAAGGATAATTTTGCAAAATGAGGATATACAGAACTTGATAATAGGAGGAGACTTTAATTTAACCGCATCGGCATTAGATACGTCTATAAAAATTAATGTAGGAAAGAAAGTTAAAAAATCAGGATTAGAAAATTGGATAGAGAGTTTAGGGATTAATTATTATTATTATTTATTAATTTTATATACCGCAGTTCTCTGCCCAATGGGAGACTCAATGCGGTCTACAAAGTACAATTTACAAGTTACAGTATAAAAATATCACAAAAATATCACAAAAATACAACATATCAATATCATCATAACAACATCACAATAAAGTATCAAAAATCAATATCACAGTAAACAAAGCATTACAAAAGCAAAATCACAGAGCATCAAATACAATGTTAGAAATACAGATACAATACAGTAATTTAAACAGGAAACTATGCAATAAACATTCAAGCTCCAACACAACAAAATCAACTACGCAACCCCTCGGCTACCAATGTCCCCAAAACATAGCCCCATTGCTCACATGTTCTAACAAAGCCAAAGAAGAGGACGATCCAGCCCCAAGGCAGCCGAGGCCAGGCAATACACCGGCATTGGCTACTCTGGTAGTAGTGGTTTTTAAAAGTCCTGCCGCATCAATGCCGGTCAGCTGTGCTCCTACCTCCCCTGCCGGGCGGGGCAGGGGAGGGAGCCGGCGATGGAAGCGTGGCTCCGGTGGTGTTGGCGCCACAGTTTTTAAAAGTCCTGCCACATCAATGCCGGTCAGCTGTGCTCCTACCTCCCCCACCGGGCGGGGTGGGGGAGGGAGCCGGCGATGGAAGCGTGGCTCCGGTGGTGTTGGCGGCACAGTTTTTAAAAGTCCCGCCGCATCAATGCCAGTCAGCTGTGTTCCTACCTCCCCCGCCGGGTGGGGTGGGAGAGGGAGCCAGCGATGGAAGTGTGGCTCCGGTGGTGTTGGCGGTGCAGTTTTTAAAAGTCCCGCCACATCAATGCCGATACATTGTACTTTGACTAAGGTTTCTCTTTTGTTCAGAGACTGTCCCTGTTTCCTTGCTTTCTTGAAGCAAAACATTCACCAGGGAGTCCCGGCATCCCTTCCTGCTGTGCCCTTCTTCCCGACCTCCTTGCCCGGCTCCCTCCATCCCGGAGAAAGCATGATACATGGAGGATCTTAAGAAGAACTGAACGAGCTTATACTTTTTTTCCCTCAAATGCACAAAACATACTCGAGAATCGATTACCTGATGGTTTCAAGCAATTTGGTAGGACGGCTGAAGGATACAGAAATCGGAATAATCAGGGAATCAGATCATGCAATACTTAAGTTGGAATTGTTGTTTAATAGGGATAATAATAAACAAAGGAAATTGAGGTTTAATGCATATTTAATCAAGATAAGAAGATATTAAACAAGTTAAAATCAAAATGGCAAGAAGACTGGATGTTAAATGACACAGGAGAGGTAGAGATGCACACACTTTGGGATGCTATGAAAGCAGTGTTTCGTGGGGATTGCATTAAAGAAATAATAATGTTGAATAAGCAAAAGAAGTTAAAAATGCAGAATATAGAAAAAGAGATAAAATGTTTAGAAAAAGAACATGCTAAGGGTCAAAAGGAAGAAGTATATCAGAGACTAGTGAAGTTGAGAAGTGAGCTTTTAGGGCAGGATATGGAGAAAGTTAAAAGGGAACTGATTTATTTAAAGAGAGATAATTTTGAATTTAGTAATAAAAGTCTTAAAAGACTTTCAAAAGCAGCCAGAGACAAGAAAGTGAGGAGGGAAATAAAGGTATTAGTAGATGACAAGGGTAATCGTATGGTAAAAACGGAGGAGAAATTAAGAATAGTAGAACAATTCTTTAGTGAGTTATACACAGGAAAACCTATAGACATGGATGAATTGAAAAGGCAATTAGAAATAGAGACTATGTTAAAAATACAGGATGATCATAAACAAGTAATGGAGGAAAGAGTTACTGAAAAAGAAATAAAGGAGGCTATAATGAAGCTTAAACTAGGGAAATATCCAGGTGAAGATCGGTATACGACTGACTTTTATAAGGCCTTTCAATAAATTATTACCCCAAAGTTATGCATTTTATATAATTCAATATTAGATGGAGGAAAGGTCCCAGATTCATGGAATAAATCAATAATTGTATTAATCCCAAAGCCAAACAAGGATCCAGAAGTAATTGATCATTATAGGCCGATATCGCTCCTAAATCAGGATGCCAAATTATTTACAGCTGTGATGGCTAATAGACTGAGTATGTTTTCAGGAAAATATATTCAGAGGGATCAGGTAGGATTTCTCAAAGGACATCAGCTAGGAGAACACATAGTAAGAATAATTAACATACTTGAAATAGTGAAAAGGGAAAGAACAAAACTATGTATTCTCTCACTTGATCTATTCAAGGCATTTGACTCAATACAGTGGCAAACATTACAAACTATAGTACAGAGAATGGGCTTTGGAGATAATTTTTTACATGTATTTAATCAATTATACAGCAAATCGCAAATAGTTATAAAAGTAAATGATGGATTCACTAAAAAGATTGAGATTACGACAGGAACAAGACAAGGGTGTCCACTGTCCCCGTTATTATTTGTCTTATCTATGGAATTATTAGCTAATGTTATCAGAAGGGATAAGGACATTCAGGGTTTAAATGGTCAAAAAAATAGTATGTATGCCGATGACACGTTACTTGTATTAAAAAATGCTAAAAACACAATTGGTAAAGTTCAAGAACATCTATACAGGTTTGAAAAAAAATAAGTGGCCTAAGAATTAATTGGAAAAAGACTGAAGCGATAGTTTGTAATTATAATGAAAAGGACAAGGAAGAGATTAAAAAACATTATAAAATAGACATAAAGAAAAGTTTGAAGTATTTGGGCATATATATAAAAGAGAATATTGAAGAGCTCCATAAATAAAACATAGACAAACTAAGGCAAGATTTAAAATCAAACATAGCTAAACTTAATAAATTAAAAGTGTCCTGGTTTGCTAGAGTGAGTTTGGGGTAAATAAAATTTTATCAAAATTAAATTTTGTTATAGGTAACCTTCCTCTTACGATAAGTAATAAGCAATTAAAGGAATGGCAAAAAATGTTAAACAAGTTTTGTAATGGAGGAAGGAAACCAAGGATAATGAAATCGTTATGGTACCAAAGTCAGGAGGACGGTGGGCTGGGTATCCCCAACATAACAAATTATTACAAAGCATTTCAATTAAATAGAATTGTAAATTTGTTAGTACAGAATAAGGATGAATTAGAAGATATAAATCAGATTGAATATAAAAAATATAATGGCAGATTATTCTTAGAAATGCAAGTTAAGAAAATACAATTAAAAACTAAGACACTAAGAGAATTGTATCAATTGTGGAAGGGAATAAAAGAAGACCTAGTTAGAGGAGATTCTCCAATATTAGAAGTGACTGATTTTGCAGATTGTCCATTAAATGAGATGAAGGATATGAAAAAGAAATTAAGGTTGAACAACTTAATACAAATTAATGAGTGGATATCAAAGGGGTCTACATCCCAAATGAGGGAAGAAATTTATCAAAAGTTAGAGTTAAATTGGTTTCAAAAAATTCGCCTTGAAAATGGGATAGCAAAATAAGAAAGAAGGGACAGGAAATTAGAGAGGTATCAAAGTTTGAAGAATTGATATACAGCATAAGAAAGGGGATTGTAGTTAAGAGTGGATTGGTAAGTAAATTATATAAAATAATAAACAAAAAGGAAGATCCACAAAGATTAATAAAGAACGGATGGGAAGAAGAATTAAATATAAAGATAAGTGAACAGGCATGGAAAGGAAGATGGAACCAAAGAATAATGAAGCAGTTATCAATAAGGGAAAGGGAACACAACTTTAAATTAATTTGGAAGTGGTATTTGACCCCGGTTATTTTACAACATATGGATAAAGCAAGATCAAATAAGTGCTGGAGATGCAATAGAGATTTCGGTACCTATGTTCACATGTGGTGGGACTGTGAATATACACAGACCTATTGGAAGATGGTAGAACAGGAAATAAATAACATCTTTAATAAAAACATAGTATTGAACCCTAAAATTGCTCTGCTGGGACAGTTAGAAGATATAATTATTGATAATAATGAAAAGGAGTTGCTATCCATTCTGCTTACCGCAACAAGGCAGATAATTGCTTTGGAATGGAAGAATAAAATAAATAAATGCAGAGAAAGATGGTTTAAACAAATATGGTGGATGGCGTTAAATGACAAACTAACATCAGAAATGAGAGTAGAAAGAGGAGAGGTTAAGAGTAACCTTTTCTGGAAAATTTGGAGACCATGGGTAGTGTATGGTATGTCAAGTAAAGACGGAATAAAGCCTGTACAAGAAGAATATGAATTTTGGGCGGATTTATAAATAATAATTGAGTGACAAGGTTAGTTATTTTTTTTAGTTTGTATAGGGTTGGGTGTGGGTTGGGTGGTGGGGGTATTATGTTGTATGTATTGTATGTAATGTTATTTTGTTGGATGTATGTATTGTAAAGTAATTAATAAAATTTATTAAAAAAAGAACTGCACAGTGAGATAAACATTTTAGTGCTTCCTTACTTAATTTAATTAGCCTCTCGCCCCAATTAAAAATAAAAATAAAATTTTAGTGGTGAATATGTCTGCTGTTGCTACATACCCTTCTTCCTTCTCAAAAATAAATGGTTTTGCTTTGAAGGATACTTAAATATATAATTAAAAAGACTCTTAGAGTGTCCACATGCTGAAACAAGGGGGGAGGTGGGTTGGCTCTGGAGTGGAGAGGAATCTATTGTTGATTCCTTTGTGAGAAGTCAAAGGGTGAGTGAAAGAACATCTGGAATTCTTTGGGTTAAATTGTTCACCATAACATGAGACAAAGTAAGACCGGAACAGGGATATGTTAAAAGCTTAAATTGAGACTCTCAGGAACTACACAGAGCAAGAGGTGGATTAAAAACAGCAGCCAAGAAGACAAGTATATTTTGGCTAGAACCAAATGAGTTTTACTAAAGTGGAGAGGAAGGAGAAGAGCTAAAAAATAAGCGGAACTTTGCTTATTTTAACTGAAGCTGAAAGTTCACCTTTTTCAATATTTAAACATATTTCAGAAATCTGGTTCTGGGATTGTCAACATTTCAAGCAACAGGACCACATTTCTCCTTCAATCCACTCTTTTCCACCTCTTTCACATGCACACATCAGGGCTGCTGTCTCTGGCTGTGGGTGCTAAGACAATGGTGGCTGTTTCTTGATGATTCCAAATCACCAGCCTGATCTGCTTGTCTGTCTTGTCTCACTGTCTTTCCTCAAAGGCTGACAAACAGTTCCATATTGGCTTCCGGGTCCTGGTTTTTTCGCCCATCCCACACTGTTGCTATGGTTTGACATAGGGGTTTTTTCTGTTGCTGCTGTTGACTTTGGTCACATGGGCGGGTAGCACTGGTAAGGTAAACATTATGACCCACAGGTATCCGGCAAGTTCGCAATTGACTGGACAACACTAGACAGGCATAAGTTGGTTAAACGTTGTCCGGTCAACGACGAACTAGGCGACGGGGTGATGGCTATAGCTAGACAGCATGCATCACCACGTGATTTTACGGATACGCGTCAGAGGGTGGGGTCATTAGTTAGATATTGACTACGGTCAACAATTTGTTTGTTGTCAACAAACAAATTGATACAAATGGATACATTGTAGCAATTGCCGTTGGCAATTTTGGGTGGTACCTTACCAGTGTTACTTCGGCCTGCTTGCCTTAAGAATTATGATTGGTCAATTACCAATAGAAATTTATAATTCGGACTAGGGCATGAATCAATAAATGTGGCCCAATGCCGTTATCCACTTTTATCAGTGTCTGAGTCCTTTATTGGGGGGTGCGCCTGCAAAAGGCATCTCAACTAGCCAGTGAGCAGCCCCAGCAGCCAAGCCAAATCAAACCATACCATGTACCCTAGAAGGTACTGTGCTTCAGCGTATGTTGCTCTGCTCCCGTGACACATGCTGCCCCTCGGTCTCTGAAGTGCAACACTTGCAAGTACAAAGAGGAGACATACAAGTCACAGCACAATGGACAGGGAACAGTACGTTACTGGGGAGCTGGGGATGCCATGCCACCTTATTGCTAAGCTTGCCTATAGCCTTAGATGCAACTAGCAGAATTCACCATGCTATTGACAAATGGTGCAGCCACACAAGAAAGCCTAATAAAAATGATCAGGCTTTGCTGTGATTTCAGTCTGTTTTTATTATGTTTGATATCAGTGCTCACATTTGGCTTGCAGGTTTAATTTGGAGTTTATTGCTCATACTAGATAAGATGTGATTGGCATTCCAGCCCAGAGGCCCCACCCCTTCTTTCCTTCCATCCCACTTCTGCCAGTCCTTTTATAGTTCTCTGTCTTGCTGGTTTTGTGTGTATGTGTGTGTGGAGTTAGAGAAAACAAGGAAAACCACAAGAGGAAACCTCCTTGGTGATACTGGCCCAAGAATGTTGTGCCTTCCTGATTTGCTCAAGTTACTGATCTAGTGATAAGGCAAAAGGCTGCTGTAGCAATAATCTCAAATTTAATTTTGTTTTGAAGGTGAATAGTCAGGGAGAGGGAAAAGCATCAATCATACCCCCAAGTCCTGAACATCACACCCCAACTGCCTACATGATTGAATCACCACCTAATGATACTCACACCCATCTTTACAGCGATAACTCACAATTGACTACATTGGGGGCGGGGGACTCTTTTGACATTAAAAACTAGAAGCCCTTTAAAGGTTTAAAGGTAAAGATAAAGGTTTCCCTTGCTCGAAAGCCAGTCATATCCAACTCTAGGGTTCAGTGCTCATCTCTGTTTCAAAGCCAAAGAGCCAGCGCTATCTGCTTCTGCAGACATTTCCGTGGTCATGTGGCAGGCATGACTAGATACCGGAGCATACGGAATGCTGTTTCCTTCCCACCGAAGTGGCCCTTATTTATCTACTTGCAGATTCTTGCTTTCAAACTGCTAGGATGGCAAGAGCTGGGACAAAGACGAGAGCTCATTCCATCCTGCAGTACTTGGGAATCAAACTGCTGACCTTCCACCTCCCAGTCAGCGTCTTAGCCACTTGAGCCACTGCCCTTTAGAAGCGGACAAAAAAGAGAAGTTGGGAGCAAAAAAATTGTGTGGCTTGCACAACAATTGGTAAAATAGCTAATAATTTAAGAGATAGGAGTAATATTCAAAAATATCTTGATAGGCTTGAGCACTGGGCTGAAAACAAAAGGATGTAATTTAACAGGGATAACTGCAAAGTCTACACCTGGACAAAAAAAACCCCCACAGTTGCAACCTGGGGGATACTTAGCTTAGTAAGGAGCAAGAAGGATCACGGAAGTTTTGAAGATCACAAGCTGAATATGAGTCAACAATGCAATGTGACTGCAAAAAAGCCATTGCTATTTTAGGTTGTATTTACAGAAGTATAGTCTCCAAAAACTACCCCACCCCTCTTCTCAGCATTAGCTCAGTCTCATCTAGACACTGTTTCCAATTGTGAACACCACACTTTAAGAAGGATGCTGACAAACTGGAGCAAGTTCAGAGGAGGGCAACTAGGTTGATCAGGGGACTGGAAACCAAGCCCTATGTGGAAAGACAGAAAGAACTCAACATGTTTAGCCTTAAGAAAAGGGCATATGATAGCACTCTTCAAATACTTGAAAGAGGATCTGTTCTTGATCATCTCAGACTGCAGGAGATGTAATAATGGACTGAAACTTCAGGAAGCCAGATATAGGCTGAATATCCGGGGGAAACTCTTTACGGTTAAAGCAATAGGACAATGGAACCAATTACCTGTGGAGGTAGCAAACACTCCAATGCTGAAGGCATTCAAGAAAAACTTGGACAACCATCTGCCAGATGTGCTTTGATTTGGATTCCTGCATTAAGCAGGGGATTAGACTCAATTGCCTCTTTGGTAACTTTCAACAGAGTTATTCTATGATTCCATGATTCAATAAAAAAGCATCAGATGGATTTGTGCCAGCTTTTGTGTCATGCAGTTAGTAAAAAATAAAAATAAAATTCACCTGTATGGTAAGTGGAGAAAATATCAATTTTCAATGTTGTAGTGATAATAGGCTAAGACTATTGTATCTAGAATGGGTATGGGGTGATAGCTTATTGTCAGGCTGTAAAACATCTTGAATCAGTATTGCACATTAAAGTCATTCATATTTATTTATTTATTTATTTATTTATTTATTTATTTATTTGGATTTATATCTTGCCCTCTTGCCCTAGGGCAACTCAGGGTGGCACACAATCATATAAAAACATTACAAAAACCCCATAAAAACTACAATAAAAGACTCTTTAAAAACCATCCCATATCTAAAAAGACCCTCCCCTCCCCACAGTCAGTAAAGGGACATGTAACTCAAAAGAGCCAACGAGCGGGAGTCAACACCCCGTTGGCCCCACAAACTTGCCCTGCCAGCCAGGTTTTCAACCCTTTCCTAAAGGGCAGCAATTCTGACTGTAGCCTTAAGTCTGCCGGCAGTAGGTTCCACAGGGTTGAGGCAGACACGGAGAAGGCCCTTCTCCTTGTGCTAGAGAGGCGAGCCCCTCTAACTGATCGAACACTGAGGGAGCCTCTCCGGTCCACCGTGGTAGGATGGGCAGACTCTCTTAGGACAATGTGGTCTCTTAGGTAACCTGGCCCACTACCATGAAGGGCTTTAAAGGTAATTACCAGCACCTTGAATTGCACCCGGAGGCACACTGGCAACCAGTGCAGCTCCCGGAGCAGAGACGAGGCCCGGGCATAGTGCCCGCACCCCATCACTACCCGAGCCACTGCATTCTGGACCAGCTGCAGCCTCCGAATGGTCATCAAGGGCAGCCCCATGTAGAGTGCATTACAATAATCAAGTCTGGAGGTGACCAGCACATGTGTGACCATGAGCAAGGAATCCCTGTCCAGGAGCAGGCGCAACTGGAGAATTACACGGAGTTGTGCAAAGGCCCTCCTGGCCACATGCATTTTTGAGTATGTTTGCAAGCACATTTCTCTGCAGCATTCATTTTTACAGCTCTTTCCTCCCTCTTCAGCCTTTCCCGTTTACTACTTTCACAACTATTCACTGCCTTCTCAATCATTTTTAGGGAGGATACTCAACACATCAGATATGCCTTCAGTATTTCTGTTCTGTGAGATACCATATATAGATATCAGTCTATGAGAACAATCATTACATTCAATGCACCTTGTTTTTCAATATGTAGAATGAGCAGATATGCATATGCTTAAGGAAAGAGGGCCAAACTGTGCTCTTTCTGAATGCAAAGTGCACACTCTTCTTGTAAGCTATGGATCCCCTCCTCGCCAGTGTACCAATAATCTGCCACAAAACTGCAATAATGCTGCAGTATAAAATTTAATTTAATACACACTCTCTCTTTCATATTACACCAAGTTTTGTTATTGTCAGACTTATCCAACACTTGCAGCATTCCTTTCAGAAGGAAACTTGCTGTGTTATGCACTGGATAACTGAGAAAAGCCCTGGATGCTGAAGGAACCCATGACATTTGACCTTACTTTGCTTGTTACTTTACATGTTACTGCTAATTTCCCTTATGAAAGGGACACAGTGCAGGCTGTGTCAGGACATATGGGGTTATGTGAGGACGATTGACAGGGCAGGGGTGGAACTAAATGACATTTAGCTTGTTTTCCTTGTCTAAATAGCAATTACAGTGGAACCTCATCCAATTGCCCCATATAGCAACGCAATCACATAACAATTAGGGTTGTTGTTGTTGTTGTTTTTGGGGGGATGGTGTCCCGCATAACAATTTCCCTATGAAAAAAATCATACAACAATTTATCAATGGGAAAAACCACATAGCAAAAAAAAACATTGTACGATGCATCTCATAGGGAAAATCGCTATACGATGCATGTATTGTATAGCAATTGTTTTGTACAACAATGAGGCCCATGGAATGGATTAAAATTACTGCATGAGGTACCACTGTACCTCTATTGTGCGGCTTCCCTGGTGGCTTAGTGGTTAAGATGCTGAGCTGGAGACTGGTAGGTCAGATTTCAATACCCAAGAGCTGCACTTGGGGACATAAAAGGAGCCTCATTTAGGTGTCCCCTAAGTGGAGTTTCTCCTGCAAAAATTCTTTAAATCTAGAATAATTTCTGGCACGAAGTTATTATTATACTGTACCTCTATTGTGAAGGCTGAGAAGCTGCGTCACAATACAGACAAATTGAACAATTCCTATAACTAACCAGGGATGGTCAAAGGATGTGATTTTTTTTAAAACTTTTGGTAGATGATGGCTGTGCTGATGCATTGCTTAGATGACAAGGAAAAACTGTGTAAAAGCCACTGAAGCAATGCATCAAAATGGTGGTCACCTACCAAATGTAAAAAAGAAGAGTTTTTAAAAGTTTGACAGATGATAGATGTTAGTGATCACTAATAGCAATCATGTATTTCCCCTGACTATTCCCAGGCAATCAGGGGCGTGCTTAATTTCTTGGATCTGCACTGGTTAATGAGCCACTGCAAGACACAGATGTTTACATGGTAAGCAGCTTCCTCCCATCCCAGATGGAACACATGGAAACGGATAGAATAAAGGACCAGAATTTAGAACAATCTCCTGACAGCGGCTTAAAATAGAGTGGTTTGAGACAGATTGACACAAGATATGTGCATGTGATTTTTAATCACAGACCAACCTGCCCCAACCTTTCTCAGAAACATCCCAAAAGAGTGGGCTATTATGCCTGTGTAAAAGCTGCTAAAATGGGCTGGAGGGAGAAGAATCTGTTTTGTGTTAACTGGAATTCAGGAGATCTGCACCAAGCAGAACTGTGAAGATCCCTTTCATTTTTCCCAGTTATGAAGTATGATAGGCACTGTTCCCTGTAATGCAGGGATGCTGGCTGGTCACGTGGTTCAGGGGGCCGGTCACTATGGCCACGAGTTGGATCTGGCCCCCAACACCACTTCATCCGGCCCAGAAAGTCCTCGTTGCTCCTGGAAGCGGAAGTAAAATGTGCCCATATGGCTTCCGCTTCCGGGAGCAACAAGGACTTCGTGGGAGCAACAAGGACTTCCGGAAGCAACAAGGGCTTTGTGGGCCAGATGAATAGGGATTGGGGGCCAGATCCAGCTCATGGGCCATCGTGACCGGCCCCCTGCTGAATGCCTGAAACACTGCTCCATTAGTGGGATACTATAGGCATGATTTTAAATGATTTTATTGTGTATGTTTTTATGTTTTTTATGTTTTTATTTGTAAGCCGCCCGGAGTCACTTCGGTGAGGGGGCGGTGATACAAATGTGAACAATAATAAATAAATAAAGTATTGCCAGGGCCCCCAATTGTGGTTCAAAAATACTACAATCATCGAAGAGGCTCTTTCTGTGTACCCCACCATCTTACATAATGAAGATAGAAAGCACCACCAACAGCACTTAAACAGGTCTTGTGGTAAAAAGAAAGACTGTTAGCAATAGCAGTTACACTTATATACAGCCCCATAGCACTTAGTGCACTTGTTTTGGTGGTTCACAAGGTAATTAGCATTTTGCCTCCAATATGCCGGGTATTCATTTTACTAACCTCGGAAGGATGGAAAGCTGAGCCAACGTTGGATCCCATCAGGATCGAACTCACAACATTTTGGTTGCAGTACAGCAATTTAACCACTGCACCGGCAGGGTTCATTTTAATGTTGCATTGCCATTAAGATGGCATTAAAATGTAAAGTCACAGGCCCTCACTACAGTATTTGAAAAGGTAATAAGGATGATGTTATTTCCAAGCCCTAGCTTTACTTTGGAGAGACTGCAGTGGCTCAAGTGGATAAAATACTGACTGGAAGGCGGGAGGTCAATAGTTCGATTTCTGAGTACTGCAGGACGGAATGAGCTCCCATCTTTGTCCCAGCTCCTGCCAACCTAGCAGTTCGAAAGCAAGAAATTGCAAGTAGATAAATAGGGACCACTTCAGTGGGAAGGTAAGCAGCATTCCGTGCGTTCCAGTGTCTAGTCATGCCTTCCACATGACCATGAAAATGTCTGCAGAAGCAGATAGCACTGGCTCTTCGGCTTTGAAGCAGAATGAGCACTGAACCCTAGAGTTGGATATGACTGGCTTTTGAGCAAGGGAAACCTTTACCTTAGATTTACTTCACTGTAGGAAGGAAAACAGGCAGATTCTCTTCTGCCATTCAGATATTTTATGAACTTTCAGAAGTATGTTTTTTATGATGAACCCATGATATGAAGCGAATACATGTAACTCAGCTGAATGGAACAGTAGACTAAAAAAACAAGTCAAGAAATGTTAGACTGCTGGAGCACAAGCCAATGTAATCCAGACATGGGTGGGTGGAGGGGACGGCATCAAACATGGTGTTAAACTACCGGTAAATGTGCAGCTCCTGCTGAAAACAGCAGCCACATGTTTGCTTTTCCCCACTTGCTCCATAATTTCTAGGAGAATGTACCTGTGTCCTGGCATAGTAATGTTCCATATTTCTCCAGCCTTCTACCAGCAGCATGAAATCATGTGGAGTGGGGAAATGCAGCACATTATAGCAACAGAACTTGGGAAAGTTCCACTGGATGATAAAGGATAAGAGCTAAACAGGTGGCTCCCAGATTTTGGCAGACTAACATGCTGTTTTGCTGAAGATGTTGAGTTTGGCCCTGAGGCAACTGGCTTTGAACAGACCTATGAGAGGTTTGACCTGCCAAGTCAAACACACAACACCACCCATGTGTTATAACCTGCTGGGTGCTTGACAGCACCTTATCCCCTGCACCATTTTTTGCTATCTTTCTCCTCACCCATGCTACGTTTGCAATTCTAGACAAGCAACAAACCAAGATGATAGGAATGAATATACTGAGCTGCATCAGTGAACAATCCACCCCACCATGTGAGTTCTGACTGTCAGCTGCAGTCAGATTCTAGAAGATTCAGAATTCCATGGTACTCTCACATCCAAGTATGCATTGTAAGGAGAGATTGGCTATGGCCAGAGGTCTATCACCTTCAGATGCCCATGGCCAGGACTTCAGCTCTCCTGATAATGGGGGCAGCCATCATTGGGCAGAGGTAGCTGGTGCTGTCACAGAGGTGGAATGGCTTCATACTGAGGGTACTGAGAAACCACGAGCAGGGGGGTGCTAGGTTAGAAAGTAGAATGAATTGGCAGGAAGAGGATTTAAAGGAGGAACTGGGGGAAGCTCAGCAAGAGAAGGTATAGTTCCAGGTAGATGCAGCCTGGGAGGAGCTCAAGGAAGCCCAAACCCCTGAACAAGTTAACCCAGAGTGCTAAGGCAACAGAAAGACTGAGGGCACCTATGTAGGAGGATCAGGACCCAAGTAAAGGGGGGGAGAGACAACATGAGTGACACCACGATCATCAAGGTTTGGAGCAGCAAGATCTGTAGTTGGGCCAAAGAAGTACCACCATGACCACAACAACTAGCAACCATGTCTCCTGCCCTTGATGCCACCAGAGTCTACCTTTAATGTAAAGACTCACCAGTATGGGGTTGGTGAGAGCAACTGGCATTCCTTGGATCTTATGAGATGGACATTAATGGACTTTATACATAGTTGCCTGCTTGTCTGGAGTTTTGCTAAAAGCTTATTTGTTCCCAGAAGATAATACCTGTGAACTCTTGTATTTCTACCAATTCTATCTGGAAGGACACAGCCGATGGTGGACAGGCTTGTAACAAGCAAGCCAAGCGGTATCTGTCTTTTAAAATTAGATAATATCAATGTGTTCAGCATTATATGGAGCATTGATGGTCTGTCATAATACCTTAATGGGTTACACTCAACCACATACATTACATGAATTGTGCAGATTAGAATATCTCAGGGTGATGTGATTTCCCAAACATTAGGCTGGATTGAAGACAAAACTTAGAGAAAAGCATGAATTTCCTTATTAAACCAAGCGTGCAGTCGTTTCTTTGCCTCCAAAGAATGTCATGACATTTAGCACCCACCAAAACCCAGGGATGTTGCTCTCTGTGTTACAATATCTGAAAACAGGTCTTAAGGAAACAGGGTGGGGAACAAGATTACTGTTTTTACGGTCTCTTACCAGTTCTAATTTTATTAAGCACAGCATAACAAAAATGCTTTATTCTGTACATAACCACAGGTTGTATTAGCCCTCCAGATCGCTCCCCTAAAAAACATACTCAACACAGCCGTTGATTTCTGAATTGATTTTGCTGCCTCAGCTGCAGTAAAGCATAGATGCTTTTTTGGCTTCCATCTGAATGAACAATTTCCTAGTTAGACACACTGGATTTGGAGTTGGGTCAATAAAAGCTTTACTGTGCCCTTTTCTCTTTCCTCACAGCACATACAAAAGAGAACTAAATTCCATTCATCCTTTCACTAGCCACTGTAGAATATTGAGCAATGCAGTTTTGGCTTGGATGAAGAAACATGGCAAGGAGCTTGAAACAGCACGAATAGGAATTCTCTATTTCCCATGCTCACTGCCCGAAGATCTGCCATCACTCGAGATGCATGTGAATTTTCTTGCACTTCTAACAATTTGTCTCTGCCACCAAATAGCTTTGGAAGGCGGAACACATTAGGTATCAAAAGAAGGTTTAGCTTAATCCCACTGCATCTGATGTGGTTAACTGTAAGTTATGTGCAAAGAATCCACTGTGAGTACTTCTTGGCAGTTGATGTGTAAATGCCAAAGACTGGAAAACCAGTTTGAAAAACGTTTACCTCCCTTCCCTTTCCTCCCCTGTCACTTTCCAGGAGCAGTGGGTAGTGAATTGTAAGTTTTAAGTGTTGCAGCACAAAGCTTTAAAAACCAAACCAAAATAAAATAAACCATCAGTCCTCCAGGGTAACAGAGATTATTTCCCTAAATGTTCTGCACAATTAGATAGCTGCTAAAGTAAGTGTTTGTGGTATGTCCTCTTGTTTCTTAAATATAGAAGTTAAAAAAAGTTATAACCTGTCACAGTAAAAAAAAAATCACAAATAGGTGATGACATTTAATTTACTTTTAAAATTTAAATAGTCATTCATTCTGCCTGGTTCCTCATGATTTCTGGAAAACACAGCAAGATGTCTTATGACTGGGAGTTCTAGTCTGTGATGTCTAGTTTTGCTAGCTCTGATTACCAACAGCTCTCTGAAAGTTATGGTACAGGTCTTATCCATCAACTGTTGTCTGTGCATGCGTATTGCACTTGCTTCCCTCACAAGTTTTTTTTTTTTACCATGCCCCTGTGATGTCACAAAATGGAGCATTGTGACAACACAAAGGCCTATCCTCATTCTCATGTTTTTCTCTAACATCTCATGGAGAGGTAGGTTATTGACCTGGTAGTGCCAAGAGCAAAATTGGTATTGTGAAAAAATTCACTGTGAAGGGTGGGACTGAAGGAAAGGAATTAAAAATGCTGATGGGCATGAGATCAAGAAAATTAACACAATAAATGATATGCCAGGGATAGCCAAAGTTGAGGGAGCTGAACAGAGGGACTTCCATGTGTTTATATACAAGCTAGTGCAGCTTAGTTGGTTGGAGTGCTGTAGGTCCAGTGGTCAGAAGTTCAAAACCTGCCCAAGAAGAGACACCCAAGATCACCCAGTGTGTTTAGCTAATAGGAATAAATGTATCTAAGGGTACCTGCTGGAGAGAATGGGTGCATGTTCTTCCTTTGTACACTTCTTCATACAGACAGGCAGACACAAACATACAAATTGCTAGGAATCTATTCAAATGAATTCCATATAGTTTATTTGCTAAAATATGTTACCAATCTGCAACACCTTTATGGTGCTTATCCCTCATTTAGAAAAGACATGGATATAATGAGAGCCATCTTTAAGCTAAGATTTTAAATTTGTTCTTTCAGCACACATGTTATGAGTTCACTTTCAAGATTATTAGTATAATCATTGATGATCGTGAAATTGTGTGTTTTCTTTCTCTCCAGAGCTCTAGGGGGGAACTGTACTATGTAGGGTGTGCCCACATTTTATAAGAAAATCTGCTAGATGCTCTTTTCTCATGTCTCTTTACCAAAGTAAAATAATGCGTGCTGGCTGGTGTGAAGTTCACAACTGCAGCTCAAAGCAAATAATTGCCATGAAAAGAACAATGCCTTTGATTTCTAGTGAAATATTTCTTCTCACAAAAATTTAATGAGGTCCATCTATATCCAGGGCCTCTCTTCCAAGGATCTTGCCTTACATAATGGGTTAGAGTACTTTACTACTGGCGTACATTGCTATTCTGTACTTTATGTTGTTCCTCACAATAAGCCCAAGGTATTGACACTTCTTTAATGGCAGTCGTAATGGCATGGACCAGAGCTAACAAGTTGATCCCGGACAAGACATAAATTCTGGTGTTGGAGGCCTCATCTGCCCAACTGAGAGATCTGGTTCCTGGGAGATCTGGTGGGATGGCTTTCTCCCCAAGGGACCAAATATGCAATTTTGGGGTCATATTAGACCAGCATCTGAGCCTTGAGGCTGATTTTTTACACCTACATTGAATTGCTCAGTTGTGTCCCTTATTGGACAGGTGGTCCTTCACGACAGTAGTTATCTCACTGGTCATCTCTCGTATTGACTACTGTAATGCTCTCTACGTGGGGCTTCCCTTGTCCTTGCTACAGAGACTTCTGCAAGTCCAGAATGCAGCAGCCTGGCTGATTACAGGAGTGAGAAAATTTGAGCATATCTCCCCAGCCTTGGCAGGCCTGCACTGGCTACCAATCCCTTTCTGTATCAGGAACAAGGTGTTAGTGCTACCTTTTAAAGCCCTAAATGGTTTGGGGCCTCCGGTCTTCTTACCATGTGGAACATCTTCCCCTCAGGACAGTAGCCCGCATCACTTGCTCCTCAATGTCGGCACAGCTTCAGGTGCCGACCCTAAGACTGGCTAGAAAGGCCGTGACGAGAAGGGCCTTCTCAGTGGTGGCACCAATGCTGTGGAACGCCATTCCAGCTGAGCTGTGCCTGGCTCCATCCCAGCAGTCTTTTAAAAAACAACTAAAAACACCTTTCTTTGAAGAGGCCTTTTGGAATATGCTGCCTATTTCTGGTTGTTCGATATGCTGCCTGGTTTCTTTTCGTCCTAAATAGGTTGCATTAAGGGCTCTGGCTTGCAGTACTTTCTGGCTATTGTAATGTGTGGTGATGATTTTATTGGGAGTTGTATTGTGTGCAATTTTTAACTTTTGATTGTTATACGACTGGTTTTATGATGTTAGCCACTCTCAGTAGGGATGATTTTTTTCCCCTAGAGGGGTGGGATATAGATAGATAGTTTTATTTCTATACCGCTTTTCTCATCCAATGGGAGACTCAAAGCGGTTTACAAGAATTTAAGATAACAAAAGGCAAAGATACAACTAAATTACAGTTACGGTAGAAATCTCCACAATATGGCAAATTCTCAATTGCAGAGTACAATAAATACAATAACACCATATAAAACAGTATATAGCAGTACTACAATATCAGCTAACTGAGAACAACAGCTCTCATATCACTCACTCCAACCCCCCAACAAGTGAAGGTGGAGACAGCAAAGGTTCTGCCACCACATGGCTTTCTAAAGTCCTGGCCGAAGGCAGGAGGTGCGGCCCTGGACACAATGACAGCAATGGTCGGCGTCTTCGTAACAGGCCTCCCCGCCCAACAGGGCAACCGGGGGAAGGGCGAAATGCCTACCGCCTCAATGGCCTTTTCAGTTCTGGCCGGAGGCAGGGCCCAGGATGCAGTGGCAGCAATGGATGGAGTCTTCATTGCGGGCTTAAGTGCTGTTGGTGGTGCTTTCTATCTTCATTATGTAAGATGGTGGGGTACACAGAAAGAGCCTCTTCGATGATTGTGGTATTTTTGAACCATATCATGGGAATTCCCTCTTGCCTCCCACAAGGAAGGTGAAGTTGGCTTTGGCGGCTGCATTGAAGGTGCTTTTGGGGCCGTCCCAGGCCGCCCAGCTGTGGCCAATGTTCCCTCTCGCCTTCCTCAAGGAGTGTAAATAATAATAAATAAATAAATGTAAATAATAAATGAATAAATAAATATCAATCATTTACATGCTTAAATTTAAAAAAAAAGACTCAGCACACCCCCAAGCGTGAAGAAGGAAGGGAACTGAAAGTAAGGCACAGTATTCCAGGAAAATTCAGCAGGTACCAACAGAGAACTGTGAAAACTGGACCTTCAATAAAGCCTGAAATATCTTCTGATTTCACACCACAGTAAAGCAAAATGAAAGATGTATCTCACCATCACTAACAAGGATTTGCATTCTAAAATATCTTCTTTTTTCCTATTACAAAGATCTTAGTCAGTGTAGCAGAGTATTTCTTCCTCTCTGTTCTCTCTCTTCCCTTTTTATTTCGCTTTTTATTTGTTGGTGTGGCATCAGAAATACCGCTGACTGATGTCCTTTGCAACACTCTCAGAACTGTGCTGTAGGCAGAAGAAAAATGCTCTGGCATTGAGGATTTAAAGCAGGGGTTTCCAAACTTTTCATGCTGTGGGCTGGTCATGTGGGCCAGTCACATTTACTACAGCTGCAGGTGCATTTATGGCAGCGTTTGTGGATGTGTGGGCACATTTTGTGGCTGATGATTTGGCGCCGCAGGCCAGGTCCAGCCCACAGGCCATAGTTTGGCCACCCCTGATTTAAAGTCTCTCACATCCCCACCCCTAACCATAAATGGTACCAGATTGCCCTTCCCCAAATCATAGCACATCAATAGGCATTTTTGTACCCCAATGTTATGTATGTTAACTGTGTTTTCTGACAGGAGCGGAATGTATCTTTTCTCATGTATCTCTTCTTATGCAAATAAGTGGATCAAAAATTTCCACACTCTGTTAGACAATAGGCTTGTTGTATTATTGTTACTGTTACTGTTTATAGTGTATATAAGTCCGAGTTTTGCCCCATCCAAACTGTGTTCAAACCCCACTAATAAAGAGCTGAATTTCACTACTTCATTCGTCTGTTTCTTCATTCCTTGAACACTAAACCTAATACTGTCACAGACCCAGACAAGAATCAGATCAGGGTGGTACCAAAAAGGTGCAAAGCAGCTACCAGTCTGTTTTCCCTTATTCAGACAGGGACCTGATTGCCGGACCAGTGTGCATCCCTATGACTAACTAGCAAAATTATCTAGTAAATATCCTGTTGCTTAGATAATCCTGCACAAGGCACATGGTGTGACAACTGGACCTTCAGGTGAGCTGCAACATGTCCCAAAAAATCCAAGTTGGGGATTTTATTATTATTATTATTATTATTATTATTATTATTATTATTATTATTATTATTATTATTATTATTATTATTATTATTATTATTATTATTATTATTATTATTATTATTATTATTATTATTATTATTATTACACTTACATGCCGCCCACTCTTCTTCTTTCATCTCCTGATCAAACCCTGGGCTGCCAAAATGAAGCCACTTTCTTGGCTATAATTGTTGACCAAACTTAAGTCCTCATCAGTGCATGTTTCTGGCAGTAATCAGTAGGCCAGTAAATGAGCAGGATTCTGTATCTCTCCACATTCTTACAACATGTTGCTGTCCACCAAGATCCCCCACTTGAGCATATTGGTCTTGCATTTAGGGGCTCCAACCCTCAGCCTATTCAGGGTCCTCCAAGTGACGTAGGGGAGGTTGAGATTCACAGCTATATCATCCTTTATTGTTGCTCCTTGTCCAGTGAGTTCCTTCCTTCTAATTTGGTTTTGCTCTTGTGTACTCTCGAGAAGGGAACTGTGGTGGCTTAGGGGTTAAGATGCTGAACATGATGACTGTAAGGTCAGCAGGTCAGCAGTTCAACACCCGAGTGCTACATGACTGGGTGAGCTCCCAGCTCTGTCCCAGCTCCTGCCAACCTAGCAGTTTGTAAGCAAGAAATTGCAAGTAGATAACTAGGGACCACTTCAGTGGGAAGGTAAACAGCATTCCGTGCACTCTGGTGTTTAGTCATGCCTGCCACATGTCCACAGAAATATATGCAGACACAGACAACACTGGCTCTTTGGCTATAAACAGAGATGAGCACTGAACCTTACAATCAGAAACGACTGGCTTTTGAGCAAGGGTGACCTTTACCTACCCTCAAGAATGTTAGTTCTTGCCATAAAGCTCTTCCTGGATCTGAGCTGGCAGACTTGAGGCTCATATCCATTCAGGTGATCTCGAGGGTCATTCTCTTGCTTAGTACAGTAATACCTCATACAAAGTCCGCTTCATACAACATCGGATTCATACAACATCACCTAATTCCATGAAAAAAGTTGCCTCATACAAAGTCGTGCGACTTTGTATGAGGCATTGGGGTTTTCCCAGGTTGCATTGTGCCAAGGCAGGACACATGCATGCATTGTTCTTGTGGGTTTTGCATGAGGCAAAGAGTGTTTAGGAGTGGTTTTCCCAGGTTGCATTGTGCCTGGGCAGTATAAAAGGCAGGACACATGCATGCATTGCTCTTGTGGGTTTTGCATGAGGCAAAGAGTGGTTAGGAGTGGTTTTGAGAGCGATTTTGAATTTTTTTGAATTTTTTCATCAGAATTTTTAGAAGCATTCCTGGGATTTTTGCAGCATTCTTCAGGTTCTTGGACAATCAGGGTTGTTTGTCAAGTTTTTGTAATGTTTTTAGCCTTTAGACAATGATTTCTTAAAGTTCTGTCAGTTTCCTGTCTGTTTCCTTGACTTTGCCCTGAAGTCTGTGCTGTTACAGTACAATGTATCTCTATGGAAATGACGTTTTATGATGCATCGTGGCAAGGATTTGGACGTTGTATGAGGCATCGCGGCTAGGACTTTGCATGCCTCATACAAAGTCCAAATCTGTATAACGTCCAAACTTGTGGAACCAAGTTTGGACGTTGTATGAGGTATCACTGTACTCTTGGAGGGAAGCCTATACAAGTCGCAGTGTTTGCCTTTCATGGATGTAGCTATGCAACAGGATTTTGACCACTATGAACTAAGTCTAAAGCTGCCTCGGAAGTATAAGAATGCTAGTCTTTAAGGTTTCAGACATTCCTGTTTTTTTAAGCTGCGGAAACAGCTACCTTTATGAAAACTCTTTAAAGTGACATTTTCTCCTGAAAATATTGCCAGCCCCTAATGAACTGTTTCTAATTGGGGCATGTTCCTTTATTTTCCCCTTGCATCTCTTCCTTTACAGAGTTATAACGTTGTTGTGTTCTGTAAAGCTGTGCCTTTAACAATGTACCTTTGCCATGTGTTATCAATGTAACCTTTCTGTGTGCAACATTATAACCATCAGCTGTATCAATGTAAACCCGATAAGGGGACGCGAGCTAGTGACCACCAGAGGGCAGTAGTGAGCGTCCAGCTCTCATGGCTCATATTCACCTGGTTCAGCAGCACGGGAAGATTCCCCGCCACCTCTTCACCTGGTCAAGAAGGGCGTGACCTCCTACGACGTCACGCAGGCAGCAGCCAATAGTCTGTCGACGAGCCACATTCAAATGTATAGCCAGCTGTATATATTGAGCTACCCATCCGCCATTACCACATGTTCCTCCGGATCATCATGCAATAAACCTGTGTTAAGCCAACCCTTCGGCTGTTTCATTGTCTTTGGTCCCTTACACTAAATTGGCGACGAGGATGGGATATGGCAGCCCACGGGACCAAGACATGCGCCGGTTTCGAAATCAAGAAACCGGGCGACTGGGAGATCTTCGAGATGGACTTCCAGGCCGCACTGATCGAGTCCGAAGTCACGGAAGAGGCGAAGAAAAGAGCCATCTTCACCAGGATGCTCGGACAAGAAACAAAAAGGACCTTGGTGGACCTGATCGCACCGAGGAGGGTGAGCGAGTTCAAGGCCAAGGAACTCATGCAGATGCTGCGTGAGCACGTCCAGCCCGCCACGGCGATGTTTCCCGCTCGGAGTGCGTTTTGGAGGCGAGTCCAAGCGCCCGGGGAGACGGTCGCCGCATTCGTGGCGGCCCTGCGGCTGGCGGCCGGCCCGTGCAAATGGGAGAATGCCGAAATCACCCTCCGGGACTGTGTGCTGTGCGGCCTGAACGACGCCGAAACCCAGCGCACATTAATGAACCAAGAGCCGCCTCCCACGTTGCAGGAGGTCGTCAGAGCGGCCCAGGCCGCAGAAGCCACGAAGGCCGGGGTCCAAGAACTTCAGGACTGGCGGCCGAAGTCGAGCAAGGCAGAGGCTCCGGTACAGGCGGCCCGGCGAACTTCGAGGTCGTCCACAGAGAGCAGCGATGACGAGGACGTCTGGGGGGTCCGGAAGGAGAGCCGGCGATGCGACGGCTGTGGAGCGGCCCACGACCGCGTGAAATGCCCCTTCCGGAAGGCCGAGTGCCACAACTGCGGCCGCCGCGGGCACATCGCCAAGGTGTGCAGGAAGAAGCGCGAGACCCGGAGGAGCTCCGCAGACCGTTCCGCCGGACAAGACCGCCCAACGAGACCCAAGGACGGCGCCCAGGCCACGCGGAAGCAGGACGGCGTGGGCCGCATCGCCGACGGCAGCGAGGACGACGCCCCAGTGTTCAGCGTGTCTACTAGACACCCCCGCTACCTTGTTGAGGTACTAGTCCAAGGGGTCCCCATTAGGATGGAAATTGACTCGGGGTCCTCATATTCAATCATTTCCCAGAGGGAGTTTTTGGGAATTGCCCCCCACAAGCGACCCAAGCTCAAAGCATTGAGGTCCACACTACGGGACGTGCAAGGGAACAGTATTCCAGTGTTGGGGGTTGGAGAATTTCAGGTCAAATTCAAGGAGCATGCCGTGTCCCTTCCCCTAGTCGTGCTCAAAGGAGGAGATTGCAGCCTCCTCGGGACTCAATGGTTCCAGCCCCTGGGGTTGTTTATTGGGGGGGTGCATGCCGTTGGGATGCACGCCGTTGGGACTGATCCAATTCAGGAGGTGTGCGAGGCGCACCCCGAAGTTTTCAAAAAAGGACTGGGGAAATTCAAGGGGCCCCCAGTGACTTTCGACCTGGACCCGGAGGTCCGCCCAATTCGCCTAAAACCACGCCGGGTGCCGTTCGCACTCAAGGACAAGATAGAGGCAGAACTGGACAAGTTGGTGGGCCAGGGGATCCTTGTGCCTGTAGATTCTGCGGAGTGGGAAACTCCAATTGTAACCGCTCTAAAGGCCAATGGGGAGGTCCGCATATGCGCCGACTACAAGTGCACCATCAACAAGGCGATCCGCCCGAATGCATATCCGGTGCCGGTAGTCAGCCATCTGCTGGCCAGGTTACACGGGGGAAAGTGTTTCGCTAAGCTCGACTTAGCACAGGCCTACCAGCAGCTCACGGTGTCCCTGGCCGCAGCTGCTGCGCAGACCATAGTCACCCATAAGGTGGCGTTCCAGGTGACGCGCCTCCAGTTCGGCGTGAATTCGGCGCCTGGAATTTTCCAGTCACTCGTGGAACGCCTCCTGAAGGGATTGGAGGGGGTGTTGCCTTATTTTGATGACGTGTTAATAACGGGGGGGAGTTGGGCTGAATTGGCCAAGAGGTTGGGGAAGGTCCTGACGATATTCGAAAAGGCGGGGCTGAGGTTGCGAAAGGACAAATGTGTCTTCTTCGCAACCGAGGTTGAGTTCCTAGGGTTTTGTGTGACTCCTGAGGGAATAAAATCATCCATGTCCAAAGTGGCAGCCATTCAGAAAGCCCCCCGCCCCACCTCCAAGCCCGAGTTGCAGTCGTTCCTAGGGCTGCTCAACTTTTACCACTCCTTCCTCCCCCGAAAGGCAGCGGTGGCTGAGCCGCTACACAAACTGCTAAAGAAGGACCAGGCATGGAAGTGGGGCGATGACCAAGAAAGGGCATTTAGTGAGCTAAAAAGCCTCCTAGCGTCCGATGCCATACTGACCCACTTCAACCCCAAACGCCCAGTAGTTCTGACCTGTGATGCATCTCCAGTGGGGGTGGGGGTGGTGCTGTGCCACGTGTTGGAAAACGGAAGGGAGGCCCCGATAGCATTTTACTCCAGGTCCCTGTCCCAAGCAGAGAGGAACTACGCACAGACGGACAGGGAGGCACTAGCGATAGTCGCGGGGACGAAAAAATTTCACGATTTTCTGTACGGCCGCCCCTTCACCATTGTAACAGACCACAAGCCCCTGCTAGGCATCTTTACCGCTGATAAGCCCACCCCACAGATCCTGTCTCCGAGGATGCTCAGGTGGGCCATTTTTCTCAATGCGTATCAGCACGCGTTGGTCTACCGGCCCGGAAAAGAGATCAGCCATGCGGACGCTCTATCTAGGTCTCCCCTTCCCCTAACGCCCAGCCAGGTGAGCAAGGGGGAGCGGGACCATCAGGTTCTCATGATAGAGGTGCTGGATTCGCCGCCCGTAGTGCCCGCCGACATTGCCAAAGCGACAGAGAAGGACAAAACGTTAGCGACAGTCAGCTCCTGGCTGCAGAAAGGGTGGCCCGCGTCCTCCCCAGCGGAGGAGTTCGCTCCATTTTTCAGAAAAAAGCTAGAACTGTCCCTAGAGAGGGGGTGTCTCTTGTGGGGGCAACGGGTGGTGATTCCCACTTCCTTTCGGCCGCAGGTGCTCAAACTGCTGCACGTCAGCCACCCCGGCATCGTGCGATCTAAGGCGCTGGCCCGGAGTTACTTCTGGTGGCCCCAGCTGGACGCCGACATCGAGCACATGGTCGGCACTTGTGAAAGTTGCCAATGCTCCAGACCAGAGGAGGCCCGCCTTCCCCACAGGGAATGGGACGCAGCTAAGGGGCCGTGGTCCCGGGTACACATTGATTTCGCGGGCCCGTTCAGAGGCACCCTGTTCCTCCTTGTAGTGGACGCTTTCTCCAAATGGTTGGAGGTTATCCCAGTCACGAGCACCTCCTCGGCCCAGACCATTAGGCATTTGCGGAGGCTCTTTTCCACGTTCGGCATACCCGACACCTTAATTAGCGACAACGCTAGTTGTTTCACGTCCTCCGAGTTTAGGGCATTCATGGAGATTAACGCCGTTCGGCATATCACCTCCGCCCCGTTCCACCCGGCCACCAACGGCCAAGTAGAGCGCCTCGTCCGCACCACGAAGGACGCGTTGCGGCGCATGGGCCCAGGGGATCTGAACCTACAAGTATGTCAGTTTCTGCTAGGGTACAGGGTGACCCCGTTGGCGTCAGGATACTCCCCCGCAGAGCTCTTAATGCGCAGGAAACTGACCACCATCCTTACTAGGCTAGACCCCACGAGGGTAGAGGACAAAGGAAGGAACATCGGGCTAGAGGCTACCAAGAGTTTCAGTGTAGGCGCCCCCGTGCATTGCAGGAATTACGCCAGCACGGGCCCAGCCTGGGTACCGGGCGTAGTTGTAGAGCAAACCGGCCCCGTGTCGTACCGCGTGGAAACCAGCACGGGGCTCCTGTGGAGGCGGCACGCGGACCAGCTCCGACGCAGGGTCTCCGATGAGCAGGCCACAGACCAAGCAGAGTATAAGTCAGCGTTAGGGTTCTCCCCCACCCGCTCAGCCCAAGGGGGAGGGAAGGGGGACCGCGGGCCCCCACCAAGGGGGGAGGAGGATATCCTCATAGATACCCTGGGGGATCTTTCCGAGGAGGAGGAACCCGACCCCATACATATCTCGCGGAAGGTCCCCACAAATGCGGGTACCCCCACTAAGTTAGATTTTGCTTTCCAGAACCGGGGGGGGGTTTCGGAGTGGTCCCCCACCCGTCCAAGCGAGAAGAGGGGTTTTTCATTAGCCCCGACGGCCCCCGGTCTGCCCACAATGGAGTTTTTTCCTTCCCCTAAGGCCGCCAGGCAGCGGCAAACCACTAACGAGTCTCCCTCTCCCATTTCAGGACAAGGGTCCAGGGAACAAAGAAGCAATAACGCCCCCGGGGGGGGCAGTCCTCTTCACGGCCCAAACGCACATGCAACAAGCCATCTTGGCTGAGAGACTTCGTCTCATCCTAGGGGGGAGGGATGTTGTGTTCTGTAAAGCTGTGCCTTTAACAATGTACCTTTGCCATGTGTTATCAATGTAACCTTTCTGTGTGCAACATTATAACCATCAGCTGTATCAATGTAAACCCGATAAGGGGACGCGAGCTAGTGACCACCAGAGGGCAGTAGCGAGCGTCCAGCTCTCATGGCTCATATTCACCTGGTTCAGCAGCGCGGGAAGATTCCCCGCCACCTCTTCACCTGGTCAAGAAGGGCGTGACCTCCTACGACGTCACACAGGCAGCAACCAATAGTCTGTCGACGAGCCACATTCAAATGTATAGCCAGCTGTATATATTGAGCTACCCATCCGCCATTACCACATGTTCCTCCGGATCATCATGCAATAAACCTGTGTTAAGCCAACCCTTCAGCTGTTTCATTGTCTTTGGTCCCTTACACTAAAAACGTGATAAATGCTATTAGTTTAAAACTGGCTGTTGTTCCAACACAGCACATTATTTCTCTATTGCAGGGGTAGAGCTTGCTCTTTTTCTGTTTTTGCCCTGGTCTAAAGTGAAAATTTTGGTGGGTGAGGAGTCCCTTCCAGCATTCAGTTGGGCAAAGAGGGACAGGACTAAGGACAGAATAGGAAGAGGCAAAGGAAAGTGGGCCAAATGTAATTCATATCAAATTTGAACATCTTTCCACTACAGATACTAAGCCAAGGTCAGTTTTGTATGTGTCTATTCAGCAGTAAACCTCAGTGAAACAGCTCCTTTGCCTGAAAAACACAGTTCCATTCCAAGCAACGGGTTTCCTGTCTTCTAAGCCAGCTGAAAAGAAGAGGGAAGGCTTGCGAGCCACAAAATGTACAACCTCTTGTAGACCTCATAAAATCCATATATACTGTAGATCTACATCACACTGCTATACAATGTGGGTCCTGAGCAGGATCAAATAGAGGACAAAAGTGGTTAGAGATGTGCACTATACATTACTATAAAATTGAATCACAAAATAATTATTACAATTTTTATAGAAATACAATGGCAATGCCCTATTGCCTAAACTGAGGGTTCCCTACCTACAGCCTGTGGGCTGGCCCTGGTCCATGGCACTATTTCATCTGGCCCATGGCCACACCCAGAAGTGGAAGTGGACACATTAATGGCAGCCATAAAGCATGCCCATGCATGTGTAAATGCGGTTACATCAGCCATAAATGTGCCTGCAACTGTAGTAAATGTGGAAGTGGGTGCATTTACTTCCGCTTCTGGGAGTGTGTGGTCTGTCCTACTCAGCTGTCCAGGGGGCATGGTGAGGCCCACTGAATATAAAGGTTGGGAGTAAAGGTAAAGGTTTCCCATGCGCGAAAGCCAGTTGTATCCGACTCTAGGGTTCAGTGCTCATCCCCGTTTCAAAACCAAGGAGCCAGTGCTGTCTGCTTCTGCAGATATTTACGTGGTCATGTGAGAGGCATCACTAGACACCTGAGTGCACGGAACACTGTTTACCTTCCCACCGAAGTGGTCCCTATTTTTCTACTTGCAATTTCTTGCTTTCAAACTGCTAGGTTGGCAGGAGCTGAGACAATGACGGGAGCTCATTCCGTCCTGCTGTACTCGGGAATCTAACTGCTGACCTCCTACCTTCCAGTCAGCATCTTAGCCACTTGAGCCACTGCAGTTGGGAACCCCTGGCCTAAACAAGGAGAAGAAGGGCAATCTTGTGGGATCCGCGCACACAATTGGTATACTGGCCCTGACAGAACCCCGGTAAGGGGTGATCACATTGTTACCAGGGGTTCCCGAAGGGACAGAAATTGGGGGAGTGGAATATTAGATAGGGTTTAATTCATCTATAGCTGACCTGACAAGCAGCTCGGACAATAGGAAGCTAATGACTAACTCGCTAGTCATGTAATAGGTAATCTCGCACCTGCGGATTACTCTAAGTCCTAAAACCAATACCAGCCACATGTTTACCCCAGATAACACGGAACAATGGATTTCCACTGTCGTTGATTAAGTTAGTTAATTAACTACCCCTGAAGACTTCCCCAATTAACTCGTGTAAACATGGCATGTGGATCCTGTCAGATCGCAGTTCTTTTGCACGCAGCCTGAACATGATAAATACTGATGATTTGCCTTCATTAAATCACTGGTCTTCGCTCCATCTTGCCTCGTGTCTCAATGCTTGACTAGTCTCCTCCGGGACCCAACAGCCGCTTCGCAGTGCCGATCCAGCTTGCGCAATCCGCTCCGCGGCCCAGATCCAACACAGTCTGACAAAAGTCCCCAATTGGGCACACACATACACACACCAACAAGGTTTATTTCTCATCATGTAACTGATTGTAAAGGAAAGGCAAAAAGAAAAGAAAAATACTGTCTGGTGGGATATGGTAATATGATGCTACAATGGGAAATGGAAATTTGATGCTACAATGGTATTTTGTGTGTTATTTTCCATGCCTGTCTATTCACTTGCAGAGCAGGGTTTCTCTTGATATGTGGCCTTTCCCCCAGTTATGTCTCCTTTCACTGTTGGCACAATGTATGAAATGTTACAGAATGTAATATAAGAACCTCTGTGATTTAATAATCATATTTACAGTCATCTCAAGGTGAGGGGACCAGATTTAACAATTCCACATTAAATCAAGGTTTCTGAATTTAAGTCTCAATATATGTCGGCATGACTTATTTCCCCCCAAAACAGACATTTTTATTACTAAAAGCAAATTCACATATCAAGGGGAAGCAACAATGGCAGAATCTACAAAATTCAAAGTAGCTAAAGCAAATCCTGTTCCATTTGTAAAGTGTATTTTATTATTTGGTTATAAGGGAGAACAGAATGAACAAAAAAAAGGGGGGGACTTGAACTCTTTAGTGGAAGGAAAAAGACACAAAAATATAATACAAAATAAAAAGCAGCTGTTTGGCTTAGGGGAAGAAAAAGGGTTCCCCAGTGACAAATTTAAAATCAGAAGGAAATTGCTTCCAAAGGGGGGAGGAAGGTAGAGATGGCCAAGTTGATTGTCTCAGAACTTACATAAAATAGTTTGGCATTAAAAAGAAAGAAAAAGGAATGTCTTCAAAAACCAGGAAGCCACAAGGAACCTTCCAGAAAGTGAACAAGAGGCAGAGAAATGCAAAACATAGCCTTCTACTAATTCCCGGTTTCAAAGCATTAAAAATGCTGCATTATTTGTGTTTTTCTTCTGCTATATATCTGCAACTTATATTTACCTCTCGTAAGAAGAAAAGGAAGCCATATGTCCTAAAGCACCATCTGGGCCTTTCCTAGCAATATTTAAGAAGGCTGGAAAGACAAAAGGTCCCATATGTAACTACCCTTCTGCCATTAGAGCATACCTGTCAAGTATCCTGGATTGGCCGGAATTTCCCGTATTTCTGCTCCGATTTTCGTCCTTTCCCGCCCGGAGCTGCCGCTATCCCAGATCTTGGCAGAGGGGAAAAGGAGTTACTGTGCACCCCCTTCTGCACAGATCCTTTCTACGCATGCATAGAACTTTTCTACGCATGTGTAGAATCGACCAGCGCAGAATGGTTTTGTGCAGGTCCGTTGTACGCATGTGTAAAAGCCTTCTACGCATGCGTAGAACAGACTTGCACAGAACTGTTCTGTGCAGGTCCCGTATTGTCCGGAGCCAGGCTTGACAGGTATGCATTAGAGGATAATAAATTTTTGGCTCTTGCAGTGCACAGACCTAAGTATTTGACACATCAATTGAATAAATAGGGAATGTACACAGAAGAAGATATAAGCAACAAAGTAGAATCCTGTGATAAGACTGTCCTATATAAGCACTGTACAATATTTCAACCAGCAGGGTCAATCTGAAGTGCTGGAAGTTGTTAAACTTCCAGTAAGATGAAGGGATCTTGGAGCAAAATCCAGGTAAAAACCTAGTCCCTACATTCTACAAATTCTGGGAATTATTTCTTCTTTATTGCAATATGACAGCTGTCTAGGATAGGGATTCTCAACCTTTTCAAACCATGGGCCGGACTACGGCCACTCAGACTGTTGAGCGGGCTGGACTGGTGGTCCTCCCCACTGTAAAAACTGCCATAAACCACGTCCACAGCTGTCATAAATGCATTTACAACAGCCACCAGCACATTTATGGCTATTGTAAACATTTCTGCTTCCAGTGGCGGTGGTGACATGGGCCACATGAAATGGTGCGATGGGCCAGGGCCAGCCCACGGACAATAGGTTGAGAACTCCCTGCCAGAAGAAGTGGTGATAGCTGTTGGTCTTGACAGCTTTAAGAAAGGATTAGATAAGTTCATGGAGGACATGGGTATCAATGGCTATAATTATAGATACCTAAGGACAACCTCTGGTTTGGAGAGATAGGCAGGATATCTCTCACTGCCATTTCCAGGGAATCCTAAGCAGGTGAAGGCATCTGCTTGGGAATACCCTGAAGGAAATGGTGAGCCACTGTGTGAGACAGAATGCTGGCCTGGATGGGCTGTGGCCTGTTCCAGCAAGGCTGTTCTTATGTTCTTATGTAACCCCTGCTCTAGGATGACTCTCCATCCTATACTGACAGTGCAGAAAATAGAACCTACAAAAAACAAGTTTGTTTCAGACAGATGGATTTAATGTTTTTCCCAAGGAGGAGATCCCTTCTGTCCTTGGATTTGTCACCAGCACTAACTCAGTATATTTTATCCCTCAATCACAAATATAAGTCATGGTGCAATTTTCAGAACTTTTTAGATATCTAGGGGGAAAGTCAGAAGTTTGTGTCACACCTGCCATTTATCCCAGTACAGAGTTGATTCCAAAATGAAATCAAACAAACATTTCCAATCATATCAACGTACACTTTGGTATCAAAGTATAAGGTTTTTCACTGTTACAATGATTGCAGGCAACATCATATTGTCTATTTCTACCAGCTTTATTCATCTACATTACTTCTAAGTTCGAAGTTGTGAAATCATCCAGTTATTAAAATATGCAGCTATGAAAAGCACAAATACTTTAAAATATATGAAAACAAAACTTAAGTTGCACCCAAATACTTAAGTCAAAATTCAATTCAAAACACAGGTGCATAAAAAGCAGGAAAAAAATTCATGTACATTCTAAAAATGCATGTACTTAAAGCCTAAAAAGGCACATTTTGAAAAAAAGCAGAGAATGCTTTTCTAACATTATTTTAAAGTAAAAAGTATAACAAAAGTTGGTTAATATCTTCTCCTCAGTTAAGGATAGAGGTTTTGGCTCAATAAATAAACCAGCTAGTCTGAGTGCATAAAATCAATGAAATATAGATTTGTTCTGGCCTCTGGGAAACTAGAATGAAGAATTTAGGTTAGTTCCTACTAAGCATTGCCTCTTTTTCTAAAGAAGCATCCAAGAGCTAAGCTTCATTGGAAAATAACCAAATCTTACATTAGGGCCCTGGTGGCTAACCTTAACATTCCAGGTGTTCTTGGACTTCAATGACCAGAAACCCAAATCAGCACTCCTGCTGATCAGGGCTTCTGGGAATTGAAGTTACAGAATAGCTGGAGTGCCAAGGTTAGCCATCATTGTATCATGACATATCATTAGTTGGGAGATGCCACATTGACTTACACAATTTGCATCTGTGTTGTTATCAATAGTCAGAGGCTCCTGTGCCCACCTACCATTGTTAGAGAAATAATCTCCACTGAAAAAGGACTAAATGTCAAACAGGAGTTTTATGTCTTCATAAGGCTGGAAATTTCCCAATGACTCAACCAATTCATCTTAAGGTCATCTATAAATTGATCACCATGTAGTCCCATTCTTATGTCTGTGGAAGTGGACTTGATCCACAAAAGCTCACGTAAAAATACAGCAGTAAGTCATTAAGGTGCCATAATGTTTTTGTCTTTTTTTGCTTGCTTTTAATATTTGTTTGTTTGTTTGTTGGATTTATATACTGCCCATCGGGGTGTTCTCTCACTCTGGGCAGTCAACAAGCAGAGAAATCAATAACAGAAATATCCACAACAAACGAAAACCCACCACCAACAAATACTTCACAAACTAAACTAAACACGCTTCCATCACCGGCTCCCTCCCCCACCCCGCCCGGCGGGGGAGGTAGGAGCACAGCTGACTGTCATTGATGCGGCAGGACTTTTAAAAACTGCGCCGCCAGCACCACCGGAGCCACGCTTCCATCACCGGCTCCCTCCCCCACCCCGCCCGGCGGGGGAGGTAGGAGCACAGCTGACTGACATTGATGCGGCAGGACTTTTAAAAACTGCGCCGCCAGCACCACCGGAGACACGCTTCCATCACCGGCTCCCTCCCCCACACCGACCGGCGGGGGAGGTAGGAGCACAGCTGACTGACATTGATCCGGTGGGACTTTTAAAAACCGCTACTACCAGAGTAGCCAATGCCGGTGTATTGCCTGACCTCGGCTGCCTTGGGGCTGGATCGTCCTCTTCTTTGGCTCTGTTAGAACATGTGAGCAATGGGGCTATGTTTTGGGGACATTGGTAACCGAGGGGTTGCGTATTTGATTTTGTTGTGTTGGTGCTTGAATGTTTATTGCATATTTTACTGTTTAAATTACTGTATTGTATCTGTATTTCTAACATTGTATTTCATGCTCTGTGATTTTGCTTTTGTAATGCTTTGTTTACTGTGATATTGATTTTTGATACTTTATTGCGATGTTGTTATGATGATATTGATATGTTGTATTTTTTGTGATATTTTTGTGATATTTTTATACTGTAACTTGTAAATTGTACTTTGTAAACCGCATTGAGTCTCCCATTGGGCAGAGAACTGCGGTATATAAATTTAATAAATAATAATAATAATAATAATAAACTCAACTCAACTCAACTAAACTAAACTAAACTAGAATAATTGGTGTCTGATGGCATCAGGACTGAACCTAACTGGCTAATATCGATACGGGTACAACGCCCTGAAATGCCTCCTTTAAAAAGAGCATTTTTAGTTCTTTTTTATAAAAAATACCAATGATGGGGCCTGGCGCAGCTCCAACAGTAGTGTATTCCAGAGTATTGGTGCCGCCGCCAAGAAGGCTCTATTTCTAGTTAAAGACTTTCAAGCCATCCTTGGTGTTGGCACCTGGACATATTGTCCTGCACAGAACAATGAGATTGTCCTGTCTCCAATACCCGGTCTTTCATGGGAAACCTGCTCCACAACCACCAAACATAGTAGAGCAGAATTTTGAACTTTGCCAAAACTGTGAGGGCATGGGACACCTGTTCGCTGACCTCTGTATTATGGTGCAGCAGCCTCAAAGGGCTCTTGCAGAAACAACTGCATTGCTTCTGGACTGTGGAACGGGTTCCTTTTAGAGTTATAGTCAATTTCCATTCTTACTGCTTTTAGGAATGGTGTAAGCCAGGGGTTCTCAACCTTTTCAAGCTGAGGGCCAGATCATGCTCCTTCAGACAGCTTCAGGGGCCAGATGGCCATTTTGCCCTGCCTACCACACATGTTACTTCTGGGTGTGATGGAGACAGTAGGGGGCCACATGAAATGGTGTCATGGGCCACATCTGGCCTCCAGGCCATAGGTTGAGAAACCCTGGTGTAAGCCACCTTGGGTATTGTTTTGTAGAGGAAATATAAATAGCACAGCAGCAGCAGTACTAGCAGTGATGCGCTGCTCCAGGTGCCCACCGGTGCGCAGGCACCGGTAGCGGAAATTCCCCCAGACCACACCCACTTGGTTGGCCACGCCCACCTCCCTAGCCCAGGCTATGGTGTGGCGGGACAAGTGGGCGTGGCCCACAGAGTTAGCCATGCCCAGGGTGCGGTTAGTAAAAAAAGTACAGCTCATCACTGAGCAGTAGTAATGATTGTGATGATGATATAAGCAATATAGTTGCTGGGGTGGGGGGATCTAATGCTGTCAAGCATAGACCCAGGTATTCTTTCTTTCTTTCTTTCTTTCATCACCATTCTCCTGTATTGGGATTCAGGATTTCAGCTTATGTATAAGGGACTGCATTGGCTCAAGTGGTTAAAATGCTGACTAGAAGGCCGCAGATCAGCAGAAAGACCTGAGTACTGCACGACGGAGTGAGCTCCCATCTCCGCCCCAGCACCTGCCAACCTACCAGTTCAAAAGCAAGAAATTGCAAGTAGATTAATAGGAACCACTTAGGTGGGAATGTAACAACTTTGTACATTCTTGTCATGCCTGCCACATGTCCACATAAACGTCTTCAGACAGAGATAGTGCTGTCTATTTGGCTGTAAACAGAGATGAGCACTGAACCCTAGAGTTGAATACAACTGGCTTTTGAGCAAGGGTGACCTTTACCTTTTACTCAGGTATAAGCAGCAGAGACTCAATGAAGGACGGTTTCCCAAGACAGATACTGAAACAGATATTTATGTAGGGTAAATTGGCATGTTCAACCACTCTCCATCTAAGCATTAAGTAGAAATAATATTCCTTACAATTAATCCATTTTCCTTCCTATAATGGAGCTTCTTCAGAGACCAATACATAGCATTTAGAGTTAAGCCCACATCTACTTTCCAGTAGGCCCAATACAAGGCATGTAGGTGAGGAAAATCTTATTCTGTGATCAAAATGATTTACCATTTGAGGAAGCATATTTTCTAAAAACATGCTAATATGTATCCTCTAGTTTGACCCTGAGAGTCAAAGTAGACATTGATGGGTATGTATATTTCCTGTGATTAACCTGTTTTCCATCCCATTACAAGATTTCCTTCTAGTGGCTAACCACAAGACAGGGGAATGTGGTGGCTCAGTGGTTAAGAGGCTCTCCTTGTTAACTGGAAGGTTGGTGAGTCAGCAGTTCAAGACTCGAGTGTTGCATGATGGAATGAGTGCCGGTCTCTGTCCCAGGTCCTGCCAACCTAGCAGTTTGAAAGCAATAAATTGCAAGTAGATAAATAGGGACCACTTTGGTGGGATTAGATCTTTGGCGACATGAAAGGAGCCTCATTTGGGCATCTCCAAAACGGAGTTCCTCCAGCAAAAATCCTTTCAATCCAAAAAGCACTTTTGTGTGCTTATGACACAATTTTAAAAAACCCCACAAGACTATATATACAAAATTCAAGATCCATCGGTGAAGAAAACTACATACAGTGACAAATCGATGAATTTTAGCACTTGGGGGAGCACCTCTGGAGGGAAAACATACTATAGAAACAAAAGACAATCAATTTTCACTCTTATTACATTTGTTGGCCAGACTGCACCAACAAAACCAGAACCTGACCTGTGAAAGCCTCCTTTCATTTCTCCAGACACGAACCACATAAGGGAAATCATGAGCTCCTAAATTTTGCCAGTAAATAAGGTGTTTTAAAAATCAATCTAAAATATATGGAACTGGAGAATTGTGTTCCCTTTGTACTAAAGCCATAAATGTTTTATTTTTCGTCCCTCCTGTATACAAACACTGGATTTTTTTAAAGAACATTAGATTATTATTATTATATTTGTGTATCTTCCTTTATTTCCCCCTAGAGGCCGGATGTTTTGCCAATATTTTAGTTTCCCCCCACCAGCCTTAAACTGAGAACCAGATGTGCTGAAGGAATGGTAAAATAGTCAGCAGAGGCAATAGTTTTTTTAAAAAAATAAAAATAAATCCTCACTTAAAGCATCTTGGGGGGATTTCCACCTAGCAACTTCCAAATTAAAATCCAAATAAGAGTCAAGCTGAGCATATTTTGTTATAATGGGAAAAAGACTGTAGCCAAATCAGGTAAAAGCAGTCAGTATGCAAAACCTAGGTTTTTGTTTTAAGCCATTACTGACTTCCAACATTACTTCAAACAGCCACATGTACTTTTAATTTAAAAGGTCTTACTTCCTTGTTCCACCTTCCCAAAAAATAAAAATTTGAATGTTTACTTTAAAATGCAGAGGATGGGAAGCTCGTGTTCTTGAGACAAAGTTCCGTGAAACGTCCTGCAAGACCGAGCCTTCCTTGGCTTAAACAATTCCAAGCAAATTCCATTTTTAATTTAATTTTAATTTCATTTTATTTAATTCTTAGATTTCTATGCTGCCCACTCCAGTAGTCCCAACTCAGGGTGGCGTACAGCAATCAAAGCAAATAACAATACAGATAAATAAAAACAGATTAAAACCCCAAATCAACCACCCAACAACCCACCCTCCTACTCCCACCCCATTTAAAAGACTAAAAGGAAATAGGCGAAAAAGGGGGAGGAATAGGAGGAGGATAGCAATACAAAATACAAGAATGCAAGCGTGGCGCCAAAATGGCCGCCACGCTCTTTGCGGGGGGCCCCCCACAGGACGAAGGCATCCGGGTAGTTAGGGGCGTGGCCAGCTCACTTATAAAAGGGGTGGCCACGAGGCAGCCGAGCTGCCATTTTGCGAAGTGACGGAGCGGAGAAGTTTTTCCCTCTTACTCCGTCGCTTTTACCTTGATTGGGAAGCCTTTTGGCTGCTGACCTTCCTCTTTTCGGCTTCCCTTAGGTCCAACTGAGATGCCTTCGAAGAAGAAGGCGGCCGCGAGCGCGACTCGGGCGGTTAGGAGGCGCAATCCGGGTCGGAGGACCGTGGCTGCGCCTCCCCACCAGCCGCCTTTGCCGGCACCCACCGGGACCGGTGGGATGGGGTCTATTACCCCCTGGCCGGAGGCTGGGGATCCGGGCAGGGGTCCAGCATGGGCTGCGGCCCGCGGCCCGCAAGCGGCGGACGCCGCTCCTGGTGCCCATTCTACTGGGCCTCCCTCTATTGGGGCGCAGCTCACTCCAGGGCCTTCCAGCCTTGGGGGGTGGTGTGGTCCCCTCCCTTGGCAGGTGCCTACATCGGCCCTGCCGGGCCTGGGTGTGGGGTCATGGCCATATTCGGGCCCCGGGGTGCAAGGACCTGTACCCACGCCCGTAACAGGCGGGCCGGCTGGCCCGTGGCCCCACGCCAGTGTGGAGGCCTTACTGGCCCGCGTGGCGGCCCTCGAGGCTTCCCTTGCTCGGGCCAGCCACGCTGGGGCTCCCTTTGGGGTTCACTTTGACGCGTCGTCTGCTGGGCAGCGGCAGGCGACGGGACGGGTCGAGCAGCTTGAGGCGCGTGGCACGACTTCGGCCACTGCCTCGCAGCTCCCCAACCAACAGGCCAGCGCGGGTCAGGCCCCGGCGACGAGCTCTACGGCGGTCGTGAGCTCCGACGCCCCCAGTGGGCCGGAACCCCCGGTGGGGGCGGCCCGCGGGGGTGCAGCATGTGAGTATGCAGTACAAACTAGTGCACCTACACATGTGGCTACGTTGGGGGGGGGCTTTCCAATGGCCTTGGCCTCGCGTGGGTGGTGCGGCGGTACAGCCGCTGACGCACCACCAGGCGACGTCAACCACCACCCAGGGCCCCGGGGTGGGGAGCGTTTCCTACCCTGTGGGGAATGTTTTGGGGGTGGCTGGGCTAGTCCAAGCCCCTTTCCAGATGCCCGCAGTTTCTGCTGTGCCTGTCTCGGCCTTGCCGACAGCGGGCTATTCCTTGCCACTGGGTGACCACTTGGCACAGGCCACCAGAGAGAAAATATGGCGAGGGGAGTATGTAGATATCTTCTCACTCCTAAACAGGGAGCCCACCAAGGAAGAGAGGGAGGGGCAGGATGAGAAGGATAAGGAACAGGCACGTCGTCGCAAGCCACCACGAACGTGGGCCAACTGGCTGCCGGCTTACCTCATCTACATGGCGGTGTACCTGAGGGCCCGGCCGGATTTGGCAATTCCGATGGTCCAGTATTTGGACAACATCTATCGGGCGATGGTTGACTTTCCGGGCCCGTCGTGGTTGGCTTATGACGAGGAATTCCGTATGCGAATTCCCCTGCACCCTGAGATGAGGTGGGATGAGCCATGCCAGAGGCTTTGGCTTCTGTACATTACGCCCACGCGCCCCGCGCCAGGGGAAAGATACCATTGTGGGCATGCGGTCCAGCGAGTGGCTCCAGCACAGGTTCCCCGCCAAGTGGCGGGGCAGGGGGTTCCAGCCCGCCTGCTGTGCTGGACTTTCTCGTCTAATGGTTCATGCAATAAGAAGAATTGCAAGTACAGACATGAGTGTCCCACCTGTGCGGGCCCCCATGCAGCCTCTGCCTGTCCCAGGCCTGGAGGGACGCGGGGCAGAGGGAGGGGCGGACAGTGGGCTGGCAAGACTGCCGCAGATGGAGCTGGTTCACCGAAAGGCTCCCTCCCCAATTAATGTGGACATGTTGGAGCGTTGGCTCGCATTGTACCCGAAGGGGGAGGATGCAGATTATCTCCTTCAGGGCTTTAGGCAGGGGTTCCGTATTCCTTTCATGGGTGATAGGTCCCCTCAGGATGCCCCCAACCTTTTGTCCCTTAGGGGGAGGGAGGAGGTGGCTGCCGGCAGCATTAATAAGGAGGTCAATGCGGGCAGGGTCGCTGGCCCTTTCCCTGCACCCCCGTTCACTAACCTTAGGTATCGCCCCTGGGCTTGGTTCCCAAGAAGTCTCCAGGCGAGTTTCGCCTTATCCATCACTTATCCTACCCAGCCGGCCGATCGGTCAACGATGCTATCCCTGACGACCTTTGCTCAGTCAGGTATACATCTTTTGACCACGCGCTGCGCATGGTGCGCTCATGTGGCCCGGGTGCGCTGCTGGCTAAGTGCGACATTAAGTCGGCTTTTCGCCTCTTGCCAGTGCACCCGGGCGACTTTGAATTGCTGGGTTTCAAATTTCGGGGCGAATATTATTTTGATAAGGCCATGCCTTTTGGCTGTTCCATATCATGCTCAGCTTTCGAGCGTTTCAGTACCTTCCTAGAGTGGGCTTTCGTCCGCAGGTCAGGGTCCCGGTCTGTAGCCCATTACCTGGATGACTTTTTATTCGGGGGTGAACGGGGCTGGGACACGTGCACACGTCTCCTCAACACATTTCAGATGCTAATGGAGGAACTCGGTGTCCCTTTAGCGCCCAAAAAGACAGAGGGCCCATCTACACAGCTAGTCTTCCTGGGGGTGGAGATTGACACGATAGCGCAGGCGTCTAGGTTACCGCGGGATAAGGTGTCAAGGATAGTGGCCCTTATCTCGGACTTGTTGGCCAAGCGCAAGGCATCACTGAGAGAACTGCAGGTGCTGCATGGTCACCTTAATTTCGCCTGCAGAGTGGTCGCACCGGGCAGGGCTTTTGCCCGGCGCTTGTGCGACACTATGGCAGGATTTTCCAGGCCTCACCATAGGGTTAGGCTTACCCGGGGTATCAGGGCAGACATGCTTGTCTGGTTACAGTTCCTGAGGGAGTTCAATGGGGTCTCATTTTGGAGGCATGACCTCCTGGCTTCCCCTCAATTTCAGATTCAGTCTGATGCCTCGGGATCCCTCGGTTATGGGATGTACTTCAATGGGAAGTGGGCCTATGGTGGGTGGCCACTGGCCTGGGCAGGCACGGGTCGCCTGCGTGATCTCACATATCTGGAGTTTTTCCCTATCCTGGGTGCTTTGATGCTATGGGGCCAGGAGTGGTCCAACTCGGTCGTGCATTTCTGGTGTGACAATGCGGCTGTGGTCCACATTGTAAATGCACAGACTTCCAAATCGCCCAGGGTTATGGACCTAGTGCGCCAATTTGTGTTGCGCAGCCTGCGCCTCAACGTACTGTTCAGGGCCAGGCATGTCCCAGGGGTTAATAATGATATTGCTGACGCTTTGTCCCGCCTACAGATCTCCCGGTTCCGTGCCTTGGCCCCGGATGCGGAGGAATTTCCCTCGCCACTCCCGGAGGAGATATGGACCATTGGCAAGGAGAGGTGAACCGGGCAATTGGCCTGTCGCTAGCGCCACGCACCCGTAAGGCGTATCACCACGCAATTAATTCTTTCAGGGCATTCTGTACTCAATTTCAACTGCCAGGAACCTCGCCGATCCCGGTAACCCATGTTCTGCGGTTCATGGTTTACCTGCATGCTCAGGGCCTTGCACCTCGCACCATAGCATCTAAGCTTTCAGCGTTGGCTTTTATGGCCAAGGTGGGGGGTCATGTGGACAGCACCTCTGACTTCCGTGTGAGACATGTTTTGGAGGGGTGGGTGCGCGAGCGCGGGCGTTGCCCGGACGACCGCCACCCGATTTCCCCAGGGGTCCTTACCCAGTTGGCCCGGGGCTGGCCTTGCCTCTGTTTTGATGCATATGAGGCAGCCCTGTTCCATGCAGCCACAACGGTGGCATTTTTTGGAGCGCTCCGCATCAGCGAGCTTGTGATGCTGTCTAAGGCGGATGCAAGTTGTAGGGCACTGGAACTCGAGGATGTTTGTGTTGCCAAAGACTGGGCTCAGTTGAGGATACGTTCCTCTAAGACCGATCAGCATGGCGTCGGCAGTGGTGTGCGACTGCTACGGTGTTCTTTGGCAGACATCTGTCCGGTTGGTGCCCTACAGGAATTCCTGGCACTGCGTGGCACGCACCATGGCCCGTTTTTCTGTCACCAAGATGGGTCTCCCCTTACTAAATTTCAATTTTGGAAGGTGACGGGCAAAGCGCTGGCCAGTGTGGGCCTCCCAGGCGCCCGCTATGGCACTCATTCATTCCGTATAGGGGCGGCCTCAACCGCAGCTGCTTTTGGGTACTCAGGGGCTGACATACGTAGCATGGGACGGTGGGGTTCGCAATGTTTTCAGTTTTATGTGCGCCCACTCCCGCCGTGAGAACCAACCCAGTCACCTTACCTACTTTCCCTCATTTTTCCTTACAGACCCGGGGTGTCGTATTACACCGGTGACAGTATGGCTGGTGGGCCATAGCTACGTGCACAGGGCAGCGCGTTATGCTGCAGCGACAGAGTGGGGACCCCGACTGGGACTGGGTGCATACGCAAGTCTCACATGGCATGGTAAGCCCGGGATGTTATGGCGGGAGCTGCTGCCTTTCCTTTTTTCAGGCCAGAATGCTGACCCGCCTGACATTCTGATCATACACCTGGGGGGCAATGATTTGGGCCAGGTCACCGGCTTGTCGCTGAAGCATGCGATTTGCGAGGACCTCGCCTACCTGCATTACGTCTGGCCCGCCACAACCCTTGTTTGGTCGGACATGGTCCCGCGCCATTCCTACAGAGGGGGTGTTGACCTCCTGGCCCTTGACCGTGCTAGACGCGTTTCCTTGTCGACAGGGCTTGGGGGAGGGTCAGTCGTCACCCCGCTATTAGCCTCCAAAGTTATGACTTGTATGCAGGGGATGGGGTCCATCTGTCGCGAGGAGGTATGGACCTCCTGTTGGGTGATTGGCGAGCAGGCCTGTTGACCGAGCTGACGGTCTGGGGGGGGCGTCGAGCCTTCTTTGAAGCCCCTCCGTGTGGCAGGTAGCACTGGTAAGGTAAACATTATGACCCACAGGTATCTGGCAAGTTCGCAATTGACTGGACAACACTAGACAGGCATAAGTTGGTTAAACGTTGTCCGGTCAACGACGAACTAGGCGACGGGGTGATGGCTATAGCTAGACAGCATGCATCACCCCGTGATTTTACGGATACGCGTCAGAGGGTGGGGTCATTAGTTAGATATTGACTACGGTCAACAATTTGTTTGTGGTCAACAAACAAATTGATACAAATGGATACATTGTAGCAATTGCCGTTGGCAATTTTGGGTGGTACCTTACCAGTGTTACTTCGGCCTGCTTGCCTTAAGAATTATGATTGGTCAATTACCAATTGAAATTTATAATTCGGACTAGGGCATGAATCAATAAATGTGGCCCAATGCCGTTATCCACTTTCATTGGTGTCTGAGTCCTTTATTGGGGGGTGCGCCTGCAAAGGAGGGACAGTTGGGCTCTAGCTGGAAATACGCCAACAGGCTGGGGCCACATTCCCATTAGGACCCCATACCTGCCCTGCCAGCCAGGTTTTCACTCCTTTCCTGAAAGGCAGCAATTCTGTCTGTAGCCTCAATTCTGTTGGCAGGAGGTTCCAGAGGGCTGGAGCGGACACAGAGAAGGCTCTCCTTTGTGTGCCAGAGAGGCGAGCCCCTCTAGCTGAAGGCACAACCAGGGAACCCCTCCGGTCCACTCTGGTCGGATGGGCAGACACTCTTGGGACAATGCGGTCTCTCAGGTATCCTGGCCCATTGCCATATAGAGCTTTAAAGGTCAAAACTAGCACCTTGAATTGCACCCGGAGGCAAACTGGTAACCAGTGGAGCTCCCAGAGTAGTGGAGAGGCACAGGCATAATGACCACACCCCATCACCACCCGGGCAGCTGCATTCTGAACCAGCTGTAGCCTCCGAATGGTCGTCAAGGGCAGCCCCATGTAGAGCGCATTACAGTAATCTAGCCTGGAGATGACTAGCACATGAGTGATCATGAATAAGGAGTCCCGGTCCATGAGTGGGCACAACTGCTGAATTACTTGAAGTTGAGCAAAAGCCCTCCTGGCCACAGCCACCACCTGCTCTTCCAGCAGCAGCCGTGAGTCCATGAGGACTCCCAAGTTGTGCACTGGGTCTATCTGGGGCAGAGCTGCCCCATCCAAGACCAAAGGAGGTAACTCTCTGGATAACCCCAGACCCCCAATCCATAGCCACTCAGTCTTGCTAGGGTTCAGCTGAAGCCCGTTGCCCCCCATCCAGAATCCAATGGCCTCCAGGCATCCAGACATGACTTTGACCGCATCACTGGGATCACCACGGGCCGAGATGTACACCTGATTGTCATCTGCGTACTGAGGATACCGCGCCCCGTGGGAATGAATGATCTCACCCAGCGGCTTCATGTAGATGTTAAATAGGAGATGAGAAAGCACCGAGCCCTTAGCCACCCCATATTTAAGGCACCTAGGACTGGACCTCTCACTCTCCAACCACACCGACTGGGTATGGCCCTCCAGAAATGAGGAAAACCAGGACAACACCGTGCCCTGGATCCCCAATCCTTTGAGCCATTCCAGAAGGATACCGTGGTTAACATTATCAAAGGCTACTGAGAGGTCAAGGAAAGCAAGGACGGTTGGGTGACCACCATCCTGCTCGTGCCAGAGATCATCCATCAGCGCGACCAATGCCGTCTCTGTACCATGTCCGGTCCTGAATCCTGATTGAAAGGGGTCAAGATAATCTGCTTCCTCCAGAGCCCCCTGCAGCTGGTGCGCCACTGCCTTCTCCAGTACCTTCCCCCAAAAGGGGAGGTTGGAGACTGGCCTGTAGTTGGTTAGGACAGCTGGGTCAAGGGACGGTTTCTTCAGGAGGGGGTGCACCAAAGCATGTTTTAGCAGTACAGGAAACACCCCCTCCCGCAAAGATGCATTTATTATTGCCCCGACCCAGCCTCCTGTCACCACCTTAGAAGCTTTCACTAACCAGATTGAACAGGGGTCCAAAGGACATGTAGTGGCCCACGCTGCTGCAAGGAGCCTGTCCACTTCATCAGGGACAACTGGATCAAACTTGATCCCAAATCACATGGCAAGATTGTGCTCCCCACCCTGCAGCCCTTCACTGCCCACACCAGGCTTAAGTGTTATTTGTAACATCATGTTACTGTATCAGAGGATGGGGTTCCAGCCGGGAAGGAGAGGCAGCATTCTGTCCAAGGCAATCAGGGAGGCTCCGGAGGCCAATATAGAGGTTGTGATGGGCATGGGGCGATATAGCGGGTACCGAGGGGTGCCGCACTCGGGGATTGCGGGGCAGATGCTTAGTATCTGTCCCTCGTTCCAGCCCCCCGGTTACACCTCTAGGTCCTGAGCAACTGACCCAGGGTGACCCTGCCCTTAGGCTGCTGCTGATGAATGCCAGGTCAGTATGTAATAAGGCCCCCCTGATACAAGATTCCATTATGGGGGAGCGGGCCGACCTGGCATGTATCACTGAGACCTGGCTGAGACCAGAGGATGGGGTTCCTCTGTCAGAAATGTGTCCAGCTGGGTTCAGTATTTGGCACCATCCTAGGGATGAGGGTAAGGGCGGTGGCGTTGCCATCATAGCCAGGGAGTCACTGGGAGTCGCCAGGGCTACCGCTCCACTAATTCTGGGTTGTGAGGCCCTGCTTCTGCGTCTGGGCTCTAAGGGTCAGTTGGGAGTCTTACTCCTGTACCTGCCCCCTTGCAGGGTAAGGGACTCCCTGCCTGAGCTCCTCGAGGCCGTCTCAGTGTTGGCGTTGGAGTTCCCTAGACTGATGGTTCTGGGGGACTTCAATTTGCCTTCGGTGGGGACTGGCTCCGAGGTGGCTCAGGAGTTCATGGCTTCCATGGCAGCTATGAACCTGGTTCAGGTAATTCAGGGCCCGACCAGGGGCAGTGGCCACACACCAGATTTAATCTTTTTGTCGGAGCGGTGGCAGAGTGATCTGAGACTACGGAAATTAGACATAACACCTGTGCCATGGTCAGATCATTATTTGGTGGCTCTACACTTCCTGGGTGTGACGCTTCATCGTAGGGAGGCAGGGCCTATTAGAATGGCCCGCCCCCGGCAACTGATGGATCCTGATGGATTCCAGAGGGAACTAGGGGATTTCCCTCTGGATCGGCAACACGATTCACCCGAGGCGCTGGTTGACCTGTAGAACAGGATGACAACAGCGGCCTTGGATGAAATCACACCACTACGGCCTCTCAGAGCTCATGGAGCTAGGTCATCTCCGTGGTTCACAGATGAACTGCGGGAGCTCAAACGGGCAAAGAGACGCCTAGAGCGCCGCTGGGTGAAGACCCAGAGAGACTCCGATTGGACACTAGCTAGAGCCGCTATTAGGGCCTATCTAGTGGCGATGGAGGTGGTGAGGCGGCAATACTTCACCACCCTTATTGCCTCTGCTGATAATCGCCCAGCCACCCTGTTCCGGGTTACCAGGTCTCTCCTTGGTAGGGGAACCCCGGTGCCTGGTTGGCAGGGGTCGGCTGAGGTCTTTGCTGACCATCTAGTGGAGAAAATCGATCGGATTTGCTCGGGGTTTAATCCTGGCATGGATGGGGAGAGTCCGGAGGGAGCTGGAGCACAGTCTTGCCATACCATCTGGGACCAGTTTGATCCAGTTGCCCCTGATGAAGTGGACAGGCTCCTTGCAGCTGTGCGCGCCACTACCTGCCCATTGGACCCCTGTCCCACCTGGTTGGTGAAAGCCTCCAAGGCGGTGACAGGTGGCTGGGTTGGGGCTATGATCAATGCATTATTGCAGGAGGGGGTGTTTCCTGCACCTTTAAAACATGCCTTGGTGCGCCCCCTCCTGAAGAAACCTTCCCTCGACCCAGCTGTCCTAACCAACTATAGGCCTGTCTCCAACCTCCCCTTTTTAGGGAAGGTGTTGGAGAAGGCAGTGGCGCATCGGCTGCAGGGGGTACTGGATGAAGCGGATTACCTGGACCCCTTTCAGTCAGGATTCAGGCCTGGATATGGTACCGAGACAGCATTGGTCGCACTGATGGATGATCTCTGGCGGGAGCGGGACGGTGGTCACCCATCCATCCTTGCTCTTCTTGACCTCTCAGCGGCTTTCGATACCGTTGACCACGGTATCCTTCTGGAACGGCTCCGAGGATTGGGAATCCAGGGCACTGTGTGGTCCTGGTTTTCCTCATTTCTGAGGGGTCGGACCCAGTTGGTGTGGTTGGAGAGTGAGAGGTCCAGTCCTAGGCCCCTCAAATGGGGGGTGCCTCAGGGCTCGGTTCTCTCTCCTCTCCTATTTAACATCTACATGAAGCCGCTGGGTGAGATCATTCGTTCCCATGGGGTGCGGTACCATCAGTACGCGGATGACACTCAGTTGTACATCTCGGCCCATGGGGACCCCAGTGATGCCATCAAAGTCCTTTCCAGGTGCCTGGAAGTTGTTGGGGTCTGGATGGGGGCTAACGGGCTACAACTGAATCCCAGCAAGACTGAATGGCTATGGATAAGGGGTCCTGCGTTAACCCGGGAGCTACCATCTTTGGTTCTGGATGGGGCTATTTTGCCCCAGACAGACCCGGTGCACAACATGGGGGTCCTCCTGGATTCGCGGCTACTGCTAGAAGAACATGTGGCGGCTGTGACCAGGAGGGCTTTCACCCAACTTCGGGTGATTCGCCAGTTGCGCCCACTCCTGGACCGGGACTCCTTGCTCATGGTCACTCACGCTCTGGTCACCTCCAGACTAGATTATTGCAATGTGCTCTACATGGGGCTGCCCTTGACGACCATTCGGAGGCTACAGCTGGTCCAGAATGCGGCAGCCAGGGTGGTGATGGGGTGTGGGCGTTATGCCCGTGCTTTGCCACTACTCCAGGAGCTGCACTGGTTGCCAGTTTGTCTCCGGGTGCAATTCAAGGTGCTGGTTTTGACCTTTAAAGCCCTATATGGTAGTGGGCCGGGTTACCTAAGAGACCACATCGCCCTGAGGACGTCTGTCCGTCCAACCAGAGCGGACCGGAGGGGCTCTCTAATTGTTCCATCAGCCAGAGGGGCTCGCCTCTCTGGCACAAGGAGGAGAGCCTTCTCCGTGTCTGCACTGGCCCTCTGGAACCTCCTGACAACAGAGCTACATCTCCGGATGGAATTGCTGCCTTTCAGAAAAGAACTTAAAACCTGGCTGGCGGGTCAAGTGTAGGGTGCAGGTGGAAGGGTAACCTCCATTGGGTAGTTGGTGTAGAAGAACTCTTCCCCATGGTGCCTTTGGATCCTGCAGCCCTTGTTTTTAGGGGTGGGTAGTTTTAACTGTTTTTAACATGTGTTTTTTAATTTTTATTGTGAACCGCCCTGAGTTGGCTTTGGCCGAGTGAGCAGTATATAAATGTGACAATTAAATTAAATTAAAATTAAAAACTTTTTAAAAATGTCCCTACATAAAAGACACCCGACCTGGCATTAATGTCAAAACTGAATTCACCTGCCTTTAAGTCTGGAAGGTCTTCCTACAACCTCTACCATGGACAACTCTCTTTATTGTGGAAACAGGGAGATGCTGCTTAATAAATAAGCTCACACTGTCCAGGATTTCATTCAACAATTCTTTGCTAACTGTACATGGAAACCTTTAGCATTCAATGATGGTCTGTCATCCATGTACAAAGCAGACTTTGCTCTTCCTAGCTTCTGAAATCAGATGAGAACAGGTATATCCAAAGTGGCACAGGGTAGTTTTAAAAATATAGGGCAGAATCCTGTTCATTCTTTAAAATCACAAACTGGTCTTCTTCACAACCAGTTGGGCAGTTTTTGATAAAAAGAAGCATCCAGTAATTCCTCCCTGCTCAAGATTGATAACTACCCTACCCTTCTGATAGTATCTGTTTAATGAAGGCAGGATTTTGCCCAGAGAAGGTCACTTTGCACTGAAGAACTGAATTAATCTGGTCCATTCTTAATACTAACTGGCAACAGTTCTCCAGAATTTCAGACTGGAGTTTTTCTACACATATTGGAAATGTCAGTGGTTGAATATAATACCTTCAGCCGTATGCAAAAGATCCTTTCCACCCACATCCCAAAAACCCCACAAAGGGACATCACATGAATGATTGCTATAGAAAAAGCAATGAGTGATCAATTTGTTTCATCTGGTTTTACAACTCTCTAAACCAGTAGTCATTCAAGCAGCATTTGTGTACTGTATTTTTGCCAGTTTGACTACAGCAAGTAATGGTTGGCTAAAGCCACAGTGGTCAACATCAGTGCTCAAGATATTACATTTTAAAAGAAACTTATGAGTCATTACTTCTATGCAGCTAAGATGCCAGTACCTGATAGTGCAAGTAGTTCATTAAATTGTCTGTACTATTATGAACAAGCCAAAAGAATAAGGAGAATTCCTGTTTGGCTCTGTTAAGTGGCTAATTCTGATATTGCATTTTCGAAATTTAAAAAATATACAAATAAAAAAACACCAAAGAATACTATATTTGCCTTGTAGAATTAATGAGAAAATGGCATAACATTTCCCCCCAAAATAATAATAATAATCTATCAAAATATTTCTAAAAGCAATTGAAAATGGCCTTTGAAATGACATTTGAAAATAATAGAAGTTACCTGTTGCACCTAAAGTAACTTTTAATTCTTTGTCACAGTACACCACTTCTTATTTTAAAAGAAACCAGTTGCTGCTTATTATGTTACTTATAAATATTTTCAACCTCTGGTCAACAAATACTTCCTAGGGCTGTTTCAATGCCCGTCAGCCATTCTACCGCACCGCCACAAAAAAATATAAAACTGGTGGCAGCTAAGAAAAACCCAACATCAGAGGCTGAATTGCACCAAACCTGCTTCTTAGGGCCTTTGCAGAAGATAAAGATGCATTTCATACTGCAAGGATGCCGGAATGTGCTCATGCACCACCCTGTGCCATAGAGAGGCGTGGTATGCCACCCAAATTGGGAGCATGTGCTGTAGTAAGCAGGTACATTGGGGGTGGCAGGGATGTCAGCAGCTTCCAGTGGATTCTGGAGCACAGATATTCATTTCTCTAGGAGTTTCTTCCAGTTTTTTGAATACTATATTTAGGTGTTGGCTCAACTGCTTAAAGAGAAGAGAAACTGAGCTTTTGGAAATAATGTAGATGGAAACCTTGGCAAGATCTACTACTCATTTGCCTCCCCCCCACTCCCCCCAAGAAGAAGAAGAGGAAGAGGAGGAGGAGGAAGAAGAAGAAGAAGAAGAAGAAGAGAGGAACAAATTTTCCTCTGGATGAAACTTTACTTTGTTTTCATGGAAAGGAAGGAGGATAGTTGTTCATGCATGATGATTGCAGCACTTAGGCTAAGTAGCAACGAAAAATCTGGCTACAAGCTGATACAATACTGAAGGCTTTAGAGTCCATTATGCCATCCACAGCAAGCCTTTTACAGTTGTTGACCGGCAAAGTAAATGTCTGCAGTTTGGATAAGCAATTTCATTTGCAGCTGATTGCCTCCGGTCTGAGTGCAGCAAAATGATCTCAAACAACATCTGTTAATGCCAGCAGGAAAGCTTTTCCTATCCTAATTGTATCAAGGTAGGATGTGAAATGTGTTGAGTCGTTAGATAAATTAGACCTGCCTTGCCAAATACATCCAGTGTTCCAGGCATTCCTTAATGGTCATTTGCAAGACAGATGTTCCACAGTATTTGAAATGTTAATTTATCAAGCAAACATGGATTTATTTGTTAAGAAAGCAGAATGAGCAGGGAAGATTTTGAGTTCCCTCTCCTCTACCAAACACTAAGTAGAAACTTAGAAAGTGGCAAATATTTAAATCTGGCAGATTATATTTTGTGGAATGTAGATAGAGTTGTCCATTTTCTTTCCAAGATGTACATCTGGTACACATATGGATGTTTTATATATGCCATTTCCAATAGTAGTTGAACATTTCAGGGTGACTCTTTACAGTGTTAGCTGAAAGCTGAACAACTGTAAGCGCTACTTCTTTATCTTGAGTCCAGTTGTTGTTACTTTATTGTTGTTATGTGCCATCAAGTCTTCTCTGAATTATGACAACCCTATGAATCAGAAATCTTCAAAATATCCTATCCTCAACACACCTGCTCATCTCCTATTAACTTAAGTCAATCTATCTCATATTTGGTTTTCATCTTTTCCTGTTGCCTTCTACCTTTCCCAGCATTATTGTCTTTTACAGAGAGTCTTGTTCTCTCATGATGTACCCAAAGCCAAATTGCCACAGCTTCATCATTTTTGCCTTAAGAGACAAGTTGAACCTTAAATTACTCTAGGACACACTTTTTTATCTTTCTGGCAGCCTAGCATATCTGCAAAGCTCTCCTCCATCACCACATCTCAAATGAATACATATTTTTTCTTGTTAGCTTCCTTTTCTGTCTAGCTTTCTTATTAGTATATGATGATCAGGAATACAATAGTGTGGATGGTCTTGGTCTCCTTACACTTTGTGATCTTTTCTAATCCCTTCATTGCTGCTCTTTCAAATCTCAATCATTTTCTGATTTCTTGGCTGCTGTCCCCATCCGGATTGATAACTGAACCAAGGTATACAAAATCTTTCATTACCTCAGTAGGACTGCAGTGGCTCAGTGGTTAAAAAGCTCACCTTGTTAGCTGGAAGGTCGGCAAGTCAGCAGTTCAAGACCTGAGTTCTACATGATAGAATGAGTGCCCATCTCTGTCCCAGCTCCTGCCAACCTAGCAGTTCAAAAGCAAGAAATTGCAAGTAGTTAAATTGGGACCACTTCAGTGGGAAAAGATCTTGGGCACATGAAAGGAGCCTCATTCAGGCGTCCCCTGAGCAGAGTTCCTCTAGCAAAAATCCTTTCAACCCAGAAAGCACCTTTGTGTGCCTCTGACATGATAAACAAACATTGCCTTAGTTTCTTCAATGTTAAAGTTGGATAGTTCTTCTGTAGAGGTAATTTTTGTTTCCTTAATGAAGCGTACAGTGAGAGAAGTCCTATAGCACAGAACAGTAGATGCAAACCTCTACCTACAGGAAAACTAGGCCTTCCATAGGTTTTGGGGTGGCGTTTGCTCCAGTTTTACTTCCTTACTGATAGAATATCTCTTCATTGACTGATGAAACCCTGAACACGCCTGCAAAGCAGGCTGAGTTAGTAGTGGGCAGGAGACCACCAAGTAGTGTGAATTAAGGGCTTTTGCTCAAATGTAGAATACAGCAAACAGAATATCCATATGTTTGCTAAGGGATCTTAATAACTTACATGGTGTTTTCAGAGTGCTGCGAGACTTGTTTTCACTTTATCTTGTGTTGCAATGGCTACCAGATGTTGGAGTGACTGGCCGCAAGGAAGACACGCTAGACAATCGTGCGGTGAAGTCCAGCCCCGATCTGGGTTGGGTGGCATGTATTTATTACCCTGCCTTGGAATGATGCATGCGTAGGATGCGCGTGACCCCCTAATACCCCAGGCTTGCATACGTGGCATTTTCCAGTGGTCCAGCTACAATGCCAGCTCTTGGAAGTTACCCTGGGGTTAATGGACAACTCACACCTAATTACCTTGGGTTGGCGAAACCCATTGTTCCTGCCCTAATCTCGGAGTCGATGTGTATTGACTCTGGGTACCTAGCTTGTTCTGCTGTCTGGTGCAGCTTGTTTGCCCAACCTAATCTGCAGCCAGAAGCAGAGGATTGTGTATTTCCTTTGGAGTCATCATCTTTGGTTTTTGCCCTGTTTCTATCATAGCCATCAGCCAAGGCTTTATGATTTGCCCCCCCAAACTAACTAGCTAGCCTGTACCCCAATTGCCTTTCCTGCAAAGTCCGGGTGGTCCCCGGATCTGTTGAAGGCTGGGCGGAAAACCTAAGGAAAGGTTTGGCCAATTATTCATGTGGGTAACCCACAATCTTGGTTCCAGATAAATTTATTGTGGTGTGATTGTATTGCTTCAGGTACAAATTTTTGAAGGAAAGGGCTGGTCCAAAGGATGTCAGCTTCCAGATGTAGATTTCATATTTTCCCCATCTCTTAGTCTGCCTTTTGTTTGTTTCAAAATACAATTTAAATAGGAAAAAGGCTTGGAGGTAAATGTACCAGTTTTACTTTGCCGATGTTATAAGCCTGGGGCTCATGTCCTTTTTAAGCTAGGGGGCATACCACACCCCTTAGACTGTGAGCTGGACTGGTGTTTACCCCTCTGCTGCCACCAACGCTCCCCCACAAACCACTAGTCTGGCCTGCCAACACTTCTCCCATGCCACTGCTGCTGCCAACACTCACTCACTCACTCACACACACACACACACACACACACACACACACACACACACACACACACACACACACACACACACACCGCCACTACTTCCCCCCATTCCACCAGTCCAGCCTGCAAACACTCACACACACACACCCATGCTGCCACTGCCACTTCCCTGCTTACTGGCCTGCCATGGGTGAAGGAGGGGTCCTGCTTGTCCTTGCCCATGCTTGGCCACAGAGCCACCCAGGAAAGATGCAGGTGGCCATGGGCATCTGCGACTTCCATTTCTATTGCTGTTGCCATCGTCCATCTCCCCTCTGCCTGGCTTGGCATGTCCCTAACGCTGATCTGTAGCAGGACAGATGCTGTAAGCCTTCTTACAGCATCCACCCTGCTATGGAGTGGTGTTAGGGACATGCCAAGCTAGGCAGAGAGGAAAAGGATGGTGGCAGGGGTGGCGGGGGATTGGCGGGGGGCAGCGGGGGCAGCAGGAGCAGTGGGGGCGAGGGGGCAGGTCAGATGGAATGGTGTCATGGCCGGATCCAGCCTACAGGCTGTAGGTTGAGAACCTCTGTTATAAACTGTAATTTGTAACTACAAAATGTGTAAACGGCATGTTCTTTCCATTATGACCTTCATATCTTTTGTCAAATTCAGCAGATACACTGCAGGCAAATTCAACATGTAGAAGGTGAAATAGTAAAGAAGAGAGGATTCACTTGAGAAACCCTTGATGCTGGGAAAGGCGGGGCAAAAGAAGAAGGGGGTGGCCAAAAATGAGATGGCTAGATGGTATTGTAGATCCAATGGGCACAGAGCTGGGCGGGTTGAGGAGGATGGTGGAGGAAAGAGGTGCCTGGCGGGCAATGGTCCATAGGGTCGCAAAGGGTTGGAATTGACTGTGAAACTGAACAATAACAATGCAGCACTGTAATCTAAAGCATTTTTTCACTACACTTCAGCAGAAAGGAACAATAAATCTGGCAAGGTTTTGACCTGACTACTTTGGCCTTGATTGAAAATACATAGGAAAGACTTGAGTATAAGAACTGGTATAACAGATGCTGTTGTGCAAAATGCAAGATCTGCAGCATGTCGCATGGGGAACAGCTGTAATGGCTTTTGTCCATTCCTTTCACTTTTTAAAACTTTAAGCATAAAAGACATCATCTGTTTATAATGAAATCTAGTATACAGAAAGGAAAAAGTGATACCTTTCAGGCCAACTCATTAGTTCTATATAAAAAGGAATCAATATTTTTCATCACCCTTTAAGACTTTCTTTCCCTCCTGCAAAAAGAATTTAATAGTTGTGCAATGGTTTACAACTTCCACACACATACCCTCCCCATTTGACTTTTGTCTCTATGCCGGAAACAGACATTTTAATGAGCCTGTTTGCCATGAGCACCTTACACACAGAGATAGCTGAACTGTTCTGGATCACATGCCAAAGAACTCTTGATGAAAAACAGGTCTACATATTTGTGAAGAATGATGAATGGAAGCTCATGCTTGCTTCTTGGGAACAGTCCTGCAGGAAAATTCATCTTCTGTTTGTTGTTTTTCACTTTTTAAATCTGACTGTAACAGGATAGTATGCTCAAGTCACCAAGGTAAATATCTAAAACTAAGGCTCCAAACTTAAGAAAATGAACTGTTAAAAAATGCACTTATTTCTTTGTTTGCCTTTACAATTCACATAATCACACACTTCCTCTTAAGGATGTTTGAAATCCCTCATCACTGTTGACAACATGGTGCTCAAATCAAATTATGCAATGACCCCTGAATAAAGTGCAGCTGCAACAGAGCAAAGTAAGCACAAAGGAAGTAAATGGTGCAATTTGTAAGGGGGAAAGCTTGGGTTTCAGAGAGATTCCTGGTTTTGTCACTCTTTAAAGTTGCCCACAAAATAATCCACAGTTGTGCTTCAGGCTGGGGACTAAATTACACAATAAACATGTGGCTGCCCAATGTCCAGCACGGACGTGTCCAGATCCTCTGCCTCTCTGTACAGAAATTGTATGTGTCCTGATGTCCCTGCCCTGTTGCTTCACTGCATCAGCTAGTGTATGTCTGGGGTGCTGTCTGGCTGTGCAAAATGCCAGATATCTAGGTCTGGTGGAAGGAAAATGTCAAACAGAGCTAAACATGCCCACCAGATATCACTGTGCTGCAGTCATCCTGATCCCTAGCCACCAAAGTCAACAGTGAGCCATGGTGGTACAGTCTAACAGCATTTGAACTTTTCTAACACTGAAAACAGAGGCATTGCCAAGTCTCATGATACTGGCAAAACTCTCAAGGAGTTCTGCTAAACTTCCCTGGGTCTCTAGGCAGGATGACAAATATCCAAGTGGATAGCCCTGGAGAAGAAGAATGAAAGCGCGGCGCCAAAATGGCCGCCGCGCTCTTTGCGGCCCCCCCACCCGGACTCAGACATCCAGGTGAGTTAGGGGGTGTGGTCACACCTCTATAAAAGGGGTGGCCACGAGGCAGCCGAGCTGCCATTTTGGAAAAGCGACGGAGAGGAGAAGTTTTCTCCGTCGCTCTTCGTCTCTTTCAGAGAGCTTGGCTGCAGAGCCTTAGGGGGATCTTTGCTTCTCAATCTTCGGCTTTCCAGCCATCGGGTTCTGATCCCTGGAAAGGGATCATGCTTTCATTATGCCTCCTAAGAAGAAGGCTATGGCGACTCAGGCTCGCCCAAACAGGAGGCAGCAGTCGGGTCGGAGGTCCGCGACTGCGCCCCCGCAACAGGACTCCTTACCGGAGGCACCCACCGGGACTGGTGGGATGGGGCAGCTTAGGCCATGACCTGCGGCTCTCCAGCCTCAGACTGGCCCTACAGGGGCTTCGGCCCCTGGCCCGCAATTGCCGGCCATGGGCTTTGAGCATGGGGGAGGGCCTGGTGCGGTTGCACAGCAAGGCTTACCCCCGGCCCCTCATGGGCCGGAGTTTTGGGCATGGCCCTATTTGGGGCCTGGCTCTCAAGTCGGGGGCCCTGGACCATTGCCCAGTGGGCCGTCCAGCCCACCTGGCCCCCTTTATGCAGGGGGATCTGCGATGGTGGATGCATTACTGGCCCGCGTAGCGGCGCTAGAGGCATTCCTAGGGATCACCAATAACCCCATTGGGGGGGGCTTCATTGCCATCTGGGCCCCCTTTTGCCAGCCTCCTACCACGACAGCCGCCACTCTCCAGCAGGCGGCCAGTCGGATTGAGTTGCTTGAGGCGCGCAGGCCTGTGCCTGCCGCGGTCTCGCAGCTCCCCGTACATCAGGAACTCCAGACAGGTAGTGGTCGGATGTGTCCTCAGAGTTCAATTTCGGTCGCGAGCTCCGACGCCCGCCGTGGGCCGGAACCCCCAGTGGGGGCGGCTCACGGGGGTGCACCCAGTGAGTATCAGGTTCAAGCTAATGTTCCCACATCACACTCCACTTCCAGGGACAGGTTTCAGTGGCCATGGCCTCGTAATGTCGGGGCGGGTGGGCATCAGTTCCCAGCTTACCTGGGTGCAGCTTGGTCCCATACTGGCATAACATTGGGTGGGTGGGGGTTTCCGCCCCCGGGGCTGCACCGGGTGTCGCAGGGACGGTCCAGGCTCCCCTCCTGATACCCCGTGTTAATACTGTGCCAGTGTCGGATCATTTGGCCCAGGCCACAAGGGAAAAGATTTGGCGGGGGGAGTATGTCGATATTTTCTCCCTATTGAACAGGGAACCCACCAAGAAGGAGAAAGAGGGGCAGGATGAGAAGGACAAAGAGCTGTCTCGCCGTCGCAAGCCACCACGCACCTGGGCCAACTGGTTACCCGCATATCTCATCTATATGGCGGTGTATCTCAGGGCTCGGCCTGACCTGGCCATTCCTATGGTCCAATATTTGGACAATATTTACAGGGCAATGGTGGATTTTCCTGGCCCATCGTGGTTGGCTTACGATGAGGAATTTAGAATGAGAGTGCCCTTACACCCGGAGATGAGGTGGGATGAGCCATGTGACTTTTATACATGACCCCCACGCGCCCGGCGCCTGGGGTGAGGTACCATTGTGGCCATGCGGTCCAGCGATCTGCTCCAACACAGGCTCCCCGCCAGCTGGCGGGGCAGGGGGTTCCAGCCTGCTTGCTGTGTTGGAGTTTCTCGGCCAATGGTGTATGCAATAGAAAACAGTGCCGATACAAACATGAGTGTCCCTCTTGCACTGGCCCCCACGCCGCCGCTGCGTGTCCGCGAGCCGGTGGGTCACGGGGCAGAGGTAGAGGTGGACAGGGAGTGGGCAGACCTGCCGCTGATGGAGCTGGTCACTCAAAAGGCCCCCTCCCCGGTTAACGTAGCTATGTTGGAGCGGTGGCTCTCGACTTACCCGAGGAGAGAGGATGCTAGGTATCTCCTCGAGGGTTTCCAGCGGGGCTTTGGCATCCCATTCAAAGGGGAGCGGTGCCCCCAAGATGCCCCTAATTTACTTTCCCTGAAGGGTAGGGAGGAGGTGGCCGCCCTAAGTATTGCTAAGGAGGTTAATGCTGTTAGGGTTTCAGGCCCCTTTCCTATGCCACCCTTTCCCAATCTGAAGGTTTCCCCTTTAGGGTTGGTGCCCAAAAAGACCCCTGGGGAGTTTCGTTTAATTCACCATCTGTCATACCCGGCGGGCCATTCGGTCAATTCCTGATGACCTTTGTTCGGTCAGGTATACATCATTTGACCAGGCCCTGCGCATGGTGCGCTCTTGTGGCCCGGGTGCACTTCTGACAAAATGTGACATTAAGTCGGCATTCCGTTTGTTGCCAGTGCACCCGGGTGACTTTGAGTTATTGGGTTTTAAATTCCAAGGAAAATTTTATGTCGATAAAGCCATGCCTTTTGGCTGCTCTATTTCCTGTTCAGCATTTGAACATTTTAGCACTTTCCTTCAGTGGGCCTTTGTTCGCAGGTCTGGGTCCCGGTCTGTAGCCCACTACCTCGATGATTTCTTGTTCGGGGGTGAACGGGGCTGGTACACGTGTACGCGTCTCCTCAATACATTTCAGACGCTAATGCAGGAACTCGGTGTCCCTTTAGCGCCCGAAAAGACCGAGGGCCCATCAACTACGCTCACATTTCTGGGAATCAAAATTGACACGGTCTCGCAGGCATCCAGGTTACCCATGGATAAGGTTACCCGGATCACTGTGTTGATTTTGGCCTTACTGGCCAAACGCAAGGTGTCACTTCGTGAGCCCAGGTTCTCCATGGTCACCTTAACTTCACCTGCAGGGTAGTCGCGCCTGGCAGAGCTTTTGCTCGACGCTTATGCGACGCCATGACTGGCCTATCCAGGCGCTATCACAGGGTCCGACTGAACAAGGGCATGAGGGCTGACATGTTGGTTTGGCTTAAGTTCCTGAGGGACTTCAACGGGGTGTCATTTTGGAGATCTGACCTTTTGGTTTCCCCTAGGTTCCAGGTTCAGTCGGATGCCTCGGGGTCCCTGGGATATGGGATTTACTTTGAGGGGAGGTGGGCCTACGGCCGATGGCCTCCAGCATGGAGGGGCACAGATCGTCTATGCGATCTTACATTCCTTGAGTTCTTCCCGATACTGGGAGCTTTGATGCTATGGGGTGAGGAGTGGGCCAATTCAGTGGTTCATTTCTGGTGTGACAATGCTGCGGTAGTGCACATTGTCAATTCCCAGACATCTAAATCACCCAAGGTCATGGAGTTAGTTCGCCAGTTTGTGTTGCGCAGCCTACGCCTCAATGTGCTCTTCAGGGCAGGACATGTACCAGGTATTAATAACGATATTGCTGATGCTTTATCCCGCCTGCAGATCCCCCGGTTCCGCGCCTTGGCTCCGGACGCAGAGGAATTCCCCTCACCGCTCCCGGACGAGATTTGGACGTTTGGCAAGGAGAGGTGAACCGGGCGATCGGCATGTCATTGGCGCCCCGCACGCGTAAGGCGTATCACCATGCATTCAGTCAATTTAAAAAAATTTGTGCGCAACTCCGGTTGCCCGAGGTGTGGCCCATTCCGGTTCCACACGTTCTCCAATTTATGGTCTACCTACACAGTCAGGGCCTAGCTCCCCGCACCATAGCATCCAGGCTGTCAGCACTGGCATTCATGGCCAAAGTGAGGGGCTCTGCTGACAACACTAATGATTTCCGTATATGACATGTTTTGGAGGGGTGGACACGGGAACGTGGACGCTGCCCAGACAATCGCCACCCTATTTCTCCAGGGGTTCTTACCCACTTTGCACGAGGCTGGCATGACCTGTGTTTTGACAGGTATGAGGCAGCTCTGTTTCATGCGGCTACCACGGTGGCCTTTTTTGGAGCGCTCCGCATCAGTGAGGTGGTGCTACTGTCTAAGGCGGATGCGGCTCGTAGGGCACTGGAACTCGAAGATGTCTATGTCTCCAATGAGTGGGCTCAGTTGAGGATACGTTCCTCAAAGGTTGATCAGCACAGTGTAGGCAGTGGTGTTAGACTGCTACGATGTTCGATGTTGCAGACATCTGTCCGGTTGGTGCCCTACAAGAGTTCCTTGCAATGCGTAGTACGCACCCTGGCCCGTTTTTCTGCCACTAAGATGGGTCTCCCCTTACTAAATTTCAATTTTGGAAGGTGACCGGTAAGGCACTGTCCAGTGTTGGCCTCCCCGGGGCTCGTTACGGCACCCATTCTTTTAGAATAGGAGCTGCTTCTACTGCGGCTGCATTTGGGTACTCTGAGGCTGATATATGCCATATGGGGAGGTGGGGATCGAAGTGTTTTGAATTATATGTTCACCCTCTTCACGTATGAGTACCAGATAAGTTACTGTCCTGTCTCTTTTTTATCTTACAGACCCTGTGTGTCCCCGCACACCGGTGGCAGTATGGCTGGTGGGCCACAGCTATGTGCACTGGGCAGCGCAGTACGCTGTGGCGACAGAGTGGGGACCCCAGCTTGGACTACGTGCATCCGCATGTATCAGGTGGTATGGTAAGCACGGAATGTTATGGCGGGAACTGTTGCCATTCCTTTTCTCCATCAGGGATGCTGAACCGCCTGATGTCCTGGTGCTGCACCTCGGGGGCAATGACTTGGGCCAGGTCACTGGCCTTTCTTTAAAACATACGATCTGCAGTGACCTAGCTTATTTGCATTATGTGTGGCCTGCCACAACGCTGCTATGGTCAGACATCATACCGCGTCACGCTTACAGGGGGGGTATCAACCTCCAGGCCCTTGACCGCGCTCGTCGCTCGGTGAACAGGGCAGTGGCCCGGTTCTTTGCTGACAAGGGTTTGGGGCGGGTCATCCGGCACCCCACCATTAGTATCCAAAATTATGATCTTTACACAGGGGATGGGGTCCATCTGTCGCCCAGAGGTATGAACCTCTTTTTGGAAGATTTGCAAGCAGGCCTGTTGACCGAGCTGACGGTCTGGGGGGGGGGGCGGTGAGTCTTTATTAAGCCTCCCCGTGTGGCGGGTAGCACTGGTAAGGTAAATATTTATGACCCACAGGTATCCGGCAGGTTCGCAATTGACTGGCCAACACTAGATAGGTACAAGTTTGTTAACGTTGACCGGTCAACGACGAACCAGGCAATGGGGTGATGGCAGGAGCTCTTCAGCATGCATCACCCCGAGATTTTACGGATACATGTCAGAGGGTGGGGTCAGTAGATAGTTTATTGACTACGGTCAACAATTTGTTTGTTGTAAACAAACAAATTGATACAAATGGATACATTGTAGCCAATTGCCATTGGCAATTTTGGGAGGAACCTTACCAGTGTTACTGCGGCCTGCTTGCCTTAAGAATTATAATTGGCTGAGTACCAATTGAAATTTATAATTCGGACTAGGGCATGAATCAATAAATGTGGCCCAATGCCGTTATCCACATATACCGGTGTCTGAGTCTTTTTTTGGGGATGCGCCTGCAAAGGTTGTTGGTTTTTGTTGTTGGTTTTGTGAGTGTGGTGGCTTTAATCCCTGGGTACTGATCTCCTATCCACTCCCAGCCAACATCAGGGAGCACAAAAATGTTTTTATTTATTTATTTATTTATTATTTATTATTTAGATTTTTATCCCGCTCAACTCAGCACAGGCCAACTCAGAGCGGCTAACAGCAAGTTAATATAAGTACAATGTAAGTGTGATAATGCAAAAATAAATAATCAATACACTTACAATACAATTACAATAAATTCCACAGCTATGTGGAACATAGCTATGTTCAGCTATGCATTGAGAATAACCACACACAAAAACTGGTTCCTTCCAAGTGATATTTTAGGATCAAGAGATGGTAATAACCAATATAGAATAAGAAATTCTGGCTCTCCAGCCATTTAAAACCGGAACCTGCCAATGCTATTCCTCTGTAACCATACAAAGAACTTGCCAAAGTTATCTCCTTCTGACACAGAAATGATTGTACAACATATATATTCCTGCTAGGCAATTGGAATCATTTTATAACATGTGCTACAACAACTGGTAGAGCATTCAGAAACGCATGAAATTACTTTTCCAGACTACAATTCTCAAAATGCCTGGCTATTTTTGCTGGTAACCATACTGGTTGAGCAATTTTTAGAGATGTCATTTAGAAGGTACTTTCCAATCTGTGAATTTTATTCATTCTGTCTCCATCATATTTATTCTGGAGGTCAAGCAGGAATTCACAATTCTTTGCAAATTTTACACACTGGCCTGACCCCTGAGATAAGGCAAGGACATTCTGCCTAGACTTCAGATTGTACTCCAAAATCTCAGGAAATGGGAAAATGCTGACCTGGTTGCCATAATGGCCAATAATAGAAGAGAATAGAAACTTTATTTATACCCTGCCCTCCTGGTGCAAGCGCCACTCAGGGCGGCTTACAATATAAAGAGAGAATTTAACACAATATCAAAAATATATAATACACAATACACAATATCTCAACATATAATACATAATATACAATGAATAATAAGATCAAAGAGAGAATAATTCCATCCCCGAGTCTGACACACCTATAAAGACTCTGGAACCACAGCTCAGTTGTTACTGTACTTGTTTACCTCACCATAGGAGGAGGCAAGTGACCCTCCATCATTGTTTCCTTCATATGACACATGACAGCTGACCAGTCTAGACCAGATTGTGGTGATTCTCTACATGAGTAAGATTCTTGATTTTCAAATGCTATACTCCTGTGGCTCAAGTGGCTAAGACACTGACTGGGAGGCAGAAGGTCAGCAGTTCGACACCTGAGTACTGCAGGATGGAATGAGCTCCCATCTTTGTCCCAGCTCCTGCCAACCTAGCAGTTTGGAAGCAAGAAATTGCAAGTAGATAAATAGGGACCACTTCGGTGGGAAGGTAATAGCATTCCGTGCACTCCGGTGTCTAGTCATGCCTGCCACATGACCACAGAAATGTCTGCAGAAGCAGACAGCGCTGGCTCTTTGGCTTTGAAACAGAGATGAGCACTGAACCCTAGAGTCAGATATGACTGGCTTTCGAGCAAGGGGAACCTTTACCTTTACTTTACTCCTGTGGAAAACATCCGTGTGAACTAGATCTTCTGTTGTTTAGACTTGTCAGCTGTCATGCAAAGAAAGCAATGATGTATGTGTTGGGGGAAGTGCTTTGTCTTTGCCTGCTCCCATGTTAAGGTAGGCAGACAATTTGTTTGTTTGTTTGCCCGTTTGTTTGTTCATCCATTTGTTTGCTATTTCCCTTCCATTAGATCTAGACACCTGGAATATTGCACATCCCAGAAACCCACTCATCAGCAGTATCTGGTGCAGAGAAGCAACATGGCAGGGACATCAGGACACATATGATTTATGGTGCCAGAGAAGGTGGACCATCCAGGTCCATCTCTAGCCCTGATCAGGTGAGTCCCTGCTCCTGGACAATGCCATGCCCTGCCAGCCATTGCCCAGGCCAGCCCACTTGTGGAGGCTCCCCATGACTGTTTTCAACCTGGTTCTCATGAGCTGTAACTGGTCATATTCCAGATCAGGAGGGTCGCCCTTGAGCATGCCATTCACATGATTTGTGGTACCCAAGTTATGTACTGAATTGTATAATTATGTCCTGTGGGACTAACTACTACCACACTCATCTCACACTACCCATCAGGTTACACCAAATTGTGACCTATGTAATGCATGTCCTGGATCTGTCTCTTTTGCCCTGTAGGGATCAGAATGAGATTGGCAAAACACATCCAAGGCTATCTTTCTGTAAGTCTGCAAGAATAAAAAAATTCTATCTCACTCCATATGGAGACCCACTCAGGCCAACATTGTGGTTGGACTAGCCATTGGCTTGCAAGGCAAAGAAAGGTAGCCTTTGGGTTGGAGAAGACTTATAAGGCCTTGCCCCCTGCTCCACAAAGCCAACAAGTGGTAATGTAAATGTGTCCCCTGCCACCTCTTCTAACTGACAGTATGTGTGTGTGTGTGGATGGGTGGGGGGACCACACACCCTTTCCTCTAGTCACGTTGTGACAGAGTTGCAGAGGTGGCAATCTTGAAAATGGGTAAAATCTTTTCAAGACCAACAATTATAAATTGGCATCTCAAAATTCTGTTTACTTACTAGTTTCTTGCATTTTCTTATTTAGTATGTGAGGTTCAACCAAGTCAAGATTCACATCCCCACAAATGTCTTCAAGTAGTAATTGAACAATGTGTCTGAAGAGCATAGAATGTGGATTCCCCCACTCCTCCAGTTCAGTAAATTCATACTAAATCTGGATCTTGTATGGAGAATTAGTTGTGACCTTGTCAGCTTTAGCAACACCTTTCAGATAAAGATGATTAACTGGTGCTGAAGGAAAAAGTTCTACTGAAACTATTTCCCCTTTAAGCTCCTAATATTGACCAGCAGGATATGTTTTTCCAAAAGAAAGAAAGAAAGAACATTTTATAGAGATATGTGAACATTAATCTTGAAAATGTGTAAAATATCTTCAAGACCAACAAAGACATTGCAAGGAAGAAAGTACTTATGGGTGCACTTTTGCTCATGTGTGCATGTATACAATACAGCCTACTTCCAACTATAAAAAAAGACATGCCACTGCCATTATTGTAACTCTGGGCTGAATTGTGGTCAAAAATTGGTTTAAGGAGCAACCCTCAAGGCAGGGCCGTAGCCAGGATTCTAGATGGGGGGGTGTTTCCAGGAGGGGCATTTTTTTTTCAGGAGGGGCAACAATGTCACACTCACATATATATTGGCACCAAAGGATGGGTTAGGGGCGGGCTATTAGCTCAGGAGAGTTTTCTCCCCCCTGGACCCCCCTGGCTATGGCCCTGCCTCTAGGCCAGATATCAAGCTTAACCCAGCATGTAAGCATGGATGTATTCCAAGAACAAGCCAGGAGTTGGGAACTGGGATGGAGAGTCAACTGCTAGGCCAAAACCAGGAAAGGAGAACTGGCACTGACACATGATTATTCCAAGGCATCTCTGGGCCTCCAGGCAGACTTTGCTGTGTGCAACCTAAACTACTAGTAATGTTATTTTCCCTCTCCGTAGCAGGAGCTGGCATATCCTACAAGTGAACTCACCAAAAGCGATTTCACACCCTGTTACAGCAAGGGGAAATTGTCTTTCAATAGCAGTTTCTATTGGCATACTTGCTGCCCTGCACATACATTAACTTCATTAACCTCCATTCCATGCACTTGCCATGTTTATTGTGGTGCTTACTAGAGCTGTGCACTCAGAACAAAACTCAAGATTCAGTGCAGATTCCAATTTGATGACTGTGAAAACAATCTGGATCTCAGTTCAAAAAACCAAATCTTCACACCTTACGTGGATCATTACTGGAAATTAACAAGTGATTATAAAATGCTTTTTTCCCCCACTCCTGTAATTGGATAAAATTTTCAGCACTTCATTGGGAAATGGTGACATCAAATTTGCAAAGCTTAGCCTGTTTACCAGGTGGAACTCTAAAACCAAGCATGGTGCTCAGATTGTCTTGTTGGATTTGGATTCATACATTTAGCTTGACAGGTGTAAGAAAGACTGAAGACCATGTATTATATTATTCATAATGATACCTGACTTTTTAAACATAGTGATCTACTATAGTCTGAAACTAAGGCACTGCTGGTCACAAACCTAGAAGAAAGGAGGAGGGTTGGGCATCAGGTTAGCACCCTATTCCCGTAAAACGTTATTGCTGAAGAAGCAATGAGGAGCTTGTTGCCTGATATGCTATAGTGGTGGAGACAGGCACTGTGCAGCATAAGAAGGAACTACTACTACTACTACTACTACTACTACTACTACTACTACTACTACTACTACTACTACTACTACTACTACTACTACTACTACTACAACAATCTAAGCAAGTAATTTTGTCTCACTAGACATCTTTATTATTGCTTTCTGCTCTTATGATTTGAAAAACTAGCATTTTATTCACTTGCTTTGAAAATGATGGACTTGTCCTTTTAGAAGATGTCTCATAATCAAAATTAATTGTGCCAAGATTAGCTCAACTGGCTAAACATCTTCTCTAAATCTGTAGCATTTCACTTCCATCTTATATTTTAATAAGCTTTTAAAGGGGTATACAGGAAGAGCCTCCTCGAGGGTTGTGGCATTTTTGAACCACAATTGGGCGTACCCTGGTGATAGCAACCCTGTGTTGCCAGCTAATCTTTCTCACACTAGGTCAGGCAAAAGGAACTGCAGAATGAACTCACCAAAAGGTCCCTTCATTTTGGCAGTTTCGCATATGGCCTAGACACGGAAGAAGAAGCTTTTAAATAGAGTTTGTTTGGAAATGTTTACTTCAAATTTTTGCTCTGCTGGAACCTCTTGTTTGACACATGCATAAGTCTTAAAAGAAGACAGTTAGCATACCTTTTTACATGTTACATATTGCTTAGTCTATCCGCCCTTGCTGCTGTATATTGTCCTTGAATATTATGAATAATAATGTGCCATTAAATCCAGGGATTTCTAGGTTGAGAATACATAGAAATGTTTTACCATTTTCTTCTTTTGGGGGTGCCCTGAGACTGTGCACTTGCCCATGGCTACACCGGCGAGCTCTACTCACAGGAGGCACAATGAAGAACCACACTCCCAACCTCTGGTTCTGCAGTTGGATATCTAAACCACAGAGCTATCCAGCCAGCATGCCCTTGGATATTAGTAGATGTCATGTGAGAACTTGGCTCAGTTCTTCAACTAAGTTTCAAAAAGAAAAGAGCAGTCTGTGAGCTTTTCAAGCATTGTGGCCTCTTGCTTAGGTACCTAATAATCCTTGTTTTCTCTGCTAATCCACCAGGTGGTGTAAACCTCTATTTTGCTAACACTGAATGGAAAAAGTAAACCAGAGCCTTCAAAGACACCATTCAGATGGGAGCAATAGCTGCCCTGAGATTGGATTCCACTCATATGATTCCCTGGAAGCTTTGATTTAATTTGTCAAATGGATGAATTGGCTCCATCATCACCCCCATTTAAAAGCAAGCTTCAAATGTGAGTGCCAATAGAGTGCAACCACAACAGATTCACTAAGTAAAAAAAATGGACAGGTATTAACATTCACACATGTACCTTGAAGTTTGCAGAAAGTGTGTATATATTTATATTGGAGCAACTATTGCGACTTACCCAGAAACCCCAAACTCCTTCTAGAGATGAGAACTACTGACTGTATCATGCTATTACAGGGCCAACCTGTGCCCTGTAAAAGAAAGCCTGGGTAGCAAAGTGTTGCTTGAATGGAAATTCTATTGCTCAGCCTGTGGGCGAGACCTGGTCCCTTATGTCAATTCATCTGGCCCACACTACCCTTGTCACTCCTGGAAGTGGAAGTAAAATGTGCCGCGTGCATGTTTTACTTCTGCTTCCGGGAACGACGAGGACAGTGTGAGCCAGATGAATTGGCATTGGGGTCTGGTTCTGGCCCATGGGCCATAGATTGGGTACCCCTGCCTTAAATTACGTTACCTAGGTAAGTCTGCTAAATATGATGAAACCACAATCTTTATTGCTGAGCAATAGAATTTCCATTGTACAGTAATTTAAAGTTAAGTAACATGCAATTTTTAAAAATGGCACAGCAGGTACTTGGGATATAAAGATTATTGAGTGCAGGTGAGCTATGGAAATGTTAAGATACCATTTGGGAAAATAAGAAATGGAAGAGAATTGCTCAAGTCCTCTTTCTGGTCAGTCATGCTCTATCCAATGCTTGGACTCATCTTTTCTTCTCTAGCTTTTCTTTTCTTCTGCAGTGAATATTTGTGCAGTTATCAAACTAGTGACACTGGCTCATAGCTTGTCATCTAACACAGCAGAGTTCTACCAGAGCGAGCATCAAGGCTGTAGCCAGAATGCTACATGACAGCGGGTGAATATTTTTTCAGGAGGGGAAACAATGTCACACACACACACACACACACACACACACACACACACACACACACACACACACACACACACACACACACACACACACACACACACACACACACACACACACACAAAACATTAGAACTTTGCCCTGGGGTGGGTGGGTGGGGTGTTAGCGGGTGGAGGGGGGGCAGGGCCGCCATCAGAAATTTCTGGGCCCCATACTGAGCAATCCTATTGCCCCCCCCCACCCACCCACACACACACACACACACACACACAGTTATGGCCAGTGGCGGCAGGGCCCCATCAGCTCCAGGCCCTATATGGCAGTACTGGTAGTACTGCCCTGATGGCGGCCCTGGGGGGAATGATCCCCCCCCCTGGCTACGGACCAGGTGAGCATTTATCTTCCTTAATGTAGACAAATCTGTGGGTTCTTAACAGTTTTTACCATTATTGTTCCTGTAATTTACAAAACCTGGGACTGTGGTGGCTCAAGTGGTTAAGATGCTGAACTTACTGACTGGAAGGTCAGAGTTCGATTCCTGGATGCTGCATGATGGAGTGAGCTCCCATCTCTGTCCCAGCTCCTGCCAACCTAGCAGTTCAAAAGCAAGAAATTGCAAGTAGATTAATAGGGACCACTTTGGTGGGAAGGTAAACAGCATTCCGTGTTGTGGCATGCCTGCTACATGTCCACGGAAACGTCTGCAGATGCAGACAGCACTGGCTCTTTAGCTGTAAACAGAGATGAGTACTGAACCCTAGAGTCAGATACAACTTGCTTTTGAGCAAGGGCGACCTTTACCTTTACCTAATTTACAAAACATTCTTCCTCTCATACATTTCATAGAGGCTTTTTCCTGTGCCTTTTCCATGCTTTTTCATTTCTCCTGAGGGCATGGCTTCTTTCTGGTCTTACTTTACCCTAGAGCTGGAGCTTAGTACTTTGGTGCTTCCCTTTAACCTTTTTACTCCATAACTCATCAAATAAAGGACACATATTTTTGATATTTGGCTTGAGACACATCTATTAAATAAAATGAATCCCTTGACCTTGCGGAGGGGATAGTAGTGTGATTCCTGAAGCTGGAGCAGGGGACACCTTGTCCCATCGCTGAACCAGATGGGTGAATCCCTTGACATGGGTTGTCCTTGCAGCATCTACTTTCAATGTCCTCTCAGGTGGCAATGTCAAATCCATAAACTATGTTGAATACAAAATGTTGACTAAAGTCTCTTTTTATATTAGTTCTGTAACAACAAAAGGTAACATGAGACTAATGTACTATAAACTACATGTATATGGAACATATATTATATTATATGGAACATATATTATATGAAAGCTGACCGTAATGAAGACAATATAAATAAACATACTTTTTCTTATTTTGTTGTTCAATAATGTGTGAGGAGGATCGCTTTCACATATATTCTTATAAGTTACCAAACATACATTGATTTTGGTTTTGTTTTCTGTGTGTTCCAAGTCTCAGTTTGCTAATCTCTTTTTAGGCTGATGAATGTTGAACAAGGAAACTGTCTGTAAAATGAAATTAGCCATTCTCAGGTGCATCTAATGTCTCATAATTAAATTAAGGGAATTGCTGTGGATTTTCTCTAAAGGTACCACGACAAATCTAAATCATTATTGTGACCAAATAGGTGATAAGTCTTCAGCCTGAATATATAGAAAGCCTCCCTACATAATAAAATGTTGTCAATATTAATTTTTTCAAATAACTTTGGATGAATAACTTCAATGACCGTAAATATAAATTCCTTGTCTGAATGTCCCTTTCCCCAATAATGAGCTACCAGGGGTGATTGTTCAATATGGTTTTTGATACGGGAGCAATGCTCACTGATCTGTACCTTGATCGGATGGGTTTGTTCACCAACGTATCTAAGGCCATATGGGCATTGCCAGAGATAAATGGTATTTTTTGTATCACAGTTTGTAAAGTCCTTTAAGATGATTCTAAAATTAATATCAGGTAGATCTATGACCTTTGTTTCCCACACATGTTTGCAATTTATACAGTTGACTAAAAATAAATGTTTAAATTGACTAGCTAAAAATAAAGTTACGTTTCAACTTGAAAAATATCCATATATGAGTTTGCCACACTCTCTGAGAAGGGCTTATTGAAGAGCCAAATTTGAGCTGCTTGATTCCATGGCTAAATATGGTTGTTTTCATCACTTGCCATATTACGAAAGAACTTGTATTTGTGGCTATTTTGACATTGAAAATATTTCTCATATTTTGTTTAAATGCCAATTGTATACAGCTATTAGGCTTAAATATCTTTCATCCCTATTGGAAAGTACAGTATTCTGGGATCCAAATTATAGATGTCTTATCTCCTTGTGGGAACAAATGTGCATATTATATGTAGAACTACTAAATTTATAACTAAGGCAGCTGTTATAAGAACCCAATATATTGAACAAATTGGCATATTCTGTAAGGGAGATTCATTTGCCTAATCTTGGATCTGTTGAATCATTCCATATGTTTTATAGAAATTTTATCATTGCATTTTTCTGTTGTTGTTTTTTCAGTTTTGGTACCAGTATATGCATTGCATTGTATTGCATGCATTTACAGTATATGCATTGTATTGTATTGCATAGCAACACTGTGGTGGCTTAGTGGGTAAGACGCTGAGCTTGGAGACTGGAAGGTCAGGTTTTGATACCCGAGTGCTGCACGACAAATCTTGGGGACATGAAAGGAGCTTCATTCAGGCATCCCCTGAGCAGTAATTTCTGACATGAAATTTATTGTATTGTATTTAAATTTTACTGGATTTTATTGATAGGTTTGCAATACTAATCAATTAATAAATATCTATCTATCTACCCTTGCCCCTGGACAGTGCTATACCTTCAACAGCTACTACCTAGGCCAGCTACGTCGGAGCGGCATCTCCACCAGCATTTTCAACTCTATTCATGTGAACAGATGTTAGATGTACTGCAGACTTGGCTCATGGTGTCTTCTTAGTGCCCAACTGATTCACCTGAATCATTCCAGGAATCCGGGTTCCACCTCACCCAATGACACCCTGAGGGATTAACCGCTACCACCGTAACTCAGCACTACTTTCCTAAATGTGACCAATTTACCGACCACACCTAAGCCACAATTTTCCTGTGGTCCAGAGTGGGATAAGTGAAAAAAGACCCCCTTCCTTGTGCCAATTCAGAAGATGGACTAAAACATTCCTATTGGCCCCCTAAGGCAACCCTAACACACAAGGTGCATGGATGGAAGGCCATTTTGTCATTAGTCAGAGTTTCCTAGCTAAAAGAGGGTGGGCAAACTGCAATGGCCACCCCCTGGCTACAGCCCTGCACTCAAATAAAGAAACAAATGGTCAGCAGAAACGCTTCAGCAAGGAGGTGGATTCCTTACATCTTTTAAAAGCTTGTAACTAGTCTGGTAAGAAAAATGACAGATTTTGAAGATATAATCTATAAAATAAGAAAAGAATTAATGGGAGTTAAGGGCCTTTTAAGTAAGATATATAAAATATTAATTCAGGAGGGGAAGCAACAATATACATTAAGAACAATTTGGGAGCAAAATTTAAAGAGAAAAATTATGGAAGCAAATTGGAAAAGTAAATGGAGAAAAAGTATTAAGAGGACTTTGTGCGCTAGGGTTAAAGAACATAATTATAAGATGTTGTGGAGGTGGTACTTGACTCCAGTTTGGTTACATCAAATGGATAATACAAAAACAAACACATGTGGTGGAGTTGTAAAGTGACAATGGCTTTTTGGAAAAATATAGAGAGATATTGGAAATTCTGGATCTTGATTTGAAATTGGAGTCAAGTGCCACCTTATTGACAGAAATAGATAATATGAATATGGATGTAAATAAAAAAGATTTGTTGTCTATAATGTTAACTGTGGCAAGACAATGTATTGCTAGAAATTGGAAAAATGATTCTGTGGTAAAATTGGAAGAATGGTATAAAGAAATGTGGGAAATTGCGTTAAATGATAAACTTACATGGGAGTTGAATAAAAAGAAAGGTATAATCAAAGAAAGTAAGTTTTGGGAAATATAGAGACCCTTTGTGGAACATATATTGGTGAAAGATAAAGGAGATAAACCAGTACCAGACCATATGAGTTTTTGGAAATGTTAGAGTGATGATAAAACTGTGGTCTTCAGGGCTTTGTATATATCACGGGGTGATGTTATTATTATTATTATTATTATTATTATTATTATTATTATTATTATTATTATTATTATTATTATTATTATTATTATTATTATTATTATTATTATTATTATTATTATTATTATTATACTGTATTGTGTTTTTTTGCTTTTTAAATGTAGTATTGATATGTATTTCTTTTCTTTGTTTCTTTTTTCTTTTTTCTGCTGTTTTTATTGTATACTGTATTGTGATATGTTATATTTTTCTTTTCTTTATTTGATTTTCTTCATTTTAAAATTCAATAAAAAATATTTTAAAAACTTGTTGGAGATGTAATAATTCATGGGGGAACTATGAACATATGTGGTGGAGTTGTAATGTGATAAGGGATTTTTGGATAAAAATAGAGAAGGAAATACTGTATCAGAAATAATGAGTTGTTACCTTAAGCTGGAGCCAGGTACCGCCTTATTGACAGATGTTGAGGATATAGATATAAACAAAAAAGAACTGTTATCTATTTTTTTGACAATTGCAAGACAATGTATTGCAAGAAATTGGAAAAACAATTTAATTTGGAAAGTGGAGGAATGGTATAAAGAAATATGGAACATTGCGCTGAATGATAAGCTTACATGGGAATTGAACCCAAAAAAAGGGTATAATTAAGGAAAATAAATTTTGGGAAATATGGAAGCCATTTGTGGAATAGACATTGCATAAAGGTAACGGTGGCAAACCAGTGCCAGAAGCAGTAATATACTGCTAAAACAAATGCAATCTCCAGGGCTCTGTAAATATCACTGGTGTTCTTTGATTTTTTTCTTATTATATTTCTGAAATATTGGGAGTAGTTTATATTATTAGATTATTAGATATAATAGAGTAAGTATATATAATTACATACATATAATGGTACATCAATATATTACAAATTCATTACTCAAGAAGTATATAATATAGCAAGTTTATCAACATGGGAAATATTCATTATATCAGATAATTTTTTCTTTTTTTATTTATGTTTTCTGTTTTACTTTATAATGTAATTTAATGTTGTTTTATTTTATATGTTTATATTTTTAAAAACTTAATAAAAATAAAAATTATAAAAACATCTTTTAAAAGCTTGTTTTACACTTTTTCTAAAGAGAAGCAGCTTCCTTTTTCCATCCTCTTCACAATACAAATAAACTTTACCTTGTGTGGTACCCATTTTTATCCTATGTAAGAATTTATTTTTCACACACATAGAAAATTGAAAGACAAAATTAGTGCATTTGGAAGAACTGCATGTTCCTTTCAGGGCTACAAAATAAATGATATATAGGCATGATTTTTTTTCTTGTTGGAACACCACATGCACAAACATGAAGTTAACATTATTCAGGCAGAAAAAAATGGAGAAAGAGAGGGACACCAGCAAACGAATAAGGCAAAGGAAAGGAAAGAGCGTAAAGAATCATTGTGAAAGATGTACAATACAGGTAACTACTGGGGAAATGAAATGAATATATTTTGAATTACTTGGCTTAATAATCAGTGGTTCCAGAGTGGGTCACTGTCTAATACCAGCTGGTAAATGGCTTTTCAAACCCTCAGGCATTGTTTCATTTGCATTCTACACAAGGTATTCATTATTGTCCTCACTGAAAGTTACATGTGCGCTTTCCCATTTCATATTGATTTCTTCTACATTACCATTCCATTATGAGGCTATCCTGAAACTTTAATAAAAGGTTGGAGTCCTTCACTGGAGCAGAAAACAGCAACTTTGGGATGGTGGGGAAAAGGATGGTTCTGACTGGTAAAGGAAGCAAATATCAGGAAGAAGATTTCTGGATGTGACCAGTGATGGCATGCCACTTACAGTGCCCATGTGTGCTGTTGCAAGGAGAGAAATAGATGGAGATAGGCAACATTGCTCAGCTTTCCCTTACCTGCCCAAATTTATGCTGTCTGTCATTTACCTTAAACTGATGCCACTGTTCTTCATTCCTAAAATGCAGCTGCAGTGATATAAAATATGAAAAATGCTACAGGATTAGGATGATCTGATTCAGCCTCCCCCCCCCCAATGACCACATGATGTAAAAGCCAATGCAAATTATCTCAGACTTCTTCACCAAATCTGTAGGGTTATTTTTTCCCCTCTGTTGCTAGGGCTTCTTCTTTTTAAAGATATTGGATCTATTTGCATTGATTCACACAGTGTGATCACTTAAACCAAGGCAGAAAAGTGTGTGTAGGGGTACAATAGTGCAGTGGCCATGGAGGGCAATGTTGTGACACCAAAGGGACTGGAAATTTGCAAATAATTTATTCCATCCTATCCCCAAAGCCTTGGTGCCATCGCTGTTACATTAGGGTACCTAGATGCAGAGAGAAAGGAGGAGGAGGAGATTAACATTTGGCCCTTCTTTACAGCTTATTAAGTTTTCCCATATCCATGCTTCCTGCAAATCAGGATGGTTTCTTTCACCTGACCTAGTGTGAGAAAGATTAGCTGGCAACACAGGGTTGCCATCACCAGGATATGCCCAATTGTAGTTCAAAAATGCCACAAACCTTGAGGAGGCTCTTACTGTATACCCCTTTAAAAGCTTATTAAAACATAAGATGGTAGTGAAATGCTACAGATTTAGAAAATATGTTTAGCCAGTTGTAGCTAATCTTGGCACAATTAATTTTGATTATGAGATATCTTCTAAAAGGACAAGTCCATCATTTCCAAAGCAAGTGAATAAAATGCTAGTTTTTCAAAGCATAAGAGAAGAAAGCAGTAATAAAGATGTCTAGTGAGACAGAATTACTCGCTTAGATTGTAGTAGTAGTAGTAGTAGTAGTAGTAGTAGTAGTAGTAGTAGTAGTAGTAGTAGTTCCTTCTTATGCTGCACAGTGCCTGTCTCCACCACTACAACATATCAGGCAACAAGCTCCTCATTGGTTCTTCAGCAATAAAGTTTTATGGGGTTAGGGTGCTAACCTGATGCCCAATCCTCCTCCTTTCTTCTGGGTTTGTGACAAGCAATGCCTATGGGAAACTGCATTTCAGTTAATGTATTTAGGTTTTCAATGCATTCCTATGGGAAACTGCATTCAATACATTCTTATGGGAAATTCGGCTAAAGTAATTTTCCCTTTAAGAAACGTCCCAGAGAACTCATTAATTACGTTAACTGAGGTTCCACTGTATGTACCAAATTTGGAAAGAAAACAACCCAGATTTGGAAATTGGTGAGCAAAGACTAATGGACCAGAGACATGTTATTTTGAAACACAGGTTCTTCACTAAACCCGAATTACAAGAGATTGTAAGCAGATCAATGCAAGATCCAGAACCAAGCATTATTTATAAGGCAGCTAATTCACAAATAGAGAAGCATGTAGTGGAGGAAAGAGAGGAGACCAACAGGGCTACTATGAAACAAAAAACAACAGCTGGAAAAGACCTTGTAGAACGAATGGCCAGTGATGAATTAGTTGAGAAGATTCAAATTCAAATGAAATTGGCAGAAAGAGTCCAACTGTCAAAACAGAACCAAGTTAATAAGGAAAACATGGCCAAAATATTGAAGAAAGTGAATGAAGCTGTCCAAAATATTCCAACAGAAACATTAGCTCAAACAAATCAGCTAATGTATGCAGCAGCTTATGTTACCACCAAAGAACTGGGTCTGAAAGTCTGAAAGAGTCAAGGGATTAAAAATGGAAAACCAAAATGGAAAATTCGATTGGAGTTGAAAATTAAAAGCATTTGATCGGACTAAAGAATTTGAGACAAGGAAATCTAAAAGATAGGAACATCAAAAGCAGCCTGATATCAAAGTATGACATGGACAACAAGGGAATTGCAGTTATAATTGAAGAGTTGAAACAAAGAGCTGTGACCCATTGGGGGGGGGGGGGAGGCTGAATCAGATCATCCTAATCCTGTAGCATTTTTCATATTTTATATCACTGCAGCTGCATTTTAGGAATGAAGAACAGTGCAGTTTCAGCAAAATAGAGTTAACCAACATTATTTTTACAAGACCAAAAGCAACACCTGGAAAAGTTCATGTAGCACCAATGGCCAATGATGAATTAGTTGAAAAGATTAAAGCTGAAATGAAAACAGCAGAAAGAGTCCAACTGCCAAAACTGAAGACAAACAACTGGAGAAAATCACAAAGTATCGTGATTTGCAAATTGAAGTTGAGTGTCTATGGAGGAAGAAATCTGTTTTTGTACCCATAGTGATCGGAGCCCTTGGAGCAATACTGTTCAGTCCAGAACAAGAAGTATTCTAACCAGCAGCATCGGGTTAAACTCAGTGATTCTTTATTCAGCTCATACTTCGGACCAGGGACTATGTACAGGGGTGGCCTCTATATATGCAGTGATTTGACCATTGCAAAAACAAACAAAGTCCAACATTTCCCATGCTGACACGTATTTGAATTTCACGCCTTTAGAAATGGTGCACTTCTGTTCTTCAGTTTCAGTGCGGTTTTGCTTTTGAAACAGAATTAAGCTTTGGACACAACATCCCTCCTCCCCTTAGCGAGGAACTTAATATCCCCAACATTTGGGTGGACTGCAAGTCTGTTTGGGGTGCCTGAGAAACTCAGGTCTTGGTACTGTGCTCTGTGTGAACCCTGACTGGTTCTAGAGCGGGCGTTGAGCTGGAGGCAGCCTCGGTTGCTGCTTCAGCTTCGGGCACCTCTGGTGGAGTCCCGGGTGAAGGAGGTACTGGTGTGGAGGACAATGGCATGCTAAAGAGCTCTAACTCGAAATCCTGCTCATTGGTAGCAGGGCTTCACTTTGTGCCTCCCTTTATAGGCTAGCGTTCCGGCCAGGCACTCGTAGATGCTTTACATGGAATTGTAGATGCTTTACATGGAATGTACCCCTATTGGTGGTGATGGTTTGACACAGTTCAGACTCAGGGGTAACCAGCAACTGTTGATATGCCTGAGCTAAGTCCAATTTAGCAAAACACTTGCCTCCATGGAGGGTGGCTAGTAGGTGGCTGACCACTGGAGCAGGGTAAGAGTTAGTGCGAATAGCTTTATTAATTGTGCATTTATAGTCTGCACAGATGCAGATTTCTCCATTAGCCTTTAGTGCGGTGACAATGGGGGTCTCCCATGGAGTAGAGTCCACCGGCTCCAGAATGCCCTGGGCAACCAGTTTGTCAAGTTCCATGTCAATGTAGTCTTTGATTGCAAAGGGCACCCGTCGAGGCTTCATGCGAACAGGCTGGACAGCTGGATCCAGCTCGGAGTTAACGGGGGGGGGGGCTTGAACGTACCCAGTCCTGCACGAAAAACATCAGGGTAGCATTCACAAGCAGCTTGAATAGGGTCAGCCTGAACCACATTAATCCCAGAAAATGCAATACCAGGGTCCCAAACCACTGTACCCCCAAGAGATTATTCCTACCGGCCTTCACCACAACCAGAGGAGGTTTCGCAGAAATGCCTTTGAAGCACCCGTCAAATGGGCCGATCCCTAGGACAGGAATGTGCCGGCCTTGCACATCGCTTAGCAGGACCTGGAGAGCCCGCAACTTTGGATGGGCAGCAGGAGGGATTCGGAGGAATTCTTTATGTGAAATAATAGAGTACGACATACCTGAGTCGATCTCCATCTTGAAGGGGCACCCTTACAGGCAGACGTTGATGTCTGCTCCCATAGCCTTAAACTTTGCCTATGTCATCCCCCTCTTCACTGTCGACTGAAGATGATGATGGACTGGAACAGCATTGCTTTTGGATTGTCAATCTTTGTGGGCAGGTACAGCTGTCCTGGACTGGAAAAATTTCACCCCGGCATCTGCAGCTTCTGATGCCAGGGCCTCTTTTAGGATTTAGGCAAAAGTCAATGTGTCCCTTTTTACCAGCCTACGTTGGGCTGCCTCATCTCTTAAGCGCAGGAGAAGTCAGTCCCGGAGAGCCTCATCCAAGTTGTGCCACTGGCATGGCACCGCAGCATGGTGGAGGGCGACAGCATAATCAGTGACTGATTCTCCCTCCTTCTGGTCCCATCGGTAAAATGCCAGTGTTGCTGAAAAAATGGAGACTTTAGGCCTGAAATGGTTCTGGAGGATGGCAAGGATGTCCGTCAGTGTGGCGTCCTTCAGGGCTGGTGGCAGTAGCAGGTGCACAATCAACTCCAGCGTGGGCAACCCACAACAGGCCATGAACGATGCCTTCTGTCATTCATCCCCTTCGATCTTCTCCACGACTACGAACTTTTTGAACTGGATCTCGTACATGGGCCATTTCTCAAGGTTGGAGATGTCGAACAGCCCGATGGAGAACGCGACGGCGGCTGCCATCCCACCTTCGTCACCAATGATGAGTCCAGAACAAGAAGTATTCTAACCAGCAGGATTGGGTTAAACTTAGTGATTCGTTATTCAGCTCATACTTCGGACTGGGGACTACGTACGGGGGTGGCTTCTATATATACAGTGATTTGACCATCGCAAAAACAAGATATATTTAGATGGGCTTCCAGAGGACAAACAAAATTCAACATTTCCCGCACTGACACATATTTGAATTTTGCGCCTTTAGAAAGGGCACACTTCTGTTCTTCAGTTTTGGCGTGGTTTGGCTTTTGAAACAGAATTAAGCTTTGGACACAACAAATACCTAAATGACTCCCTAGATATTTGGAACTTTTGAACTTATCGGACATGAACATCCTAACTAAAAAAAAAACAACTCTACTAGGAATTGGATCTATACTCAGACGTTACCTTAACCATTCTTAGGTCCTTGATTAGGGCTTGAACTGTTGATTTTATTCTAGTCCTTGACTGTGAACTAAATGGTTGATTTGTATCCAATAACAATAATATAGGTGAGCCTGTGAATATGTACTTCCTTCATTTGCCTAACACTCTGTGCTTGCCTGGCCTTTCTGTTATTATGAATTCTGTAAGCAGTTCACAAACAGCCCTTATTAATTATGCTTTGCATGTGTTGGTCTGAGAGTTATATTTTCTTCTTTCTTGCAAGCAAGAGAGAAAATATATACCTTCCTGCCTAGTTCACAATTTTTTTTGCAGAGTTGTCCTTTGGGTAACAGAAGCTTTGTAGATTTGCAGACAATGGGGCAACAGACAGGGCCATTTGATCCTCTTTTCAGACCTGGTGAGAACTAGAGAATGAAAAAGGCTACAAAACACCTGAAACTGCTGGCATTGAGAACGCTTCCCGTCAAATTTGGTCAGACAACAGTCACAAAGCCTTCCCTGTAATTAAATCCCACCTGATCTACATTTTGCAGTCATGTAATTAATACTTCCTCTTCGCAAAGCAATGGAATAATTTAAAAAGCAGATTCCCCCTCCCCAAACCCATTTCTCTTCCTCCTCTCTCCCCTCCTCTCCAAAGTGGTGTACACAAGAGAATTTGGCATCCTGTATGTTTTAGCTACAGGGAAGTTATTTGCTGGTTCCGTTTGAAAGCAGAAAGCTGCAATTAGATGTTCAGAGCCCTCTTTGTGCTTGGAGAAGAAAACAATCCTTCCTTCCTTCCTGTGTAAAAGCAGTGAGTGGAGGAGAAATCGGGGTTACAGGAGGGAAGGGAAAGAGGATAGTTCTGCCTATGCAGCAAGATTTTCTGGAATCTATAGACAGAGAGGACAGAGAAGGGGGCCAAGCAGAATAAATAGTGTCCCATAACAACAAACATCAAAGTGCAGCCATTGTTTGGAGTGTTGACATGCCATTCCCCTAGAGAAGCATTTGCCAGGTGAATTCTTTGCTCAGTGGATGCTTTATGTTTTGGGATTAGGGTTGTCTTAAGGCTCTCTGTGGCAATTCTCTCTGGCTCATTTGGTCATGAGTGTAAACATTGGCTGGGATGCTATTGGTGTTAGCATAAGGTCTTTATGACCGGCTGCAGCCAACTGGTTGCAACAGATGAAGTGTTAGGATACAACTCTGTTGCACACTCAAGTGTGTGACCACACATAATTAGCTTCAATTAGCTATAGAAAAGTATGTGAACACCAATAAGATGCCAAGGTTTGCCATCATGGCACTAGAGGAAGGCTATTGAATTAGTGGGGATTTTGTCAGTCACTTCATAGCTTGACATGCCAAATAACACACTTGACATGCTGGTGGAGGCCGCTAGAAATGCCAGAGCAAGAACCTTATATCTCCCTTGATACTCAAAGAGGTAAAAGAGGAAGTCAAGAAGAGAGAAGAACTCAGAGGTAAGTTCCACTGACTCAAATGAGCCTACTGTAACTCCAATTTAGATTAGTGTACTATGTTGCAAATAGAGTAAGTCCATTGAGTCAATGGAAATTACAAAGGAATTGATTCATCAAGTTGTTCTTTATTCAACAAGGTTGTTCTGCTGTAACTTAATACACTAATCAATGGGATTTCAAATATTTTCTTGACAAGTATCCACTGGATTCATCTGAGTCTGGGACTTTAGAGAGATTGGGGAGGCATTTACATATATAGGACCATTTGCCATTAGCATGTACAGTGGTACCTCATACAATGATTTTAATCCGTTCCATGGAGCTTGTTGTTGTATGAAACAATTGCTATATTATACATGCACCGTATAGCAATTTTCCTTGTGGGATGCATTGTACAATGGTTTTTTTTGTTTTGTTTTTTTGCTAAGTGGTTTTTCCCTATGAAAAATTGGTGTATGATTTTTTTCATAGGGAAAATTGTTATGCGGGACACCATTTCCCCAAAAAACCTAATTGTTACGTGATTTCATTGCTATACGGGGCATTGCAGGCGCACCCCCCAATAAAGGACTCAGACACTGATAAAAGTGGATAACGGCATTGGGCCACATTTATTGATTCATGCCCTAGTCCGAATTATAAATTTCTATTGGTAATTGACCAATCATAATTCTTAAGGCAAGCAGGCCGAAGTAACACTGGTAAGGTACCACCCAAAATTGCCAACGGCAATTGCTACAATGTATCCATTTGTATCAATTTGTTTGTTGACCACAAACAAATTGTTGACCGTAGTCAATATCTAACTAATGACCCCACCCTCTGACGCGTATCCGTAAAATCACGTGGTGATGCATGCTGTCTAGCTATAGCCATCACCCCGTCGCCTAGTTCGTCGTTGACCGGACAACGTTTAACCAACTTATGCCTGTCTAGTGTTGTCCAGTCAATTGCGAACTTGCCGGATACCTGTGGGTCATAATGTTTACCTTACCAGTGCTACCCGCCACACGGAAGGGCTTCAAAGAAGGCTCGACACACACACCCCCAGACCGTCAGCTCGGTCAACAGGCCTGCTCGCCAATCACCCAACAGGAGGTCCATACCTCCTCGCGACAGATGGACCCCATCCCCTGCATACAAGTCATAACTTTGTAGGCTAATAGCGGGGTGACGACTGACCCTCCCCCAAGCCCTGTCGACAAGGAAACGCGCCACTGCCCTATTCACCATGCGTCTAGCACGGTCAAGGGCCAGGAGGTCAACGCCCCCTCTGTAGGAATGGCGCGGGACCATGTCCGACCAAACAAGGGTTGTGGCGGGCCAGACGTGATGCAGGTAGGCGAGGTCCTCGCAAATCGCATGCTTCAGCGACAAGCCGGTGACCTGGCCCAAATCATTGCCCACCAGGTGTATGATCAGAATGTCAGGCGGGTCAGCATTCTGGCCTGAAAAAAGGAAAGGCAGCAGCTCCCGCCATAACATCCCGGGCTTACCATGCCATGTGAGACTTGCGTATGCACCCAGTCCCAGTCGGGGTCCCCACTCTGTCGCCGCAGCGTAACGCGCTGCCCTGTGCACGTAGCTATGGCCCACCAGCCATACTGTCACCGGTGTAATACGACACCCCGGGTCTGTAAAGAAAAATGAGGAAAAGTAGGTAAGGTGACTGGGTTGGTACTCACGGCGGGAGTGGGCGCACATAAAACTGAAAACATTGCGAACCCCACTGTCCCATGCTACGTATGTCAGCCCCGGAGTACCCAAAAGCAGCTGCGGTTGAGGCCGCCCCTATACGGAATGAATGGGTGCCATAGCGGGCGCCTGGGAGGCCCACACTGGCCAGCGCTTTGCCCATCACCTTCCAAAATTGAAATTTAGTAAGGGGAGACCCATCTTGGTGACAGAAAAACGGGCCATGGTGCGTGCCACGCAGTGCCAGGAATTCCTGTAGGGCACCAACCGGACAGATGTCTGCCAAAGAACACCGTAGCAGTCGCACACCACTGCCTACGCCATGCTGATCGGTCTTAGAGGAGCGTATCCTCAACTGAGCCCAGTCTTTGGCAACACAGACATCCTCGAGTTCCAGTGCCCTACGACTTGCATCCGCCTTAGACAGCATCACAAGCTCGCTGATGCGGAGCGCTCCAAAAAATGCTACCGTTGTGGCTGCATGGAACAGGGCTGCCTCATATGCATCAAAACAGAGGCAAGGCCAGCCCCGGGCCAACTGGGTAAGGACCCCTGGGGAAATCGGGTGGCGGTCGTCCGGGCAACGCCCGCGCTCGCGCACCCACCCCTCCAAAACATGTCTCACACGGAAGTCAGAGGTGCTGTCCACATGACCCCCCACCTTGGCCATAAAAGCCAACGCTGAAAGCTTAGATGCTATGGTGCTAGGTGCAAGGCCCTGAGAATGCAGGTAAACCATGAACCGCAGCACATGGGTTACCGGGATCGGCCAGGTTCCTGGCAGTTGAAATTGGGTACAGAATGCCCTGAAAGAATTAATTGCGTGGTGATACGCTTTACGCGTGCGTGGCGCTAGCGACAGGCCAATCGCCCGGTTCACCTCTCCTTGCCAATGGTCCATATCTCCTCCGGGAGTGGCGAGGGAAATTCCTCCGCATCCGGGGCCAAGGCACGGAACCGGGAGATCTGTAGGCGGGACAAAGCGTCAGCAATATCATTATCAACCCCTGGGACATGCCTGGCCCTGAACAGTACGTTGAGGCGCAGGCTGCGCAACACAAATTGGCGCACTAGGTCCATAACCCTGGGCGATTTAGAAGTCTGTGCATTGACAATGTGGACCACAGCCGCATTGTCACACCAGAAATGCACGACCGAGTTGGACCACTCCTGGCCCCATAGCATCAAAGGATAGGGAAAAACTCCAGATATGTGAAATCACACAGGCGACCCGTGCCTGCCCAGGCCGGTGGCCACCCACCATAGGCCCACTTCCCATTGAAGTACATCCCATAACCGAGGGATCCCGAGGCATCAGACTGAATCTGAAATTGAGGGGAAGCCAGGAGGTCATACCTCCAAAATGAGACCCCATTGAACTCCCTCAGGAACTGTAACCAGACAAGCATGTCTGCCCTGATACCCCGGGTAAGCCGAACCCTATGGTGAGGCCTGGATAATCCTGCCATGGCGTCGCACAGGCGCCGGGCAAAAGCCCTGCCCGGTGCGACCACCCCGCAGGCGAAATTAAGGTGACCATGTAGCACCTGCAGTTCTCTCAGTGATGCCTTGTGCTTGGCCAGCAAGTCCGAGATAAGGGCCACTATCCTTGTCACCTTATCCCGCGGTAACCTAGACGCCTGCGCTATCGTGTCAATCTCCACCCCCAGGAAGACTAGCTGGGTAGATGGGCCCTCGGTCTTTTCGGGCGCTAAAGGGACACCGAGTTCCTCCATTAGCGTCTGAAATGTGTTGAGGAGACGTGTACACGTGTCCCAGCCCCGTTCACCCCCGAATAAAAAGTCATCCAGGTAATGGGCTACAGACCGGGACCCTGACCTGCGGACGAAAGCCCACTCTAGGAAGGTACTGAAACGCTCGAAAGCCGAGCATGATATGGAACAGCCAAAAGGCATGGCCTTATCAAAGTAATATTCGCCCCGAAATTTGAAACCCAGCAATTCAAAGTCGCCCGGGTGCACCGGCAAGAGGCGAAAAGCCGACTTAATGTCACACTTAGCCAGCAGCGCACCCGGGCCACATGAGCGCACCATGCGCAGCGCGTGGTCAAAAGATGTATACCTGACTGAGCAAAGGTCATCAGGGATAGCATCATTGACCGATCGGCCGGCTGGGTAGGACAAGTGATGGATAAGGTGAAACTCGCCTGGGGACTTCTTGGGAACCAAGCCCAGGGGCGATACCTTAAGGTTAGTGAACGGGGGTGCAGGGAAAGGGCCAGCGACCCTGCCCGCATTGACCTCCTTATTAATGCTGGCGGCAGCCACCTCCTCCCTCCCCCTAAGGGACAAAAGGTTGGGGGCATCCTGAGGGGACCTATCACCCATGAAAGGAATACGGAACCCCTGCCTAAAGCCCCGAAGGAGATAATCCGCATCCTCCCCCTTCGGGTACAATGCGTGCCAACGCTCCAACATGTCCACATTAATTGGGGAGGGGGCCTTTCGGTGAACCAGCTCCATCTGCGGCAGTCTTGCCAGCCCACTGTCCGCCCCTCCCTCTGCCCCGCGTCCCTCCAGGCCAGGGACAGGCAGAGGCTGCATGGGGGCCCACACAGGTGGGACACTCATGTCTGTACTTGCAATTCTTCTTATTGCAGGAACCATTAGACGAGAAAGTCCAGCACAGCAGGCGGGCTGGAACCCCCTGCCCCGCCACCTGGTGGGGAACCTGTGCTGGAGCCGCTCGCTGGACCGCATGTCCACAATGGTATCTTTCCCCTGGCGCGGGGCGCGTGGGCGTCATGTACAGAAGCCAAAGCCTCTGGCATGGCTCATCCCACCTCATCTCAGGGTGCAGGGGAATTCGCATACGGAATTCCTCATCATAAGCCAACCACGACGGGCCCGGAAAGTCAACCATCGCCCGATAGATGTTGTCCAAATACTGGACCATCGGAATTGCCAAATCCGGCCGGGCCCTCAGGTACACCGCCATGTAGATGAGGTAAGCCGGCAGCCAGTTGGCCCACGTTCGTGGTGGCTTGCGATGACGTGCCTGTTCCTTATCCTTCTCATCCTGCCCCTCCCTCTCTTCCTTGGTGGGCTCCCTATTTAGGAGTGAGAAGATATCTACATACTCCCCCCGCCATATTTTCTCTTTGGTGGCCTGTGCCAAGTGGTCACCCAGTGGCAAGGAATAGCCCGCTGTCGGCAAGGCCGAGACAGGCACCGCAGAAACTGCGGGCATCTGGAAAGGGGCTTGGACTAGCCCAGCCACCCCCAAAACATTCCCCACAGGGTAGGAAACACCCCCACCCCGGGGCCCTGGGTGGTAGTTGTCGTCGCCGGGTGGGGCGTCAGCGGCTGTACCGCCGCACCACCCACGCGAGGCCAAGGCCATTGGAAAGCCCCCCCCCAACGTGGCCACATGTGTAGGTGCACTAGTTTGGACCGCATACTCACATGCTGCACCCCCGCGGGCCGCCCCCACCGGGGGTTCCGGCCCACTGGGGGCGTCGGAGCTCACGACCGCCGTAGAGCTCGTCGCTGGGGCCTGACCCGCACTGGCCTGTTGGTTGGGGAGCTGCGAGGCAGTGGCCGAAGTCGCGCCACGCGCCTCAAACAGCTCGACCCGTCCCGTCGCCTGCCGCTGCCCAGCAGACGACCCGTCAAAATGAACCCCAAAGGGAGCCCCAGCGTGGCTGGCCCGAGCCAGGGAAGCCTCGAGGGCCGCAACGCGGGCCAGTAAGGCCTCCACACTGACGTGGGGCCAAGGGCTAGCCGGCCCGCCTGCTACGGGCGTGGGTACAGGTCCTTGTACCCCGGGGCCCGAATAGGGCCATGACCCCACACCCAGGCCCGGTAGGGCCGATGTAGGCACCTGCCAGGGAAGGGGACCACACCACCCCCCAAGGCTGGAAGGCCCCGGAGTGAGCCGCGCCCCTATAGAGGAAGGCCCAGTAGAATGGGCACCAGGAGCGGTGTCCACCGCTTGCGGGCCGCGGGCCGCAGCCAATGCTGGACCCATGCTTGGGTCCCCAGCCTCCGGCCAGGGGGGAATAGACCCCATCCCACCGGTCCCGGTGGGTGCAGGCAAAGGCGGCTGCTGGGGAGGCGCAGCCGCGGTCCTCCGACCCGGGTTGCGCCTCCGAACCGCACGAGCCGCGCTCGCGGCCGCCTTCTTCTTCGAAGGCATCTCAGTCCAACCTATGGGAAGCCGAAGGAAGAAAATCAGCAGCCAAAAGGCTTCCCAGTCAAGGCAAAAGCGACGGAGGTAAGAGGAAAAACTTCTCCGCTCCGTCGCTTCGCAAAATGGCAGCTCGGCTGCCTCGTGGCCACCCGTTTTATAAGGGAGCTGGCCACGCCCCTAACTACCCGGATGCCTTTGTCCAGTGGGGGGCCCCCCGCAAAGAGCGCGGCGGCCATTTTGGCGCCGCGCTTGCAATTGTGTATGAGGTTCCACTGTATTAGTTAAATGAAAGAATGACAGTTAAATGCTCTAGGTTATTTTTCTAATTTGTTTTTTTAAAAAAAATACAAAATATTACAATAACATAAAAGTACCATTCATAAAATAAATTCAGACATTGGTACATTTGTAACTGTACATTCTATTTTTACATATTTTAAAATAAATTGTTGCAAAGAAGATTGGTTCTAGGGTGCTTCTGTGGCAGATGTTCTTCTCTACTGAAGGACAGAGGGCCTCTTTCACTATCCAATTTTGGGCCAGCATATTACAGGACAAAGGTGGGTGAGCAATATGCCACTTGGTGCAATCCTACATCCAAATTGAATTTTGCTCCTCCAGTGAACTGTCATTCAGTAGCTTGTCAGCTGTGGCAAGATAGCAGGAAATCAAACACTTCCCCTGATTGTCTGTGGAGAGTCAGGAGAAGTGTAATTTTCTCTCTCTTAAGTTTGGAAAATGATCACTAAAAAGCAACACCGATTATCTAGTGAACTTAAAGGGGAAAAAATACACTACTGCAAAACTGCAAAAGCTCCTGGCAGCTCAAACTGGTACTTTGCAGTGAGTTACACTGCTCTGGCACCCAACACATGGGAACACCATAAGAAAAGGTAGACCAATATGTGGTAGGATAAATGCTTACATAGATGACCCCAGAGCATTATACACCACATGGCCTTTCCAGCTTGCTGTGTTTAGGAATCCCAGAAGGATACTGTTATTACACTATAACTATTAAACTAGAGTTCCACTGTCAAACTAGAGTTCCGCTGTCAAAGTAGTCTATTTCCACTCAAATAACAAAAAGGTGCACCATTTTGTGTGGCTCAGGCAAGAAAATATCTAGACATATGGCACTGCTGCCTCTCCCATCAGAGAACCATTACGTCAGGGTGTATCACTGCTCTGAGCAAACAGGAGATTCCTGTCAATTACCCTACCTATAAGCAAGTACTGTACTTATCTCCATTGTGACAATGACAATGTCTGTGTATTGTGGAACCTTTTAATATGTTTTATAGTAAGCTGAGGAATATAAATCCTTCTCAGAAATGGCAAAATTCTTCTCATCTTATGAGATAGTGGCATATTTACTGTCATTATCAACAAGATCTGTTTCACTTGAAGAGAATCTTTCCACAGTTGTGTCACACTGACAAGAGTTGCTGCCTTGCTACATTGATCCCTAAAAATATGAAGTACTGTACTGAATTGTTTGCATCAATGAATGTTTGCTAGTACAGTGATACCTCATACAACATCCAAACTTAGTTCCACAAGTTTGGACTTTATACGGATTTGGACTTTGTATGATGCATGCAAAATCCTAGCCATGATGCCTCATACAATGTCGTTTCCATAGAGATACATTGTACTGTAACAGCACAGACTTCAGGGCAAAGTCAAGGAAACAGAAAGGAAACTGACAGAACTTTAAGAAATCATTGTCTAAAGGCTAAAAACATTACAAAAACATGTCAAATAACCCTGATTTTAGGGGACATACCATACAAGAAGTTTTTAACTTTTGAAAACTTTATGAAGTGCAGGTTTAAAAGTTAACATGTCCCATCATGCAGCACAGTGTTAATCTGCAGCCATGCGGCTGATCATCCATTTTGTACAAGCTACTGTAAACAATTACTGGATGGAAGAAAGGACAAAATGGATGCCAACATGTCCCATCATGCAGCACAGTGTTAATCATCCAAACAGCAGCAAACACCAAACAATTGCCCACCCCACCAAAAATTTGCCCTCCCACATCCACCTCCCCACCCCAAGCCAATTGGAAACAGAAAACCTCATTTACCTACTTTTCCACTCTGCCAAAGAATGGTCCAAGAACCTGAAGAATGCTGCAAAAATCCCTGGAATGTTTCCAAAAATTCTAATAAAAAAATCAAAAAAATCAAAAATTGTGCTCAAAACCACTCCTAAACACTATTCACCTTGTGCAAAACCCACAAGAGCAATGCACACATGCATCCTGCCTTTTATACTGCCCAGGCACAATGCAACCTGGGAAAAAACCCAATGCCTCATACAAAGTTGCAGCGACTTTATATGAGGCAACATTTTTAACGGAATTAGGCGATGTTGTATGAATTCGATGTTGTATAACGTGGACTTTGTATGAGGTATTACTGTATGTGTTTTGCTTTACAAAGGGAAGATATATTAATTTTAAGACATTGTGTTCAAGGTGGAAGAAAAGGGCTTTTTGTCTTGTTCTTGTACTGGAGGCTAGAGAATTCACAACAGTCAGTGATAGCTTAACAGGCTGTCTTGTTGTATTATGACAGCTTGTCAAGAACCATTTTGTAGGCATTCATAACATCCTTCATCTCCTCATGTTGATATGCTATGGGGATGTATATTCTATGATAATAGCTGTGCTTTAAAAATGCCTCTGTGTAAGTGTGTGTTCTATATAAACCCTTCATGGAAGATCTGGGATTTTTGAGGAGGGTTTAGAAAAGGCTGGGAGCGAGCAAAGACTTGGAAGCCAGATACAAGCAATTCGAGAAGCAAGTAGAAAATAATGCTGTGGGGAAGCAGAAAGCCTGTGAGCAGCAGAAGGAGATGAGACTCATTATTAATTTGTGTCTTTTTAACCCCATGGACCTTAAGACAGCAAGAAAGGGTTCATTTTATCTTTTCCAATGGTATAGTAGTAAAGTTGGATGTTTAGGCAGTCATTATTAATTTCCAAAGCTACATCCTCCAAAGGATGGCCCAAATGTTCAGGCACCTGTATTTGATTTAGCTCCATAAAACTATTTATTTATGGCATTTATACCCTGCCCATCTGGGATATTCTCCCACTCTTAAACATACTCTTGTGGTACTTTGTCTCTTCTAAAAGCATGGTTGTTGGTGTTAATTTTTTAAAAGTTAATGTTTCATAGTTGACCATTTAAGACCAAATAACATCCCAAAAGATTTGCATTATAACAAAGATTAGAGTCAGGTTCCACATAATTTCCACGTTCCCTTTGAAAACTGGTACATTCGCTATTTGTTGAGGAATCTCTGGGGAATGGGCAGTCTTTTGCCATGTGTCCCAATGTCCCACACCTCTTGCAGTGGCATGATTGGCTGTGAGACATGCCCCTCCAGGATTACTCTTCTGACAGGGTATATAGATGGAGCTTCCTGCAAGGTCCCATGCGGCCAAAACGTGTTACCTGGAAGGACCAAACTTTTTCGTCAGACTTCGAGACTTCGGACTCCGATGCCCCATCGACCTCCTGTGACGAAGCTCATCAACAGAAGACTTATGACTTTAGAACTAGGAATCGACAAGGCTTGCCACAATGCTCCAATTCTTTTTTAGGAAAAAGAAGGACTCGGGGGGGGGGGCAGGAAAACATAATTTTTAATCTATCTTCCAGACCTTTATCTACTAATGAGGTACGTCTTCTCTCACTGGGTCTTACGTTTGTTCCCACCCCTAGTTATCATTCTTTTAACACCCGGGTGGATGTGTTTAAACTTATCAGGATGCTCAAATTGAAAGTTTTTTTCAGGGGTGTAGATGTTCAGTCCAGGGATATGTTCAAGCCCAAATCTCAATTTAACCCGGTGGTCGACGACCCATCCATTGAAGTATTCCATAAACAGGTACTGCGGGATTTAGGCTATATGGAGAATAATCAAATCAAATGCTGGCACAATTTGTCTAAACAGGATCATGCCACTTTGAAAGATTTAGCTCAGGATTCCTCCATTATTATAAAACAGGCTGATAAGGGTGGCGGTATTGTGGTACTAGACACCTCAGATTACATAGTGGAGGCCGCCAGACAATTGGGAGATGAGTCATCATATTTAGTTATTGCACATGATCCTACCCATCACGTCATGAATATTATCAAAACTGTCATATTTGAGGGCATCACTTTGGGATACATCACGCAAATACCGCTAGGTTCCTGTATAATGAATATCCCAGAACCCCCATTTTCCATCTCATTCCCAAAATTCACAAGCCCAGAATCCAAGGTACCCCCACTCCCACGAGACCTATTGTCTCTGGAGTAAACTCCGCCTTCGAGCCCATCGCCAAGTATTTAGATTCTTTCATTAACGCATATGCCAGACAAACTCCTTCATTTATTAAAGACACAACACTTTTTATTTCTCAGGTAGAGGGTTTGGAGGTTCCCCGGGCAGGGGTACTTCTCACACTTGATGTGGAAGCACTCTATACCAACATACCCCTCGAGGAGGCTAGAACCATTGTTCAGGATAAGTTAGACACTAGAGCCTCTCTACTTCCACCAACACATTTCTTAATGGACTTGTTAGATATCATTTTTGAACACAATTATTTCAGATTCGATAAATCATTTTAAATTCAGGTAAAGGGCATGGCCATGGCCATGGGGAGCCCACTGGCCCCCTCGGTGGCCAACATGTATTTGAATTATTTTGAAAGCCAACACATGTACCAGCCCTCCAATCCATTTTTGCCTCATGTAATATATTATGCTAGATTTATAGACGATTTATTTTTCATACTTGATTCTCAGGATATTGCTAATGAATTTGTACAATGGATTAATTCCATCGATCACAATCTTTGATTCACCCCTCATGTTCATACTAAGTCCATCCCATTTTTGGATGTGGAAGTTTATATTCCTGAGTCTAGGAAAGTTGTACAGGAAACCCACGGATAGGAATCCGTACCTTGAGTATTCTTCTCATCACCCAGCCTTTGTCAGGAACAATATACCTTTTGGGCTTTTTGCCCGTGCTAAGAGGAACTCCACGGCCCAAGCAGACTTTAATAAATCCGCCTCTGATATTCTAACAAAACTTCATAATAGGGGTTATCCCACCCATGTAACCAATTCAGCACTCCAGAGAGTTAGGGACACACCCAGAAAACAGTTGTTTGAGAGGAAACAGCGAGGAGGGAGCAATTTGATTAGGTGCTCCTTCGAGTATTCACCAGCAGCTAACCTAATTAAGAATATCATATATAAACACTGGCATTTGGTTTAGGACCTTCCTGGTTGCAATATAAAACCAATGATTGGCTTTAGAAGGTCGAGGTCTATTAGTAATATTTTAGTACGATCCGACCACACTGCCAGAACTAACTTTGAGGACAAACCTTTTCCTACTGGACATTATAAATGTCACTCGTGTAGTGTTTGCCAATTCTGCTGGGAAACCAAAGATATAGATGTCCCGCACAAACGCCTAACATACACCTTAAAATCCCTTTCTAGTTGCGCTACCAAATGAGTAATTTATATGTGGGAATGCCCCTGCAAGACGTGCTATGTGGGACTTACCAGTCGACCACTCAAACAGCGGATTTCGGAACACAGGTCTAAAATAAGACATCAGGTTACAGAAGCTCCATTGGTCTCTCACTATATTGAAAAGAGTCACACAGACAGGGATTTCCGCTTTGTGGTATTAGAAACGGTTCGACCGAAACTCTTTGAAAGAAGTGATATTAACAAAAAATTAAGACAACGAGAAGCGTTTTTCATCCATTTCCTTGATACCATGTATCCGAAAGGGTTAAATCAGGAACAACACTTGGCAGCGTTTCTCTAGTTTCCAATGGATAACAACTTCAAGGTCTCTAGCAGCTGGCGATGGGGTCCGTTGTTAATGGTTTCACGTGTGTTAGTTCTTAGTCAGCATAAAGGCAGCTGCCTTACATACACCTTTTAACGTCCATAAGCACCTAATAGTTTGAGCGGAGGCCAGGACGCAGTTTCAAGAAACGTTTTATATATTGGTAAGCTTGTGCAATTTGACTTTTGTATTGTTACATGTTATGAGAACTTATATGTGCTAGCAGTTACTATTTCCAGATATGCTAATTATTATGCTTGTATGTAATCCTCATGTACAGATCTTCCTGAAGAAGATATTATTATTCGAAAAGTCGTATTAACTAGTATCGACTTTGAGAGAAACACAAAATCGCTATATCTGTGAATCATATTCATCTGTGAAACAAACAGCATTTTCAAGACAACTCCATTTATTTGTAAATCATGTTTATTCTCCTGTGAAAAGAAACAGTGTACCCATAGAGGAATTCTTTCTGTTATTATGGTTTTGGAAATATTCTATCTTATAAAGAGTTTGTAAATTTATCACGACTTCAGTCTTCTTGGACCCTGTTACCTTAGCTACGGTTCTTTTTACCTGATGATTGGCTGTGAGACATGCCCCTCCTATTGCTTTTCCCTCTTATCATTAAATTTGAGCCAATGATATCTCAGATAATGCCTTTTGATCTGCATACTCTTTCATCAGACAATGCAAACACTCTTGGAAAATTAGCTGCTTTCTATACAAGATAGATACACAACCATGAAAACATTCACCCAGGTACATTTTAAGAAATCTCATTTTCTATCACCCATTTCAAAGCGAGTTAAACTTACATTGTTAAACACTGTTAACAGAACAGAAATGTGCTTTTCACAATCTTGTCTGTTGTAAGACAGAGCCATACAAGTTTGCTGATAAAAATTAGCATCAGAGCTCTGCGTGGAAGAAGAATATGTGCAAGTAGCCACAAATGCTACATCTCAAGTTTCACCAGCAGTTTTAACAATCCTGGATAAGATACAGCTATCCATGTTGGGAAACATTTCATTTGTTTGTTTTTTTGACAACAATGTCTAGAATTACTGGAATTGTTAGGGTTATTGTATGTATAATAAATAAAAAAGTGTAGGAGAAGGCTGTCCAATATTTCCTACAAGAACAATGATTTCACTGGAATCTGAAAATAGGATAGACTTACATTCTGATTTAGCTTGCTGGATAGCTCAACTGCTTAAGTATCTGAATCTGGAACCAAAGATTGGCAGCTGAATTCCCCAATGTGCCTTCAAGGAGAAGAGGCAACATGTGTAGCCTTGGACATGTTGTGAAATTTCAGGAAGCTCCCAAAAGATGTGAATGGAAAGCATTTCTGAGTAGTCACTACCTAGAAAATCATGGAAAGGGTAACTATAAGTCAGAATTGACTAAATGGCAAGCTGTTGTTGTTGTACAAATCAACCATTTGATTCACAGTAGAGGACTGGAATAAGATTAACAGTTCAAGCCCTAACGAAGGACCTAAGAACTGTTAAGGTAACGTCTGAGTATATATGCAGTTCCTAATAGAGTTATTTTTTGGAAAACAAGGATGTTCAAGTCCAATAAGTCCAAAATTTCCAAATATCTGGGGAGTCCTTTGGGTATTGCTCTAAGGACTCCGATCACAATGGGTACAACAGCAGATTTCTTCCTCCGCAGACCTCGATTTCAATTTGCAAATCATGATATTTTGTGATTTTTCTCCAGTTGTTTGTCTTCAATTCAATGCATCTCCTGGTATAACAATATCAATAAACCAGATCTTCTTCTTTTCCACAACATTTATATCAGGTGTGTTGTGAGCCAAATGTCTATCTGTTTGAATTTTAAAGTCCCACAGGATCTTGACTCTCTCATGTTCTAAAACTTTCTCTCCTTGATGTTCCCAATGATTATTACTACATTCAAATCCAAACTTCTGGCAAAGTTTCCAATGGATAATTTTTTGCAACCCTGTTATGGTGTTGTAAATAATTGGTCTGTGAAATTTTGCTGCACCTGCTGATCAGGTGATCTACTGTTTCATCCTTTTCATTACAAAGCCAGCATTTGTTATTGTTGGATATGTGCTGTATTTTTGTCTTGATGCAATTTGTTGGCAAAACTTGCTCCTGAGCTGCCAAGATAAATCCCTCCATTTCCTTCTTCAAAACTCTTGCTCTTAACCATCCCCTTGTTAGCTTTGTGTCAGGCTTGCCTTCTATGTTTTTCAAATATTGACCATGCGTAGGTTTGTTTTACCAGTTTGCAGCTCAACTTTCTATCCTTTCATTTCTGTATTCAGCCATTGTTATTGCTGTTGTTGTTGTTGCTGCTGCTGCAGTTGTTATATCCTGCTTTATAGAGAACATTTCTCAATTCTATTTAAAGAGCTGAGGTTTGGTTTTTTTAAAAGGAGAGCAAAGGCCTTAATGCTGACCATTAAGAATTAACATGACAGATTAACTAGGCATATAGTCTTGACTGCCATACCATGAGATTTGATTTACTGTTATGTTTTTCTAGGGGTGGTTTTGTCTCTTCCTGTCAGATCACATATGGAAGTTGGATTTGGATTTCAGACCAGGAGCAAAGTGTGCTTGTTTCTTAAGTAAAAGAAACCATATTAGGGTCTTGTGGGGTGTATGTATCAGCCATTTTATTGTGTCTCATAGCAAGCTCAGGCAAATTCAGGGGGAAAATGTTCTCAGTGCTTCTTTTCATTGCTCAGCCTGGGGACAAGAAACTCCCAGCCCCACACATCTGGTGCACCTCTCAACCCCCAACATCTGCTGCATATTTTAATACAGAATATAAAATGTTTAAAAACAAAAGCAGAACCACTCCCTTTTCTGACACTTAAGAGCAGATACAGTATCCCAGTGATAAGTTGGAATATGAAAGGACCAGATGTCCCAATTTTCATGGGACTTTCCACCCTGAAATATAAAATTCCCATATCCTCTTGGCAAGAAAATTTGGCTCAAAACCTGCAGATGTAGCATTCTCCTTAACTTGATTCACTCTCAGCTTCTGCACATCACTGAGAGTGCCTTTAGTTACTGCAGCTGTACTACATTGCTACATTAGAATGAAGTACCTAGAACAGTGATGGTCAACCTTGGCACTCCAACTGTTGTTGAACTTCAATTCCCAGAAGTCCTGATCAGCAGGAGTGCTGACTTGGGCTTCTGGGAATTGAAGTCCAAGAACACATGGAGTGCCAAGGTACACCATCACTGACCTAGAACAAGGGACAGAAGGAAGCAGATCAGAGTGATATAAGCTAGGCTAGTGATGGAGAGAGGTGTAGGTACTAAGTGATGGAATTAGAAATAAAAACAAGGCACATTAGAAGAAACAAACAGCATTGTATCTTGCTTTAATATCTTCTAGTAATAAAACTGGGACTTACTTAGTCGGAGTGTGTTGGAAGGCTTCATTTTTGTTTTGGACACTGTATGACGAACCAGACTTGTATATATTTCTTCACACTATTGTGTATGCTACATGCCATCATATCATTTCCAACTTATAATGACCCTACTAAAGTTTCTGAGGCATGTGAGATACTTAAGGGATGGTTTTACCAGTATTTCATCCCATGTTGGAGAGGGAATTTGAACCCATGCCTCCCAAGTCCTAGTCCAAAGTTCTATCCATTACACTCCACTGGATCTAATTAGTTACAAACCCACAAACATATTTACTACTGATATTTTAATTTACTGTTATGGCATACAATTTCTTCTATTGTCTGATGTTTAAATACATGATGAACTAGGCATCCTTTTCCCTTGAGGTTCTTCTCCAGTCAATATCTGGGGTGAACCTGATGCTTTCTAGCTAAATGCATAAATGCTCTTTAATCTGCCATTGATAGAAAAACGGGTTGTCCCAGTCTAGTATCAGAGTCAACTGTGCCCCAAGAAAGCCGCATTCACAAAATATATACTGGTACTGTAGTTAGAAAGTAGTGATTCATTTGCATGCAAAAATATTAATGTCATGTCTTTATTGAGAAGTTCCCCCTTTCCCAGTAAAAATAAGAACACTGTACGTTCCAATGAATAATATGAAAAATATAAAATACTATGAGAACACTATGCCAGATCTAACTGGCACCACCCGGCTGTTCTTTAAACATTATCAATATATTGGGGCAGTAGAATAGAATAGAATAAATCTTTATTGTCATTGTCCCCTTGCAGGAGCAACAACATTTCTTGGTTACTATATCAACTCAGATAAGGCACTCCACATAATTTAAAACAGCTGCAAAACACTAATTAAAACAGTACAATAAAATACAATATAACAAATAAAATAAGAGTTTCCATTTAAGGCCAAAATTGCTCTAGAGAAGAAACTGTTCTTGAGACGGCTTGTTCTCACCTTCATTGTTCTATATCTCTGTCCCAATGGCAGAAGCTCAAAGAAGCGATGGCCATCGTATAGCAATTTTCCCTATGTGGTGCATCATGCAACAATAATTTTTGCTAAGTGGTTTTTCCCATTGAAAAAATGTTGTACGATTTTTCCATAGGGAAAATTGTTATGTGGGACACCATTTCCCCCCCAAAACCTAACTGTTATGCAATTTCATTTCTATATGGGGCAATTGTTGTATGAGGTTCCACTGTATTCTTTTTGTGAATTACAATCCACTTCCTCAGACACCATCTGGAAGTGAGTTCTAATCCATACAATTTCACAATGGAATATATCTACTGTCCTTTTAGGTGTCATAATATTTTGGTTTTTATTTTTGTTTATATGGGCTAAAACAGACTAATGTGGCTTCATCTTTGAAATTTCCTGCCATAACTGGTTATGTCTCTGTAGACTCAACCACAAGACTTAATCAGCTCAAGATTAAGACTTACAAGATTTACAAGGAAGAGATATCTTCATGCTGTTGTAGGTTGTTCCACTTCCACTGTTGTGGAGAAAAGATGTCACCAGCCATTATTTGTTTTGTCTTTTGGGAATAACTTTCATAAATGAGATTACAAAGACATTCTTAAAATAAATGAATTAAGCTGTGCATGAATGTTTGTGGAGACAATCTGGTCACATGTCTCAATGTTAGTCTTAATATCATAATGAATGATCACTGGCTTGGATTTGTCATTTAGGAGCACAACATCTTTATGCATTGAAAAAGGAAGAAACACTACAATTTGGTACATAACTAACAGGTGTTCTTCTAAAATGTTGTTCACACATCTGGTTTTGCACAAAAAAGAACCTGAGGGAGTTTCTGATCTATTTGTTTTGCCATATGCTAACCACAGTCTGATATTTCTTGTCTAAGTTCCTGGGAACTTTGATGTTTCTGAAAATTATAGCTTTTCTGATTTATCAGAAATACAGCCAGTTCATCAGCCAGCATTTCTGATAAATAAGAACACTTTGGAATTACAGCATGTAAAATAAAGTAAAAAATACAATCCAAAATACAGAAACAGTATACAAATCAAATTCAGACAAAATACAAAATCACAATCATAAGATAGTATATAAACATCAATTAATCGCATCAAAAGGTACACAATATAAAAAATTCAAAACATCAAATACAAATCATCACAGAGTAACAATATCAAAAATATGCCCCGCCCAGTCCTTCTAGTCCTTCCAGAGGGGGAGGGGGACAAAAGCGTGCACCAGTCCTGGAGCTCCTAGCCGACTGGCCTCCTTGCCTCCACGGAGACCAGAACCATAAGCAATGATGATGGCAAGTCCAGCCGGCCATGGCGGCGGCATCCTTCCATGTTGGCCCAAGGTGAGGACCAGGAACGCAAAGAAAAGAGGGGATGAACCCCCTTCCCACAACTATAGTCACAATCGCCGGGGTAGCGATGGGCTTCAGCATGATGTGGCGGCCCATGGCCCTATGTCCCTCCCCGCAGGGGACAGGAGAGGAGGGCAAGGCCACCCACAGCTGTGGCAATGGTCCTTGGGGCAGTGGTGATTGCTCCCTCAGCTGTCCTCACTCCCCGCCGACCCGGGGGGAGGAATGCGGAGCTCCAGCGTCCAATGTTGGGGTGGTAGTGGTGGCAGCACTTTTGAGGGTGCGGCCAACCCCCAGCTGTTCTCATTCCCTGCTATGTTACATTATATTACCTTCTGGTGACATGAAACTATAATTACAACCAACTACTTTTTGAAACCAAATTTCTGAGCATTGGAGAATCCCATAGCTGATGGCAGAATGATTCCAAAAGCTGGATTGAAAATGGTTTTATAAATTTATGGGATACTGCTGGTTTCTGTCTGATGCCATTTGTCAGGACACTCAAGAAATTGAGGCATTTGCTTACTATGAAAATAGACCAAAAAAATATTTTGGACAGTGTTGTCTGTAGGACAAGCATGTGTAGACATGGCAAATAATTAATAATGTTATGCTGCACTTGGCAAGGGGCCTCAGCTGTCTCAGTCACGAAGATTACTTCGAACATGAAGATATGGAAGAACAATATACCGTAAAAGTTTTATAAATTATTTTCCTCTAGTTCCATCACAACATAATGGATCCTGTTCATGAATTGAGAGTTGGCATTAGCCTTGTATGCTTAGTAACTGTTGTGTATCAGGAAATTAAGCAATTCAATGCACACACTTAAATGTATCTTGCATTCATTCTGAATCTCCTACCATTTAGAACTGGAGGGTAAACCCTCATGCTATTTCTGTGAGAGGAGAAAACTTTCTGTCTCCCAAATGTCTGCAAACTTTGCATAATTGTGTACCATCTCTGTCATGTCCCGGCTTGGCCACCTTTCATTTGGAATGGAATGAAGAATCCTCCTTCTGTCCTAGCCTAGGTTGCATCTCCTCGTATCTGGCTACACACAAGCCTACCACAGGTAGAGTCAGCACCAAAAGTCACTGGGCCATACTTTTCCTCTATTGTCTCACACTTCTCTTCCAGCCTTTCCTTTGCACTCTTTTCCTCCTGGTAGCTGAATAGATGGGGAGGGAGAAATAGTTCTTTCTAAACGTCTAATCTGATTACTTCCAGAGATGGGGTGAGGAGGTTTGAATTAGGACAAAGGCTTAACCCAGCCTAGGAAAATTCCTTCAAAACTTGGAATCTCTCCTCCTGGGTCATTTTGGCTGCCCTTGTTGCACCTTATCTAGTTCCTCCCTTGATTAGTGTTTTTCTTGCAAGACTATAAGGATGCATCTGCACCATTTAGATTAAAATCTTCTCTTACTCCCATTGGTAGTAAGCACTTATACATGAGGAGGAAGGCTGAATGTCTGCTTAGCTCTCCACCATGGCTGATGTCAGGGACAATTCCCAAAGTCCCTATGATATGGTATGTGAGTGCCATGTCATCAACATACTACCAACATTAAAGGCAATGGGTGAGAACTCCAGAGATGAGCCAGACTCCCCAGTCCCCACCAAGAACACTTCTTAAGACCAAGCTCTTCACCAAGAAAGCATTTTAAGACTGAGCTGGTTTCAACACAGATCAAAGGGAGTCCACCTAGCAAACCTTTTGACTAGCCCATCCCTTAAAAAAACAAACTCATAAATCTGGGCACTCCCTTATGCTATACTGATGAGCTGAAAGCTAACAATCTTCACATTTAGAAAAAATTGGTGAAATAGCATTCTTCTTTTCCACTGGTGAGCAGCCCCTGGCTGTTTATTTTTACATCTTCATATGATGGCTTTGGCTTTTTATTCCTGCTTAAAATCAAAACAAAATCCATTGTTAGGTGCCCAGAGTAGGAAAATCTCCTATATGGGCAGGGTATAAATGCAGTGGTGGGCATCAGCAGGTTCACACCAGTTTGCCAGAACTGGTAGCAGAAATTCTGGTTGGCCCCACCCATCCAAGTTTTGAAATAAAGTAGTCCTAATTCAGGTGCAATGCAGGGCTTTTCCCCTGGCTACACCCACCATACCACACCCACAGTGTGGTAGTAATTTTTTTTGGAGCCCACCACTGTATAAATGTAATAAATAAATATAAAATTGCCAAGAACAGACAGCACTCAATGTTTTGCTGCTAAAATATTTTCCTTTGATCCACTATACCGTTTCTTATGTAACTGCAAATCTACAACCTGCCATTTAGCTGGTGAAGAGTTTGGTGTATGCAAACCAAGACACAGGACACAGCCTCGGGCTGGGTTAACTCAGGTTTATTGCATCGTGGACAGAGGGAACATGAGGTAATGGTGGATCGATAGCTCTTTATATACAGTAGTAATACATTTGAACGTGGTGCCATGGTAGCCCATTGGCTACTGTCTGCGTGACGTCATTGCGGGTCACGCCCTTCTTGTCCAGGTGTAGGTGGTGGCGGGAAAACTTCCCGCGCTGTTGCCTTTGATGAGTTCGGACCAAGAGAGCTTGGACGCTCGCTGCTGCCAGCTGGTGGTCATTAGCTCGCGTCCTATTACAGGGTTTATATGATACAGCTGAAGGTTACATTGTTGCTATAGGCAAGGTTACATTGGCTCAGATACATTGTAATCCATGTGTAAGATAAAACCATCAGAACACAACACCCCTCCCCCCTAGGACGAGACAAAGTCTCGAGCCCACACTTAAACACACTCCCCCCCCTTAGGAGACAAAGTCTCTCAGCCAAGATGGCTTATTTCGAACACGCTGGGGTCTCGATGCGGGCTGCCTCTCCCCGGGTTTGCTACCTTCTCTTTGTCCCCTGGTTTCCTGTCCTGTAATTGGAGAGGGAGACTCGTTAGTGACTTGCCGCGGCTCCGCGGCGTTGTTGGGAGGTGTGCTCTTTCTTAGGGAGGAACCGGGGGCACTGGGGGCTAACGAAAAACCCCTCTTCTCGCTTGGATGGGTGGGGGAACACTCCTGAAAACCCCCCCGGCTCGCAAAATCAAAATCAAAATTACAATCGGGGGCAGCGGTCGCGAACTCCTCTCCCCCTTCCCCGGCCCCTGATAGGACTGGCGTATCAAAAGGGTATGAGTCGGGGCCGCTGCTTCTGCCTTCCCCCCTTGCTTGGGACTGTTGTCCACTGCTGTCTCCCCCTTGGGTTAAGCGGGTGGGGGAGAACCCTAACGCTGAATCCTGTTGCTGAGCCCCACTGACTGGCCCACTCACTCGGTGCCTCAGTTGGTCTGCGTGCCTCCTCCAGAGGAGGCCGGTGTTAGTCTCGACCCGGTACGACACTGGCCCCGTCTGTTCTACAACCGTCCCTGGTACCCAGGCTGGCCCTGCGCTGGAATAGTTCCTGCAGTGAACAGGGTCACCGGCGGCGAAACCTTTCGAGACTGTCAACCCTATGTTTTTCCCTTTATCCTCGACTCTCGTCGGGTCTAGCCTGGACAGGATCGTGGTCAGTTTTCGCCGCATCAAGAGCTCTGCCGGCGAGTAGCCTGACGCTAAGGGGGTTACCCTATACGCTAAGAGGAACTGGCATACTTGGTGATTCAGGTCCCCCGGGCCCATGCGCCGCAGCGCCTCCTTTGTTGTACGCACCAGCCGTTCCACTTGGCCATTCGTGGCCGGGTGAAACGGTGCGGATGTGACATGCCGAATGGCGTTTGCCTCCATGAATGCTCCGAACTCAGCGGAGGTGAAACAACTAGCGTTATCGCTGACTAAAGTGTCGGGTAAACCGAACGTGGAAAAGACTCTCCTTAGCTGGCTAATTGTCGTGGCGGAGGACGTGCTCTTTACTGGGATAACCTCCAGCCACTTGGAGAACGCATCCACCACCAGGAGAAACATGGTTCCTCGGAATGGGCCAGCGAAATCTACGTGCACTCTGGACCATGGCCCCCTTGCTGTGTCCCATTCCCTATGCGGAAGACGGGCCGCCTCAGGTCGGGATCCCTGGCATGCCTCGCAAGTGCCGACCATGTGCTCAATGTCCGCGTCCAGCTGTGGCCACCAGAAGTAACTCCGGGCCAGCGCCTTTGAACGAACTATGCCCGGGTGGCTGACGTGCAGCAGTTCGAGCACCCTCGTCCGCAGGGGCGTAGGGACCACCACCCGTTGGCCCCACAAAAGGCACCCCCTTTCTAGGGACAACTCTAGCTTTTTCCGAAAGAATGGGTCGAACTCTGTACTCGGGGACGATGCCGGCCACCCCTTCTGTACCCATGAACTAACTTTCTCCAGCGTTCTGTCCTTGCCTGTCGCCCTAGCAATGTCGGCTGGTACTATTGGGGGTGCGTCTAAAACCTCAATTAGCAACACCTGGCGGTCTCTTTCTACTCTCGCCTTTTGGTCGTCCGACAAGGGCAAAGGGGATCTCGAAAGTGCATCAGCATGGCTGATCTCCTTTCCGGGCCGGTACTCCAACTCATGTTGGTATGCGTTGAGGAAAATAGCCCATCGCAGCATTCTCGGGGACAGGATCTGCGGCGTGGGCTTGCTTGCCGTGAAAATCCCTAACAGTGGCTTGTGATCGGTCACGATTTTGAACGGGCGGCCATACAAAAAATCGTGAAATTTTTTGGTTCCTGCTACTATTGCTAACGCCTCCCTGTCGGTTTGTGCGTAATTTCGCTCCGCTTTGGACAGGGACCTTGAGTAAAACGCTACCGGGGCCTCCCTTCCGTCCTCCAACACGTGGCAAAGCACCGCCCCCACCCCCACCGGGGATGCATCACAGACTAGGACCACTGGCCGTTTGGGGTCGAAGTGCGTCAGGATTGCCTCAGATGTTAGGAGTTGCTTTAGCTCTTTGAACGCCCTCTCGTGCTCGTCACCCCACATCCATGTCTCCTCCTTTTTTAGTAACCGATGGAGCGGTTCGGCCACGGACGCCTTCCGCGGGAGGAATGTATGGTAAAAATTGAGGAGCCCCAGGAAGGACTGTAGCTCGGTTTTGGATGTGGGGCGAGGGGCCTTTTTAATGGCTGCTACTTTGGATTTAGACGGCTTAATCCCCTCGGGTGTGATCCGGAACCCTAAAAACTCGACCTCGGTGTCGAAAAAGACACATTTGTCCTTCCTCAATCTCAGCCCCGCTTTCTCGAACACGGTCAGTACTTTGTCCAACCTCTTTGCCAGTTCAGCCTCACTCCCCCCTGTTATCAACACGTCATCAAAATAAGGCAACACCCCCTCCAGACCCTTCAGGAGGCGTTCCACAAGCGACTGAAAAAGGCCGGGTGCCGAGTTCACGCCAAACTGTAACCGCGACACCTGGAACGCTCCTTTATGTGTAACTATCGTTTGTGCCGCGGCCGTGGCGGGGGTCACAGGAAGTTGCTGATAGGCTTGTGCCAAATCGAGTTTAGCGAAACACTTTCCCCCATTCAGCCTGGCCAAAAGGTGGCTGATCACTGGCACCGGGTATGCATTAGGGCGGATCGCCTTGTTAATTGTACACTTATAATCAGCGCAAATGCGCACCTCCCCGTTAGCCTTTAGAGCCGTTACAATTGGAGTTTCCCACTCCGCGGAATCAACAGGAATAAGAATCCCCTGGCCCACCAGTTTGTCCAGTTCCGCCTCTATCTTGTCCTTGAGTGCGAACGGCACCCTGCGCGGTTTGAGTCTTATCGGGCGGACCTCCGGGTCTATGTCGAAAGCTACAGGGGGTCCCTTGAACTTTCCGAGTCCTTTCTTAAAAACGGCGGGATGCGCATCGCAAACCGCTTGTATTGGGTCCCCCCCCCACGGTATGCACTCCCCCTATGAACAAACCTAAGGGCTGAAACCACTGTGTCCCTAGGAGGCTACAGCTTCCCCCCTTGAGGACAACTAGGGGCAGTTCCGCAGAATGTCTCTTAAAATTGACCCGAAATTTCCCGACCCCCAACACCGGAATGCTGTTTCCCTGTACGTCTCGTAGCGTGGACCTCAACGCTTTAAGTTTGGGCCGCACGTGGGGGTCGATTTTCAAGAACTCTTTCTGGGGAATTATAGAATAGGAGGACCCCGAGTCAATTTCCATCTTAATAGGGGCCCCTTGTACTAATACCTCAACGAAGTAATGGGACTGTCCCGCGGACACGCTGAACACTGGGGCGTCGTCCTCGCTGTCGTCCGAGACGCGGCCCACGCCATCCTGCTTCCTCGTGGTCTGGGCGCCATCTTTGGGCCTCGCTGGACGGTCCGGTCTGGCCGCACGGTCTTGTGACTGCCTCCGGCCCTCCTTCCGTTTTCTGCATGCCTTGGCGATGTGCCCCCGACGGCCGCAGGTGTAGCACTCGGCCTTCCTGAACGGGCATCTCGCGCGCTCATGGGCCGCTCCGCAACCCTCGCAGCGTCGACCACCCTTTCGGACCTTCTGGACCTCCTCGCCGTCGCTGCCTTCCGTAGACGACTTTGAGGCCCGTCGAGTTGCGTGCACCGACTGTCCGGACTTCCCGTGCACCGAATTTTCCGCCTTGCCGGCTCTAGGACGCCACTCACGCCACTGGTGCATCTCGTCCACTCCAGCATTCGTGGACTCTGCGGCTTCCGCGGCCTCTACGACCTCTGCCAGCGTGGGTGGCGGCTCCTTGTTCATCAAGCTGCGCTGTACCTCCTTGTCTTTCAGGCCACACAACACGCCGTCCCTGAGGGCCATCTCTAGGATGTCGCCCCATTTACAGGGGGCGGCGGCTATCCTCATGGCGGCCACGAATGCCTCAACCGACTCATCCGGCGCTTGGACTCGCCTCCAAAACGCGCTCCGAGCGGGAAACATTGCCCTCGGAGGACAGAAGCGCTCTCGCAGCAGCTTCATGATGTCGTCCGCCTTAAATTCGCTCACCTTCTTCGGAGCGATGATGCCCACCAGCGTCCGCTTGGTTTCCATCCCGAGCATTCTGGTGAGGATGGCCCTCTTCCTCTCCTCGTCGTCTCCTTTGACTCTGAGTTCCACCAGTGCCGCCTGGAAGTCCATCTCAAGCAGCTCCCAGTCTTGCGGTTTGGTGATGTTGAATCCGCTCTGTGCCCTGGCTGTTCCGTGGGGATCCATGATCCCACCTTCGTCGCCAATTTGGTGTATGCAAACCAAGACACAGGACACAGCCTCGGGCTGGGTTAACTCAGGTTTATTGCATCGTGGACAGAGGGAACATGAGGTAATGGCGGATCGATAGCTCTTTATATACAGTAGTAATACATTTGAACGTGGTGCCATGGTAGCCCATTGGCTACTGTCTGCGTGACGTCATTGCGGGTCACGCCCTTCTTGTCCAGGTGTAGGTGGTGGCGGGAAAACTTCCCGCGCTGTTGCCTTTGATGAGTTCGGACCAAGAGAGCTTGGACGCTCGCTGCTGCCAGCTGGTGGTCATTAGCTCGCGTCCTATTACAGGGTTTATATGATACAGCTGAAGGTTACATTGTTGCTATAGGCAAGGTTACATTGGCTCAGATACATTGTAATCCATGTGTAAGATAAAACCATCAGAACACAACAAAGAGAAAGCACGGGAGTTCTAGAGAAGGAATTGATAATCCACAGTGCTCTGCATTTCAGAAGTGGCCATGAACTCCCAGAGCTGTCCCCACAATCAGAGTAAACAGCTGCTATTGGAACTAGTATGCACATTGTTTTCTTTCCAAACAGTGTTACCAGGGGAAACAAAGAGCAAGTGCAATGAAAGGCCAGCCAACATGCTGTGTAGGTAGAGGTGTGAGGCCATCAGGCCACATTTGAGTGTTTGGTTGTACAGCTTGTTGCTCATCTCTCCATAACACCTGTCATTCTCCTCTTCTCCAGAGGTTTTTAAAAAATATAGTTCTCCGTCTCCTATTAATTCTTTCTCTCCTGTTTTACTATCGTTTCAAGGATAACAATGAAACAGAGTCATAAGGACAAACCTTCTTCGAAATACCGCACATGTAGACCCTTCCCCAGAGAAATAGTAACAGCTGTTGTAGAGTTTTACATTTCTTATAAAATTCCCTTTGGCCTGCAGTAGAAGTAAAGAGAGCCACAGGTTGGGAAAGCTGCAAAACTCCCAGAGGCCACCCTTTTCTCATTAACTGGTACTCAAAAGTCTCACTAACTCACTCTGAGACATTTGTAATGGAAATAATAATATAAATGTTTCTTTACTTACAGTTGTTTAGTATTACAGATGTGTGCATACTTCTTTTTTTCATGGATGCATACCAGCAACCAATCACACAAATCAGCAGTCTAGACCAGATGTGAAACTGCCAAAATGAAGGCCCCTTTTGGTGAGTTCATTCTATGTAGTTCCTTTTGCCCGACCTAATGTGAAAAAGGTTAGCCAGCATCATAAGGTAGCCATTACCAGGGTACGCCTGATTATGCTTCAAAAATACCAAATCTTCTGTGTACCCCACCAAAACAACTGACACCGACTGATGAAAGAGAAGGAAAGAACACAGAGCAAAGAGCAACAGGATCTTTTTAAATTCAGAGGCTAGAAGGAACAATTATTTGTCAGTGCTGGATAGATAGACTATCACACAGCCACAAATGTCCCTCCCATTCATTCCAAACACAGGAAGCAATTGAGATTTTATTTAAAACTCCAGCAACAGTGAGAGCTCCAGAAAACATATCAGTTAATGAGATATTGGTTCAGGGATGGGATAGGGAAAAGTCCACACCATTTTCTTCTATATTTTACTTTATTTTAGCTTACGTTCCTTCTGTCCCAAATCTGAACAAATTTGCAACTACCTGTACTGGTAAATATTGGGGGTGGGGGGGATTTGAAGAAAGATGTTTTAAAAACATCCAGCTCTTTTATTAACTGAATTAACATTCTCAACTTTTTGTAGCAGCCAAAGTGGTAGTTTAGTGGTTAAAATGCTGAACTTGATGACTGGAAGGTCAGTAGGTCAGCAGTTCGAGACCCAAGTGCTGCATGACAGAATGAGCTCACGTCTCTGTCCCAGTTCCTGCCAACCTAGCAGTTTGAAAGCAAGAAATTGCAAGTAGATAAATAGGTGCCACTTTGGAGATAAGGTAAACAGTGTTCATTGTCTAGCCATGGCTGCCACAAGTCCATGGAAGTGTCTGCAGATGCTTTGGCTATAAACAGAAATAAGCACCAAACCCTAGAGTTGGATATGACCGGCTTTTGAGCAAGGGCAACCAAAGTCAATAGGTGCAGCTATTTCCAGAGCTATAGTTTACCTGGCTGCCATATCGGCATTGACAATGATGAGCTTCTTTGGGTGGCGGTGGCAGGGTAAGAGATTGCAACCCTAACTCAGCACTAATAGGGCTGAATAACCAGGGTTTTGTATCCAAGTGTTCAAGAATTTTCTTTTCTTTTTCTTTTTAAAAAGGTTGCATCCCACCTCTCCTACAATGAGCTCAATGTGACATACATACTGTGCTCTTCTCCATTTTAAATTCATAAGAGGCCTATAAGATAAGTCAGGCTGAAAGTACATGGCTGACCCAGTGTTACTCAGTGAGTTTTCATGGTAACTGCCTTATCATCAGCATCTTTGTCGTCGGCTACTAGTCATATCTGAGTATACAGTTTTCCTGGAAACCATTTTCACAGAACGACAAACAAGAAAAGTGCCACTGGTGTGAATCTGTTTCAGGTAGATCCCGGCTTGCCACGAAGTGACCCAATGAACCATCTCCTGCGGCACGTATGAAATGAGATATGCAGGATTTAACACCCAGACTGCAATGGACTTCTGCAGCCTTGAGGATATCAACAAGGTGTGCCTTCACAGCCAGCCCATCTGGCATGGCCTCTTCCACCTCCATGACCATTTGGAATCAGAATGAAGTCGTTCCTCCTCTGCTCATTTTGCCATTGGGCCCAATATGATGGTTTCCAGTGGCATTTCCTCTACTGAGGGGGCCATCACCCCACCTAAAGGGGCTCATCTGCCCATAGCCATTGGCCCCCTTTGGGGAGTCAGGTTATTTAAGAACATAAGAACATAAGAACAGCCTTGCTGGAACAGGCCACAGCCCATCCAGTCCAGCATTCTGTCTCACACAGTGGCTCACCATTTCCTTCAGGGTATTCCCAAGGAGATGCCTTCACCTGCTTAGGATTCCCTGGAAATGGCATTGAGAGATATCCTGCCTATCTCTCCAACCCGGAGGTTGTCCTTAGGTAGCCATAATTATAGCCATTGATAGCCTTGTCCTCCATGAACTTGTCTAATCCTTTCTTAAAGCTGTCAAGACTGACAGCTGTCACCACTTCTTCTGGCAAGGAGTTCCATAGACCAGTAATCCTCTGGGTGAAAAAGTACTTTCTCTTATTTGTTTGAGAACTAGTACCCAAAAGTTTCATGGAGTGTCCCCTAGTTCTAGTGTTGTGCGATAGGGAAAACAGTTTTTCCTTATCCACTTTGTCCACACCGTGCATGATTTTATAAACTTCAATCAGGTCACCTCTTAGACGCCGTCGTTCAAGAGTGAAAAGGCCCAACCGTTGCAGCCTCAGATGGTAAGGAAGGTGTTCCAGTCCCCTAATCATTCTGGTTGCCCTCCTCTGTACTTTCTCCAACTCCATAATATCCTTCTGGAGGTATGGCGACCAGAACTGTACACAGTATTCCAGATGGGGCCTCACCATAGATTTATAAAGAGGCAAAATGACACTTGCTGACTTATTTTCTATACCCTTCCTAATGATCCCTAACATTGAGTTTGCTTTTTTCACTGCTGAGGCACACTGGGTTGACACCTTCATTGAGCTGTCCACCAGGACACCAAGGTCCCTTTCCTGGTTTGTCGCAGAGAGTTCAGACCCCATCAGTTTATAAATGTAATTGGGGTTTTTTGCCCCAACATGCATCACTCTGCACTTACTGATGTTGAAGCTCATTTGCCACTGTTTTGCCCACTCCCCCAGTGTCAAGAGATCCCTCTGGAGCTCCTCACAATCTCTCACAGTTTTCACTACCCTGTATAATTTAGTGTCGTCAGCAAATTTGGCTACCTTGCTTTTTACTCCTACCTCTAGATCATTTATGAAGAGGTTGAAAAGCAGGGGTCCCAGTACTGAACCTTGGGGGACCCCACTCTTTACTTCCCTCCACTTGGAGAAGTGTCCATTTAGTGCTACCCTCTGTTTCCTGTCCCTTAGCCAGTTGCTGATCCAGGACAAGACCTGTCCCTTTATTCCATGACTGGTAAGTTTATTCAAGAGCCTTTGGTGTGGGACCTTGTCAAAAGCCTTCTGAAAGTCCAGATAAACAATGTCAACTGGATCCCCCTTATCCACATGCTTGTTGACACTCTCAAAAAATTCCAACAGATTAGTGAGGCATGATTTGCCCTTGCAAAAGCCATGTTGGCTCTCCTTTAGCAGCGCCTTCTCTTCTATGTGCCTATTAATTCTATCTTTTAGGATGGTTTCCATCACTTTACCTGGGACACATGTCAAACTGACAGGCCGGTAATTTCCTGGATCACCCCTGGATCCTTTTTTGAAAATTGGTGTTACATTCGCTACCTTCCAGTCATCAGGCACAAACCCTGATTTGAGGGAAATATTATATATTTTGGCTAGGAGATCAGCAATTTCATCTTTAAGTTCCCTGAGAACTCGTGGATGGATGCCATCTGGTCCTGGTGATTTGTTAGTGTTTAGTTTAACAAGACATGCAAGGACCTCCTCCCTGGTTATTTCTATCTTGCTTAATTCTTCGGTTTCCCTCCCTACAAAGATAGGTTCTGTTTTGGGCATGTGGTCTCTATCTTCTTCAGTGAATACTGAAGCAAAGAATTCATTGAGTCTCTCTGCAATCTCTGTTTCCTCTTTAATAACCCCTTGCCTTCCATTGTCATCTAATGGTCCAATGGCCTTCCTAGTTGGGTTCTTACTTCTAATGTACTTAAAGAAGTCTTTGTTATTCCTCTGAGTATTTTTAGCTATACGCTCCTCAAAGTCTTGCTTTGCTTTCCTGATTGTTGCCTGGCATTTGTTCTGCCAGAATTTATGTTTCTGCCTGCTGTCCTCATTTGGACAAGCCTTCCATCTTCTAAATGAGCTTTTCTTGCTCTTGATCACTTCCCGAACAGCTCCTGTAAGCCACATTGGAGTCCTCTTGGACCTGGCAGTGCCCTTTTTCCTTTTGGGTATGCATTCCAATTGGGCCTCTGTTATTGTTTTTGTAAACAGCCTCCATGCCTCTTGGCGTTACCCAACACTTGGCGTTGAGTCTCTGGCTGTACCATTACCATACCATAGCCTATACTCTAGCCACTATAACACAGGCAGGCAGCCTCTAGGATCCTGGGAACAAACTTGATGCTTGTAGCTCCATGGATTGCACAATGGTTGGCAGTGCCTGATTTCATTCTTCATGGTGTGAATAAGTACTTCCAGGTTGTTGTTGTTTTCTTTTGTGAGGCAGTGGGAAGTCTCAAAGGGTTTCTCGAGGCCCATCAGTGTAAGACAATGTTCCTGAAGACCTCCCCTTTCAGAAAGGCCCTTGGTGGCTACAAAATGCCCCGGAAAGCTGCTCTTTGCTCATGTAGTTTAACAAAGATCCAGGAAGGTATGAGAAAAAATTCACTAACTACATCAAAATCAAAACCACCCATGAGTAAATAACTGCATTGTTTTACTCACTGGATCCAGTTCCTCTCATTTGGTTTTGAAACCCATTTACTACCAGAGTGACATGGATTAATGAAGGCAAAACTATAGCCAGATTGTTTCCATGAGATAAAAAATAATAATAAACATATAATTCATGCAAGTGCAGACTGAGATACTGTACTAAAAAAATCTAGTTATTTCAGATTAGTAATCTAAATAGATGCTTTTCTTAATTCTCCAAAGATAATGCAGTGCACTTTAGACAACAGCTTTAAAATCTGACTTCTTGGTTCTGCATTTTTAGAACATTATCCAATATGGTTGCAAGTTTTCTGAACAATTTTTAAACAAGCTGATTTTTTTCCTATATTCATAAGACTTAAGTAATGAATGACCAACCAAATGCTAATGAATGACAACCTTGATAATCTGATTACAGCATCAGTCTACAAAATAAATAAATAAATCTATCTTCAAACTTTTCGTAAGAACTGAAAGCAGACTTATACAACTTAGATTGCCAGAGCAGTTTCAGGGAGCAGTTGGAATTTCATGTGGTAGAACTTGTTGAATCTTCTTACCTATGCCAGGTATGCTTGTTTTTATAATTAAAGAAACCATCAATACAGAAATGAAAAGACACTCGTAACATAATGGCTAAGTTCACAAATAACAGGAAACTGAGCTTTCCTGAACTCTGGCTGGTTTTTCTGAACACACCACTGAAAACAAACCATGATTTATTATCCAGTCACAAACCACTATTAGAAGCCATAATTTTATTGCTGCCCTGTGATTTCTGGCTTGTTGAAGCTACAGCTAGTTAGTTTGACTTGTTCCATGGCATGAACAAGCCAGAGTATAATTCTGTTTCTCATTTGTCTCATCACCTGCCTACCCTGGAATGGGAGCCAGCAAGAGAAGCAGGAGAAAAAGAGACCAGAAATGATGAACAGAAAGTTTGCTTAGCTTATAGGGGACATCTTGTGGTTAAAGCAATAAACCATGGGTAATATAGACCACATATTAGTGGTGGGATAGGTAAATTCCAGAGGCTCATGGATGACCTCCTCTGCTTACAAATTTGAAAAACCTCTTCCACTCTTCAACACAATCTCCATGGCCCCTCAACTCCCCCCCCCAATCATTCAAAATGTTGCATGAAAAAAATTGGAGAGTTGCATTCCCTTGGGGTGCTGATAAATATTTCAGGCCATCTCTGTCCCACTACCACCCACCTAATTTAGCCCTATATGGGATTTACATTCTATACAAGGAAGGGACAAAAAGTGGCAAACAAAAGTAGGGGTTCTTTGGGAGGTGAATGAAGCTTGTTTTAATGTGCAAATGCATCCAGTGTGAGATTCAGCTTACAAGGATGCTATTTTCTTCAAGTGCTGTATCTATTCTGAATATTGGCTATCATTGTGGCAATAGTCTTCGTGTTCTTAACTTCTCAGAACAGTTCTTCTGTGAACATGCCGCACTGGTCTATCAGGTTCTTTAGCCACAAAGTCCACCTATGTCCAGGGTCTCCCTTCCCTAGGATCTTCCCTTGTATAAAGAATTGGACTATTCTATACTTCATGTCATTCCTTATGATATTCCCAAAGTATTGGAGTTTTCTTTGTTTAATGATCTTAAACAGTTCTTGTTCTTTATCCACCCAGGGCAATACTTCTACATTAGTCACATGATCAACCCATAATATCCTTAGCAGCCATCTGTAGATCCACATTTCAAAAGCTTTGATTCTCTTTTCAGATGCTTTAGTCAATGTCCAAGCTTTGACTCCATATAGCAACACTGGGAATATGTAATATCTCACTATTCAGATCTTTGTAATAAAAGTTAGATCTCTACTGCATAACAAATGACACATTTTTATGAAGGTGGATCTTGCTTTTTCTATTCTATTCCTACCTCGGGATCTCACTTTTCATTTAATATACTCCCCAAATCAACAATTTAATCCACTCTTTCGATTTCTTGTGTTCCTGCCACTACTTGCCATGAATTGGTGATTGGCTTATAAAAAGATATTTTGTGTTCTTGGTGTTGAGATCCATACCATATTCTGCACTTGAAGCTCTAACTTGATCCAACATCAACTGAGGATCTACAAGGTTTGTAGCCAACAACACTATGTCATCAGCATATCAGATGGTATTCAGGTATTCCCCATTAAATATAATGCCAATGTTTAAATCTGCTTCTGAAAAATTACTCTCCAAATACAGTATATATTAAATAGTATCAGGGACAAGGATGCTATCACATAATTAGATCTGAATCATTATGTGAAGTATTGTTTTTAAAAGCAAAAAATGATAGGTCCAAAAATCAGTAGAGAACATCAAAAGAATTACTTAATTTTCTGTAGGTTTTTTAAAAGTGGGAGGAGAAATCTTCCCTGTCCAGATATGTGTGAACTCATTGAAATCCATAAAAATCCATAAAAGGGGCATAAAAATATTTATGACTAAAACAATAAATTGAGCAAGAGCTTTAAAAGGTGCTTATGGAATGTCGTATTTTGCAAGCAAGGACTTGCACAGCCTTTTGGTGTCAAAACAAAGTCTGTGAAACATGATAAGATCTGTCATTTTACAGCCAAATCAGTCAAATAAATGAAGAAAACAGGAATGTAATCTGAGATGAACTAACATGAAGATGCATTACAGCTGGGTGCAAGATTTTTTTAAAAAAGGGGGGGGAATCTTTTAATCACTAACATCAGCAAACACACGAAATATAGGTCCCTTTCACTGAGACATAAATCCACTCTGCACAGTGCTGGGTTTATATAAAACAACTGCTGAAAAGTGTTGGAAAATTGTGCAGCGTTAGATCTGATATTGCTGATAACATTTGAATGGCTTTACCATGGTTTTACTATGCTAACCGCAATAACTAGATGAAGGTTCGAGGTGGATGTTCAAATGTTTCATGTATTCTTTTTTACTGACAATTACCCACAGATAAAAGATTAAAGAAAACAATACAGATAACACATCTTTCTTCTTCTTCAAGTGCTGTATCTGATTCCAAATATTGGCTATCATTATAGTGACCAGCCATGCAGTAGTCTTTCATTTGCCATACCATGGATCCAGTTCCATGAGTCTCTTTCTGGTCCTGAGCCCTTTTAGCACATAAATTCCTCATCAGCCCAAGAGGGGCTGCAGTGACTCAGTGGTTAAGAAGCTTAAAAGGCGAGGGACACCCAGGTGAGCTTGCCACCACCGCCGCGCATCCTGCCGCGGTGGGAGTGGAGAAGAGGGCCATTCCACTGGCCTCCCCACCTTGCCTCGTTCTTGGGCCCCGCCCCCCCTTGCCCTTGGACTTGGAGGACTTTAAAGGCGGGGGATTTCGTGGGTGCTCTTGGATATTTCTTGTTATTTTTTGTTATTAATTGTATCTTTAATATTGTATTTTTTGATCATATTGTTATGCTGTGTTTTCTGAATTTTGTCTTTGATGTGTTTTTGAATTTTTTGTAAACCACTTAGAGTCATCCATTGGATGAGAGAAGCGGGATATAAATTTAAATAAATAAATAAATAAATAAGATAAATAAGCTTGCCTTGTTAGCTGGAAGGTCAGCAAGTGGGCAGTTTGAGACCTGGGTACTGTATGACGGTTTGAGCACCCATCTCTGTCCCAGCTTCTGCCAACCTAGCAGTTTGAAAGCAAGAAATTGCAAGGAGATAAACAGGGACCACAATGGTGGGAAAAGATCTTGGGGACATGAAAGGAGCTTCATTCGGCCATCCCCTGAGCAGAGTTTCTCCAGCAAAAATCCTTTCAACCCAGAATAATTTCTGACACTGAATTATTATTATCAGCACCAGTCCAGTATGGATGAAGCTGCTGCCCTCCATCAAGATGGATTCAAGTGGGCAAGAGCGGCATGGCGGTCATCTGTCCGTCCTTGTTCTTCTTGACCTCTCAGTGGCCTTCAATACTGTTGACCACAGTACCCTTCTGGAACGGCTCTGAGTATTGGGGATCCAGGGCACTGTGTGGTCCTGGTTTTCCTCTTTTCTGAGGGGCCGGACCCAGTCGGTGTGTTTGGAGAGTGAGAGGACCAGTCCTAGGCCCCTAAAATATGGGGTGCCTCAGGGCTCGGTACTCTCTCCTCTCCTATTTAACATCTACATGAAGCCACTGGGTGAGATCATCCATTCCCACAGAGTACGGTACCACCAGTACGCAGATGACACACAGTTGTACATCTCGGCCCGTGGGGACTACAGTGATGCAGTCAAAGTCCTTTCCAGTTGTCTGGAGGCTGTTGGGGTCTGGATGGGGGCAAATGGGCTACAACTGAATCCTAGGAAGACTGAGTGGCTATGGATAGGTTTTGGATGGGGCTATCTTGCCCCAGACCGACCCGGTGCACAACTTGGGGGTCCTCCTGGATTCACGGCTGCTGCTAGAAGAACAGGTGGCAGCTGTGGCCAGGAGGGCCTTTGCCCAACTTCGGGTGATTCGCCAGTTGCGCCCGCTCCTGGACCGGGACTCCTTCCTCATGGTCACTCACACACTGGTGACCTCCAGACTAGATTACTGTAATGCGCTCTACATGGGGTTGCCCCTGATGACCATTTGGAGGCTACAGCTGGTCCAGAATGCTGCGGCCCGGGTGGTGATGGGGTGTGGACATTATGCCCATGCCTCACTACTGCTTCGGGAGTTGCACTGGTTTGACCTTTAAAGCCCTATATGGTAGTGGGCCAGGTTACCTCAGAGACCGCATCACCCTATGGATGTCTGTCCGTCCAACCAGAGCGGACTGGAGGGGCTCTCTAATTGTGCCATTGGCCAGGGGGGCTCGCCTCACTGGCACAAGGAGGAGGGCCTTCTCTGTGTCTGCAACCGGCCCTTTGGAACCTCCAGCCAGTAGAACTTTATCTCCAGACAGAGTTGTTTCCCTTTAGAAAAGAACTAAAAACCTTGCTGGCGGGCCAAGTTTGGGGTGCAGGTGGAGGGGTGGCTTCCATTGGGTGGTTGGTATAGAGGAGTATGCCTTCCCCCATGGTTCCTTGGTACCTGCACCCCTTTTTAGGGGTGGGTTCTTAACTCTGTTTTTATCTGTTTTATTCATGTTGTGAACCGCCCTTTGTTGGCCCTGGTCAAGTGGGCAGTATAGAAATCTAACAGTAAATAAATAAATAAAAATTTACCCTATTTGCTAGCATTTAAGACCCACTTCCCCCCTTAAAATACACTGGGAAAATGGAACGTATCTTGTACTATAGTGGGCTATTTTGGTGATAACGGGGTGTGTCTTATACTTCAGTGTGTCTTATACACCAGAAAATATGGTAATCCACTTGGGGACCATCACCTGTCCCTGTAGACTTCACCACCTAAAGCCATTAGTCCTCAGGATTGTTAGAAATGGGAAATTCTTAAATGCTGGTCAGAAGTATTTCTCATATCTGCAGCTTGCTTTGTTTGTGATAGGTCCTCAGGAAGTAGATACTTTTCCAGTCGGATTGCCAATGCACAGAACTTAGAGGAAATTGAATCACCGAAACATTAACATACTTTCAATTTTGCAATGATGACTATTACCCTAAAGATTAATAAATGTATGTACAGTGGAACTCCGGATAACATCAAAACTCCGTTCCGCGGAGTGCAGCGCTATCCGGATTTTGACGCTATGCGGTCCCTATGGGAGATGCTCTGGATAACGACCAAAAAGTGTTTGTTATCCGGAGCATCGATAACAAATGGCAAGCATAACAACCATTTTGTAGTGTTTTTGGCATTATGTGGGGCATCACATGGTGCATAACAAATGTGTCGTTATGCGGATTTGGCATTTTCTGGTACAGTCGTTATCTGGAGTTCCACTGTATTATAGTTGTTGTGTTCTGATGGTTTTATCTTACACATGGATTACAATGTATCTGAGCCAATGTAACCTTGCCTATAGCAACAATGTAACCTTCAGCTGTATCATATAAACCCTGTAATAGGACGCGAGCTAATGACCACCAGCTGGCAGCAGCGAGCGTCCAAGCTCTCTTGGTCCAAACTCATCAAAGGCAACAGCGCGGGAAGTTTTCCCGCCATCATCTACACCTGGACAAGAAGGGCGTGACCCGCAATGACGTCACGCAGACAGTAGCCAATGGGCTACCATGGCACCACGTTCAAATGTATTACCACTGTATATAAAGAGCTATCGATCCGCCATTACCTCATGTTCCCTCTGACCACGATGCAATAAACCTGAGTTAACCCAGCCCGAGGCTGTGTCCTGTGTCTTGGTTTGCATACACCAAATTGGCGACGAAGGTGGGATGATGGATCCCCACGGAACAGCCAGGGCACAGAGCGGGTTCAACATCACCAAACCGCAAGACTGGGAGCTGCTTGAGATGGACTTCCAGGCGGCACTGGTGGAACTCACAGTCAAAGGAGACGACGAGGAGAGGAAGAGGGCCATCCTCACCAGAATGCTCGGAATGGAAACCAAGCGGACGCTGGTGGGCATAATCGCTCCGAAGAAGGTGAGCGAATTTAAGGCGAGCGACATCATGAAGCTGCTGCGAGAGCGGTTCTGTCCCTCGAGGGCAATGTTTCCCGCTCGGAGCGCGTTTTGGAGGCGAGTACAAGCGCCGGATGAGTCGGTTGAGGCATTCGTGGCCGCCATGAGGATAGCCGCCGCCCCCTGTAAATGGGGCGACATCCTGGAGATGGCCCTCAGGGACGGCGTGTTGTGTGGCCTGAAAGACAAGGAGGTACAGCGCAGCTTGATGAATAAGGAGCCGCCACCCACGCTGGCAGAGGTCGTAGAGGCCGCGGAAGCTGCAGAGTCCACGAATGCTGGAGTGGACGAGATGCACCAGTGGCGTGAGTGGCGTCCTAGAGCCGGCAAGGCAGAAAATTCGGTGCACGGGAAGACCGGACAGTCGGTGCACGCGACTCGACGGGCTTCAAAGTCGTCTACGGAAGGCAGCGACGGCGAGGAGGTCCAGAAGGTCCGAAAGGGTGGTCGCCGCTGCGAGGGTTGCGGAGCGGCCCACGAGCGCGCGAGATGCCCGTTCAGGAAGGCCGAGTGTTACACCTGCGGCCGTCGGGGGCACATCGCCAAGGCATGCAGAAAACGGAAAGAGGGCCGGAGGCAGTCACAAGACCGTGCGGCCAGACCGGACCGTCCAGCGAGGCCCAAAGATGGCGCCCAGACCACGAGGAAGCAGGACGGCGTGGGCCGCGTCTCGGACGACAGCGAGGACGACGCCCCAGTGTTCAGCGTGTCCGCGGGACAGTCCCATTACTTCGTTGAGGTATTAGTACAAGGGGCCCCCATTAGGATGGAAATTGACTCGGGGTCCTCCTATTCCATAATTCCCCAGAAAGAGTTCCTGAAAATCGACCCCCACGTGCGGCCCAAACTTAAAGCGTTGAGGTCCACGCTACGAGACGTACAGGGAAACAGCATTCCGGTGTTGGGGGTCGGGAAATTTCGGGTCAATTTTAAGAGACATTCTGCGGAACTGCCCCTAGTTGTCCTCAAGGGGGGAAGCTGTAGCCTCCTAGGGACACAGTGGTTTCAGCCCTTAGGATTGTTCATAGGGGGGGTGCATACCGTGGGGGGGGACCCAATACAAGCGGTTTGCGATGCGCATCCCGCCGTTTTTAAGAAAGGACTCGGAAAGTTCAAGGGACCCCCTGTAGCTTTCGACATAGACCCGGAGGTCCGCCCGATTAGACTCAAACCGCGCAGGGTGCCGTTCGCACTCAAGGACAAGATAGAGGCGGAACTGGACAAACTGGTGGGCCAGGGGATTCTTATTCCTGTTGATTCCGCGGAGTGGGAAACTCCAATTGTAACGGCTCTAAAGGCTAACGGGGAGGTGCGCATTTGCGCTGATTATAAGTGTACAATTAACAAGGCGATCCGCCCTAATGCATACCCGGTGCCGGTGATCAGTCACCTTTTGGCCAGGCTAAATGGGGGAAAGTGTTTCGCTAAACTCGATTTGGCACAAGCCTATCAGCAACTTCCTGTGACCCCCGCCACGGCCGCGGCACAAACGATAGTTACACATAAAGGAGCGTTCCAGGTGTCGCGGTTACAGTTTGGCATGAAGTCGGCACCCGGCCTGTTTCAGTCGCTTGTGGAACGCCTCCTGAAGGGACTGGAGGGGGTGTTGCCTTATTTTGATGACGTGTTGATAACAGGGGGGAGTGAGGCTGAACTGGCAAAGAGGTTGGACAAAGTACTGACCGTGTTCGAGAAAGCGGGGCTGAGATTGAGGAAGGACAAATGTGTTTTTTTCGAAACCGAGGTCGAGTTTTTAGGTTTCCGGATCACACCCGAGGGGATTAAGCCGTCTAAATCCAAAGTAACAGCCATTAAAAAGGCCCCTCGCCCCACATCCAAAACCGAGCTACAGTCCTTCCTGGGGCTCCTCAATTTTTACCATACATTCCTCCCGCGGAAGGCGTCCGTGGCCGAGCCGCTCCATCGGTTACTTAAAAAGGAGGAGCCATGGATGTGGGGTGACGAGCACGAGAGGGCGTTCAAGGAGCTAAAGTTACTCCTAACATCTGAGGCAATCCTGACGCACTTCGACCCCAAACGGCCAGTGGTCCTAGTCTGTGATGCATCCCCGGTGGGGGTGGGGGCGGTGCTTTGCCACGTGTTGGAGGACGGAAGGGAGGCCCCGGTAGCGTTTTACTCAAGGTCCCTGTCCCAAGCGGAGCGAAATTACGCACAAACCGACAGGGAGGCGTTAGCAATAGTAGCGGGAACCAAAAAATTTCACGATTTTTTGTATGGCCGCCCGTTCAAAATCGTGACCGATCACAAGCCACTGCTAGGGATTTTCACGGCAAGCAAGCCCACGCCGCAGATCCTGTCCCCGAGAATGCTGCGCTGGGCTATTTTCCTCAACGCATACCAACATGAGTTGGAATACCGGCCCGGAAAGGAGATCAGCCATGCTGATGCACTTTCGAGATCCCCTTTGCCCTTGTCGGACGACCAAAAGGCGAGAGTAGAAAGAGACCGCCAGGTGTTGCTAATTGAGGTTTTAGACGCACCCCCAATAGTGCCAGCCGACATTGCCAGGGCGACGGGCAAGGACAGAACGCTGGAGAAAGTTAGTTCATGGGTACAGAAGGGGTGGCCGGCATCGTCCCCGAGTACGGAGTTCGACCCTTTCTTTCGGAAAAAGCTAGAGTTGTCCCTAGAAAGGGGGTGCCTTTTGTGGGGCCAACGGGTGGTGGTCCCTACGCCCCTGCGGACGAGGGTGCTCGAACTGCTGCACGTCAGCCACCCGGGCATAGTTCGTTCAAAGGCGCTGGCCCGGAGTTACTTCTGGTGGCCACAGCTGGACGCGGACATTGAGCACATGGTCGGCACTTGCGAGGCATGCCAGGGATCCCGACCTGAGGCGGCCCGTCTTCCGCATAGGGAATGGGACACAGCAAGGGGGCCGTGGTCCAGAGTGCACGTAGATTTCGCTGGCCCATTCCGAGGAACCATGTTTCTCCTGGTGGTGGATGCGTTCTCTAAGTGGCTGGAGGTTATCCCAGTAAAGAGCACGTCCTCCGCCACGACAATTAGCCAGCTAAGGAGAGTCTTTTCCACGTTCGGTTTACCCGACACTTTAGTCAGCGATAACGCTAGTTGTTTCACCTCCGCTGAGTTCGGAGCATTCATGGAGGCAAACGCCATTCGGCATGTCACATCCGCACCGTTTCACCCGGCCACGAATGGCCAAGTGGAACGGCTGGTGCGTACAACAAAGGAGGCGCTGCGGCGCATGGGCCCGGGGGACCTGAATCACCAAGTATGCCAGTTCCTCTTAGCGTATAGGGTAACCCCCTTAGCGTCAGGCTACTCGCCGGCAGAGCTCTTGATGCGGCGAAAACTGACCACGATCCTGTCCAGGCTAGACCCGACGAGAGTCGAGGATAAAGGGAAAAACATAGGGTTGGCAGTCTCGAAAGGTTTCGCCGCCGGTGACCCTGTTCACTGCAGGAACTATTCCAGCGCAGGGCCAGCCTGGGTACCAGGGACGGTTGTAGAACAGACGGGGCCAGTGTCGTACCGGGTCGAGACTAGCACCGGCCTCCTCTGGAGGAGGCACGCAGACCAACTGAGGCACCGAGTGAGTGGGCCAGTCAGTGGAGCTCAGCAACAGGATTCAGCGTTAGGGTTCTCCCCCACCCGCTTAACCCAAGGGGGAGACAGCAGTGGACAACAGTCCCAAGCAAGGGGGGAAGGCAGAAGCAGCGGCCCCGACTCATATCCTTTTGATACGCCAGTCCTATCAGGGGCCGGGGAAGGGGGAGAGGAGTTCGCGACCGCTGCCCCCGATTGTAATTTTGATTTTGATGTTGCGAGCCGGGGGGGTTTTCAGGAGTGTTCCCCCACCCATCCAAGCGAGAAGAGGGGTTTTTCGTTAGCCCCCAGTGCCCCCGGTTCCTCCCTAAGAAAGAGCACACCTCCCAACAACGCCGCGGAGCCGCGGCAAGTCACTAACGAGTCTCCCTCTCCAATTACAGGACAGGAAACCAGGGGACAAAGAGAAGGTAGCAAACCCGGGGAGAGGCAGCCCGCATCGAGACCCCAGCGTGTTCGAAATAAGCCATCTTGGCTGAGAGACTTTGTCTCCTAAGGGGGGGGGGAGTGTGTCAAGTGTGGGCTCGAGACTTTGTCTCGTCCTAGGGGGGAGGGGTGTTGTGTTCTGATGGTTTTATCTTACACATGGATTACAATGTATCTGAGCCAATGTAACCTTGCCTATAGCAACAATGTAACCTTCAGCTGTATCATATAAACCCTGTAATAGGACGCGAGCTAATGACCACCAGCTGGCAGCAGCGAGCGTCCAAGCTCTCTTGGTCCAAACTCATCAAAGGCAACAGCGCGGGAAGTTTTCCCGCCATCATCTACACCTGGACAAGAAGGGCGTGACCCGCAATGACGTCACGCAGACAGTAGCCAATGGGCTACCATGGCACCACGTTCAAATGTATTACCACTGTATATAAAGAGCTATCGATCCGCCATTACCTCATGTTCCCTCTGACCACGATGCAATAAACCTGAGTTAACCCAGCCCGAGGCTGTGTCCTGTGTCTTGGTTTGCATACACCAAAATAGTATAAAGCATTTCTTTTTGACAGTTCCATTAAAAGCCTTCCTTGCTTTTTCTATGACTGAATCACACGGCTATCACTTTGGAAATAAAAATACATCCATAATCTGAATTCTGGAATTTGTATGATTAAAGGCCAGTAATCTTTTAAACCTATTCAATATCAAGCATACTTCCTCTACCTTTCACATATTTACCATCTAACTAGCTACCAAATAAGTGTGGCCACCCCAACTCTCTTCTTCTCTGTTCAATGTTTTAAGTTGGGCCACACACTGGATTCAAACAAAACCACAAATTCTAAATGGAATCAGCTTGATCTGGACCAATTTGTATGAGTTCCACATCAAAGTTGAATGCTGATTTATTTCTGTGATGAAGCACAATTGATTCATAAAACAGATTGTCTTCAAAATGCATGTTGAATCAGATGGGCATGAAAAGCTTTAGCATTCTCCTTTTGTGAGGGCCACCTAATTTTTAAAATTAGTTTTATACAGGAACTACCTATATGAAAATGGGTGCGCTTACCTCCTCCTTCAGTTCTGCTTTCTCAAAATTACATGTACATTAGTGGAAGGATTATCAATCAACTTAGAACCAGGACACTAATTACATTTGACAAGGCACAAATAACACTGATCCCAATCCTGATATATTCTAAAACTCCAAACTGGCCTTCAAACTGAATCAGAGAACCAAGCACAGCCTTCCTTTTAAGGTACTTGGCATTCTGGCTATGCTACAGTTCTCCTTCACACGTGCATTCACATAACACTGTTAGTTCTTGACTATCGTAATTGGGAATCATTGGGGGTGGGGGCAGGTTTTTAAAAATATTCATTTCTGGTAATTGCTTTGAAAGTCTTTCCATTTTTAAAGAATCTCAATCTACTAACAACATTCCTTCAAAATTGAGGCTCAAGTGGTATACAAATTTACTTGGGAGCAAAATTTAGGGAGCCTACCTTTGAGTAGATGGGCTACTGTCTGGTTTCTGCAGACTATATTTTTTTATATGAGTACTGCAAGCAAACATAAATAATAGAAGCACAGCTCAAACCCAATGCTACAACATAGAAATGTGCACTAGCACCTAAATTCGGATTTGGAATTCAGAACTACGGCCCTTCAGTTTCGGAGTTCGTAATTTCCAGATACCCAGAACTACTTTATAATCAGGATAAACACGATCATTATTAAAATTACTATTTTCCTCTCTTAAAAAGTACAAACAGGTGAAGCATTTTGAAAAAACAGTCATGTGTCCTCTGATAGCTTCCCAATGATTTTGCCAAACAAAAATGAGTCAGCAGTGCCTGGGAATTGTCAGCAGCAGTGGTGAAAGCAAATGCAAAGCAATCACACTTATATACCACCCCACCGCCCCCCATAACGCTTAGTGCACTCTTTGGGTGGTTCACAAGTTACCATATTTGCCAGTGTATAAGACGCATCAGAATATAAGATGCACCCCATTATACCAAAATAGGCCACAATAGGCCACTATATACAGTACAAGGTACACTCCATTTTTTGAGTGTATTTTAGGGGGGGGGTGTCTTTGTTGGTCTTATACACCAGCAAATACAGTAATTAGCATTTTGTCCCCAACATGCTGGATACTCATTTTACTGACCTTGGAAGGATAGAAGGCTGAGTCAACCATGAGTCCTGGGTCAGGATTGAATTTGCAACCTTTTGGTTGCAGTACAGTAGTTTAGCCACTGTGCCACCAGGGCTCTGGTGAAGCAGAAGACAGGACACTTTGGGGAATGGACAAATACTCTTGGCATCAGGGGCAGACAGATTGTAGCAACAGAAAGCCTGTGATGGGTGGGAACTTTTCCAACAGCATGGAGCACAGCACAGCTGAATCAGTGATCACAATTTTATATATCGGCAGGCAGAACCTCACTGATAGTTTATTTCATAAAATAAAGCAATGTATAGCAGCAAACTAGTGTTACATACTGCACATCTTAAAATCAGACAAAAAGTTATCCCATGAGAATGCACACACCGATACAAAGACTATGTGACATTAAATCAACTTCAGAAAACCCAAGCCAGCTCCTTATTTATTTCAAAACTATATTCACTCCTACAGCCAGGAACTACATTACAATCTTCTCTTTTACCAAGCAAATAAATATTGTCAAGTCATCACATAGACCTATTCTGATTTTAAATTCTCAGATATTATTAGCATACAACTAAAAAAAAAAACTGAACTCGAGCCAGACATCCTGGAGAGCGAAGTTAGAAAGGCCCTAAAGAGCACTGCAAACAACAAAGCTAGTGGATATGATGGTATCCCAGTCGAATTTTTCAAAGCGCTAAAAGATGATGGTGTCAAATTACTGCACTCAATATGCCAGCAAATCTGGATAACAAAACAGTGGCCACAGGATTGGAAAAGATCAGTATACGTCCCAATCCCAAAAAAGGGCAACGCCAAAGAATGCTCAAATTACCGAACAATTGCACTCATCCCACACGCCAGCAAGGTGATGCTCAAGATAATACAGGACAGACTTCAGCAACATGTGGAGAGAGAACTACCAGAGGTGCAGGCCGGTTTCAGAAGAGGCAGGGGGACTAGAGACCACATTGCCAACATACGTTGGATCATGGAGAAAACAAAGGAATACCAGAAACAAGTTTACTTTTGTTTCATTGATTACACTAAGGCATTTGACTGTGTGGACCACAACAAGATGTGGCAAGTAATTAAAGAGATGGGAATACCAGAGCACATCATATGCCTCCTGAGAAATCTGTACATGAACCAAGAAGCAACAGTTAGGACAGAACATGGAATGACAGAGTGGTTTGGAATAGGAAAAGGAGTAAGACAAGGCTGCATTTTATCACCCTGCTTATTCAATCTATACACAGAGCACATAATGCGAAATGCAGGGATGGAGGAATCACAATATGGGATTAAAATTGCTGGGAGAAACATAAACAATCTGAGATATGCAGACGATACCACCCTAATGGCAGAAAGTGAGGAAGACCTAAAGAACCTCTTGATTGGGCTGAAGGAGGAGAGTGCAAAAGCTGGTTTGAGACTCAATATCAAGAAAACCAAGGTAATGGCAACAGGCCCAATCAGTTCCTGGAAAATAGATGGGGAAGAAGTAGAAGCAGTGACAGATTTTACTTTCCTGGGATCAAAGATCACGGCAGATGGGGATTGCAGCCATGAAATAAAAAGGCGACTGATTCTTGGGAGACAAGCCATGAGAAACCTGGGGAACATAGTGAAAAGCAGAGACATCACATTGCAAACAAAAATTAGAATAGTCAAAGCAATGGTATTCCCAGTAGTAATGTACGGATGTGAGAGCTGGACAATTAGGAAAGCTGAACGCAGAAGAATAGATGCCTTTGAAATGTGGTGTTGGAGGAGAGTTTTGAGAGTACCCTGGACAGCGAGGAGAACAAATAGGTCAATCTTAGAAGAAATCAACATTGACTGCTCATTGGAAGGGCTAATAGTAAAGACGAAGCTAAAGTATTTTGGACATCAAATGAGAAGGGAGGATTCACTTGAGAAGGCCCTGATGTTGGGAAAGGTGGAGGGCAAAAGAAGAAGGGGGAGGCCAAAGATGAGATGGCTAGATGGTATTGTAGACACAATGGGCACAGAACTGGGAGTGCTGAGGGGGATGGTGGAGGACAGAGATGCCTGGAGAACAATGGTCCATAGGGTCGCAAAGGGTCGGAACCGACTGTGCGACTGAACAACAACAACAACAAAATTCAGAGGGAGACACTGTTTGGAAAATTAGGTTCCTACAAATAAAAGACTGCATATGATAAGCAACTGCACTATTGAGCGTGTGGGGTAAATTATGTTAGGTTTCTGTAACACCAGCTACTGAAAACCAAAGTATTTATGAACTAGATGAAGTGTTTTCCTCTCAATTCCCATCCTGATTCATTTGAAGGTAGCATGAGGATAAAGTTGCGCTGTACCCCACCCCCATGGGCATTTTTAATTGCCTTGCCCCTCTCATTTTTCTTAGAAGATCCTATTTCTTCCATTAATTGCGTAAAATGAGTAAATGTTATCCCACCTTTAGGACTAAATACTCTTTTCTGATTAGCTGGCAATTTTTACCTCCCCCCCCCCACACACACACACCTTTTTGGGTAAAAGAAAAGAAGACTAAAAGAGGAAATTGCCTTGCTGGCTAGTAGCCATGCTGAAGCTGAAAACATGTCTTTTAGTAAAGAAAAGGCATCTCATTGAATGGTTTCCTTTTGAAAGACCCATAGACAAACCTCATAGTCATTCAGTACAAGCTGCTACTAAAACTCTAATGGAAGAAGCAGGAACAGCTTCCCATGTATACCTTGGGTACATCACATTAAGCAGCAAAGAGCTGGTTTCAGCCAGGTTTTAGGATCTTTTAATTGAGAGAAAAAGATACCTGCTAAAAGAGAAGGACAGATTGGACCACCTGCTTAGCCATCTTCTGTTCTTCTTCTTCAAGTGCCATATCTGATTTTGAATATTGGCTATCATCATGGCAAACAGTCATAAAGATTGTCCTGGGAACAATATGATGCAGTAGTCTTCCACTTGCCTCATAGCATGCCACCCATACCATTGATCCAATTCCGTGAGTCACCTTCTGGTCCCGAGTCCTTTTGGCATGCAGGTCCTCATCAGCCCCAGGCCAATATCGATGAAGCTGCTGCCTTTCATCAGGATCGATTCAAGTGAGATTTAATCCACATGGGAACCATCACCCATCCCCGTGGACTTCACCAACCAAGGCTGCTAGTCCTCAGGGTTGTCAGGTTAGCTTAATTTAATTTAATTTAATTTTTAAATTTATTCGCCGCCCACTCAGGCGAGCCTGATGATCAGCATAGGGAGTATGGTCTACCCCGTGTTTATCAAACTATGTTCCACGTAACACTGGTGGACTTCAGTTCCCAGAAGCCTAAGTCAGTACATTGGCTGATCAGTGCTTTGGGGAATTGACTTAGGCTTCTGGGAATTAAAGTCCAAAAACCAAATATTGGGAAACACTGAACTCTACTCTATTACCATAGCAAAATAACCTGGCCAGATTTTATCTTCTGTTCAGTCAATAAAATAGTTTTTTAAACCTCTACCAATATCCCTTCCTCTTGCCCTCATTCTTCATTTCATAAAAAACCATATGTTGGGAAACACTCGTCTAAAGGATCTCCCATTTTGTATGAGCCTATCCATCCACTAATAGCAACAGCAATTACACTTATCTATCAGCAAGTAGCACTTAGTGTAATCTCTGGGAGGTTCACAAGCATTTTGCCCCCAAGACAGTATAGGCAACAACAAATGGAAGAAAGCAATCCTCCTTTAAGGGGTTCATCAACAATTCATTTTCATTTCTGTAAGCTTCCCTAAGGGTCTCCTTTTATTGGAAATGTAGGATACGTATGTTTTATAAAGGAACCCCAAGGTAACATGTTATGCAGGAGGCATAGGGGAGGCAAACAAAGTTTCTGTGGCAAAGAAAAGAGACTTGTCTTGGCTCGCACAGGCCTGGGCAAAAGAGGGCAAGTGAAATATTAATATTACTCAAGTTCAGCCTCTTTCCCATGGACCCTAATGCAGGGGTGGTGGTGAGTAACTTATGACCCTTGTCCCTCCTTGTCCTAATTTCATACATTCTCTGTCAATGATCATATCTGGTCTCTGCAAGAGCAAGTTGGCAGGTTTCCCTATCTTCAGCAGGCCTCTAGGCCAGGGGTCGGCAACCTTTCCTGCACCATGAACCGGCTTCATACCAAAACCTTTCCACAGACCGGAAAGTGGGGGCAGCGGAACTGGATGGCGCAAGTACACAACAAAATACAACAAAGTGCACACTGTGTACAGGCGGGGGGGAGGAACCCTGCTGCAGCCCAAAAACAAGGAGGAGGGGCCCAGCCGCTCGCCAGCCACACTGCCCAACTTGGGCAGCGAGGCATCACACTGCACACAAGTGGAGGGGTGGAGCCCCTCCACAGTTAAGCAACATGGAGAAGAGCCCCGACCACCCGTTCGTCAACTGTGTCTGAAGCCCATGGCCCCACCCCACCAGCAGAGCACACTGAGGGCAGAAGGCTGCCACCTGGGCTGCCAGCGACTACGTCCTCTCCCCACACAGGCCGGTTCAGGATGGCCCACGGCCTCGCACTGGTCTCCAGTCCAGTGGTTGGAGAGCCCTGCTCTAGGCAGTAAGGAAAAGGAAGAGAAAGAAAAACGTACCAGAGGAGAAATGAGTGGACTCACCTACTTGTGTCCCTAGAATTGTTCCTTCAGTCAAAACTACCATGTGATCACCAACCGAGGAAGCCCAAGGGCAATGTTACCTAACCTCATATTAATGTGATGGTGAGGGGATGAAAATATGCCAGTTGTTGAGACTGTAGCTGCTTTACACCTTTCTGGAGCAGTGACTGTCAGGGAAACAAAGTACTTGGCATTCAGACAGGACAGCCAAGGTCACAAGAGCACTATTGTCACAAATAATTAACAGTTTTAAAAATTGGCTTCTAATGTTTTAAGTGATGTGATATGTTTGTTTTATATTTTAATTAAATAAAGTTTAAAACAATAATAAAAATCTTGGCTTCTGTGAATAGTCCCACATTTCCTACAGGGTGCAAAGTGGTAGGAGCCTCATTCAACAGCCAACTTTTAGAGGATCGTTACCCTGTACAATCAAAGAAAGGTTGATCAGTTCTCAGAGTCTAGTCCATATATAAGACTGTAGGGAGAATTGTGAATTAATATAGATAATGAGTTAAGAATCTCTGGTAGATATTTAAATCTTAAAATACACTCTGGAACGTATGTATGTATCTTAGCCATCTCTCTTTCCGGTCTCATTTAGTAGTTATTTTTCCCTACCACGGTCATTTGTAGGTCATTTTATATTTCTGATTATATTAGAAATGGCAACAATATAAAACCTATTTCAGAACATTTCAACCTTTCCAGACACATTATAAATGATCTACAAGCTATTATTACCTTGGTAATTCATCTGCTATGCCTATCATGTATATAACATGTGGTTTTGCTTCAATCTAATATGTCTGTAGAAGCTGTTTCCCACTTATGGCAAGATTTTGTCATAAGTCAGAAGCAACCTGAGGAATATATCAACAATGATATATTCCTTAGCTCCCCAGGGGAGTTGCCAAAATTTCTAAGAGAAATTTCTCTATATGCAGTATCTAGGAATTGTGAGAGATTCAAATAAACTATTTATTTTTAAAACTTTGTGTTAACTTTTAATACAGTATAGGTAAAGGTCACCCTTGTTCAAAAGCCAGTCATGTTCGACTCTAGGGTGTGGTGCTCATTTCCATTTACAGCCAAAAAGCCAGCACTGTCTGTAGATGTTTCCATGGTCATGTAGCAGGCATGACATGTGGAATGCTGTTACCTTCCCACTGAAGTGGTACCTATTTATCTAGTTGCAATTTCTTGCTTTTGAACTGCTAGTTTGGCACTCGAGTCTCAAACTGCTGACCAGCCACCTCCCAGTTGTCAAATTTTGTTCGGGCTGTAACCAGCAGAGCTTCCACTAGGTTCTGTCGCCTAGTGCTCCAACACTAAGAGATAGAGAAGGGAAGATTGTGACAATCACAACCACAGCAGGGATGACTCTTAAGTTTTAAATGCCCTGCAAAATTAATGCATCAAAGCGCAGAGACTAGCACACCATGTGAGATATGTGCATGAGACAGAGTAAGAAAAATGGAGGCTTTTTTGCTGTTGTTCAGTCACATAGTCGAGTCTGACCCTTAGTGACCCCATGGACCATCACACACCAGGCACCCCTATCCATAGTTGAGTCCGACCCTTTGTGACCCCATAATCCATCGCACACCAGGCACCCCTATCTTCCACCATCCTCTGCAACCTGCTCAGCTCTGTGCCCATTGTGTCAACAATACTATCTAGCTATCTCATCCTCTGCCACCCCTTTCTCCTTTTGCCTTCAATCTGACTGGGGGAGGAATGAGAGCCAAGAGTTTCACTCAGAAATATGAGGTGAGATATCCGAGGAAACTATCATTCCTATTTTGCCAGCAGAACCGTGCTACTGCAAAAGTTAAGTATATTTCTGTTTCTTGCCTACATGACAATAGAGTTCCACTTTTAACCACAAGTTAATTTTAAGCAGGGAGGGAGGCAGAGTTCTTCAGCTATTTAGAGACACAGAAAAATGTCCCACATGTGCTCCAAGGCACTCAAAACATTTCTGATTAAGAATGCTCCACCCTTGATTCATTGACTGACCTTCCTAGCCACTTATTGCTGCACTGTGCTATTACTGCATCTATGCTCTGCAACTGGAATAAGGCAACATTCTTAATTAAATTAAAGAGTCCATGGAGATTGAAGAATGAGAGTGGCATACATGTCAATGTGGGGTGGGGGGATGGAAGAGACATGTCATTCAGACAGTTAGACAATTGAGATTTAGATCCATGCTTTAGGGTAACATTCTCCAATCTAGTGTTTTCCAGATGTGCTACACAGAAAATTCTATCATCCTAAAACAGCAATTGAATTGTGTGATCTGTAGTCTAAAATATCTGTAAAGTATGAGGTTGAGGAAGCCAACTTACATTCAAGAGAGTCAATTCAAAGAATTAAGCAACAAATGTCACTAAAGGAAATGGCATCAAACATAGTAAGACACATCATTTTATTTTAGAATAAGACTAATTACTTAGGCCAGTAACCTGTCATTAATCTCAGCTAGAAAAGACAGTCATTGATTAAAAGTGATTTACATTAATGTTGACTTATCATTCAATGATAGTTCAATTTCCTTTCAAGACTGTGTTACTGGGTCTGATCTCCTCCATGGTCCCCAAAATAAGGAATCTTCCTCAATCAGTTGCAAAAATTAAATAAATAAAAACACACCCCATTACCAACTTACCAATATTGAACACAGAACTCAACACAGCAAATGGATTACCCATTCCTATATTTTCTTGTTCCTTCATGGGACTCTTTAAAAAGGTGCCTTCTTTTCCAAGTTCTTCTGAGCACCTTCACCCTAGATCAGCTTTGTGTGCTTCTTGCAGTGAAAACAGGTGGCTTTGCCAACATCATGATGGGAACAGTCACTGCCAACCTCTCATCACCCAGCTTTGTTCTTCTGTTTACCCCCTCTCTCACCAAGTTCACCCAGAAATGAGGGCTTTCAGGGTTTCTGTTCATGAGCTTGTTGCCCAGTCTCCTCCAAGGGCACCTCTAGCCAGACTATCTCCTCCCTCAAGGAACTTTCTTGAACAGGAACATCCAGCCCAGGGATAGCTCTGGCAGAGTCTTCAGCTCTTCAGTTTTGCCCAGCTGTTCCTCTAAGACCTGCCCCACCAATCCCTCTTCACCTAACTCTGGCTCCAATTCTCTCTCTCCTCTTCCTTTGCTTCCCTCTCTTTGCCTAGTGTTCCATCAACCCATTCTTTCTCTATCCCCACTGCTGCCAAGGTTTTCTCCAGTTCACCCATTTCTTCTCCCCAACATGCCTTTCAGAAACTTCTTCTCCTCCCGGCACTCCTTTGTCTGTTTCCAGAGGCCCCTCTTCCTGTCCTTCAGTTTCCTCTATGGGGAAAAAATCCAGCACCCTCAGAATCCTCAGCATCCCAGTCCACAATAGGCATGGGGGACAATAGACCACGTCCCTGGTGTTCTCCTCTTTGCAAACTGATGATGGAGTACTGTATTTAATATTTAATTTAAATAATAATAATAATAATAATAATAATAATAATAATAATAATAATAATAATAATAATAATAATAATAATAATAATAATAATAATAATAATAATAATAATAATAATAATAATAATAATAATAATAATAATAATAATAATAATAATAATAACTAACTTAAATTAGACTGTGAGCTCTTCTCATTAAATTCTTAACAAGTTAGACCAGGAGTTTTCAACCTTTTTAACCAGAGGTCACGCTCCCTCAGACAGCTTCGGAGGCAGGATGGCCATTTTGCTCTTCCTCCACCACATGGCACTTCCTGGTGTGGTGGAGATAGTGGGGGAGCACATGAAATGGTGCCATGGGCCACATCTGGCCCTCGGGCCACAGGTTGAGTTAGACCTTCTGAGCCAACATTCTAAGCTCTGGTAATACCCAAATTAAATGTTGAAGAAAGCTCAGAAGTAATTGTTTGCAAATGACTAGTTGCTTTTAATTAATTGCTTTTTTTAATACTTAAGGTCTAACTACATTGCATTACAAATAAATGGGAAGATGACTTCATAGTGGATTCATAGTGTAACTGTAGCATCTAATCTTACTTATACTTACCAGGATGGCAGGGGACTAAACTAAGTATAAAGACAGAGCACCTCAGTGTTTGAGGAAGAAATGTCCACTGCTCCATTCAGAAGTCATCTGTAGATGAAAGAAGTGCTTGCTGCTGCATTGTCTCATGTGGATACTGGCATAATGAAAAAAGGAATGGGAGGAGACTCCAGTCTTGACGAGCCTGTTTTAAATCAGGGGAAATTAGTTTAGCTACAGTAGACCCTCGCATAACAACGTTACTTGGTTCCCCAAGTAGTGTTGCTAAGCGATTTTTGTTGTTATGCGTGTTTCTATGGAGTTTCCCGCATAATGACGTTTTTAGCATTGTTGTCCGGATAATGACGGTTATTTTAGTGTTGTTGTCTGGACAATGACACTAAAAACATTGTTATGCGGGGAAACACATGGTGCATAACGACGTGTTGTTAAGCGAAAATGATGCTATCTGAATGCGTTGTTATGTGAGGGTTGACTGTATGTATGAAATTTAAAGACTTTAATTCTAACAATAAAAATTATTTTTTAAAAGTAACTTTCCAAGCTGGAGGAGTTTACTGTTCTACATCAGAGCTGCTGGCTTACCACAAAAAATAATTACAGACGGCTGTAAGTCCAAGCTGCTGCCTCCATCCTTGAAACAGCTGCCCTCCAGATCTTTTTTTAATACCATCTGGCTTTGTTTCCTGTGTGTTTTTTTTTCTTGTGGTTTTTTTTTGGGGGGGAAGGGGGGATGATTTAATATATATATAATGTATATATACATTGTCAGCCACCCTGAGCAGTGCTTGCACCAAAAAGGAAGGTATAAATGTAAGTAAGTAAGTGTTATGTATTAAGGCAAATTTGCAAGTTGTGCGGGCAGCGCCTTGCAAGGAGAAAATGGTGGTTTCCCACCATCCAAATTAGGAGCTAAAAGTGGCGCGAAATCTCCCTCTCTGAGCATGCTCATTATGCTAATCAGAGTCTTGTGATTGGTTACAGTTTTGGATCCTGTTCCCCATTGGTTAATACATATATATATCATGTTATGATTGGTTGGTTATGCTTGTCCGGCATGTCGCAACTTTGTATCAATGAGACAACACCAGGGAGACACTATATAAGCCCCATGGGTAAACAAGGGTGGGGCCGGACCAGATCTATATTACCCTTTCCGCACAGGTAGCCAGTACGTGCTAAGCCTGGGTCTCCTCCACACTCTATCACTACTAGTGTAGCTTAGTCATTGCCAATCTTCTATGGCAGATTCCAGAGAGACTGATTTCAAAGGATACGTATAGCCATCTTTGTGTCCGGAGTGCCTTGTAAGCTTTGTCTGAAAGACTGTTTAATAAACACCTGTTGCTGCTCTATTCATTGTTGCCTCGACTATTACTTATAAGGGCCAGACGGGACAGTAAGGAAGGAAGGAAGAGAGGAAGGAAGGAAAATCTCTTGGTGATTTGTTCTCCTGATCTTGACACCTTCCAGCCAGCTTGAGATCCGAACAGTTAATTTGCCCTCCAGACATAAATGCATGAATTACTCTATTACTCCAGATGTAGGGATACCTGCTCTCAGCAGAGGGCCCTCATTGGATCCCTGTATCAAACATAGCTCATGGCTTGCATTCCTTTCTAATCAGGAATCATATGTAGATATTTGAAGATAGACAAAATACGGGTTTCTTAAAAAGGAGGCATTTCATATTTTTATGCATTAATTGTGTTACGTACTTTAAGGATGGCCTAAAAGAATTTTGAAAACATTGATTTTGAAAACATACCCTGGATGGTAACTTGGTAAGTTTGCAATTATGAACAGAACTGTAAAACTGAAACCAGATTGAAATCATACAATTGTCTTATCATTAGAATGAGTGGAGTTTTAAAATAATAAATGATATATTATTTTTCTAGCAAGAACTTGCTTCTCTCAGTCTTTTGCAAGTTAGTTTTATTTATTTTTTTCTTATCAGGTAAACATGGGCTTCATTTGAAGGCTCGTTGTACTTTAAAGGAAATGTGTTCTTACTGGGTGAAAAAAACAGGCTGAAAACAAAACTAGGTAACAGTTAGCATTTAAACTAGAAGCAAAAGCCTGTGTAGTAATAAAATTGACTCACTAAATCCCTACTTATTCAATGGGCCTATGCTAGTGCATCTTATTATGGCAAATTTTGCCATAGGTATAGAATTTTGTTCTTATTCCTGTTGTATGTTTTCAGCCCATGTTCAAGCTTATTAAGATAATTTTTAAAATTCTGTTCCTATCTTCCATGGCTTTAGCTATTCCCTGCACTCCTTCATCCAAGTCATTAATGAAAATGTTGAAGAGCACTGGGGCCAGGACTGAGCCTTACGGTACTTCACTTGTTACCCACTCCCAGTTTGATAAGGAGCCACTGATAAGCACTCTCTGAGTAAAATTCTTTAACCAACTGTATATCTACAGTACCTGACACTTGTGCTATCCAGGCCACACCTAGCTAGCTTGCTAATTAGAATATCATGGACCACTTTGTCAAAAGCTTGGTTGGAGTCAAAATGTATTACATCTATAGCACTCCAAGGAAGTTACTCAATTGAAAAATGTGATTAGATTAGTCTGGCAGGATTTGTTGGCTTCTAGTTATTGCTACATTGTTTTCAAGGTAATGACCACTTTATAATGTGCTCCAGAATTTTCCCTGGGATTGATATCAGGCCAATTGATCTGTAATTCCCCAGTTCCTCTTTTTTTTGCCATTTTTAAAGATGGGGACAATGTTAGCCCCTTCTAATCATCTGACACTTCACCCATCCTCTATGGCAGGGGTGCTCAAACTTTTCAGGCTGCGGGTCAGTCACTTGGTTCCTTCCACTGGAAGCAGAATAAAATGTGCCCACACATGTGCATAATGCAGCCATAAATGCACCCACAGCTGTCGTAAACAATTTTACAACAGCTGTGGGTCATTTATGACAGTGTTTTGCACATGCGTGAGCGCATTTTATTTCTGCTTCTGGGAGTGGTGAGGATGGCATGGGCCAGATGATTTGGTGCCATGGGCTGGATCTGGCCCACAGGCCATAGTTTGGGCACCCCTGCTCTATGACTTAAAAAATAATAATATACAGTGCTGTTGTGATCTCTTCAGTTAGTTCCTTCAATATCCTTGGATGTAGTTCATCCAGCCCTGTGGATTTGTACTCCTTCAAAGTCCTAAGGTACTCCTTGACTATTTGTTTATCAATTTCAAGATGCAATCCTTCCCTCTCCCTTTGTACATCACATTTGCCTCTACATTTGTGGAGGTCATATACTATCTTTTGAGAAGTAAGAATTGAGCACCTACAAATACGGGTTTGTGGGCTGGAACTTTCAGAATGCTGACTGGGGAATTCTTGGAGCTGGATTCTAAGAAATAAAATAATGAATGGTGCAACCATAGTAAGAATTTAAAAGGATAGGTAGATTTATGGTCAGGGCCCTAGGTCTTCAGAGAAAGCATGGATGGCAATCAATCAATGTGTCTAAGTACGAACAAACTTGTTATTGTTTTGCAAACTACACAGACTCACATTAGGTCCTCTTCAATCATGTAATAGCACTAAATGTCTCTTATAATAAATCCTGTAATAAACCATTAAATCCTAGAGACTCAGCCTCTTCCCATACTAGGACAGCATTAGCTACATGAGCATGAGTATGGGGTATGTGAGAGCAAGATGTAGTGGATAAATTTTTTTGGGTTCTGTTGTGGGCCATGTTGACATGTCAACCATGAGAATGGTTGTTCAAGCCAAGGTTGTTCTTCAAGAAATCACATACAGTACTTCAAATGAATCCACCCTCTATGAGACAAAAAATCAACACTGGGCATCTTGGAGAAAGAGTAAAATAGAAATTAAGAACTGCTGGACAGCTTAGTCATTTAGGTATTTGGCTGCAGACCCAGAGACTGGGAATTCAATCCCTTACTGTGCCTCCTTAACAGGGGCAGGTCTCACTTATCCATAGGGTCCCTTTCAGCTCTGCAATATGATAATGATGTTGATATTTTTTTTAAAAAAAAGCAAGGATTCTGAAATGTGATGAAAATACAAAGTTCCTGATAGCAGCTATCCCATCCCACTGGAAATCACTAACTAAGGTTTTGGCAAGGGCTTGTGTGTTTATTGTTGGAAATTCTCTGCAAGATTACCCAAGACATCTTTGTCCAGATTGTCCTGGACAATAAATAAGACAGCAATTTCCTGAGCTAGTCAGTCCATTACTGGACACCTGGCAGCTTTTAAAAACAGCTAGTATGAATGGAAAAACTTCTCTGTAGGTCAGTGGAATATAAATAGGTTTACATAGGCAGCCCTAACAATGTTTATAAGTTCAGTCGTACGGATTCCAATTCAGTTTATGCACAGAATACACCCATGCTTATTTGAAAACCTCAGTATTTCATCTAGGGATGTGTACAGGCCCTCCAGTCCAATCCATGCTTAAATAAGAGTACACAGATTGCTCCTGCTTATCTTATCCAAATTTGGAGACAAATTTGGGGAAAACTCCACTCTGGCAAACAGAAAATTGCAACAACTAGTGTTTTCTCTCTCTCTCTCTCTCTCTCTCTCTCTCTCTGTGTGTGTGTGTGTGTGTGTGTGTGTGTGTGTGTGTGTGTGTGTGTGTGTGTGTGTGTGTGTGTGTGTGTGTGTGTGTGTGTGTGTGTGTGTGTGTGTGTGTGCGCGCGCGCGCGTAAGGGAGAGATATGGCATCAAAAGTATTTATGTCCACCCCCAACTCAGAATACAGAAGGAAAACAACACTATTATGAATTTAGCTGTGACATCATTACACCAACAAGAAGAGCTTCAGGAATTGGGTAGAAATTCAGATCCCTGCATCCTAGAACAAGCCATTTAAAGTCCATATGAGAAGACTGGTGTGTACACTTATACAAATACTCACTTAATGGTGACCACTAGAAGATCAGTAGATCAGCAGTTTAAGACCCGGATGCTGGGTGATGGAGTGAACTGCCATTGTCTGTCCCAGCTTCTGCCAACCTAGCAGCCTGAAAGCAAGAAATTGCAAGTAGCTAAATAAATACCCCTTCGTCTGGAAAGGTAATGTACTAGTCATGCTACCACATGACCACAGAAATGCCTGCAGACAATGCTGGCTCTTTGGCTGTAAATAGAGATGAACAGAGCCCCCTAGAGTCAGACAAGACTGACTTTGGAGCAAGGGAGACCTTTACCTTAACTAGTGTAACTAAAATTAAAATAAATGTGGAAGAAAAATCAAGAATGCATACCTTTCAGAACATGTATTGGAAAAGTTACTTATTTTACCCCATGTGTTTGAAATAGAGTATGGCGGCTACATTCCAGTGACTTCACACAGGGACTGTCAGGAACTACAGTGTGCAGGAGAGGCCTTGGATCTCACAGGGGTGCTAGCTGCATGTTCTTTTTTTAATATGGTTTGAACTATGTGCTGGCCATTATCTCAACAGATCTCCCTCCAGTCAATTTCTGCCATGCTCAGTCTTGTTTCCTGTCCAGACTATAATAGTAGAGTTTCTTTATAAAAAAAACCACCTCAGACAAGCCTCACTTGAAAACATCACCTTTCCCCCATCACTGCAGTTCCTACAGAGCCAAGTGCCTAGGGAATTAAACTTGTAAATGAAACCCATGTTTTTACCTTCCAGTAACCAATCACAAAATAAAGTTTGCTGGAATGCAAGAAGAGGAGCTGAATGAAAGCATGAAAGCAGGTGTGTGTGGCTACTATTAGGCTTAGATGTGTGGGAAGCACCCAGAGGCACCAGTGGTATCCTTCTAAGGCTGAGGACAGGGGTGGTTTGGATGACGTCTGAGGGTTTTTTACTGTTATGGCAGATGTTAATTGTATACCACAGGCCTACAAATCCTCAGCACCATTGGTGGCCATGCATGGGGAAAAGGAAAGAGTCAGAGAATGTTGAATTTAGCTTGATTACTAATGGGACAGGTGACACAAAACCCTGATCCATTGGGCAATGGCATTTAATATTCACTTACATTTGTGAAGGAAGTCCAAGTATAAATATTTAAAGGGGAAGTGTCTTGCTCTTGAACAAGCTGGTACTGGATTCTTGTAAGCTAACATCTTTTCCAACATCCTAGCACAGGCAAGTATACAAGGTAAATATATTTCCTTAACAGGTATAAACCAGAATGCCTCATAGTACCATTTGAGAAAATCTCACATTTAATCACAAAAGACCATGCTTGTATTCTTTGCAGCAAGGTAACTGACTGTCACCCAGGCCTGATGGTCCAGAGGCCACTGCACACACTGACACAAGAAATTTCTTGGCCACCTCTTCCTCATGTTTCTCTTGTTCTTCAGATGGCCTTGATCAATTGGCCAAGTGTATGAGAGATAAAACAACTTTAACCAATCTCCTTCCCCTATACAACAGAAGACCTTGGAAAGACCATGAGTCAGACATTTTTGCTTACTCTCCTGCCAGATCTTGAGCTGTCAGACAGCATCTCCCCCCTCATATATATCAGCGCCTTCCAATGAGTCCCCATGTTCTCCTCCAGCAAGATAGTGGAATATTGCTGCAAGTCTAGCAGTGGTAGGTTGTTGTACACCATTTACTCTTCTTGCTCTTTCCACATTTATTGGCTCCAGCAGCCAAGTAAATAGACCATCCATGCCCCCCCCCACTCCACAGTTGGGTGCTGCCTGCCACTGTGCTGGTCCATTCCTATCACTGGAAGATGTACACTACCTATTGGGGAAGTCATTGCAGCATTGCCACCATACACCATACCTGTCAAGTATCCCGGATTGGCTAGGAAATCTGTAGGAATCTGATTCATGTAAAGATCTCTTCTCAATCAGTCTCATGAAGCAGCAGTTTATATCATCAGATCTTTTAAGATAGAAACTTAAGAGTCCACGAAGTCCAGCTTCATTAGGCTCAGAGTAAGGAAAGAACAGAGAGAGACAGAAAACACGGCTGCAGTCTTTGGCTGAACAAAGGATACTAATGGCTTCTCTTTATTCAAGCAGAGTATCTCAGAAACGAAACTTAACCGAAACAAAACTTGAGGCACAGACAACCAATCAGAAAGTCAGAACCCAAATAAGGAGAGATAAGGAGCGTTGTCTCTCATGCAAGCAAAGAGGCTTTTGTTTACAAAATGTGTCAGAGACAGCCAGACAGAAAACAGATGCATTCCCACATGTCCTCCTTTTTCATTTAAATTTGAGAGAGGGACAGCTAATCATACCCCTGCATGTCATCATACTCCATAACTACTCCTCCATATACATCATCACTGTCCTCCTGGACATCGTACCCCTCCTGACTCATGGTACCTTGTTCCGGAGGATGATACCTCACTGAGTACAATTGCCGTCGTGCAAAACTCGATGTCTCCCTTCTACGCAGTGGACATGCGTTACACATAGAAATAAGGTTAGGAATACAATTAATGCAAAAATACAAAGATATAAGGCAGATAATAATAATGAACCCATAAAAGAAAACTAGTCTAAGGACAGATAAATCAGGCAACCAAGAAGTCACACAATCAAAGAGATTAACATCAGTGCGTACATTGTTAGTAATGCTCTCCTGTAAATTCTGAAGTTCTTTCTCAATAGTATTGTTCAGATCCTGGAATTTTACCCGACATCCCTGGTTCCCGACCAGTTTACAAAATCCTCCGGATTTTGCTAACAGGTAATCTATGGCCAGTCTGGTCTTGATGAAGCTCAGTGATTTCCATTTGAAGATCCCGTATGACCCTCCCTGTGGCATTGATTGATTTCTCCAGCCTACAGGTGAGTCCCAAAATGGACCTTCTATTCTCCTGGGAAATGACACCTGGGTATGATCCCAATGTGAGTGCTCCAGTGATAGCACCTCCTATAGCTCTCCCCCAGGAGCTACCATCAGAAAGCTGAACATCGATTATCACTTCATCATTGCAACCAGAACCCATCGGGCCGGCAGCAGCTCTCCGGCGCCGTGCATCTGCCTGAAGCGGCATTTGCACTTGTACGGGTAAGGTAAAATAACCCAATGCTGCACATTGATATTGTCCTGGATGGAAATTCGTGGCAACTCCATTAAAAAAGAACCACATGTTAGGAGCCTTGATTTGCCATCCATTGCAAATTGAACCACTATCTATAGCAGAATAATCAGGAGTAAACATAGGAAACACATCATATATATCTTCAATAGTAGTGTTAAACAAGGTATAATTAAGCTTATAAGAACTGTTATAACTACCCCATAACCAAAAATAATCGTCACAACCCGTATAATTGCCTACATTCCTCAAAACCCTTTGTGCTTGAGTCCAGTACTTCCATTTACTATTCCAGACTCCAGAACTATGACAGCAGAAACAAAGTCCTTTAGTGTATTTCTTGAATGTCATGCTTCGCCAGTGGGTGTTGTTAAATTGTTCTGGAGGATTAGAGAAGAGCGTAGACCTATCAACATGTTGCAAATGTCCAATAACCAACTCAGGCGTGTTGAACAATGCCGGAAGAAAGGCCATTTGAGACACGGCCAGTGGATGCTCATCGTATAACGTTGCATTCTTACCATGAACCTCAAACATATAGTTAGCATGATGAAGCCAAAAGTTGGGGTTGCCCCCATGAGGTATTGTTCTCACAGCTGGAAGCACAGTAAGAAAGAAAAGAACAAATGTCAGCACATTTAGTTTACTGGTGAACCACCATCCTGGAGCTGAGTAACCTTCTTCTCTCTCCATGGGCGGATCGCTCGAGCAGGAATCCTTCCACTCAGGATTCCCTTGTTGCCAATAAATGACCAATGGCTTAGGAAGACACTCCCCTAAGAAACAGGAGCATGCCCTGTTATTACTAGTACCATGTAACTAGATATGAAACATGAGTGACATATAACACAAATGCAATATCACAAACCCATTTACATGTGTATGGTACTGAAAACTCTTCCATGTACTTCTGGAGGTACCTTGAGATATGCAGTATGCAAAACATAACATAAGCAAAGACAGGTCCCTGCAAGAGAATAAGCAAACATTTAAGCATGAACAAAACATGAACAGTTCTCTTCTTCCTTACATGAAGGAGGTTTCTGTTGCATTCTAGAAAGCATTTATCACTCCCCAAGTACATGAGTAAGGCATTAAATTTTTTCTTCTCCCACTGGTGTAAATGAAAGAAGCATTCAATAACTTAAAATCAGCATAGCATGGTAACTCAAATACAGTACAAATCTCATTAGAGCATTTCACACTCATAGCATGAGCAGGTTGCTTAAAAAAGGTTTTCAGGTTTTAAAATGCAAACAAAGCCAATTCTTCTTTACAGTCCACACAAACTTTTTTCCTTTTAGTCCAATTAAAATGTCCAAATTAAAAGTCCAAATGTTGATTAAGCTTTCTTCTTAAACACTCTCTTCTCTCCAGCACAGTTCTTGGCATGGCAAAGGTTGAAATTAAGCCATAAATTAAGTCTCACTGACTTCACAAGACAATCCCACACAACCCCCCTTTTCAGCTTTTCTGGCAAACACACATTCCTTTATGCTCCAGCCACACCCATCTGCATTAAGGCAGGCCGATGAGGTGTGAAGGCACAAAGAACAAATTCTCCAGAGGTGGCAAGTAATTTCACACAGAAGAAAATCACAGGGAATTCCAAGTTGCTTTCCCTGCAATCCTGATGCTTGAAACTTGGGACAGCTCACTCTGGATCTCTTTGTTTGAGGGTTGGGCAGTTCAAAATCAGCCAAAAACTGTATGTCTTCTCCCTCCTTGTATTTTTGCAACAGCCTGCTGTCCATACAGGACGGATCCACGCCCCTTTTTCCTCTGCATTTCTTTCATCTGCAGCTTCTGAATCTCAACTTTATGACAAACTGCATCTGTTAGTTTGTACTTGCATCCCTTTCTGGGCTTGGGTTTTTTGCATTCCTCCTCTTCTGGGCCATCCTTCCACTTCCTGCCCACACGTGAGGAATCAAGTTTACTACTCAGCTTCTCCTGCTTTTGTGATGAGGGTTGCTTCAGGGGCTGGCTGAGATCCCTTATGCTGCTCTTTGAATCACACCCCTTGCTTCTTGCCACTTTGCATGCATTAACAGCTTCAATCTGTGATGAGGTCCCCACCATTTGTTCCCCATCAGCTGGCACTAGTTGTTTTTTAGACTCGGCAGGCAGTATTGCAGCAGAGAACAGGTCTTTTGTAGGGCTAAAAGTGCTTGATTGCTGCAAGGCAGGATATAATGTCCCATCTCCATTTCCACCTCCATCAGGGGGCTTATGCTGTTGTTGCTCATATGATGGAGGGGCAGTTGCCATAGCCCCTCCCTTGTCTGGGGGCAAAAGCTTTGGGAGGGGGCCAGCAAGCCCCTGAGACAACAGAATATTCTTTGGAGTGAGTCTTTGAAGGCAGTCTCTGACTTCCTCCCATGTAAATAGCACTGATACAGAAATTCCATTATGCTTCTGCATTTCTCTCCCAATCTGTTTCCACTGTTTTAAGTCCAAGCATTCATCAAATTTAACCCAAGGACTGATTTTCCCTATAGCTTTGACTAGCTTTTGTATCTCCTTCTCATCAGCCTTTCGCCCATTGTTATTCAAAAGATCTGAGATATCTTTACAAAGTTCCTGCATTTGCGAAGAAAGCACACACCCCATGATGTCACTCACCTAGTGTGGGACCCAAAGTTGACTTTGGATGAATTTCGAACGCTCGATTTATGACCTTCCCGGTCGGACCTGTCTGGTTGGAGGTGAATGAAGACCTTGTCCCGGTCGATGAGGTGATAATTAGGTGCTAATTGCTGAAGCAGATCTCTTCAAAGCATTCCTTTGACTTTCATTCAATGGCCTCGCGACGGGGCACCAGTTGTAGGAATCTGATACATGTAAAGATCTCTTCTCAATCAGTCTCATGAAGCAGCAGTTTATATCATCAGATCTTTTAAGATAGAAACTTAAGAGTCCACGAAGTCCAGCTTCATTAGGCTCAGAGTAAGGAAAGAACAGAGAGAGACAGAAAACACGGCTGCAGTCTTTGGCTGAACAAAGGATACTAATGGCTTCTCTTTATTCAAGCAGAGTATCTCAGAAACGAAACTTAACCGAAACAAAACTTAAGGCACAGACAACCAATCAGAAAGTCAGAACCCAAATAAGGAGAGATAAGGAGCGTTGTCTCTCATGCAAGCAAAGAGGCTTTTGTTTACAAAATGTGTCAGAGACAGCCAGACAGAAAACAGATGCATTCCCACAGAAATCCCGTATTTCTCTGCACATTCCTCCCCTTTCCCGCCACCATCCTGTATTTGAATGGTGGGGAAAGGGGTTATTGTGCATGTGCGCTCATCTCAAATGGGCTCTGTGCATGTGCAAAGGGGTTCTGTGCATGTGCAAAGGAGTTGTTGTTGTGCATGTGCGCCCAGGCCAGAGCAGTTCCCGTATTTTCTGGAGCTGCACTTGATGGGTATGCAATACGCTCCACCTTGAGTCTTTGATTGTCTCCACCAGGGCCAGGATGGTAAGCAATCCCACAGACTCCATGACAATTGACCATCTGCAAATTCCAGCTACAGATTCTGACTAGATTGGACAATGAACCTTACCTCAATAGGATAGAATTTTTCAACATATTTGAGAATAGCCAGATGGCTTAAGAATGCAAGGCAAAATATACTAAGTGGTTCTGGGAAGACAGTACTGCTGCCTCATCCACCAGCATCTGCAGCTTGTGGCAGTTACCCCACTCTGCCTAAAGGTAGGGCTGGCTCCTTTTTTCCTAGCTTGGCCCTTAGAGAAGCTTGAGAAGTCAGTGAGGAGCAGACCAGTACAATTGCAGAATTGGTGAGCACCAGCGAAGAGATTATACCATTTTTAAGACCCTTTCTCCATCACATCTTAAATGACGATCAATGAGGAGAAAGGGCTGTTGAAATATTTTTCTTGGACAATTCAGCACAGCTTGCTGGGGTGGCAAAACACCATGACCTGACACTGATTCAGGAACAAGAAGAAATAAGTTCATTTGCTTAACATACACTGAGATGCACCCATGAGCAAGGCTTTTTCTCCAAGCAAGCTCTGTCTGTGACCCTAGAGTGAGATTTGTGATTGTGACAGTGTTATGTATTGAATGAATGTTGTAAATTCGGCCCCAGGAATTTTTCAGTACCTCGTGGAATGGTTGTTGAAGGGGCTCCCAGGTGTTTTCCCCTACTTTGACAACGTTTTGATAACGGCGGGGGGGGGGACAGGAATTGGCCAAAAGGTTAGACCGGGTACTAACCGTGTTTGAAAAAGCGGTGCTCAGATTGAGAAAGGATAAGTGTGTGTTTTTCGCTGAAGAGGTAGAGTTTCTGGGTTTCCGGATAACCCCTGAGGGCATCAAGCCAGCAGAGTCAAAGGTGTCGGCAGTGCAGAACGCCCCTCGCCCCACCACCACGGGCGAACTACAGTCCTTCCTAGGACTCCTAAATTTTTACCAGTCTTTCCTGCCGGGAAAGGCATCGGTGGCAGAGCCACTGCACAAACTACTCAAGAAAGATGCGGCTTGGCAGTGGAGGGACACCCAGGAATGGGCATTCCGTGGGCTCAAGCAGCTTCTGTCCTCCGAGGCTGTCTTGACCCACCTCGATCCCAAGAAACCCCTTGTGTTGGTCTGTGATGCCTCACCAGTGGGGGTGGGGGCAGTCCTATGCCACATGCTAGAGGGTGGGTGAGAAGCCCCAGTGGCATTCTATTCAAGATCCCTGTCCAAGGCAGAGCGCAACTACATGCAAACAGATAGGGAAGCCCTGGCGATTGTTGCAGGAACCAAGAAGTTCCACGACTTCCTTTATGGCAGACCATTCACAATCGTGAACCCTCAAAAGTGCCGCTGCCAGTGCTGGATGCTGAAGCTCCATGCCCCTCCCCCCGGCCCGGCCGGTCGGTGGGGAGCAATAACAGCTGAGGGCAGTCCATGCCCTCAAAAGTGCCACCGCCAGACGCTGAAGCTCCACGCCCCTCCCCCAGGCCCAGCTGGTCGGTGGGGAGTGAAAACAGCTGAGGGCGGTTCACGCCCTCAAAAGCGCCACCGCCAGACACCGAAGATCCACGCTTCTCCCCCCAGCACAGCTGGTCGGTGGGGAGCAAGAACAGCTGAGGGTGATCCGCGCCCTCAAAAGCGCCGCTGCCAGCGCTGGATGCCGAAGCTCCACACCCCTCCCCCCGGCCCGGACGGTCGGCGGGGAGTGAGAACAGCTGAGGGTGGTCATGCCCTCAAAAGCGCCACTGCCAGCGCCGGACACCAAAGCTCTGCACCTCTCCCCCCGGCCCGGCCGGTCAGCGGGGAGTGAGAACAACTGAGGGTGGTCCGCACCCTCAAAAGCACCACCGCCACTGCCAGCGCTGGACACCGAAGCACCGCACCCTTGGGTCAGCGGGGAGCAAGAACAGCTGAGGGAGCAATTACCGCCACCCCAAGGACTGTTGCCACAGCTGCAAGGACCATTGCCACAGCTGTGGGGGGGCCCTGCCCTCCCATCTCGTCCCCTGCGTGGAAAGACAAAGGGTTGTGGGCCGCTGGGCCAGGCCGAAGCCCACCACCGCCCCGAGGATCATGACCGTAGTGCGGGGAGTGGGGTGAGGAGGCCGGTTGGCTAGGAGCTCCAGGACTTGTGCACACTTTCATCCCACCCACCCCTCTGGAAGGACTTGAAAGGACTGTGCTGGGGTATATCTTTATATTGTTACTTTGTGATAATTGTATTGACTTTTTGTTTTTTTATACTGTGTACTTTTTTGATGTGATTAATTGATGTTTATATATTATCTTATAATTGTATAATTGTGTTTTTGGATTTTGTTTGAATTTAGATTTGTATACTGTTTCTGTATTGTGGATATTGTATTTTACATGTAAACCGCTTTGAGTTCCCTTAGGGGAAGTAAAGCGGTATAGAAATGTGAATATAATAATAATAATAATAATAATAATAATAATAATAATAATAATAATAATAATAATAATAATAATAATAATAATAATAATAATAATAATAATAATAATAATAATAATAATAATAATAATAATAATAATAATAATAATAATAATAATAATAATAATAATAATAATCGTGACCGACCATAAGCCCCTGCTAGGGATTTTTACCACAGACAAGCCAACCCCACAGATCTTGTCCCCAAGGATGCTGCAATGGGCCATTTTCCTCAACGCGTATCAGTATGCGTTGACCTACCGTTCCGGCAAGGAGAACAGCCATGCCGACGCCCTTTCCAGCTCACCCATCCCACAGGCAGGGGACCCAGAGTGTGAGGTAGAGCAGGACCACCAGGTGCTCCTAACCGAGGCCCTAGAGTCACCCCCGATACTGCCAGTGGAGATCACCAATGCTACAGCGAAAGACAAGTCATTGGCCCTAGTCAGTTCATGGGTACAAAAAGGGTGGCCAGCAACCTCCCATATGGAGGAATTCAAGGTTTATGGTAGGAAGAGAGACGAACTCTCCTTAGTAAGGGGCTGCCTACTCTGGGGGCAGCGGGTAATAATCCCCAAAGTTCTGAGGTCTCGGGTGCTCAAGATGCTGCATATCAGCCACCCAGGGATCATGCGCTCCAAAGTGCTAGCTAGAAGTTATGTCTGGTGGCCCAAGCTGGACACAGACATAGAACACATGATTGGCACTTGTGAGAGCTGCCAGATTACCCGGCCCAAGGAGTCCCGACTTCTGCACAGAGAATGGGACACAGCCCGGGGACCGTGGCACGTAGATTTTGCAGGTCCCTTCAGGGGCATGCTTTTCCTTATAATAGTGGACACTTACTCCAAATGGTTGGAGGTAATCCCGATGGCCAGTACATTATCAGCTGTGACGATTAAACAATTACGGAAGGTATTCAGCTGTTTTGGGTTACCCGATGTATCTGTGAGCGATAACACCACAACTTTCATGTCAGCGGAGTTCCAGGGTTTCATAGAGATTAACAAAATTCGCCACATAACCGCGGCCCCTTTTCACCCCACTACAAATTGTCAAGCGGAACGCCTGGCGTGAAAAACCAAGGATGCATTGCGTAGGATGGACCCCGGGGAATTGAACTTGCAACTTTGCCAATTCCTGTTAAGGTATTGTGTAACCCCCTTAGCATCAGGTCTGTCGCCCGCCAAACTCCTTATGCGGAGGAAACCTGCCACGATCCCCTCGAGGTTAGACCCAACCAGGTGGAGGACACGGGTAGAAATATAGAAACGGGGGGCACCAAGAGTTTTGAGATCGGCGAGGCAGTGCATTGCCATAACTATGCAGCCAGCAGACCTAACTGGGTGCCTGGAGTAGTGGTCGGGCAAACGGGGCCAGTCTCCTACAATGTCGAGACAAGCACAGGACTCCTCTGGAGGAGGCATGCCGACCAGCTCAGGGGTAGGATAGTAGGAAGGCAAGACTTGAGTGACCAAGCAGAGAATTCAGCGTTAGGGTTCTCCCCCACCCACTTATCCCAAGGGGAAGACGCAGACCACAGGGGGGAGGGAAATGACACACATCCGCATCCTTTTGACCCCCCGGGTAACAGGAACAACTTGGAAGAGGGGGATTTCAAAGAGTTGTTAGACTTTGAGTTAGGAAACCGGGGGGATTTTTCGGAGTGGTCCCCCACCCATCCAAGCGAAAAGCAGGGTTTTTCTTTAGTCCCTGGAGCCCCCGGTTTCACATCCCTGGAGTTTACTCCCACACCTAGACCTCCCCAATCCCCGGCTCAGAACTCACAGCCAATCACTAACGAGTTACACTCTCCCATTGCAGGATGAGGGCAGAGTAATCAAGAGGGTGCAGGGACTCCGGCCCCAAGTGTGGCCGCCACTCGCCCAAAGCGAACATGCGGGATGCCTCAATGGCTGAAGGACTTCGTCCTCACCTGGGGGGAGGGGTGTTATGTATTGAATGAATGTTGCAAGGTTCCCTTTAACAGAATGTAACCAGTCAATGTATCCAATTGTATCTAATCAGAGACACATTGTAGCAAGCTGTATAAGGATGCGAGCTAAGTGGCCACAGGTGGCAGTAGCGAGCATCCGGCTCACATGGTACAGATTCCCCAAATTCCTGAAGAGCGGGAAACCTTCCCGCCACACCGCACCTGGAGAAGATGGGTGTGACGATCTATGACGTCACGCTGACATTAGCCAATGAGCTACCACACCGGGATATTCAAATGTATAGTGTACTATAAATAGAGCTGTTTTGTCCACCATTACCTCATGTTCACCCTGACCATCATGCAATAAAGGTGTGTTTAGCCCTACTGCGGCTCCTTCTATTGTCTTCCATGCAAGATGCCAAAGACAGGAAGGACATGGAGAAAATAAAAAGAAAGCTAATCGGGTACTTGAAATAACTGGAATATATGTTCGCTTGCCAAATAGCTTGAACAGAACCTTTGACAGACATAAAGTTTTTGTCTTGCTTCAGCTGCCAGTGAGATTTAGCTGTTTGGTAGGCTAGCAAGAAAATAGCTTATTTCTTTAGAGCCAATCAAAACATAATGGGAGCATCATTACATTCAGATATATGTTTGGAAGTGCACATTCCTGAAAAGTTAAGTCAGAGCACCAAAAGCTACTTTTAAAAAGGCAGTTAACATTGCAATTAATTCTTTTTTAAAAAAATCCTTTTGTTTCCCCATTTCTCATAAGTAATTACATGGTCATTTTCAAAACTATCTAAAAATGTTGAACACTGCAGTCCAGTAGCTTATGACTAGAAAGAGTCTTATTCAAGTATCACATCAACATCTGCAACCACACAAAGGGCAGAGGCTTGAGGCACCACAGTACACTGTCCCTTGAACTATGTGATATTCCTGCTCTGACATTTAGTGAAGTCATATACTCTGAAACTGTCAAGCCAAATACTGTACAGTTAATCTAAAATCTTGTTGAAAAATCATCATGTAAGCAGTTCTTCTCTTTTTCAGGGATTTTTGTTTTTATGACCTGGTTGCAAAATAAGTTGTGTTGGACACTCTGGCAAATAATTATTTTTTCTTAACAAAATATTGGTCTATGTTTTTAAAAATGCAGGAGCGAGGTGGTACTTTTATTGGATTTCAGAAAAAACAAAGATTATATTTCTTCTTCTGTGTCTAGGCCAGACGTGAAACTGCCAAAATGAAGGCACTTTTGGCGAGTTCATTCTACACCCGACCTTTCACCCGACCTAGTGTGAAAAAGGTTAGCCAGCAACATAAGGTTGCCATTACCAGGGTATGCCCGATTGTGATTCAAAAATACTACAATCTTCAAGGAGACTCCTTTTGTGTACCATGAGCTTTCATTATTGAATATCATTTCTTCAGGCATGCAACATTGTCTTGTGGATAATGCAGGAAAAGTATAAAAAGTTTCAAAAGTTCATGGCAATTGCCCATGTCAATTACTTCTTTCTTCTTCAGCTGCCATATCCATTCTGGATATTGGCTATCATCATGGCAATAGTCTTCTTGTTCTTAACTCCTCGGAACAGTTCTTCCAAGGACATGCCACACCAGTCTCTCAGGTTCTTCAACCAAGAAGTCTGTCTATGTCCAGGGCCTTTCTTCCCAAAAATCTTTCCTTTCAGAGCAAGTTGGAGTATTTATACTTTATATTGTTGCTCATGATATGGCCAAGGCATTGGAGCTTTCTTTGTTTAATGGTCTTAAAGAGTTCTTTTTCTTTATCCACCCAGTGCAATACTTCTACTGATGTAGCAAAAGGAGTGAGACAATCCCTTACTAAATTATGCTTGTAATGTAACATAGATATTACATCTGTGTTGTTTATCAATTGCTGTCACATTGTTTCTGACTTATGGCAATAACAGGGTTTTTGAAGTAGGTGAGATGTTCAAGGAATGGCTTGCCTTTGCTACACACAGTTAGTTTCCAGAGCCACACAGGGATTCCAACCCAGGACTCCAGAGTCCTAGTCTGATGCTCTGTCCACTACACCACAATGGATGAGACATGACTTAGTTTTTGCAAAAATGAATTGCAGGCGCACCCCCCAATAAAGGACTCAGACACTGGTAAAAGTGGATAACGGCATTGGGCCACATTTATTGATTCATGCCCTAGTCCGAATTATAAATTTCTATTGGTAATTGACCAATTATAATTCTTAAGGCAAGCAGGCCGAAGTAACACTGGTAAGGTACCACCCAAAATTGCCGACGGCAATTGTTACAATGTATCTATTTGTATCCATTTGTTTGTTGACAACAAACAAATTGTTGACCGTAGTCAATATCTAATTAATGACCCCACCCTCTGACCCCACCCTCTGAAATCACGGGGTGATGCATGCTGTTTAGCTGTAGCCATCACCCCGTCGCCTGGTTCGTCGTTGACTGGACAACGTTTAACCAACTTATACCTGTCTAGTGTTGTCCAGTCAATTGCGAACCTGCCGGATACCTGTGGGTCATAAATGTTTACCTTACCAGTGCTACCCGCCACACGGGGAGGCTTCCCAAAAAGGCTCACCACCCCCCCCCCCAAGACCGTCAGCTCGGTCGACAGGCCTGCTCGCCAGTCTGCTAACCAGAGGTCCATACCTCCCTGCGACAGATGGGCCCCATCCCCTGAGTAAAGCTCTTAATTTTGCAGACTGATGGTGGGGAGGCGAATGATGCGTCCCCCACCCTATTCAAAAAGGAACCGGGCAATAGCCCCATTCATGGAGCGTCGGCTCAGTCAAGAGCCTCGAGGCCGAACGCCCCCCAGTAAGCGTACCGCGACATCACGTCCGGCCGGCCACACATAATGTGAGTAGGGCAGGTCACTGCAAATCGCAAGCTTCCGCGATAGGCCAGTGACCCGCCCCAAGCCATCGCCCCCAAGGTACATAACCAGGACATCAGGCGAGTCAGCATCCCTGATGTAGAAAAGGAATGGCAACAGTTCCCGCCATAACATGCTGCGCTTACCACACCACCTGAGACGTGCGGGTGCGCCCAGTCCCAGTCGGGGTCCCACTCTGTCGCCGCAGCGTAACGCGCTGCCCTGTGCAGCGTAACGCGCTGCCCTATGCAGCGTAACGCGCTGCCCTGTGCAGCGTAACGCGCTGCCCTGTGCACGCGGCTATGGCCCACCAGCCATACTGTCACCGGTGTAATACGACACCCAGGGTCTGTCAAGGAAAAAAGGGGGGGAGAAACAGTGCAGTGACTAAACTGGTACTCAGGTTGAAGAGGGCGAACACAAATTGAAAACATTGTGAACCCCACCCTCCCATGCGGCGTATTTCAGCCCCGGAGCACCCAAAACAGCTGCAGTAGAAGCCGCCCCCCTTCTGAACGAATGGGTGCCGCAACGAGCCCCTGAGAGGCCAACACTGTCTAGTGCCTTCGCGGCACCCTCCAAAATTGAAATTTAGTAAGGGAAGACCCACCTTGGCGACAGAAAAACGGGCCATGGTGCGTGCCACGCAGTGCAAGGAAATCCTGTAGGGCACCAACCGGACAGATGTCTGCCAAAGAACACCGTAGCAGTCTTACATCACTGCCTACGCCATGCTGATCTGTCTTAGAGGAGCGTATCCTCGACTGAGCCCAGTCTTTGGCAACATAGACATCCTCGAGTTCCAGTGCCCTACAACTTGCATCCGCCTTAGACAGCATCACAAGCTCGCTGATGCGGAGCGCTCCAAAAAAGGCCACCATTGTGGCTGCATGAAATGGGCTGCCTCATATCTATCAAACAGAGGCCAGGCCAGCCCCGGGCCAATTGGGTAAGAACCCCTGGGGAAATCGGGTGGCGGTCGTCCAGGCAACGCCCACGCTACCGCACCCACCCCTCCAAAACATGTCTCACACGGAAGTCAGCGGTACTATCCATATGACCTCCCACCTTGGCCATAAAAGCCAACGCTGACAGCCTAGATGCCATGGTGCGAGGTGCAAGGCCCTGGGCATGCAGGTAAACCATGAACCAAAGTACATGGGTCACTGGGATCGGCCAGGATTCTGGCAGCCGGAATTGGGTACAGAAGGCTCTGAAAGAATTGAATGCATGGTGATACGCCTTACGCGTGCGTGGCGCCAGTGACAAGCCAATCGCCCGGTTCACCTCTCCTTGCCAATGGTCCATATCTCGTCCGGGGGCGGCGAGGGAAATCCCTCCGCATCCGGGGCCAAGGCACGGAACCGGGAGATCTGCAGGCGGGACAAAGCATCAGAGATATCATTATTGATCCCCGGGACATGCCTGGCCCCGAAGAGGACGTAGGGGCGCAGGCTGCGCAACACAAACTGGCGCATTAGGTCCATGACCCTGGGCGATTTGAAAGTCTGTGAGTTGACAATGTGGACAACGGCCGCATTGTCACACCAGAAATGGACGACCGAGTCGGCCCACTCCTCGCCCCATAGCATCAAAGCCCCCAGGATAGGGAAAAATTCCAAATACGTGAGATCACGCAGGCAACCCGTGCCTGCCCAGGCTGGTGGCCACCCACCATAGGCCCACTTCCCATTGAAGTACATCCCATAACCCAGGGACCCCGAGGCAGCAGACTGGATCTGAAAGCGAGGGGAAGCCAGGAGGTCAGACCTCCAAAATGATACTCCATCGAACTCCCTCAGGAACTGGAGCCAGATAAGCATATCTGCCCTGATACCCCGGGTGAGTCTAACCCTATGGTGGGGCCTAGATAAGCCAGTCATGGCGTCGCACAAGCGCCGAGCAAATGCCCTGCCCGGTGTGACCACCCTGCAAGCGAAATTGAGGTGACCATGTAGCACCTGCAGTTCCCTCAGGGATGCCTTGCGTTTAGCAAGCAACTCCGAGATAAGGGCCACTATCCTTGACCCCTTATCCCCCAGTAACCTAGAAGCCTACGCTACCGAGTCAATCTCCACCCCCAGGAATAATAGCTTAGTAGATGGGCCCTCGGTCTTTTCGGGCGCTAAAGGGACACCGAGTTCCTCCATTAGCATCTGAAATGTGTTGAGGAGACGTGTGTACGTGTCCCAGCCCCGTTCACCCCAAACAAAATTCATCCAGGTAATGGGCTACAGACCGGGACCCTGACCTGCGGACGAAAGCCCACTGCAGGAATGTGCTGAAACACTCAAAGGCCAAGCATGATATGGGGTAGGACAAGTGATGGATCAGGCGAAACTCGCCCGGTAACTCCTTGGGCACCAAGCCCAAGGGTGACACCTTAAGGTCAGGGAACGGGGGTGCAGTGAAAGGGCCGGCGACCCTGCCCGCATAAACCTCCTTGTTAATGCTGGCAGCAGCCACCTCCTCCCTCCCCTTAAGGGACAAAAGGTTGGGAGCATCCTGAAGGGACCTATCACCCACAAAAGGAATACGGAACCCCAGTCGAAAACCCTGAAGCAGGTAAACCGCCTCCTCCTCCTTAAGGTATAATGTGAGCCAACGCTCCAACACGTCCAGGTTAATTGGGGAGGGTGCCATTCGGTGAACCAGCTCCCCCTGCGGCAGTCTTGCCAACACCTTGTCCGCCCCTCCCTCCGCCCCGCATCCCTCCAGGCCTGGGACAGGCGGAGGCAGCATGGGGGCCGGCACAAGAGGGCCACTCGTGCCTGTACCGGCAATTCTTCCCATTGCAGGAACCATTGGACAAGAAAGTCCAGCACAGCAGGCGGGCTAGAACCCCCTGCCCCGCCACCTGGCGGAGTGCCTGCGCTGGGGCCGCTCGCTGGACTGCATGTCCACAATGGTATCTCTCTCCAGGCGCAGGGCGCGTGGGAGTCATGTACAGAAGCCACAGCGTCTGGCAGGGCTCATCCCACCTCATCTCGGGGTGCAGGGGAATCCGCATACGGAATTCCACATCATAAGCCAACCACGACGGGCCCGGGAAGTCGACCATTGCCCGGTACACGTGGTCGAACTACTGGACCATCGGAATCTCCAAATCCGGCCGGGCCCTGAGGTAGACCGCCACGTATGAGGTAGGCCGGCAACCGGTTGGCCCACGTACGTGGCTGCTTGCGACGACGTGCCTGCTCCTTATCCTTCTCATCTTGCCCCTCCCTCTCCTCTATGGTGGGTTCTCTGGTAAGGAGGGAGAAGATGTCCACATACTTCCCACGGCAGACCTTTTCCTTGGTGGCTTGGGCCAAATGGTCCCCCAGGGGCAACGAATACCCCGCAGTCGGCAATGCCGACACAGGAACGGCGGGAACTGCGGGCATCTGAAAAGGAGCCTGGACCAACCCGGTCACCCCTAAAACATTCCCAACTGCGCAAGTAGTACCCCCCACACCGGGGCCCTGGGTGAGAGCTGGAGTCACCGGGTGGGCCGTCGGCGGCCGAACCGCTGCACCACCCGTGCGAGGCCAAGGCCATTGAAACCCCCCCTCAACATTGCCATGTGTGTGGGTGCGCTAGATTGAACCACATACTCACATGCTGCACCCCCATGGGCCGCCCCCACCGGGGGTTCCGACCCACTGGGGGCATCGGAGCTCACGACCGCACCTGAGCTCGCCGACGGGGCCTGACCAGCACCGGCCTGTCGATCGGGGAGCTGCGAGGCAGTGGCCGATGTCGGGCCACGCGCCTCAGTCTGCTCGACCCGTCCCGCCGCCTGCCGCTGCCCAGCAGATGATGGATGAATCTGCACCCCAAAAGGGGTCCCCTGGGTGGTTACCCTGGCCAGTGAAGCCTCGAGGGCCGCAACGCGGGCCAGAAGGGCCTCCACACTGACGTAGCCCCCCAAGAATAGGATTGCTCAGTATGGGGCCCAGAAATTTCTGATGGTGGCCCTGTCAGTCCGTCATGCAGTGCCCGGGAATCAAACTCCGACCTTCCAGTCGGCAAGTTCAGTGTCTTAACCATGTGAGCCACCGCAGCCCCCCAAGAGGGGGCAAAGGGCCGGCCGGCCCACTAACTGCAAGCGCGGGTCCAGATCCCTGGACCCCTGGGCCCATATAGGGCCATGATCCCAGGCCCGGCCCCAGGGCCGGGGAGAACCCTGCCAGGGGAGAGAACTGAAACCCCCCGCAGGCAGCTGCGCACCAACGGGGAAGGCCCCGCAGAATGGGCCACACCAGAGGCAGTGGCCACTGCTTGCGGGCCGAGGGCCGCGGCCCCTACAGGGCCAGTACGCAGACCTCCGGCCCCAGGCTAAGGGGGAATCAACCCCATACCACCGGTCCCGGTGAGCTCGGGCAAAGGAGGCTGCTGGGTAGGCGCGGCCATGGTCCTCCGACCCGGCTGGCGCCTCCGTGCAGAACGAGCCCCGTTCGCAGCCGCCTTCTTCTTAGAGGGTATCGCAGCTAACCGATGGGAAGCCGAAAAGGAGAAAATTCAGCAGCCAAGAGGCTTCCCGGTGAAGGTAAAAGCGACGGAGGTAAGAGGGAAAAACTTCTCCGCTCCGTCGCTTCGCAAAATGGCAGCTCGGCTGCCACGTGGCCACCCCTTTTATAGAGGAGCTGGCCACACCCCCTAACTACCCGGATGCCTTCGTCCGATGGGGGGCCCCGCAAAGAGCGCGGCGGCCATTTTGGCACCGCGCTTGCATTATATGAGTTACTTCCAAGTAATAACTAGCATGAATTACTTCCAAGTTGTTATTTTGTGAAAGGTATCTGAAATAGAGATCCTAAACCCTGTCCAACACACACAAACCCATTGCTGCAGCTCATTTTACCACTCTCCTTTACTCTGGCTCATATTCTCCATTCCTGGGTGAGTCACCATAGCAGAGCTAGGCAATTGAGAAAGCAAATCCCCACCATCACAGCTGCATTTCAGCTTTTAGAGCTGTACATTCCAGCTACTGGTGTGTCCTTATTTTGCTCTTTGCACAGACAGAGTATTTCTTCTGAATACATTATCACTGAAGATATCTTTTGCATTGAATCCTCAGTATTTTGCCTTTGATGTTGTATTATGGAAAACAATAATAGACAACCTTGGAACCCAATCTAATTTTCAGCTAATTAGTGGCTTGCTGCAAGCATTGAAGCACCAAGATGAATAAAAATGTGCACATTTCATCAGTTTTCTTAATCTGGAGAATGATGTTAATGGCTTAACCATATTTGGCAGAGGTGAACTAAAAATTTCCAATAGATTAGTTCACATTAGATGCCAAACTTATAAAATGTTGCATATCTTATTATTTTGCATGTCAAAGTCCAAAATTTGAGAATTGAGCATTTGTGCTCAGTCTGAATCTGTCACACAAGGATGCTGGATACCAGCTTATTAAAAACTGTTTGACTTCTTGGTGTGCAGATATTGTTCAATATCAAGGTGTGATGTTAAGTATTCACTAATAATTTATTTCCAAGATGAAGGTCAGACATCAACAGGGAAGATTTAAAGATGCATATTAGTTCTGGTATAATGTAATATATAATTGCAAAATCTTGAAATATCTTGCAAAAAGGAATTTGGTCATACAATAAGTTTTTAATTTTATTTGAAATTTTCACATACTGTACATAATTTATATCTTATAATGACTATGGACATTCCCTAGCAGAGAAATGTCTTATAGATGATGTCCATTTCTGATTGCTGAATGGCAGATGAATGAATGTGTGTTTCATTAACCACGACTGAATAATTGATGCAAATTTTCCAGCCATATTTTGTTAAGGACCTGAAATATCTTTTTCTTTCAGACTGGCACTATTACAAGTTTTGGGGTAGTATTCTAATTCACAGCCAGTATCACATCAGCCTTTTCAAGTCTTCTTAAATAATGAAGTGCAAGAACAAAAAAAAACTTGTTTAACATACTAAGGGTAACAACAGAGTAAATAATCTGTTTTTTGTCCATCTAGTCACAAATACAGATCCCCTATGTAAATATGTTCAGGACTAAATGTGTCATTTCTTGTTGATAAGATAGGATCTGCCAAGCAGAGGAAGTGATTAATTTGCCAATATCTGGAAATGACTCACTTATTAAGCCTTTTCTTGATAAATTGACACTGGTGCAATCTAGGTGACTGCACATCAAGGAAACATGTTTATCTGGAAAGATCCTTAATCATTCCAAATAAATTAGCCTCCAGGCCTAGACCAACTGGAATGGATTGGTCTGCATTAGGAATGGTTTGGAACCATCTAACAAAAACATTGTGTACTCTCAAACATTCCTGCAGGTGGCTACAAAATGGGAAAAACTTCCACATAGCCAATTTCCAACTCACTTTCTTTTTTTCTTTTTTTAATATAATTTTTATTAACTAATTTTCAAAAAATATACAGACATACACAAAACATTACATCATAAAAAGAAAGAAAATACATAAGTTTCATAAGAAATAACCACATACATGATGATTGAACTATTATCTATTATAGCTGCCTATAGTGTTAAACATCCACTTGAAAATTACCACTGTAGCTATAACCAACTCATAAAACATTTCAATAGTACTATAGTTTAGGTACAACTATCAAGATCCAATTTTCACTTACAATTCACCCAGTGTTTATTTACATTGCCATGGAGAGTTCGGTCTCAATATTATCTCCAAAAACTACTTTGAGATGGTACAGGTCTACAGCATTCCATGCCCATGAGGGAGTGATCAACAAAAGGCTTCCAGATACTCCAAAATCTGTTTTTCTTCAATTTGTCCCTTTTTACTTTTATCTCCCATGTCAATTTATCATTCAATGCTAAATTCCACATTTCTTTATACCACTCTCCCGTCTGTATAATTACATCATTTTTCCAATTTCTAGCAATACATTGTCTGCCCGTTGTTAACATGATTTCTAGTAACTCTTTTTCCTCCTTGTTTAAATGCATACCATCCACATCTGTTAGCATAATGGTACCTGACCCCAGTTTAATTTTCTTACCCATTATTTCCCCAGCCTCTTTTTCTATTCTTCTCCAAAAATCATTTATCATTTTACAGCTCCACCACATATGTTCATAGGTTCCAACAGTGTCTTTACATCTCCAACATAAGTTATCCTTTTTATTATCAATCTGATGTAACCTCAGTGGTGTCAGATACCATTGCCACAACATTTTGTAATTATGTTCCTTAATTCTTACTGACATGGTTCTCGTTATCCTCTTTTTCCACTTATTTCTCCATTCATCGTTTCCTAGCTTTATATTCAAATCCTGTTCCCACTTCAATTTCAAATCTTCCTGTGGTTCACCCCCCCCCCCTATTTATTAAGGCATAAAGTTTACTTACTCGACCCTTAATGCTTTTATCTCCTTTTCGAATTTTAAGAACCAATTCTTCAAATTCCGTCTTTTCTCTATCTATATCTAATTCTCTTCTATATTTATTATTCCAATTATTGACCTTCATTATCTGAAACCAATCCAATTTTAACTGTTCAAACAATTTTTTCTTCTTATTTTCATCTCCGCAAGTCCTTAACCAATCTTTCACCAAGAAAACTTCATTTTTATCCAATATTTCCTTTGTTTTTTTATCTATTTTTATCGGAAAGCATGCCATATCTGCCAATTCCAAAATTGGAGAGACATCTGGGACCAAGTCCTTCTTTAATCTTTTCCACACGTTCAGTCGGTAATCCATCATCTCCCGGGGCTTTCCCCGACTTCAAACCATTAATTACCTCCTTTACCTCCTTCTCGGAAACTTGTTCTTCCATTTTATCCCAATGTTCCTGCTTTATTCCACTCACTAGTTGCCTCTCCAAAATCCCTTTAAGCTTTCCCAAATCTATCTCTTTTTTTGTATATAGTGCTTGATAAAAATCCTTCACAATTTTACATTTGTCACTAACTTTATTACACCTTATCCCTTGTTTATTAACCAAAACTCCAATTTCCCTTTTTTCCTTTTTAGCTTTGGCAGCTCTTGCCAATAATCTTGAATTTTTATTACTGAATTCAAAATATTCTCTATTTAAATATATCAAATCTCTTTTTACTTTTTCTATATCCTTACCCATCAATTCTGCCTTCAATCTTTGTAATTTGGCGAAAATTTTTTATCCTTCTTTTTTTAATGTTCTTCCTGTAATTAATTGCTTTATTTCTTTTTCTTTTTCATCCTGTGCTACCTTATACTTTCTGTATTTGTTACCAACTTTATACTTTCCCCTCTAAAAACCGACTTCATGGCATCCCAGACCACCTTAAAATTTACCTCTTCATTATCATTCCACTGCCAGCTTTCCATCCAGCTTTCTATAATTTGTTCTTTACATTTTTGGTCCTTAAATAGATTAGGATCATATCTCCAGTTTCTTCCTCTTCTATTGTTCTTTTGTACCCTCAATTCCAAAATCACTTTGGCATGATCTGATTCCTTAAAAATTCCTATTTCAATCCCCTCAATGTTTTTGTCCATGTTTTCAGTTAAAAATACATAATCTATTCTAGAGTAGGACCCATGAACGTGTGAAAATAAGAATATGCCCTTTCCAATCCCTTAATCTCTCTCCAAGGCCCTAATGTAACCATCCAATTATCCAAAATATTCCCTTTAATACCTGCTCCACACCTTGTTAAATTCATACAATCTAAATTTGGCCTTATCAAATTGAAATCCCCAGCCACTATCATCTTTACCACTTTTTCTGTCACCACAATTTTACGGACTTTTTCTAGGAATTCAGCTTGATGTTCATTTGGAGCATAAATATTCACCAAAGTTATTTCCTCATCATCTATTTTCCCTTTCACGATCAGGTATCTGCCTTCCTGGTCAGCAATACTTTTTGTTATCTCAAATCCTAATCTTTTAGAAATCATTATTGCAACTCCTCTCGCTTTTGAAGTGCCAAAGGCCATTTCATAATGTTGTATCCACCCTAGAAAATTTTTGTTTTTATCTTGTGATTTTTGATGGGTTTCCTGTAGAAAGACTATATCAGGTCTATCCTTCTTCAACGCCAATTCTAACCTCCTCCTCTTGAGAACAGAACCTGTACCTTTTACATTCCATGTTAAGACTTTAATTTGTTGTTGTTCAGTCGCACAGTCGGTTCCGACCCTTTGCGACCCTATGGACCATTGCTCTCCAGGCGCCTCTGTCCTCCACCATCCCCCTCAGCCCTCCCAGCTCTGTGCCCATTGTGTCTACAATGCCATCTAGCCATCTCATCCTTGGCCTCCCCCTTCTTCTTTTGCCCTCCACCTTTCCCAACATCAATGCCTTCTCAAGTGAATCCTCCCTTCTCATTTGATGTCCAAAGTATTTCAGCTTCATCTTTACTATTTGACCTTCCAGTGAGCATTCAGGGTTAATTTCTTCTAAGATTGACCTATTTGTTCTCCTCGCTGTCCAGGGTACTCTCAAAACCCTCCTCCAACACCACATTTCAAAGGCATCTATTCTTCTGCGTTCAGCCTTCCTAATTGTCCAGCTCTCACATCCGTACATTACTACTGGGAAGACCATTGCTTTGACTATTCTAATTTTTGTTTTCAGTGTGATGTCTCTGCTTTTCACTATGTTCCCCAGGTTTCTCATTGCTTGTCTCCCAAGAATCAGTCGCCTTTTTATTTCATGGCTACAATCCCCATCTGCAGTGATCTTTGATCCCAAAAAAGTAAAATCTGTCACTGCTTCTACTTCTTCCCCATCTATCTTCCAGGAACTGATTGGGCCTGTTGCCATTATCTTGGTTTTCTTGATATTTAGTCTCAAGCCAGCTTTTGCACTCTCCTCCTTCAGCCCAATCAGGAGATTCTTTAGGTCTTCCTCACTTTCTGCCATTAGGGTGGTATCGTCTGCATATCTCAAATTATTGATGTTTCTCCCAGCGATTTTAATCCCATATTGTGATTCCTCCATCCCTGCACTGCGCATTATGTGCTCTGTGTATAGGTTGAATAGGCATGGTGACAAAATGCAGCCTTGTCTTACTCCTTTTCCTATTCCAAACCATTCTGTCATTCCATGTTCTGTCCTAACTGTTGCTTCTTGGTTCATGTACAGATTTCTCAGGAGGCATATGAGGTGCTCTGGTATTCCCATCTCTTTAATTACTTGCCACATCTTGTTGTGGTCCACACAGTCAAATGCCTTAGTGTAGTCAATAAAACAGAAATAAACTTGTTTCTGGTATTCCTTTGTTTTCTCCATGATCCAGCGTATGTTGGCAATGTGGTCTCTAGTCCCCCTGCCTCTTCTGAAACCTGCCTGCACCTCTGGTAATTCTCTTTCCACATGCTGCTGAAGTCTATCCTGTATTATCTTGAGCATCACCTTACTGGCGTGTGGGATGAGCGCGATTGTTCGATAATTTGAACATTCTTTGGCATTGCCCTTTTTTGGGATTGGGACGTACACTGATCTTTTCCAATCCTGTGGCCATTGTTTTGTTTTCCAAATCTGTTGGCATATTGAATGCAGTAATTTGACGCCGTCATCTTTTAGCGCTTTGAAAAATTCAACTGGGATACCATCACCTCCACTAGCTTTGTTGTTTGCAGTGCTCTTTAGGGCCTTTATGACTTCGCTCTCCAGGATGTCTGGCTCAGGTTCTACTTCTTCATCATTGTGATTGTCAGGAGTGTTGAGGTCCTTTTTGTAGAGTTCCTCTGTGTACTCTTTCCATCTTTTCTTAATCTCTTCTGCATCTGCTAGCTCCTTTCCTTCTTTGTCCCTTATCATGGTCATTTTTGCTTTAAATGTTCCCTTAATTTCCCCGATTTTTTTGAAAAGATCTCTGGTTCTGCCTCTTTTGTTGTTTTCCTCCATTTCTCTGCACTGTTCTTTTAGGTAGTTTTCCTTATCTCTCCTTGCTTTTCTTTGAAATTCTGTGTTCAAATGATTGTAGTTTTTCCTTTCTCCTTTGACTTTTGCGTTCCTTCTTTCCTCTGCTATTTTAAGAGCCTCATCAGACAACCACTTTGCTTTCTTACTCTTCTTTTCTTTTGGTATGGTTTTCTTTGCTGCTTCCTGCATGATGTCCCTCATCTCTGTCCATAATTCTTCTGGCACTCTATCTATTGAGTCTAAGCCATTGAATCTGTTCATCACCTCCACCGCGTATTCTTTAGGGATGCTGTCTAGGTGATATCTTTCTGGTCTCCGTGTTTTCCTTATTTTCTTTAGTCTAAGCCTGAATTTTGCGATCAATAGGTTGTGATCTGAGCCACAGTCTGCTCCAGGTCTTGTTTTTGCTGACTGTATGGAGGTTCTCCATCTTTGGCTGCAGAGTATGTAGACCCTGAGTCGGGTTCTGCCTGAGTGGGCGGCAGTTACAAATGTGAATGATAAATAAATAAATAAATAAATAAATAAATAAATGTAGTCAATCTGGTTTCGGTGTTGGCCATCTGGTGATGTCCATGTGTAAAGTCGCCTCTTGTGTTGCTGTAAGAGAGTGTTTGCTATGACCAGTGCATTCTCTTGGCAGAACTCTATCAATCTTTGCCCTGCTTCATTCTGTACTCCAAGACCAAATTTGCCTGTTATTCCCTCCACTTTTTGATTTCCTACTTTGGCATTCCAGTCTCCTAATATAATTTGGACATCATTTCTTGGTGTCTGTTCTATGAGGTGTTGTAAGTCCTCATAGAACTGGTCCATTGTGGCTTCATCTGCACCAGTGGTTGGTGCGTATATTTGGATCACAGTGACATTGAAAGGTTTGCCTTGAAATCTGACTGACATCATTCTGTCATTTTTGAGATTGTATCCCATTACTGCTTTTCTCACTCTTTTATTGACAATTATGGCTACTCCATTTCTTCTAAGGTTTTCTTGGCCGCAGTAGTAGATATGATGGTTTCCAGAGCTGAATTCACCCATCCCTGTCCATTTTAGCTCACTGATGCCCAAGATGTCAATGCTTATTCTTTCCATCTCACTTTTTACCACTTCCAGTTTTCCTTGGTTCATTGATCTCACATTCCATGTCCCTATGCAGTATTGTTCCCTGCAACATTGCATTTCCCCTCCCCCTTCCTGTCCCTCCCCTTTCTCCCCTCTGAGGTGTTAAGCATCCTGTATCACCTAGCCTGCCCTTTTGTTTTGCCTTTTGTTTTGGTCAATAGGGTTCTCTTGGCAAGATTTTTGGCGTGGTTGCCGGTGTCTGCGCCATTTTTCTCTCCTCATACATTTTATCACAGTTTTTCAAAATTTAACACATTTAAGACAACATATTATCATGCATATTATCACACTTTAAAATACAGTCTCTATGTCAGTTTCTATGTTTAGTCAGTATAAAGTCTCTATGTCAGTTGCTATATTAGTTCTTCTACATTTGCATATCTGTTACTTATCCTTTGCCTGGGACTCTGGCTCTCCTCCTCCTCCTCACCCCTCCACCCCCCGGCTGGGTGGCTGCCCGGCGGCGACGGCGGCAGGCCCTTTTTGCCGCTCGCCCTGCTCTCCTCCTCCTTCCTCACCCCCGGCTGGGGTGGCTGTCCGGCGGCGGCGGCGGCAGGCCCCTTAGCCGCTCGCCCGGCTCTCCTCCTCCTTCCTCACCCCCGGCTGGGGTGGCTGTCCGGCGGCGGCGGCGGCAGGCCCCTTAGCCGCTCGCCCGGCTCTCCTCCTCCTTCCTCACCCCCGGCTGGGGTGGCTGTCCGGCGGCGGCGGCGGCAGGCCCCTTAGCCGCTCGCCCGGCTCTCCTCCTCCTTCCTCACCCCCGGCTGGGGTGGCTGTCCGGCGGCGGCGGCGGCGGCAGGCCCCTTAGCCGCTCGCCCGGCTCTCCTCCTCCTTCCACCCTCTCTAACTTCCAAGCTCTCCATTAGGCGTGCTATCACAAACCCCTCACCACTGAGAAAAAAAACATACAAAAAACACACAATACCACTCTCCCCACTTTCTTTGGAAAAAAAGCCGCCTTCGATCTCCAAAGAGGGGAGGGGGGCCATGCAAGATGTGCGTATAAGTTAGTGCACCGTGCATCCTCACCTTTCTACACTCTTAAATAATATAAAACTTATTACATCATAATCCATTACTCACTGCTCCTTACTTGCCTCTTCCTCCACCATGATCAATGACAACTCCTCCTCTTCTCTTCCCTGCGGGCCTCCACCCATGGTGCCACCGGCATCTGCTCCCTCATAGTCTCTTCTTATGGCACCCGATTCCAACAGATCTTTTCTAAGGGTTACCCACTCCTCAGAACCTGCCTTAACCAAATCAAGCAAACTCAAGTACTCCAATGGGTCAGTCCTCTCATCAATGACCTGCATTTTTTTTTCAAAAAAAAATCTCAACTGCTGTGGGAATCTCCAATTGTACCTTACACCTTTTTTCATCAAAATTTAGTTACCGGTTTCATTTTATATCTCCAGGCTCTTTCTTTAATAGAGATATCATTGTATACTTCCACATCAGAACCATCGATTTTCAGAGCGCCAGAGCCAGCTTGTTTTAAGAAGGCCATTACTCTAAGTTTATCTCCCCAATTTGCAAATTTAACCAAAACATTTCTTTGAACCACTTTCCCTCTTCTTGGGCCCACCCTATATGCACTTACAATATCTTCCTGTACAAATTCCTTTCCCATTCTCAAATTATTTAGCCACTGGACAACTCTAACTCTTAGCTGGTCTGGCGTCCTTTCAATCACATGATGTATCACAATATTCTGCTTTCTCATCATATCTTCCATAGCATCAATCCTTTTTTCCTGTTCATCAATTTTCACCTTATTCTCCCTCACCCCTTCCTGTGTCCCTTTTATTTCACCTTTCATAGCCTTCACCTTATTTTGAACCAATTTCACATTTCCTTCTATTTTTTGCAAACTTAATTCTACTTTTTTGGAGAAATCCACAACAGTTGTTACCACCTTATCCTGTTTTTTCAACATTTCATTTTTATCCTTCACTCTTGCCTCTTCCATCTTCTCAATCTTCTGAAACAATTTACCAAGTTCCACCATAATTTGAGTTTGATCATAAGGTTCAGGTGGTGGTGATGATGATGGAGGGACCTCTTCCATTGGTGCTTTTTCCTTTCTCTTGGATTTCACCACCGGCTCCTCCTCCTTTGCTTTTCCTCTTGTGCCCTTATCCATAATGGCATCCACTAAAAGATTTAATGCTGCAATGTACTATACTCCCGTTGAACACTCCACTTAGACCTATTCCAGTGCTGCCGGAATTGACAATAATCCTCTGAGCGTGGTATAACTTGAATAAGAGAGGAGGGCCGACGAAAAATTAATTATTATAATCCACGAGGAGACGGAAACCAAAAACAGCCAGTAAATATTGTAATCCACGGGAAGCTCGCCACCAGAATCAACCAATACGCCCCGAGTGACAAAAGCTCATAAAGTTTGCCTTTAAAAACTTCCGATCTTACACAGAACTCCATCCTTGAAAGAAAGGTAAAGTAATCCCATCGGCATATAACTGTATTTCCGGTGAAACAAATGCCCAAATATATCCACTTGTATCAGATCCACAGGGAAGGGGGGGAAAGAAAAAATCCCAAATTCCAAGCTTTTGATGAAAAGAAAAAAAAGGAGGGATAAAGAGAAAAAATAAAAACTATAATCCACATGGCGAAGGAGTAAAAAAGCAAAAAACCCTCTTTTAGAGCGATCGTAACTCCCTTTTCCCAGCGGCTGCGGCAGCATTGGGGGGGAACCCCACCTCCTTCTTCCCCAAACCAGCAAACTTTTAAAAATCCGCTCTTCCTTGCTTCAACTTCACAAAGCCCTGAGACGACCAATGCCTTAAATCCAATCTCTTTTTTTCTTTTCTTCTATACCACTTTCAAGCCCTCCAAATCACTCAACAGCACCCCTGGGCCACTCAAAAGCCAAAACAGTCTCCACTTTCGAATTCCAGGATCGCCACCATTATCGCCCCATCCACCACCCTTCTATCCTCTTCTACTCACTCTTGCAGCCTCCAATTTCTTCAAAGCAGTCCACTGTTCCCTCTAGCTCCCGTCACTGTATCAATTACTTAACTCACTTTCTTGCTGGTTTTCCCACTTTTCTCAATTCACCACCGTCTCGCTGGTCCCGTTCTCAGCTTCTCGGCCGGAGAAACCGCGGCTTCCATCGCACATCTCTCCCGCCGAGAATACTTCCCGAACTTCGACCACCCTGCGACAACTTTTCCAGACAGGCAAGCAAGAAAGAGTCTTATCGCAACAAAATATCTCAATAATTTACTCCATTAGTTCATATTCTCATTGATGACCACTTTGATAAGTGCAAGCACACAAATCAGGATGTTACTCGCCGGCCATCTTAGCCACGCCCCCTTCCAACTTACTTTCAAAACAAAAAATATGCTAATGGGCTAAGCCTTCTCTGTAGATTGGAAGATCATATGTTAAGACCTCAGATTAAGTGGTTGCCTAAGGGAAGAGTTTCCTCAGGTTAGCTGCAGGTAGGCTGTGGTGTCTACTTTGTTTAAATTAATACCCAGCCATGGATGCACATCAGTCTTGCCAGTATCTCCATGCCCCAACAGGAATGCAAACTGTACAATTCATGGCATGCTTCCAGACTGGGATACACCAATCTGTGAGATAAATACTCAGCCAAATACAAATCTCATCCCCCATGCCTTCTTTTGAAGGGCTGGGTTTTGATAAAATATGCTAGCCACTTGTTTCCTTGAATTGAGTTTCCCCAATGGAACATAACACCAGCAATAAAATATAGCAAAAAAACTCTTCCGACTTCTGGCACGTGGGGCAGGACACACTTCTGCATAACACGGGCAGCTACTAGAGCCAAGACATGTGGATAGGTAACTTTGCTTCTGTTATGTCCAAAGCCAAACTCTAGTTAAAAGACAAACCGCGCCAAAGCGGAAGAAGCAGACACGCACCATTTCTACAGGCGCAAATTTCAAATAGCTGTCAAGGCAGGAAATGTTGAATTTTGCTTGTCCTCTGGAAGCCCGACTAAATGTATCTTCTTTTGTAACGGTTAAATCACTGTATATATAGAGGCCACTCCTGTACATATTCCCCAGTCTGGTATCTGAGCTGAATAAAGAATCACTGTTGTTAACCCGATCCTGCTGGTTAGATTACTTCTTGCGCCGGAATCAACAGCTTCCCATCTCTGATAATGGGAAACTTGAGCAACCCATGATGGAAGTTGCCTTATGCTGAGTGAGACATTTGATCTTTCTGGTTCAATGCTGCATTAACTTAGTAGTAGTGTCTTTCCAAGATGCCAGGATGTGGACTTTTCTACACACAAAGTGTGAGCTGTACCATTAAGCAATGACTCATTCATTGCTGATGCCCACTAGCCCCACTGGTGCTCACTGGCCTCATGGGTTTCAAAAGGTGATCAATTTGGAGTGAGCTCACATCTCTGTCCCAGCTCCTGCCAACCTAGCAGTTCAAAAGCAAGAAATTGCAAGTAGATAAATAGGGACCACTTCGGTGGGAAGGTAAACAGCATTCCATGTTGAGGCATGCCTGCCACGTATCCACAGAAATGTTTGCAGATGCAGACAGTGCTGTCTCTTTGGCTATAAATAGAGGTGAGCACTGACTCCTAGAGTTGGATACAACTGGCTTTCGAGCAAGGGCAACCTTTACCTGTATAGTACTTCTAGCTGAAAAGACAGGGAGGTGGGTTGTAGCTCTCACTGGAGAGGAAACAGAAGCAAATGTAATATTTGAGGAAACTCTTCCTTCTATTTATGAACACATGTCATATCACATTGTTTCAGGAAGTACTAATACCATGCAAGTTAAGTGCTGAGCATTATACCAGAACCTTCACAGAAAAAGCAACAATATATACAGTATGCTGTTCATTAAATACTAAGGTAAAGAATGAAGCAAATTTCCATGAGGCAGTACAGACACTGTGTCTCCTCTGTAACCGGATGCAAATGTCCTGAGAACAAAGTAGCTGCTGTCTCTGGGCATAAAGTCTTCCGAGTGAAATTGCAGAGCGCAGATCACGGTATCGGCCGCTGCAGAGGCCTTTCAAACAAATGGCCTTATTCAGCTAGATTTCTCCCTGCCCCCCCCTCCCTCAGCATCCGTTCAGGGCACCGGATTTGTGCAACGTGCAAAAGCAATGCCTTGCTTTCAAAAGTTCCTTTCCCCCCTCATTTAAAACTCATCACTTGTTGTCAAATTAACCAAAGAAGAAAGATATGCCAACAATCTACAACAACAACAAAATGGAATGCTTGGCCCATTGGGTGTGATGGAACAGACCATTAGATCACACATTAGTTCTAATGTATGGCCAGGCAACATCTGTGGCACTCCAGATATTGCTGGACTATAATTTCATAAGAACATAAGAACAGCCTTGCTGTAACAGCCCATCCAGTCCAGGGTTCTGTCTCTCACAGTGGCTCACCATTCACTTCAGGGTATTTTCAAGCAGATGCCTTCACCTGCTTAGGATTCCCTGGAAATGGCATTGCGAGATATCCTGCCTATCTCTCCAACCCCGAGGTTGTCCTTCGGTATATCTATAATTATAGCCATTGATACCCTTGTCCTCCATCCATGAACTTGTCTAATCCCTTCTTAAAGCTGTCAAGACTGACAGCTGTCACCACTTCTTCTGGCAGGGAGTTCCATAGACCAGTGATCCTCTGGGTGAAAAAGTACTTTCTCTTATTTGTTTTAGAACTAGTACCCAAAAGTTTCATAGAGTGCCCCCTAGTTCTAGTGTTGTGTGATAGGGAAAACAGTTTTACCTTATCTACTTTGTCCACACCATGCATGATTTTATAAACTTCAATCAGGTCACCTCTTAGATGCCGACATTCAAGAGTGAAGAGGCCAAACCGCTGCAGTCTCAGATGGTAAGGAAGGTGTTCCAGTCTCCTAATCATTCTGGTTGCTCTCCTGTGCACTTTTTCCAGCTCCATAATATCCTTCTGGAGGTATGGCAACCAGAACTGTACACAGTATTCCAAATGGGGCCTCACCATAGATTTATAAATTTCCTTGAGCCTTGGTTAGGCTTTCTGCAGCTGATGGGCAGTGGAGTCCATCATCCTATGGAAGGCCACAGGTTCTCCATCCTCACCGTATTAGGGGTGGGAGAGAGAAAGAGGACAACAGGATGAGGATAACCTTGTACAGCACACAGATGGGCTTCCTCTGGAGAATGCACGTAAGCTGCTGCATTTCAAGAACTCCAAACTCTCCCCAAGCTTAATATGCTGTCCTAAAAAGATGGACTGAGAGGAGCATTGCACCAAAATAGAGCAAAACACACTATCAGACCACCCAAGGTAGCGCTTTTATTTGGTAAACAGGGGTCAGCAAGCATCATGTTCTGATTTTTTTAAAAAAAAACTTGAAAACTGTTTTCCTTAGCATCTAGCGCCTGAAGCTCTAAACCTGTCTGGGCTTCCGTTGGCATGGAGGGACACACCTGGTGAAGAAGAAAAGAATATATTTCTATGAATGGGGGAGGGGGGAGAGTAGCATGCAAGAGAAGAGGACAGTTTATAATCTTCCTGCAGAAATCTATTTTTCCTAGGGACAGAAGAGCATATGTAGTTCTATGGGTGAGTACAGCTGATACAGCTCAGTAGGTTACAATGCCTGGCTGTAGAGAGTTTGAATCCCCACTCTTTTTTTCTTCTGGGAGAGAGGCCAGCTGAGGTCACCCACAATGTGTGTGGCTTATGGGATTACATGCTTTGCTCCCTGTGCGGCCTTGAACAAGTTGCATAGTCCCTCAAGTGCTGCAAGAGATTGGCAAACCACTTCTGTGTACTTTATACATAGGGCATCCTAGGAGGGTCATTGTTAAGTCTGAAGTGATTTGACAGCACATAACTATTAGTATTATTAACATTAATTGTGTGTGGAGGGGATGCTTTGCTTTTGAAACCAGATGGACCATCTCTGCTTCAAAGCAGTGGCTGCAATAGACAGATTTTGGATGGCAGGAAAGAGCAATGACTGTTAGGTACAGAATCTGACTGGACTCCCAGCTGAAATGTTCAATACACATGTTAGGAACATATCCGAAGGAAGCATGGCTAGTTTCAAAGATGAAGATGGGTTGTGTTGCACAATAGCACTGCCTTCCAGGAAAGAAGAAGAGCTTAGGAAATCAGCAGGAACAGTCAGAAAACTGTCACATCTACTCCCCACTCTGCTTAATGGTGGAGCCAGCACTGTTTCTACAACATGTTGGAAATATCCAACAAATTCTCCAGTGCAAATTTGAAAGTGTAAGCTGGAGAACAAAAAAACAGCTTGCTCCTTCAGCAGTGCAAGTAGAAAAATCTGAGGAGAGGTGGACACATAAATGGTGTCACAAAGACACAGATTCTAGTGCAGGGTACATCAGGGTAAGGGAAAGAAAGCATCTCGAAGGAAATCCTCACATGTTTTTTCATTGCTACAAGATATCAAAGAACAGCAAAAGTACTATCATGGAAAGAAACCTGTGGCCAGAATCAGGTCCAAAATGAGAAACAATCTTTTCAAGTATTTTTGTGTGTGACTAGAGTTGCCATATGTCACGGAAAACCATGAATTTAACATTTTGTAACTGTCCCGCACGGTTCTATACAAATCACTGAAAATTCACGGTTTTCAAACCACTTGATTTGGAAGAAAAAAACACGGATTTTTCCTGCACTTCTATTGGAACGACCAGCAGGTGGCAGCAGCTTGGTGAACAAGGAGTAGGGGGGAACGGGACGACACAGCTTTTTCTATCTTCTGCCATCTCGTCTGTGTAGCAGCAGTATGACTGAATACTGCAGGACGGAATGAGCTCCCGTCTTTGTCCCAGCTCCTGAAAACCTAGCAGTTCGAAAGCAAGAAATGGCACATAGAACCAAGTTCAGTGGAAAGGTAAACAGCATTCCATGCACTCCCGTGTCTAGTCATGCCTGTGGCTGGGGTTTTATTTCCTCCTCCCCATCTCCCCCCACTACCCCTTTGCATCAGAGGCTCCTGCTGCTGGGAGTGGGAGGGGGAGGATGGTGGTGCAGAGTGTGCACCCCTCTCCCACTCCATGTGTGCACTCTCAAGTTTGGACGCCGAGCCAAAGGACCTGATTTTCTTGCTCCCACCAAGAAAGCAATCTTCGCTTGGGCCACTTGAGGAATGTTGGGACATCAAGAGGGCCTCTGAGCATGTGTGGACGGCCTCACCTGGCAATTAGCAATTACATTTCTCCAATGCTCCGGTGTCTAGTCATGCCTGCCACATGACCACAGAAAGAAACATCTGCAGAAGCAGACAGCACTGGCTCTTCGGCTTTGAAGCAGAGATGAGTACTGAACCCTAGAGTCGGATACGACTGGCTTTTGAGCAAGGGCAACCTTTACTTCTGTCCCATTTTTGTGAGAGGGAATTATGGTAACCCTATGTGTGACAAAAGTAGGCCACAAAAATGAGGTAGCACAGTAACAAGCAGTTTCACTATGCTCAAGGATACACTTAATGAGAGGTGACTGGGAAATGAGAAGCTGAAGACTCACCCAAAAGATAAGGCATTTGCTAAGTGATTTAATCAGAATACTGTTGCATGGTGTCAAGTATAAATAGATTACCATATCTGTATTTCCCCACCTGAATAACACTTTCATAATTAAAGATGCTTGTTCATCAGCTTTTGATGGCCCATAGCTACTTGGAAAGAGATATGTCAACTGCTCGAGGGACAGCAGAGAGAAGAAACAATTTTGGATGCCGGGATCTGGTCTGAATAAAGAACAGAAGTTTTGTAGTTGATTTGAAGGATCCTGAGCAAAAAAGTAGATGGTAACTCTCCATTGGTGTAATGTTTGCTTTGAGAAACTGATAATGCTTTAAAGTACAGTATGTCTGTTGGGACACTTACCAGCTTCCTGAATACTGGTAAGTAGATACTACCAAAATACTGTCAGTGTCTGATGTTATCTTCTCCCCAAAAACAGATCCAAGCAGCAAGTACTAGGTGTATACCCTGCAATTTCCTGTTGCTCAATAAACTTGAGGGGTGCAAAATACTAGTTCTTGGAGTTCTTTGGAGCTACAAGAAAAGTTTTCCTGATCAGCTGTAGCCTCAGAAGAATACATATAACCCATACTTGGACCAGTCAGTATAAGCTCATTTTGGAACCATCTGATATTGCTTTACCCCCACCCCACCCCCAAAGCAATACAGACAACTACAGTGGTTCTGCCAATGCTCCTGCAAGATGCTGGATTGGTATGGTACCTCAATCTTACTATATATTACTCTTTCCCAACACTATTTTGTAATGTGTGCATCAATATAGACAAGATAATTTAGACCTGATGAGTGTTTGTTTGCGCAATTGCTATTCTTGGCCAAATTCAGAAGCAATACTGATGAACAAGAGTGAACCCAGTTTTGGGGGAAATCCAGTCTTCATTTCCCTTTCTTCTGATTTAAATGAAAAGCCACTAAAATGCTAGATGACAATCAATGTAATATAACTATTGAATTTCTGGAGTTTAATGACAGGAGATTTGTGACAGACAAAAGAAGATATTTTTTATGCATATAGTTATGTTGTGGGATTTTCTTCCACAAGAAGGAAATGACTGCTGCCAAGTTTGATGGCTTTAATAGAAGGATGTTGAGCAAATGTGTGGATGATGAAGCTATCAGCAGCTACTAATCCTGAAGAATGTGTATCCCTTTCCACTCTGAGACACTGTTCCTGAAGACTTTCCCCATCAAAATGTCTACCACTATTATTCAAATTGATAAGGGGAAATTGCCTTAGAAATAGTTTCATAGGAGAAATTCTGGAGAAACTAACATAGACAAAGTTCAGGATTTTTGTGCTTACAGAAACAAAAGCAAGAATAGTCATGTTCACACTAAACAAATTCCAATGAAGTGAGTTTCTAATAATTTATGCTTCTTTTCTCCTCCTCCACTTCTTATGCTAACTCTTCTTCTTTTCCCAGAACAACACCTAGCAAATATACTATAAGCCAGTGGTGGCGAACCTATGGCACATGTGCCAGAGGGGGCACTCAGCCCTCTCTGTGGGCATGCATGGTGTCAACCCAGCACAGAGTTCACCCCGCCCCTCTGCCCAGCAGACAAAGGGAGCACTTCCTCCCTCCCCCCCCCCAGCACAGAGTTCACCGTGACCCTCTGTTTAGGCACTCGGTCTCTAAAAGGTTCGCCATCACTGCTATAAGACTATGAAGGACAAAACAGCTCTTCATGTTTCTGGAAGGCTAGAAGTTAGACAGTTATAATTACATTTTTTTAAAAAACACTTCTTTTCATTCTTTTCTTTCCTACACACTATATTTTGAGAAACATGGCATACAAATAAATTAACTATGATCATGACCATTTTCTTCCAAAATATTTAAAAATCTTTATTAATTTCTTTTTATAAAAAAGTTCTGAATGATACAAGTGATTGGTGTGAGATAGATAACATACCTAAGGCACAAGAGGCAGCATTAAAAATACAATTTTCAATTAAGACATATAGTTCTCCCTCTGTGTTTTCAAAAGGATAAAAACATACAGAGAGATAAAGAGAGAATTTAAAAATAGCAATAAGAACACTGCACAAGAGTGGGACTGTAGTGGTTCAGTGGTTAAGAAGTTCACCTTGTTAGCTAGAAGGTTGGTAAGTCATCAGTTTGAGACCCGAGTACTGCATGACGGAATGAGCACCTGTCTCTGTCCCAGCTCCTGCCAACCTAACAGTTCAAAAGCAAGAAATTGAAAGTAGATAAATAGGGACTGCAGTGGCTCAAGTGGCTAAGATGCTGACTGGGAGGAGGAAAGTCAGCAGTTTGATTCCCAAGTACTGCAGGACGGAATGAGCTCCTGTCTGCAGAAGCAGAGCTGGCTCTTTGGTTTTGAAACAGAGATGAGCAGTGCACCCTAGAGTCGGATACGACTGGCTTTCGAGCAAGGGAAACCTTTACCTTTACCTTTAAATAGGGACCACTTTGGAAGGAAAAGATCTTGGGGACATGAAAGGAGCCTCATTTGGTGTTCCTGAATGGAGTTCCTCGAGAAAAAATCCTTTCAACCCAGAGAGCACCTTTATGTGCTTCTGACATGATAAAAAAGCTGCACAAGTATACTTAGACACACTCTGTCACCTATCAATGACATTGAATTAAGCTTAAAATGTTTTTAGTGTAAGGGACCGAAGACAATGAAACAGCCGAAGGGTTGGCTTAACACAGGTTTATTGCATGATGATCCGGAGGAACATGTGGTAATGGCGGATGGGTAGCTCAATATATACAGCTGGCTATACATTTGAAAGTGGCTCGTCGACAGACTATTGGTTGCTGCCCGCGTGACGTCGTAGAAAGGTCACGCCCTTCTTGACCAGGTGAAGAGGTGGCGGGGAATCTTCCCGCGCTGCTGAACCAGGTGAATCTGAGCCATGAGACCTGGACGCTCGCTATTGCCATCTAGTGGTCACTAGCTCGCGTCCCCTTATCAGGTTTACATTGATACAGCTGAAGGTTATAATGTTGCACACAGAAAGGTTACATTGTTAACACATGGCAATGGTACATTGTTAAAGGCACAGCTTTACAGAACACAACATCCCTCCCCCCTAGGATGAGACGAAGTCTCTCAGCCAAGATGGCTTGTTGCATGTGCGTTTGGGCCGTGAAGAGGGCTGACCCCCCCCGGGGGCGCTACTACTTCTTTGTTCCCTGGTCCCTTGTCCTGAAATGGGAGAGGGAGACTTGTTAGTGGCTTTCCGTGGTCTGGCGGCCTTAGGGGAAGGGGAATACCCCATTGTGGGCAGACCGGGGGCAATCGGGGCTAACGAAAAAACCCTCTTCTTGCTTGGACGGGTGGGGGAACACTCCGAAACCCCCCCCCCCGGTTCTGAAAATCAAAATCTAACTTAGTAGGGGTATCCGCATTTGTGGGGACATTCCGCGAGATATGTATGGGGTCGGGTTCCTCCTCCTCTTCAGAAAGATCCCCTAGGATATCTACGAGAACATCCTCCTCCCCCCTTTGTGGGGGCCCGCGGTCCCCTTTTCCTCCCCCTTGGGCTGAACGGGTGGGGGAGAACCCTAACGCTGACTTTTTCTCTGTTTGGTCTGTGCCCTGCTCATCGGAGACCCTGCGTCAGAGCTGGTCCGCGTGCTGCCTCCACAGGAGCCCTGTACTGGTTTCCACGCGGTACGACACGGGGCCAGTTTGCTCCACAACTACGCCCGGTACCCAGGCTGGGCCCGTGCTGGCGTAATTCCTGCAATGCACGGGGGCGCCTACACTGAAACTCTTTGTGGCCTCCAGCCCGATGTTCCTTCCTTTGTCCTCTACCCTCGTGGGGTCTAGCCTAGTAAGGATGGTGGTCAGTTTCCTACGCATTAAGAGCTCTGCGGGGGAGTATCCTGACGCCAACGGGGTCACCCTGTACCCTAGCAGAAACTGACACACTTGTAGGTTCAGATCCCCTGGGCCCATGCGCCGCAACGCGTCCTTCGTGGTGCGGACGAGGTGCTCTACTTGGCCATTGGTGGCTGGGTGAAATGGGGCGGAGGTGATATGCCGAACGGCGTTAATCTCCATGAATGCCCTAAACTCGGAGGACGTGAAACAACTAGCGTTGTCGCTAATTAATGTGTCGGGTATGCCGAACGTGGAAAAGAGCCTCCGCAAATGCCTAATGGTCTGGGCCGAGGAGGTGCTCGTGACTGGGATAACCTCCAACCACTTGGAGAAGGCGTCCACTACAAGAAGGAACAGGGTGCCTCTGAACGGGCCCGCGAAATCAACGTGCACCCAGGACCACGGCCCCTTAGCCGCGTCCCATTCCCTGTGGGGAAGGCGGGCCTCCTCTGGTCTGGAGCATTGGCAACTTTCACAAGTGCCGACCATGTGCTCGATGTCGGCGTCCAGCTGGGGCCACCAGAAGTAACTCCGGGCCAGCGCCTTGGATCGCACGATGCCGGGGTGGCTGACGTGCAGCAGTTTGAGCACCCGCGGCCGAAGGGAAGTGGGAATCACCACCCGCTGCCCCCACAAGAGGCACCCCCTCTCTAGGGACAGTTCTAGCTTTTTTCTGAAAAATGGGGCGAACTCTTCCACTGGGGAGGATGCCGGCCACCCTTTCTGCACCCAGGAGCTAACTGCCGCTAACATCTTGTCCTTCTCTGTCACTTTGGCAATGTCGGCAGGCATTACGGGGGGCGAATCCAGCACCTCTATCATGAGAACCTGATGGTCCCGCTCCCCCTTGCTCACCTGGCTGGGCGTTAGGGGGAGGGGAGACCTTGATAGAGCGTCCGCATGGCTGATCTCTTTCCCGGGCCGGTAGACCAACGCGTGCTGATACGCGTTGAGAAAAATGGCCCACCTGAGCATCCTCGGGGACAGGATCTGTGGGGTGGGCTTATCTGCGGTAAAGATGCCTAGCAGGGGCTTGTGGTCCGTTACAATGGTGAAGGGGCGGCCATACAGAAAATCGTGAAATTTTTTCGTCCCCGCGACTATTGCTAGTGCCTCCCTGTCTGTCTGTGCGTAGTTTCTCTCCGCTTGGGACAGGGACCTGGAGTAAAATGCTATCGGGGCCTCCCTTCCGTTTTCCAACACGTGGCACAGCACCGCCCCCACCCCCACCGGGGATGCATCACAGGTCAGAACTACCGGGCGTTTGGGGTTGAAGTGGGTCAGTATGGCGTCAGACGCTAGGAGGCTTTTTAGCTCACTAAATGCCCTTTCTTGGTCATCGCCCCACTTCCATGCCTGGTCTTTCTTTAGCAGTTTGTGTAGCGGTTCAGCCACCGCTGCCTTCCGGGGGAGGAAGGAGTGGTAAAAGTTGAGCAGCCCTAGGAACGACTGCAGCTCGGGCTTGGAGGTGGGGCGGGGGGCTTTCTTAATGGCTGCCACCTTGGACTTGGATGGTTTTATTCCCTCAGGAGTCACACAAAACCCTAGGAACTCAACCTCGGTTGCGAAGAAGACACATTTGTCCTTTCGCAGTCTCAGCCCCGCTTTTTCGAATATTGTCAGGACCTTCCCCAACCTCTTGGCCAATTCAACCCGACTCCCCCCCGTTATTAACACGTCATCAAAATAAGGCAACACCCCCTCCAGTCCCTTCAGGAGGCGTTCCACGAGTGACTGGAAAATTCCAGGCGCCGAATTCATGCCGAACTGGAGGCGCGTCACCTGGAACGCCCCCTTATGGGTGACTATGGTCTGCGCAGCAGCTGCGGCAGGGGACACCGTAAGCTGCTGGTAGGCCTGTGCTAAGTCGAGCTTAGCGAAACACTTTCCCCCGTGTAACCTGGCCAGCAGATGGCTGACTACCGGCACCGGATATGCATTCGGGCGGATCGCCTTGTTGATGGTGCACTTGTAGTCGGCGCATATGCGGACCTCCCCATTGGCCTTTAGTGCGGTTACAATTGGAGTTTCCCACTCCACGGAATCAACAGGCACAAGGATTCCCTGGCCCACCAATTTGTCCAGTTCTGCCTCTATCTTGTCCTTGAGTGCGAACGGCACCCGGCGTTGTTTAAGGCGAATTGGGCGGACCTCCGGGTCCAGGTCGAATGCCACTGGGGGCCCCTTGAATTTCCCCAGTCCTTTTTTGAAAACTTCGGGGTGCGCCTTGCACACCTCCTGAATTGGATCAGTCCCAACGGCGTGCATCCCAACGGCGTGCACCCCCCCCAATAAACAAACCCAGGGGCTGGAACCATTGAGTCCCGAGGAGGCTGCAATCTCCCCCTTTGAGCACGACTAGGGGGAGGGACGCGGCGTGCTTCTTGAATTTAACCTGAAATTCTCCAACCCCCAACACTGGAATGCTGTTCCCTTGCACGTCCCGTAGTGTGGACCTCAATGCTTTGAGCTTGGGTCGCTTGTGGGGGGCAATTCCCAAAAACTCCCTCTGGGAAATGATGGAATATGAGGACCCCGAGTCAATTTCCATGCTAATGGGAACCCCTTGGACTAGTACCTCAACAAAGTAGCGGGGGTGTCCTGCAGACACGCTGAACACTGGGGCGTCGTCCTCGCTGCCGTTGGAGATGCGGCCCACGCCGTCCTGCTTCCGCGTGGCCTGAGCGCCGTCCTTGGGTCTCGTTGAGCGGTCTTGTCCCGCGGAACGGTCTGCTGAGTTCCGCCAGGTCTCTCGCTTCTTCCTGCACACCTTGGCGATGTGCCCGCGGCGGCCGCAGTTGTGGCACTCGGCCTTCCGGAACGGGCACTTTACGTGGTCGTGGGCCACTCCACAGCCATCACACTGCCGGCTCTCCTTCCGGACCCTCCGGACGTCCTCGTCGTCGCTGCTCTCTGTGGACGACCTCGAAGTTCGCCGGGCCGCCTGTACCGGAGTCTCTGCCTTGCTCGACTTCGGCCGCCAGTCCTGGAGTTCTTGGACCCCAGCCTTTGTAGCTTCTGCGGCCTGGGCCGCTCTGACGACCTCCTGCAACGTGGGAGGCGGCTCTTGGTTCATTAATGTGCGCTGGGTTTCGGCGTCGTTCAGGCCGCACAGCACACAGTCCCGGAGGGTGATTTCGGCATTCTCCCATTTGCACGGGCCGGCCGCCAGCCGCAGGGCCGCCACGAATGCGGCGACCGTCTCCCCGGGCGCTTGGACTCGCCTCCAGAACGCACTCCGAGTGGGGAACATCGCAGTGGCGGGCCGGATGTGCTCACGCAGCATCTGCATGAGTTCCTTGGCCTTGAATTCGCTCACCCTCCTCGGTGCAATCAGGTCCACCAAGGTCCTTTTGGTTTCTTGTCCGAGCATCCTGGTGAAGATGGCCCTTTTCTTTGCCTCTTCCGTGACTTCGGACTCAATCAGCGCTGCCTGGAAGTCCATCTCGAAGATCTCCCAGTCGCCCGGTTTCCTGATTTCGAAACCGGCGCATGTCTTGGTCCCGTGGGCTGCCATAATCCCACCTTCGTCGCCAATTTAGTGCAAGGGACCGAAGACAATGAAACAGCCGAAGGGTTGGCTTAACACAGGCTTATTGCATGATGATCCGGAGGAACATGTGGTAATGGCGGATGGGTAGCTCAATATATACAGCTGGCTATACATTTGAAAGTGGCTCGTCGACAGACTATTGGTTGCTGCCCGCGTGACGTCGTAGAAAGGTCACGCCCTTCTTGACCAGGTGAAGAGGTGGCGGGGAATCTTCCCGCGCTGCTGAACCAGGTGAATCTGAGCCATGAGAGCTGGACGCTCGCTATTGCCATCTAGTGGTCACTAGCTCGCGTCCCCTTATCAGGTTTACATTGATACAGCTGAAGGTTATAATGTTGCACACAGAAAGGTTACATTGTTAACACATGGCAATGGTACATTGTTAAAGGCACAGCTTTACAGAACACAACATCGTTGCTTTTAAAAATGGAGCTATGCTCTGTCTCAGTAAAACCAGTTGTTCAAAAATCTTATTGGTTAAAACATACAGGATTAGAAAGAAATATCCTAGGAGTGTTGTTGTTTTTAAAAAAATCCTAACTATGTTGAGTTTATCTCCATGATGCTTTATTAGCAGCTTCAGCAGACCAGATGTTTAGACAGGAAACAGTCTTTGACAGCTGCTCGGTTCACTTTTAGCCCATTTTCAGGGAGCAAGCTTGCAGTGAATAGGGTTAAAGTGAGTGCCCCACACGGAGGGAAGATTGAGGTGCTCCAACATCCACAATATGTGATCACTGTAACTAAGAGCAGCACCCAAGCATCCCAATGGGCAGACTATAAACTCTTATCTCAACATGGTCATAGTTAATGAAATGGTTCATCCCTGAAGTGATCATGGAAAGAATAGGATATGTAGAATCTCTAAGCAGAAATGATGTTGTGCTTCACAGGAAAATTGGGTTGATCAGCAAAACCGAAAGATGAGTTCAGCTCCTCAGAGAGCAGGATCATGAAAGGAGGAGGAGGAAGAAAACAAGCTAAACTGCACCACAAATTGCAACTCATTCCAGTCACCTCACTTGGAAGAAGAGCTGTAAGGATTGATGGACAAAATACTGAGGCTGAATCAACCCGAAGCGCCTCACCCTGAGCTTGTTATGGAGGCTGGGACAAAATATTAAAACCTGCTTTGTAAACATACCTGTCAACTGCGCCTCTGGAAAATACGGGACCTGTGCAAACGGTTCTGCACAGGTCACCTTCTATGCGACCTGTGCAGAACAGTTCTGCGCAGATCGCCTTCTACGCATGCGTAGAAGGCGATCTGTGCAGAAGGGATGCGCAGTACCTCTTTTCCCCTGCTGCCAATTCCAGGGTGTTGGCAGCTGCGGGCGGGAAATGGCGCAAATCAGCACTGAAAATCGGGAAATCCCAGCCAATCCAGGAAGGTTGACAGGTATGTTTGTAAATTCGAGTTCACGACATGAGCAAAGAATATATTACTTCCATGGTAAAGGGAAAACATTTCCTGAAATCCACCGAAATTCTGCGGTGCTTGGTAGAGATAACAAGGGAAGGCTGTGGTTTTAATTGGTCCTATAAAGCCAGCTCTTATTAAGGTAAATGAATGTAAATGGTAGATCAAAGGCAGACAACCAGCCTGTCAGCGGTATCATTGAAACAGAATTAGCAGCCTTTCTACACAGCAGTTGACACTGGAAGAGAACTCGGCAGGACACACGGTGGTCCTCTGAAAATCCCCTCCTCCCTCATTGATACATTTTTAAAGAGTTTTAGAAGGAAAGCTTCATTGATATGTAATGCTGCTGGATGAAGGAACAAGAGAAAAGGTGTAACAGATGGGGAGGGGTAAGAGGGTAGAAAGAAGGAAACAGAGGCTGTTCCAGGGAAAGTCTGTGTATCTTCCGAAATTTTCCTTTTTGGACATCATTTCCCAGAATCCCCCAAAAAGCATGACTGTTTACTGGAGTCTGTTTAAGTTTCTCTCCCCCCCCCCCCATTTATATCTACTAATGAATCTTCAAATAAGAGACTGCTACTCATGACTGAAGGAGGAGGAAAGCAGACATACTAAAATGAAGTAAGTGCTTCATCTTAATATTGAGCCTTCCACCCCTTTGTCCATCTTGCTGAGAATTGGTTTTTATATTGTTCGCTTAGTGGATCGCTCAGTGGTTTTGGGTATATGGTTAAGTAGTCAGAGGTTGGGGGTTCAATTCCACACTGTGCCTCCTAGAAGAAGAGCCAGTTTATGTAGCAACCTGCTCAGTCCTAAGCCATTCGCTGAAAAAGGTAATATGTATTATCTACCTAGAAAACCTTGGAAAGGATTGCCACAAATCAGAGTTGATCCAGTGGCACACAATTATTATTAATTATTGTCAATCAATTCTCCAAAAGTCTTCCAGTTTATGAATGTGGGATGCTGCTTCTGTAATGTCCAGGAAATGGGTCAGCATTGCCTTGCAGTATCATCATGCCTACATTGCCAGCAAGAAAATGAATGCCAACCTTTAAATAGCAAAGACTAGACTGAATGTTGATGACACCAATGCCTGCCATCAAGATGATCTACAGAATTCCCGCTTCTGCTCAGTAACATTCTGTGATCCATGTGCCCTCATCCATTGAAAGCCATTTGCAAATCATAAGAGATGGAAATAGTTTCTGCTGTGCCCTCAGGCACTTTCAGTAATTAAAGAATTTCCAATTCTAATGATGAATTATCAGTAACATCTGTTTTTGCCTAAGTTTGAGTTCTAAATGGTTGTTCAAATATTTATTTATTTACAGTAAAACCTCACATAAAAAGCACCTCAGAGACTAAACCGCTGAAAGAGCAAAATTTTCTCTGAATGATCACCTCACTTAACAACTAAAACCAACCAAAACTCACTTAACTACTAAATCAGGGTTCACAATCCCCCACCCTGCCAGAAGTCACAATTGGTCACTTACAATGGTGTTTTACTTAAAGAGCAAACTCACTTAAAGAGCAATTCGGTGGGACGCATTATGCTCTTTAAGCGAGGTACCATTGTATTATATTTATACCCTTCCCATGTAGGGGATTTTCCTACCAATGCACAACAGTGAAGAAGCAGGCAATAATCTGCACTAAGGAGCAAGGAACATCTGTCCAATATCTAGTACTCCTTTCCTAGTTCCTGTGCAGGCTTTGTGTAGCTAATCATGCCGTAGAGTAAAAAAAATATTTCCAGGCTTCTATATCTAAAGAATCTATGTGTATGTGTTTGTGCATGTGTAAAACCATTACTCTTTACCACTTGGCAGTGCAATAATGGTGATCAGATTACCATTTGCTTGCACACACTCTATGGAGGTATCCCTTGGCAAATGCTTACTTGTGCTTATGTAATTCTGCCCAAATAGCTTTATGTGTTTCCAATGGATGTGTCTGTATTGTTCTCCTTTTTAATAGCCATTAGGAACTCGAGATCACTGCCTATATTACCACATTCCTGTCAAATCAGGTTAGCATGACACTCAGCGGTACTTACGTGTGTGTCTTGCAAAATAAGGCTCCCGACACACCCTTGAAAACAGAGAATAAATAAAGGTCTTGCAGAACTATCATGCAAAAGAATCATAACATTTTTATCAGATTGAGAAAACAACCCAAGAAATCTCTGATAGCAATAATCTGTCTGGCAGGGTGTGGTGAAACTTGGCATGTTAACATTTTCCAGATGGGTTGAGCTCAAGAAACTGAAGCCTGCAAGAGTTTTGTGGATTTCCTGCGATGCCCTGGTTATGGATTGCATGTGACCACTGTTAATGGGGCATATAAGCCTCTGAAAGGAAAATCGCAAGAACAGAGTTTAATTTGCAACAAATTTAACACTTCAGCTGCTTTGATCTGATAAAGGAAATAATTGCACTATGTTGGTATAATGTTGATGCGGGACCATCACTTGGAAAAGAAAATATAAAAAAGAAAATAAATCATATCTAGCAAGCAAGAATTAACTGCAGAGGCCAGGCCATGCTGTTAGTGTGGACAGTGTTAAAATGTTTGTACTGAATGTGAAGATGGAAATAGCGTATGATTTCAGTGAAGCATGGATGAAGGAGAATCACTTAAATCACTTTGCTATGAATGGAAATGTGATGTCCTTTGTCTCCAAGAAATTCACAAAGGAACTCATCAGCAAAGGTTTCTAGGATGTGCTTAGTTGCTGGGAGGCCCCAAAAACAATACAAATGTGCAATTTGAGTCAGACCAGGCATTATAGTCATCTTAATGGACGATACCAGGAGTTCTCAATCTTTTTAAGCCAGGGGCTGGGTCACACTCCCTCAGAGAGCTTCATTGGCCGGACGGCCATTTTCCCCTTCATCCATCATATGGCACTTCCTGGTGTGGGGGAGGTGGGGAGGGGGCACATGAAATGCTGCCGCGGGCAGCAGGTTGAGAATCCCTGGACTATACTGTAGTAGAGGACCACATAGAAATCTTGACAGTTGAACTCGCTATGTAACATTAACCTACAAACAACCTAATGCAATGTTCTGCTTTAAGAAACTGTCTAATAAGTGAAGAAGACCTAAAGAACCTCTTGATTAGGGTGAAAGAAGAGAGTTCAAAAGCTGGCCTGAGACTCAACATCAAACAAACCAAGATAATGGCAACCGGCCCTATCACTCAATGGCAAATAGAAGGAGAAGAATTGGAAGCAGTGACATACTTTACTTTTTTAGGATCCATGATCACTGCGGATGGTGAATGCAGCCATGAAATAAAAAGATTAATTATTGGAAGACAAGCTATGAGAAACCTAGGAAGCACAATAAAAAGTAGAGATATCACCCTGCCAACAAAGGTCCGCATAGTCAAAGCAATGGTATTCCCAGTAATAATGTATGGTTGTGAGAGCTGGACCATAAGGAAGGCTGAGAGAAGAAGAATAGATGCCTTTGAAATGTGGTGCTGGAGGAGAATTTTGAGAGTACCCTGGACAGCAAGGAGATCAAATAAGTCGATCCTGAAGAAAATTAACACTGACTGCTCCTTGGAGGGACAAATATTGAAGATGAAGATGAAGAACTTTGGCCACTTTCGTGTTCAGTGAATGAAGAAGCAGACGAGTGAAGTAGTGAAATTCAGCTCTTTATTAGTGGGGTTTGAAAAGTTTGGGTGGGGCAAAACTTGGACTTATATACACTATAAACAGTAACAGTAACAATAATACAACAAGCCCATTGGCTAACAGAGTGTGCACATTTTCGATCCACTTATTTGCATAAGAATAGATACATTAGAAAAGATAAATTCCGCTCCTATAAACAGTAACAATAATACAACAAGCCCATTGGCTAACAGAGTGTGTACATTTTCGATCCACTTATTTGCCTAAGAATAGATACATGAGAAAAGATACAGTTAACATACATAACATTATTCTCCCCTAGGTGAAAACAAAATCCTTTAACTAGGATGGCAGTCTAGTTTCCCTTCTGGGTCGGACGCTTGGCTGAGCCAGCTCAGGGGCTCGTAGGATGTGTGACCTGAATGGAGTGAGGGATAGACTAGAGGGGGAGGATTGTAAACCCAAATTTAAGCCCCGTTAGTCAGATGGAGGAGCAGGGGATCACTCAAAAACAAAATCTAATTCTGTGGATGAATAAGACAACTTAGGGTCCCTCCTGTGTGTACTAAGAGTGGCGACTCCAAGCAAAATTGGTCATCATCAATAAAGGAATCCAGAGTGCTAGGCTGGGACAGTGTTGGAGTACACCTGGCCGGAATAGGGGAGCATTCCACAAATCCCCCTTGAAATTGGTTCCTAAAAAACACTTCTGGGTCAATGTTGGCTGGCTGCTGACTAATACCTCTGCTCCCTGGGTTTAAATGGGTGGGGGCCAACCCTAGCATTGAGTGTCTGTATTCATCTTGTGGGTCCAGTACTCTGGGTCTCAATTGATCTGCGTGCCTCCTCCAGATCAGACCAGTGGCTGTTTCAATTCTGTAAGAAACAGGACCAGTTTGATCAATCACAAATCCAGGCACCCACGTAGGGCCAAAAGCTGCATAATTGTGGCAATGTACAGGGTCTCCGGATGAGAAACCCTTCTGGTGTTGGATTGCTATATTTGTGCCTTTGTCCTCTACCCTAGAGGGATCCAATCTGTCCAGCAAGGATCACAGTTTCCTTCACTGGAGCAATTCAGCAGGGGACAGCCCTGAGGCAAGGGGGGTAAGCCTATATGTGAAAAGAAACTGGCATAACTGGAGCTCTAAATCCCTTTCACCCATACACCAAAGTGTGTCTTTAGTTGTGCGCACCTGCTGCTCTACCTAGCCATTGGTGGCTGGGTGGAATGGGGCAGCTGTGAATTGCCTAATTGCATTCCTTTCCATGAAGGATTGGAATTCTGCAGATGTGAATGTGGCCGTGTTGTCGGACACCAGCACATCTGGAAGTCCAAATGCTGCAAACAGCCTTCTTAGGTGCATTATCGTGGTGGCTGAAGTGGTATTAGGCACTCTAATCACTTCCAGCCACTTAGAGAATGAATCCACAGCCAACAAAAATAGGGCACCCCTAAATGGACCTGCAAAATCTATGTGCAACCTGGACCACGGGCCCCGAGCAGAATCCCATTCCCAAGAGGGAAGGTGGGATTGCTCTGGGCAAGAGGATTGACAACTGGCACAAGTGCCGACCATTTGTTCTATGTCTTGGTCCAGTTGAGGCCACCAAAAGTAGCTACGGGCAAGGGCTTTGGAACGGACAATTCCCGGGTGACTTGTGTGAAGTAGATGTAAAACCTTTTTCCTGAGAGTGACAGGAATGACCACCCGCTGGCCCCGTAGAAGGCAACCTTGTTCCACTGACAGTTCCAAATGCTTGTGGTGAAATATTCTGAATTCCTCAGCTAGAGGAGAGACAGGCAAGCCTTTTTGTACCCAAGACATTACTTTAGTCAATGTTACATCCTTGGCCGTTGCCTTGGCTATATCTGAGGGGACGACTGGGGGTGAGTAGAAAACCTCAATCATAAGGACCTGGTGGTTGCTTTCGATCTCGCAATCGGCTTCCCCGACCCCTGAAAGTGGATAACGCCACAGGGCATCAGCATGGCTGATGTTTTTGCCAAGCCTGTGCACCAAAGTAAAATCGTATGCATTTAGGAAAATTGCCCAACGCAACATCCTTGAGGACAGAATTTGAGGCGTGGGCTTCCCGTTCACAAAGATTCCAAGGAGGGGCTTGTGGTCAGTTATGATGGTAAAAGGTCTTCCGTAAAGGTAATCGTGGAATTTCTTAGTGCCAGCCATGATTGCCAACACCTCCCTGTCTGTGTGTAATTTTTTCTCAGGCTTTGAGAGTGAATGGGAAGAGAATGCTATGGGGGCTTCTCTCCCATCATTTAGTACATGGCATTACACAGCTCCCACCCCCACAGGGGATGCATCAAACACAAGTACAACTTCCTTGTTAGGATCAAAATGAGTTAATACAGCATCCGAAGATAGCAGCCTTTTGAGTTCTAGGAACACATTCTCCTGGCAATGGCCCCAGTGCCAAACAGTATCTTTCTTAAGAAGCCGATGTAATGCTTCGGCAACTGAGGCTTTGCGATGGAGAAAAGTGTGATAGAAATTTAACAATCCTAGAAATCATTGCAATTTGGCTTTACATTTTGGCCTGGGTGCATTTTGCATGGACGCCACCTTGGAGTCAGAGGGCATGATATCTTGGGGTGTAATTCGGTACCCCAGGAACTCCACTTCCTGTGCCAAAAACACACATTTGTCTCTTCTGAGACGTAGACCGGCCCTCTCAAAATGTGAGAAGACTCGATCGAGCCTAGCCGCTAGTTGGATGGTGTCCTTAGCGGTGATCAGGACATCGTCAAAATATGACAGGACATCAGGCAAACCTTTTAAAATACGTTCTACAAGAGATTGAAATATTCCAGGGGCCGCATTCACCTTGAATTGTAGTCTAGTTACCTTAAATGCCCCCCCCCATGCATTACTATGGTCTGGGCTATGGCAGCAGCAGGAGACACAGTCAATTGTTGGTAAGCCTGGGCAAGGTCAAGTTTTGCGAAGCAATTTCCTCCATGCAAGGAGGCACGAAGGTGGCTTACCACAGGCACAGGATATGCGTTCGGGTGAATAGCTTTATTGATGGTACACTTGTAGTCAGCACATATCCTGACCTCCCCATTACTTTTCAAAGAAGTCACTATTGGTGTCTCCCACTCTGCAGAGTCCACTGGCACTAGGATGCCCTGCCCCACCAGTTTGTCCAGCTCGGCTCCTATCTTCTCCTTTAAAGCAAAGGGTACCCGGCATGGCTTCATCCGGATGGGCCGGATGGTTGGGTCAAGCTCAAAGTCCACAGGGGGTCCTTTGTATAATCCTAAACCCTTTTTGAACACCTCAGGATGTGCAGCACAAACATCCTGGATTGGGTCAGCATCTATTGCGTGATTGCCAGAAAGCCAGATTCCCAGGGGCCTAAACCATTGGGTCCCAATAAGACAGTTAGTGCCCTGCTTAACTACAACCAATGGCAAGGAGGTGCGAATGTTTTTGAATTTGATCAAGAAATTTCCCACCCCCAGGACCGGAATCTGGCAACCTTGCACATCCCAGAGGGAAGTTTTAAAAGATTTGAGCTTGGGCTGAGAGGCAGGGGGAATTTTCAAAATCTCCCACTGTGGGATTATTGAAAAGGTAGTACCTGAATCCACCTCCATCTTGAAGGGGACATCCTGCAGGCTCAGGTCTGTGAAGAAACACTCGCTGACGATGCCCACTTGGCACGGCTCAGGCTCTGGTGGCACTTTGGCAATGGACGTTTTGTGGTGCTGACTCTTCTTGGACTCAGGTGCTGGAGTTCTTTGCTTTCACTGTCGACATACTTTAGCAATGTGCCCTCATCGCCTGCAGTTGTGGCATTCTGCAGTGAGGAAGGGGCACTTTCTGCGGTCATGCCGGGCTCCACAGCCATCACACTTGCAAAGGAATTTCTTCTCCCGATCGTCACGGTGCTCTCGGTGTTTTCGTCGGACCACTCAGACTTCTCCCTCTGCGTCGCTGGTCTCCGATGAAGACGTGGAACCAGGCAATGCTGAGGAGGATGAAGATGAATTTTGCTGAACTTGCACAGCTGAGTCGGTGGCACTGGTGGTGGAGTGGCGATGTCAGAAAAGCTTGATGCCAGACTGTGCGGCCTCAGATACTACCGCCTCTTCTAGGACAGCCATGAAAGTTAGTGTCTTCCTCATCATGAGGCGACATTGAGCATCTTCGTCCCTCATGCTGGCCAGCAGATGGTCCTGGAGTGCTTTTTTGATGTTGTCCCACTTGCACGGGGTGGCAGCAATGCACATAGCAGTGGTGTAGTCTGCAATGGACCCCCCAGGTCGCTACTCCCTTCTGTGGAAGGCCACCCTGGCCGGGAAGATCGAGACCTCTGGCTGCAGGTGTTTCCTCAGTGTGGACATGATTTCTGTGAGCAGCACCACATCCACGTCCCTTGGGAGAACGAGGTGGGTTGCCAGCTCAAGCGTCTCAGAACTGCGCTGAGCGAGGAAACAGGAGCACTTCTGGTCTTCATCGGTGATCTTCTGCGAGGCCATTGCATGGTGGAATCGGTGTTCGTATGTTGTCCATTTCTCTGGACGCGCTGAGTCAAATGGGCCGATGTTGCTGCCGGGTGGGGATGCCATCCCATCCTCATCACCAGATTCGTGTTCAGGGAATGAAGAAGCAGACAAGTGAAGTAGTGAAATTCAGCTCTTTATTAGTGGGGTTTGAACACAGTTTGGATGGGGCAAAACTCAGACTTATATACACTATAAACAGTAACAGTAACAATAATACAACAAGGCCATTGGCTAACAGAGTGTGCACATTTTTGATCCACTTATTTGCATAAGAATAGATACATGAGAAAATATACATTCTGCTCCTATAAACAGTAACAATAATACAACAAGGCCATTGGCTAACAGAGTGTGCACATTTTTGATCCACTTATTTGCATAAGAATAGATACATGAGAAAAGATGCATTCTGCTCCTGTCAGAAAACACAGTTATCATACATAACAGCCACCAAATGAGAAGAGAGGACTCAACCGAGAAGGCCTTGATGCTAGGAAAGATCAAAGGCAAAAGAAGAGGATGGCAGAAGATGAGATGGTCAGAAGGCATTGTTGACGCAATGGGTGTAGAGCTGAGTGTGCTGTGGAGGATGGTGGAGGTCAGGGGTGTCTGCTGTGCTGTGGTCCATGGGGTTGCAAAAGGTCAGACCAGACTATGCAACGGAACAACAATATGAAAAACCAAAACACTGACTTGGAGATTTTAATAGCCATAGCAATATTTGGGACTTGGAGCAAAATAACAAAAATGACTTCATTAAGAAAAAAAGGAGACTGAGAGGGGATATGGTAGCACTCTTAAAATACCTGAAATGTAATCATGAGGAGGAAGGGCATGATCTGTTCTCAATCATTCCAGAATGCAGGATGTGAAATAACAGGCTCAAACAAGAGCCATGATGGCAAATCTTGGCACTCCAGATGTTCTTGGACTTCTATTCCTAGAAGCCCAAGCCTCCGTGAATCCACATGAATGGGTTTTCTGCGATTCATCCGGCCCATGCCACCCCGCCCTTGTCACTTCTGGAAGCGGAAGTAAAATGCGCCCTCCAGCATCACATTTCAAAGGCATCTATTCTTCTTCCTTATGGCTAGGGCTTCTGGGAATTGAAGTCCAAGAACATCTGGAGTGCCAAGATTCACCATCATGGAACTAGAGGAAGCTGGATACAGGCTGATGATCAGGAAAAACATCTTAGTGGTTAGAGCAGTATGATGGGGAACCAACCGCCTTGAGAAGATGTGACCATTCCAACACTGAAAGCATTCAAAAGAGAATCGTACAAACATCTGTCAGATCTACTTTGATTTAGATTCCTGCATTGAACAGGGGAAAGGCCATTTCCAACTGAAAGGCCATTTCCAACTCAGTGATTCTATGAAATCAGAGAAGGATCTATTTTCCCTCTCTGAACATTTAAATGATATAGGAGCACACCCAACATGATGTCAGGTATGGCTTTCAACCAGATAGTTAATGTAGGGGCATAAATATGGCAGGAACACTGAGAGATGTAATTTCCATGCTTTTGATCTGCTATACAGATAAGGAATGTTTGTTCTGATTCATAATGACAGCACAGGAGACAAAGAGAAGAGCATGTGGTGTTGGGATAGGGGCCTACATTGGCTACAAGTGAAGAACCAGCACATGAAACCACCTGCGTAGACATGTGACTTTCAGAATAAGATGTAGAGCCTTACCAATTGCAAAGTGCTGAGAGACATATTCTTGCTTGCATAAGCTACGCAGAGTTGGGTTCAGGAATAAGAAAGACAGGGTGTTGGCGAAACCCAGGACATCTTTCCCAACAAATAACTCTGCCAATGAAACATAATCCTGTACACATGTAATTAAATCCCATTGAGTGTAGTTCCAGACAACTTAGAAATATGGGAGCAGAAGAAGTCGGATTATATTGAGTCAAGCTAGCTCAGCATTGTCAGCTCTGGCTAGTAATAGATCCTCATGCTTTCACTCAAATTTGTTTTCTAAAACTACCTGCAAAAACTAGGGGCTGAGTCTTCTGCATGTGAAACCATGGCTCTTCACTGGTATAGCGCCTAGCATAGCCTGTTAGCCCCCCAAGCAGCACAAACTATGTCTGCACCTGTTTAGCTTCCAAAATCAAATAAGATCGAGCTGTGTTAGGGTAGGTAGCATTAAACATATTCAATATGTGGCAGATAACTTCACCCTTTTGCTGTATAGGTGGGATACATCACCCCTGCACCACCCTGAGCCACAGCAGCAGTAGCAATATTATTATTACATAATTATTTATTCGACTTCTATCCCACCCATATGGATACACTCCCACTCTGGGAAGCTCACAATGATAAAAAAGGAAAACAGACACCATTTGTTGTTGTTCAGTCACACAGTCGATTCCGACCCTTTGTGACCCTATGTACCATTGTCCTCCAGGCACCTCTGTCCTCCGCCATCTTCCTCAGCCCACCCAGCTCTGTGTCCATTGTGTCTACAATGCCATCTTCCCATTTCATCTTTGGCCGCCCCCTTCTTTTTTGCCCTCCACCTTTCCCAGCATCAACGCTTTCTCAAGTGAATCCTCCCTTCTCATTTGATGTCTGAAGTACTTTAGCTTCATTTTTACTATTTGACCTTCTAAGGAGCAGTCAGGGTTGATTTCTTCTAAGATTGACCTATTTGTTCTCCTCGCTGTCCAGGGGACTCTCAAAACTCTCCTCCGAGTCCAACACCACATCTCAAAGGCATCTGTTCTTCTGCGCTCAGCTTTCCTAATGGTCCAGCTCTCACATACATACATTCCCACCGGGAATACCATTGCTTTGACTATGCGAATTTTTGTTTGCAAGGTGATGTCTCTACTTTTCACTATGTTCCCCAGGTTTCTCATAGATTGTCTTCCCAGAATCAGTCGTCTTTTTATTTCATGGCTGCAGTCACCATCTGCAGTGATCTTACATCCTAAGAAAGTAAAATCTGTCACTGCTTCTACTTCTTCCCCATCTATTTTCCAGGGACTGATAGACACCATAAAACCAAAGAAAAAAACCCCACCCACCCAGTTCAATCAGAACTGAGAACCACTAGCCCACATGGCAAAACAATGGGAGGCAGCTGTGGTGGCTCCATTTTTCTCCCCCCCCCCTCAACACGGTTCTCCTTTTCTCCCTCACTCACACATAGGTAAAGGTCTCCCTTGCTTGAAAGCTAGTCATGTCCAACTCTAGGGCATACCTGTCAACCTTCCCGATTTGGCCGGGATTACCCCGTAAATTGACGTTGATTGACATCATAACCTGACCCCCGCTGACCCCCGTAATTTGGCAGCGGGGAAATGCTTTCCCGCCATGCGCTGAAGGGTTTTACCCCTTCCATGCATGCGTGAAAGCGCTACGTCGCTTGCGTAGGGGCTGCGCAAGCGACGTAGCACTTCCGCGCATGCGTGGAAGGGGTAAAACCTTTCCACACATGCGTGGAATGCGACCTGCGCACAAGCGATGTGCACAGGTCCCGTTTTTCCGGAGCCGCGGGTTGACAGGTATGCTCTAGGGTGCAGGTCTCATCCTCGTTTACAGCCAGAGCCAGTGTCATCTGCGTCTGCAGACATTTCCCTGGACATGTGGCAGGCACGACTAGATGCTGGACACATGGAATGCTGTTACCTTTCCTGATGAAGCATTGCCTATTTATCTACTTGCAATTTTTTTTTCGAACTGCTAATTTGGCAAGAGCTGGGACAGATGACAGATGCTCACTCCACTGTACAGAATTCATGTCTTGAACTGCTAACCTGCCAAACTTCCAGTTGTAAAGCTCATCATCTTAACCACTAATCCGCCGCCACCTCTAACACACATACCACACTCCTTTCTCTTTCATTCCTCCCTTCTCTTGCACTCTTTTTCTATTTTCTATTTTCATGGCACGTGTTCTCCTTTACCTATTCCCCTCTCCTCCCCCTTCACAGAAACACTCCCCAACCATACACTCACAAACCAGTCTTTACATACATACCGGTACCTGTCAAGTCGCGGTTTTGCTAATCCGGGAGCCAGCCACCCATGCACAGTAATTTTCCAGGAAATGGGTTACTGCGCATGCATGGCCATCAGAGGCAGCGGCACACATGCACAGAAACCCTTTGGGCAGGAAAGGGGTTACTGCACATGTGTGGCCATCAGAGGCAGCGGCATGCATGCACAGTAACCCCTTTCCTGCCATCCAAAATTACGGGATGGCGGCGGGAACAAGGGGGGGCGAAGCGCTGAAATGCTGGAAATCCCAGCTAATCTGGGATACTTGACAGATATACTTTACATATCCAGATGGGGGGAAAGACCTTTCTAAGTCTTCCAAAAAGAAAAAAGGCCACTTTGGGGAAAGAAAGCCACGAGTGGAAAAGTTTAAGCTTTTGCATCATGCAGGCAGCCAAAAAATAATAATCAATTTCACCCATTATATAAGGGGAGTGAATCTCAATTTATTTGACCACATTGACAAGCAGTTAATATGCTTTCAAATTGAACATCCAACACCTATGAACTCTTGAAATATGCTGAGAGCAATTTTGTTTCCCCTTTACTCTAAAAAAATCATAGCCATGTGGAATTCTTACTCCATCGCCTTAAATTAATATTGTCAAAATGATTCTACATAGAAAGTCTGCATTGGTTCACTAAAAAAGTTAGAACATGATCTTCAGAGTCCACTTATGATAGAAACCATTTTAGACACTACAGTACATATAAATCCTAACTTGAGATCTCAGGTAATTCCTCTCAGTATGAAGGGACTGTTTTTCTTCTTTGTTAAATTAATTTGAAGGATAGTTGCACAAAATATGTTACACCAATTTTCTTGATCCAGGAACCACATTTTGTTTCTCACCTTTCACACCTGTTCCTCTAAAAAGAATCTAGTAGTCTCGTTTCAGTAACTGTGGGGAGTTAATAGGCACCAGTTACAGTGGCGGTTTTGGGACTGTGGTGGCTTAGTGGTTAAGATGCTGAACTTGATGGCTGGAAGGTAAGCAGGTCAGTAGTTTGAGACCTTTGTGCTGCCCAACAGCATGAGCTTCTATCTCTGTCCCAGTTCCTGCCAATCTAGCAGTTTGAAAGCAAAACATTGCTGGCTTTCGAGCAAGGGCAACATTTACCTTAACAGTGGTGGTTTACACAATGGCTTTGATGTCACAAAAAGCATTATGACATTTTCGGCTGACATATAATCACATTTAATTCTGCCATTGCTGGTCCCAAGCATGGATTAGAAAAGAGAAGAGTTGGGCATCGGGTTTCCACCCCGGTCCTGTAAAACCTTATTGATGAAGAAACAACGAGGAGCCTCGTTGCCCGATATGCTATAAAGATGGAGACAGGTCCCACACTGCATGAGAAGGAACTACTACTACTACAAATCATATTTATAGTAAATCTATTTAAGTCAATGGAACCTACTCTAAGTATAACTCAACCTCATTGATTCCAATGAGTCTTCTTTAAATACAACTGTTTGGATTTCACTCCATGCAATTTCTTCTTTGGCAAAATGGTACATGACTTCAATGATAAAGAAGGAAAGCTGTTGAACTACTACTACTACTACTACTACTACTACTACTACTACGGTGGCGGCGGTGGCGGCGGTGGCGGCGGTGGCGGCGGTGGCGGCGGTGGCGGCGGCGGCGGCGGCGATGATGACAACAATGAAACTGGCCAAACCCAATTTGTTGTCATGTGTGTGCTGTGCAATTGGCATTTACATTATTTTGCTTGGAGGCAGCTAAAAAGAGTACAACGCTATATTTCATTTCACGTCCAACTCTATTTCTCTGCACATCCAAACCAATCAGAAGTTGCTTTCCTCTGAATGCTGCAGAGATTTCCACTTGTTGTTTCAGGATATTCCTAAAACGTGCCTCTGAGCGGAGAGCTCGCATTTGATTAATGCATCGCTTCCTTTTTCAAATTAGAAACAGGAATTGTGAGTGATGGTTTAATAATTTTTTTTTTGTTTGCTCTTCTGCTCTTTTCCATGTGGTCTTAATTGTAGCTTGCTTCCCAGGACTGATTAGGAAGATTGTACATCTGACTGCAGTTTAAGACAGCGCTTCAAGGCAGGAACTCAGACTTTTTGTTTCCACTAAATAGGAACAATCTGGGAATGAAAACAGGCAAGATACAGACCCTTCCACTTTCTTTTCTTCTGATTAGAGAAACTAAGCTGGGAGAACAAACAATAGCAGGGACTAAGTGTGTATACATTACAGAGAAATACAGCCCTGATGCTGCTTTCTTTTTTTATAGGAGAAAACAAAACCACTTGTGGGGGGAATTTAGTTCCATGAAGTAGAGAGGATATTTAACCCTTTCCTTTTTTCATGGAACTTCAACTCCAACCCTTTCTCCCAAACGTTAATTCCAATTAGGGAGGTAAATTCATGCTTGTCTAATCTTTGCCAGTAAAGATGAGGAACATTCTTCTCTTTACTGAGGGTGCTAAGGACTTTCCTGACACGACTGACAAGAGTGACCTTTCATGCAAAAGCTGTGGGGAGGTTGTGAATTATCCAAAACTAGGATATCAGCTGTTTTATTTACCAATCTGATGCACTAGAAGGCCTTTTGGCCCTTGTAGGGACTACAGTGGCTCAAGTGGCTAAGATGCTGACTGGGAGGCAGAAGGTCAGCAGTTCGATTCCCGAGTACTGCAGGATGGAATGAGCTCCCGTCTTTGTCCCAGCTCTTGCCAAACTAGCAGTTTGAAAGCAAGAAATTGCAAGTAGATAAATAGGGACCACTTCAGTGGGAAGGAAACAGCATTATGTGTGCTCCGGTGTGTAGTCATGCCTGCCACATAACCATGGAAACGTCTGCAGAAGCAGACAGTGCTGACTCTTCAGCTTTGAAACAGAGATGAGCACTGAACCCTAGAGTTGGATATGACTGAATTTTGAGCAAGGGAAACCTTTACCTTTACTTTAGTGTGGTGGTTAAACTGCTGTATAGCATCCAAAACTCTGTTCACAATCTGAGTTCGAGCCTTCCATCCTTCCAAAGTCAGTAAATTGACTATCAAGCAAGTTGGGGGTGCTAATTACCTTATGAACCACTGAGAGTGTGTATTAAGTGCCATGGGTGAACACAAATATCAGTACATCACATACAGCTCCCCCGGTGGCTTAGTGGTTAAGATGCTGAGCTGGAGACTGGAAGGTCAGGTTTTGATACTCGAGGGCTGCACTTGGGGACATGAAAGAAGCCTCATTCAGGCACCCCCTAAGTGGGGTTTCTCCAACAGAAATCCTTTCAACCCAGAGTAATATCTGGCACAAAATTATGATGATGATTATTGTCGCATCCTTAAAAATCTGTCCTGAGATCCAGAAAAGGCCTGCTTCATTTGAACAACTTAACTGTACTGGAGGGATTCTGCCTCACTTTTGTTTCTTGCCCTCCCCCCCCCCAAAAAAAGAGGGCTTTTCTAATGTGTTCCAATGATCAGCCTAAGAATCAAACCAGACATACTGTTTTCCAGATAGAAGGTGATTGACATTTTCCCTCCAGAAAGGCAGTCCTTTAAAGCTGCTAAGTCTGCACAATCAGACATGCAGAGGAAGCCTTCCTTTACATCCCAGTAATCAATCACAAAATAAAAGTGAGACAATTTGCAAATTGCTGAGCTGCGGAACCTGCTCATGTTAGGATAAAGGCACTGCTGTTCCCTCTTATGATAGCTCTGCACCTAATGACATGTTAACTGTATTGTAACATCTGATCCCACACTTCCTTTTTGTAGCAATGTGTCATGTACGCCACTTTCTTTGCAGGGAATAAAGTGGTGCGAATGGCCTTGATCTAGAGTAGACCTCACCTCATAGGAAACTGATCACTTCTCCTTCCCATATTGTTTTTCACTGAAAATCAGAAACACAAATATGCCAGCTTGCTTTCTTTAGTGTATGAGAGTCAAGACACAAGGCACAGCCAAAGGCTGGGTTAACTCGGGTTTATTGCATGGTGGACAGAGGGAACATGAGGTAATGGCGGACGAACAGCTCTATATATAAGGCAGTAACGTATTTGAATGTGGCTCCACGGTAGCCCGTTGGCTACTGGTCCGCGTGACGTCATGGCTGGTCACGCCCTTCTTGTCCAGGTGTAGGTAGCGGCGGGAAACTTCCCGCGCTGCGGTCTTTGATGGGTTTGAACCAAGAGAGCTTGGACGCTCGCTGCTGCCAGCTGGTGGTCATTAGCTCGCGTCCTATTACAGGGTTTATGTGATACAGCTGAAGGTTACATTGTTACTCATTGGCAAGGTTACATTGGTTCAGATACATTGATATCACATGTAGAAGGTTACACTATTAGGACACAACACTCCTCCCCCCTAGGATGAGACGAAGTCTCTCAGCCAAGATGGCTTATTTCGAACACGCTGGGGTCTCGGCGCGGGCTGCCCTGCCCCGGCTTCGCTCCCTCCTCCTTGCTCCCTGGCTTCCTGCCCTGCAATCGGAGAGGATGACTTGTTAGTGGTTTGCCGCGGCTCTGCGGCTTTGTTGGGAGGTGTGTGCTTTGTTTGGGAAGAACCGGGGGCACTGGGGACTAACGAAAAACCCCTCTTCTCGCTTGGATGGGTGGGGGAACACTCCGAAAACCCCCCCCCGGCTCGCAAAATCAAAATCAAAATCGGATTCGGGGGAAGCGGCAGCGGCGGCCGCACACTCCTTTTCCCTCCCCCCGGGCTCGGATAGAACTGGGGTATCAAAAGGATATGAGTCGGGCTCGCTGCTTTCCCCCCTGTCTCCCCCTTGGGCTAAACGGGTGGGGGAGAACCCTATCGCTGAATCATGTCGCTGTGCTCCACTGGTCGGCCCCTCGCTCACTCGGTGCCTCAGTTGGTCAGCGTGCCTCCTCCAGAGGAGGCCGGTGCTAGTTTCCACCCGATAGGACACTGGCCCCGTCTGTTCTATTATCGTCCCTGGCACCCAGGCTGGGCCTGCGTTGGCATAGTTCCTGCAATGTACAGGATCGCCTATGCCGAAACCTTTCGAGACCGCTAACCCTATGTTCTTCCCTTTGTCCTCGACCCTCGACGGGTCTAGCCTGGACAAAAGCGTGGTCAGTTTCCTCCGCATCAGCAGCTCGGCCGGCGAGTAACCAGACGCTAAGGGGGTCACTCTGTACGCTAATAGAAATTGACAAACCTGGTGATGTAGATCTCCCGAGCCCATGCGCCGCAGCGCATCTTTTGTGGTGCGCACCAACCGTTCCACTTGGCCATTCGTGGCCGGGTGAAACGGCGCGGATGTGACATGCCGAATTGCATTTGCCTCCATGAATGCCGCGAACTCAGCGGACGTGAAACAACTGGCGTTATCGCTGACCAAAGTGTCGGGTAAACCGAACGTGGAAAAGACCCTCCTTAGCTGGCGAATGGTAGTGGCGGAGGATGTGCTCTTTACCGGAATGACCTCCAGCCACTTTGAGTATGCATCCACCACCAGGAGAAACATGGTTCCCCGGAATGGGCCAGCAAAATCTACGTGCACCCTGGACCACGGTCCCCTCGCTGCGTCCCATTCCCTATGTGGTAGGCGGGCCACCTCCGGTCGAGAGCATTGACATGCCTCACAAGTGCCAACCATCTGCTCTATGTCGGCGTCCAGCTGGGGCCACCAGAAGTAACTCCGGGCCAACGCCTTGGAACGGACGATCCCCGGGTGGCTGACGTGCAACAGCTTTAGCACCTTCGGCCGCAGGGACGTAGGAACCACCACCCGTTGGCCCCACAACAGGCACCCCCTCTCTAAAGACAACTCCACTCGCTTTCGGAAGAATGGGTCGAATTCCGTGCCTGGGGATGACGCCGGCCACCCCTTCTGCACCCACGAGCATACCTTCTCTAGTGTTCTATCCTTTCCGGTCGCCCTGGCAATGTCGGCCGGTACTATCGGGGGTGACTCCAAGACCTCTATTAGCAATACCTGGCGGTCTCTTCTTACCCCTGCCTTCTGGTCGTCCGACAATGGTAACGGCGACCGTGAGAGTGCGTCTGCATGGCTGATTTCCTTCCCTGGCCGGTATTCTAACTCATGTTGATATGCGTTAAGAAAAATAGCCCACCGCAGCATCCTCGGGGACAGGATCTGTGGCGTGGGCTTATTTGCAGTGAAGATCCCTAACAGGGGCTTGTGATCAGTAACGATCTTGAACGGCCGGCCATACAGAAAATCGTGAAATTTCTTGGTTCCCGCTACTATCGCTAGTGCCTCCCTATCGGTCTGTGCGTAATTCCGCTCTGCTTGGGACAGGGACCTTGAATAAAACGCTATCGGGGCCTCCCTTCCGTCGTCTAACACGTGGCAAAGCACCGCCCCCACCCCCACCGGGGATGCATCGCAGACCAAAACTATGGGCCGTTTGGGGTCGAAATGAGTCAGGATTGCCTCGGATGTGAGGAGTTGCTTTAACTCTGAGAACGCTCTTTCTTGCTCGTCACCCCACAGCCATTTTTCCTCTTTTTTAAGCAGCCGATGAAGCGGCTCGGCAACAGACGCCTTCCGTGGAAGGAAGGTATGGTAGAAATTGAGAAGCCCCAGAAATGACTGAAGCTCGGTTTTGGAAGTGGGGCGAGGGGCTTTCTTAATGGCGGCTACCTTAGATTTGGACGGCCTAATTCCCTCGGGTGTGACACGGAACCCTAAAAACTCAACCTCTGTTTCGAAAAATACACATTTGTCTTTTCTCAGTCGCAGCCCCGCTTTCTCGAACACGGCCAGGACCTTATCCAATCTGTGGGCCAGCTCGGCCTTACTCCCCCCCGTTATCAACACGTCATCAAAATATGGCAACACCCCCTCCAGCCCCTTCAGGAGGCGTTCCACTAGCGACTGAAAAATGCCAGGTGCCGAGTTCACGCCGAACTGTAACCTCGACACCTGGAACGCCCCCTTATGTGTGACTATTGTTTGTGCCGCCGCTGTGGCGGGGGTTACCGGGAGTTGCTGGTAGGCCTGTGCTAAATCGAGTTTAGCGAAACACTTTCCCCCATTCAGCCTGGCCAGAAGGTGGCTGACCACTGGCACCGGGTATGCATTAGGGCGGATTGCCTTATTAATGGTACACTTATAATCAGCGCAAATGCGCACCTCCCCGTTAGCCTTCAGTGCTGTTACAATTGGAGTCTCCCACTCCGCGGAATCCACAGGAACGAGAATTCCTTGACCCACCAGTTTGTCCAGTTCCGCCTCTATTTTGTCCTTAAGCGCGAACGGTACCCTGCGCGGTTTAAGTCTTATCGGGCGGACCTCCGGGTCTAAGTCGAAGGCTACAGGGGGTCCCTTGAACTTTCCCAGTCCACTTTTAAAAACGGCGGGGTGTGCGTCACACACTGCTTGTATTGGGTCCTCGCCTACGGCATGCACCCCCCCTATGAACAGGCCTAAGGGCTGAAACCACTGTGTTCCGAGGAGGCTACAACTCCCCCCTTTTAGCACCACTAGGGGAAGTTCCGCAGAATGTCTCTTAAAGCGAACCCGGAACGTTCCAACCCCCAACACTGGAATGCTGTTCCCCTGAACGTCCCGTAGTGTGGCCCTCAACGCTTTAAGTTTGGGCCGCACGTGGGGGTCGATTTTCAAGAACTCTCTCTGGGGAATTATAGAATAGGAGGACCCCGAGTCAACTTCCATCCTAATAGGGGTCCCTTGTACTAGTACCTCAACAAAGTAATGGGGCTGTCCCGCAGACACGTTGAACACAGGAGCGTCGCCCTCGCTGTCGTCCGAGATGCGGCCCACGTCGTCCTGCTTCCTCGTGGCCCGGGCGCCATCTTTGGGCCTCGCTGGACGGTCCGGTCTGGCTGAACGGTCTTGCGAATGTCTCCGGCCCTCTTTCCATTTCCTGCACGCCTTGGCGATGTGCCCCCGACGTCCGCAGTTGAAGCACTCGGCTTTCCTGAATGGGCACTTCACGCGCTCATGGGCCGCTCCGCAACCATCGCAGCGGCGCCCGCCTCTCCGGACCTTCTGGACCTCCTCGCCATCGCTACTTTCTGACGACGATTTCGAGGTCGGTCGGGTTGCATGCACCGACTGACCGGACTTCCCGTGCGACGAGTTTTCCGCCTTGCCGGCCCTCGGACGCCACTCACGCCACTTGTGCATCTCGTCTACTCCAGCATTCGTGGATTCCGCGGCTTCCGCGGCCTCTACAACCTCTTCCAGTGTGGGTGGTGGCTCCCTGTTCATCAAGCTGCGCTGTACTTCCTTGTCCTTCAGGCCACACAGCACTCCGTCCCTGAGGGCCATCTCTAGGATGTGGTCCCATTTGCAGGGGGCGGCGGCTACCCTCATAGCCGTTACGAAGGCTTCTACCGACTCGTCCGGCGCTTGAACTCGCCTCCAAAATGCACTCCGAGCGGGAAACATTGCCCTCGAGGGTCGGAAACGCTCACGCAGCATTTTCATGATGTCACCGGCTTTGAAATCGCTCATCTTCTTCGGTGCAAGGATGCCCACCAGCGTCCGCTTGGTTTCCATCCCAAGCATGCGAGTGAGGATGGCCCTCTTCCTTTCCTCGTCGTCTTCTTTGACTTTGAGCTCCACCAGTGCCGCCTGGAAGTCCATCTCAAAAAGCTCCCAGTCTTGCGGTTTGGTGATGTTGAACCCGCTCTGTGTCCTGGCTCCGTGGGGATCCATTATCCCATCCTCGTCGCCAATTTAGTGTATGAGAGTCAAGACACAAGGCACAGCCAAAGGCTGGGTTAACTCGGGTTTATTGCATGGTGGACAGAGGGAACATGAGGTAATGGCGGACGAACAGCTCTATATATAAGGCAGTAACGTATTTGAATGTGGCTCCACGGTAGCCCGTTGGCTACTGGTCCGCGTGACGTCATGGCTGGTCACGCCCTTCTTGTCCAGGTGTAGGTAGCGGCGGGAAACTTCCCGCGCTGCGGTCTTTGATGGGTTTGAACCAAGAGAGCTTGGACGCTCGCTGCTGCCAGCTGGTGGTCATTAGCTCGCGTCCTATTACAGGGTTTATGTGATACAGCTGAAGGTTACATTGTTACTCATTGGCAAGGTTACATTGGTTCAGATACATTGATATCACATGTAGAAGGTTACACTATTAGGACACAACACTTTCCCTCTTTTAAAAATACTGTTTGCAATACACAGTAACATCAGGAAACATAATAGCAGCAAAGAGGAGACATTTTCAATGGGGATAACGGCATCGGGATGAACATTTAACCCTTACACTCTCCAATCTTGATCTGGTTTGGATCTGGTGTGGTTGTTTCTTTCCTCAAAATAAAAAGAAAGAAAAAGAAGCGAGCAAGAACAAAGCTAGAGAGTACTAAGCCCAGCTTTTAAAAATGAATACTGTACAGTGATACCTCATACAACGTCCAAACTTGGTTCCACAAGTTTGGAATTTATACTGATTTGGACTTTGTATGAGGCATGCAAAATCATAGCCGCGGTGCCTCATACAACGTCCACATCCTTGCCGCGATGCCTCGTACAATGTTGTTTCCATAGAGATACATTGTACTGTAACAGCACAGACTTCAGGGCAAAGTCAAGGAAACAGACAGGAAACTGACAGAACTTTAAGAAATCATTGTCTAAAGGCTAAATACATTACAAAAACATATCAAATAATGATTTTAGGTGACAAACCATACAACAAGTTTTTAACCTTTGAAAACTTTATGAAGTGCAGGTTTAAAAGTTAACATGTCCCATCATGCAGCACAGTGTTAATTTGCAGCCATGCGGCCAATCATCCATTTTGTACAAGTTACTGTAAACAATTACTGGATGGAAGCAAGGACAAAATGGATTCCAACATGTCCAATCATCCACTGTGCCAAAGAATGGTCCAAGAACCTGAAGAATGCTGCAAAAATTCCAGGAATGCTTCCAAAAAGTCTAATGAAAAAATTCAAAAAATTCCAAAATCGCACTCAAAACCACTCCTAAACACTCTTCGCCTCATGCAAAACCCACAAGAGCAATGCATGCATGCATCCTGCCTTTTATACTGCCCAAGCACAATGCAACTTGGGAAGAACCCTAATGCCTCATACAAAGTCGCAGCGACTTTGTATGAGGCAACTTTTTTCAAGGAATTAGGTGATGTTGTATGAATTTGATGTTGTTCGAAGCAGACTTTGTATGAGGTATTACTGTACTGTAAAACGAAAAAAGTCTGTTCCGTAGGCTTTTGCTTAAATCGAATTTGTAAGTAACTCAAAACAAACCCATAGGGAAAAAAATATTATTTTTATGTAACTCGAAGCAAACCCATAGGGAAATGAATTTGTGCATAACTCGAAGCAAACCCATAGGAAAAAGAATCTTTATGTAACTCAAAGCAAACCCATAGGAAATCGTGTAAATTGGGACATGGGTTTAGCATAACATCATTATGTAAGTCAAATTTTATGTAACAAGTCATTTGTAAGTCGGGGTTTTACTGTACTTAAAATGCTGTTTAATTTTACCCTTCCATTCATGCCTTAAGAATGCAATCCAGGAGCTATCTCAGCCTACTCAGTTCAATGGAGTTTTTACCTCTAACACAGCAGAAACAGGATTGCAGCCTTGATGAATTTAAGAGCCTGGATTGTTTCGAATGTAAGCCACTCTGCACAAATGTGTGGAAGGGCTGGAGATTAAGAGCAAAGCAAGAAGATGCAAGTGTAAATAGTAATCAATGGTCTCTTAAATTACAATGTAGAATTTAGTACTCCAATAAGTAATTTCAGGATTAATGAATGTCTTTCAAAAAATGGGTGGGGAAATTATGGTTTTTGGGCAGTTCTTCAACACACACTGATCATCTTGTCAGAAATGTTGCATCGTGCTTTAAAAAGAGAAGGGAAAAAATGAAGCAGATGGAAGCAGATGGGACGGTGACAGTTAGATTAGGTCTAGTCCTGGAACTAGGAGAAGGCTGGAGAAGCTGTTGTTAACATTTTGGATGAGTCTGTAACATTTTATGCTGTTGTGTGCAGAACATCCATCTTAGAAGCTTTCAGACAAAACCATTTGAAGCATATTTGTAGAAAATAAACTGTCTGTCTTTTTGAGGACTTCAACAGATGATGCTTATTAACGGGACTGCTACATCCTGTACAGTTTGGCTTCCTTTCATTCTTGTGAGAGAGACAGAGAGAGAGAGAAGGACAGCCTGTAGTATCTCCTATGTCGACATTCATCTTGGGTCCTTTGAAAGAGAGAAAGAAACAAATGAAGTGCGTGTGTAAGAATGTTACAGTTCCAAAATAACCAAATGAGTGGGAACAAAGTTGCTTCATGCATGTAATGAGTGTCATTTGTTAACAGAAGCTCCTCTGCCAGGCAAAAGTCAAGTTAACATGTGGATCCATCCTATTAAAAAGCATGATGGTTAGCAGAACTGTTGGAAAGAAATCACCATCATACCTCTTATTCTAAGAAAGCTAATGTCAATTGAAGAAATATGTTATAAGAAAGATGACACAATTCAAGTTCTAGGACAGTGATGGCTAACCTTGGCACTCCAGTTGTTCTTGAACTTCAATTCCCAGGAGGCCTGATCAGCAGGAGTGAAGTCCAAGAACACCTAGAGTGCCAAGGTTTGCCATCACAGTTCTATGAGATACAGGGAGCCAAAATTTCACTCCTCACCTCTTAAGGACAAAGGCAACATGTTTCCTCTCACAGGGATGATCAATAAGGAAATTTAAGAAGGAAAGGAAGTAATATCAGTAGCCCTAAGATCCTCAGCCCTAAGGAAGGTCAGCTGGTAAAGGTCACAAGGAAGTCCTCTTCCCTTGTTCCTCTTCCTCCCCATGCAGACAGACTTGTTCTTCAGTGAGAGTGCAGCTATGCTAGCAACAGGGAGTGTGCTAATGTGGGCCACTTTGGAACAGTTTGACTTGATTAGATTGATCTAGTCAAGCCTCACCATTCACACAGAGACAGGGCTTGCCAATGTTGTGAAGTGGCTTGATAAGTTAGGCTCTTCTGGATATTGTCAAATAAATCACTTTCCATGCTCCACAGGGGCAGGAGAAGTAGAAAAGGGTTTAACTTTTAATGTTTAAGACTACTGCTGATGTGCTATATCAGATTTCTTTTTTTAAAAAAAATAATAATCAAGTTAACATGTAGATTCAACCCTTAAAAATCACAATGGTTAGCAGAGCCGTTGGAAAGAAATCACTAACATACCGCTTATTCTAAGAAAGTTAGAAAGCTAATGTCTATTGAAGAAATATGTTGCTGCTGCTGTTGTTGCCTTGCTGTTCAAGTAACCACCTACAGTTGAATTCACAGCACTGGCCTCAGATCCAATCAAAACAAGACCTATTCATACCAATACGTGGATTTGGGGCAAGGAGGAAAGCTCGGGGTGATGGTGGTTCACTCTAGTAAAGATGCCATCTGATTGCTTTCTTTAAGGGAATACCAGCCTCAAACAGCAGGCTAAACAGCCTGTGTAGTCAGCCTCTGAGTAACAGCATTACCTTCAATACTGCTTTCTAGTTATTTTTCAAAGCCGCTGTTAAAAGGATTTTTAAAGCATTTTAATGACATTTTGGCAAGAGGCTTTCAAATTTTATACCATTCTCTTATTACTTCTAAATTGCCGCTACCGCTACCACTATCATCACCACCAACAATGGAAAGCAGATGAAAGTTATGACCAAAGAAACAAGGAAGGAAACAAATTCCTTTTTCAACACTGTTAATGAATTAAAGGTCTCCCTTGCTCCAAAACCAGTCGCGTTCAACTCTAGGGGAGGTGCTGATCTCTGTTTACCGCTAAAGAGAGACAGACAATGGGTGCTCATTCTGTCATGCAGCACTCTGGTCTAAAACTGCTGACCTGGTCATCATGCTCAGTGTCTTAACAACTAAGCCCCAAACCACATCTTAAGCATCATAAGTAATTGAAAGAACTCTTTGGAAATAGGAGTAGCAGCTTTAAGTAAGGATGTCCACATCAAGTAAGGATTGTATATTGTCCTTCTTTAAATCAGAGAGAGAGAAATCTATGCAGTCTTGTACTTGTGTTCACATAGCCTCTGGCATTGGCTGCCTGAGCAGCAGCTAAGAAGATGTCATCATGAATGTTCACAAATATACAAACTGCTCAGGAAACCAAGCTGTCAGTTTCTGCAAAGGAATGAGAGCTCCATTTTGGCTGCAATGAAAGCATTACATGGAGTTTCAGAGAAGCCTGAAAGATATGAGAATAGAGAGGAACCTTGGAGCAGTAAGTTCAGAGGAAAAGAAACTGGATAAAAGGCCTACTAAGAAGAACAATATCCGATACAAAGAACTCAAGTTTGTTTTGCAACCAGGGGGCCAAGCTTTGTAGCAGGTTTGAATAATAACAGAGGATTTTGTCAGTTGAAAAAAAAAGATACAATGTTGTGTGTCTGTGTACCTGGTGTGTGTATAAATTGATGCCATGAGGCCTAGCTGTTATGTCTGATGAAGTGGACTTGGTCCATGAAAGCTCACAGTTAAATACAGGAGTTAGTCTTTAAGGTGCCATAACATTTTTTTTGTCTTTTTTCTGTTCTATTTTATTTACGCTCAAATATGAGTTGTAAGGGGCCTATGAGACCACCAAGTATACCACCTACTTAATTTAGGAATCTAGATCAAAGCAGATCTGAAAGATGGTTGTCCAATTTTATCTCGAATGCCTCCAGCATTGGAGTGCTCACTACACCCAGAAGTAATTTGTTCCATTGTCATACTGTCCTAAGAGTTAAGAAGTTTTCCCTGATATTCAGCCTATATCTATAGCTTCCTGCAATTTGAGTCTGTTATTATGTGTCCTGCACTTTGGGGTGATCAATAACAGATCCTGCCCCTCCTCTTTACGACTATCTTTCAAGTAATTGAAAAGTGCTATTATATCCCACTCTCAATTTCTTTTTTGCAAGGATTAACATGCCCAGTTCTTTCAATCTTTCTTCATAGGGTTCTGTTTCTTTGTTGCCCTCATCTGCACTTGCTCAAGGTTGCTGACATCTTTCTTAAAGTGTGGTGTCCAGAACTGGGCATAGTACTCGAGATGTGGTCTGACTAGTACCAAGTAGAAGAAGACTAGTAGGGACATTCCAAAATGTACAGGTTGATTGTAACTTGGGAGGAAACCCAAGGGAATTCAATGGGATTTACTTCTGAGTAGGCATCATAGCTACCATAGGGAAATCGTCTCAAACACATTGCTCTATCCCTTTGTTTTGCTGTTCTCTTTCTCTCTCACACCATTTATAGGGTAAGAATGGTTCAACTTAGCTCCACTCAGAATTTCCTGGTTCCTTGATTGACCCGACTATCAAGAAATAAGTTCCTGCTGGTCGCAACTCATTTTTTCTTTCGCTTCCGTGCTCTTCTTCTCCAGGTTCAACCAAAACTTTTCACTGTTGGATATTCCCATCTTTTGGGGGACCTGTCAAGGGGTCTTTTTACTCCTCTGGGATACCACTCAGTGATTGCTGCTGTCCAGTGCCCATCAGTCATTCGAGAAATGTGTCCAGCCCAGCACAATTTCCATTTGTGGTATTCAGCAACAGCTTCATTCTCTTATCTGGCCATTGGGGATGTGGTCATGAAGGGATATCTTTTTTGATCTTTCCATGGATCTTATGGCTCTTGATAGTTCTTCTTACTTTGCCTTCATTAATGACCATGTTTCACTCCCACAGAAGACCGCAGGTAGTACTTTCGAATGAAAAAGGTTGGTGCATTGTTTCTTGTCAACTTTCTTGTTTAACCAGATTTTTTTGATGGAATTAAATGCTGCTCATCCTGCTTTCTTCCTTCTGGCTAGTTCTGCTCTCTGATTGTTGTTCATTCCAAAGAGATGGCCAAGAAAGATGTAGTGGTTTATTCTGGATTTTTATTTGGTGTTTCCATTGGTTGCTTGATAGTGTCACCACTCCCCCACTGCCAACTGCACCCCAAACTGGGCTCCCTTTATTCCTTTTATTCGGGACAGCAGCAGGGCTACCAGATGAAGATGCCGAGGAACCAAGATCCACCCTATTTTGTATAGTTGGGATGGCTGGGCAGTGAATCCAGGCCCTCCTTCAGACTGTCAGGCAACATAATTTTACTCCCACGGTAGGCCTGTGAAAGCTCTGCAGTCTGAGCCACTCTCCTTTGATCTCCCCTTTGCCTGGGTGACTTTCAAGGTCTTGCAATGGGAGTCCTGCAAGATCTCACACTTCCATGTAGCAAAATTATCTCAATGCTTTGACCAATAATTCAGTTCACAAAATAAAAGTCCTTTTTGTCTTTTGTAGGAAACAAAACCAATTTACCAGAGTGTACTCTTCCTTTTTATTGTTGAAGCAATGAGAAGCAAAGCATAATCCAATGAAATATCCAAACAAAATGCATAGCTAAGCTTAAACTAATAAACTCATAACACACTCTAGAAATAAAATTCCCCATTCCTAACCTAACATGCAACTTAAACTTCAAAATAAGAAAACACGCAGATTCTAAGAATCGTCCTGGAGTCATCTCTCCCCAGAATTAAAGTCCAGCCTTGCTGTAAATCCGACTAAGTGTCAGTCTGGCGAGATTTCATCTATCTCCCAGCTAGTGGCCTGGCTTGGCCCCATGGATCAACGTTATATCTTCCCGATGTTCTCTCGATCTTATCTCCTTTGACAAAGAACATAAGAACATAAGAACAGCCTTGCTGGAACAGGCCACAGCCCATCCAGTCCAGCATTCTGTCTCACACAGTGGCTCACCATTTCCTTCAGGGTATTCCCAAGGAGATGCCTTCACCTGCTTAGGATTCCCTGGAAATGGCATTGAGAGATATCCTGCCTATCTCTCCAACCCCGAGGTTGTCCTTAAGTATCCATAATTATAGCTATTGATACCCTTGTCCTCCATGAACTTGTCTAATCCTTTCTTAAAGCTGTCAAGACTGACAGCTGTCACCACTTCTTCTGGCAGGGAGTTCCATAGACCAGTAATCCTCTGGGTGAAAAAGTACTTTCTCTTATTTGTTTGAGAACTAGTACCCAAAAGTTTCATCAAGTGTCCCCTAGTTCTAGTGTTGTGCGATAGGGAAAACAGTTTTTTCTTATCTACTTTGTCCACACCGTGCATGATTTTATAAACTTCAATCAGGTCACCTCTTAGACGCCGTCGTTCAAGAGTGAAAAGGCCCAACCGTTGCAGCCTCAGATGGTAAGGCAGGTGTTCCAGTACCCTAATCATTCTGTTTGCCCTCCTCTGCACTTTCTCCAACTCCATAATATCCTTCTGGAGGTATGGCGACCAGAACTGTACACAGTATTCCAGATGGGGCCTTACCATAGATTTATAAAGAGGCAAAATGACACTTGCTGACTTATTTTCTATACCCTTCCTAATTATCCCTAGCATTGAGTTTGCTTTTTTCACTGCTGAGGCACACTGGGTTGACACCTTCATTGAGTTGTCCACCAGGACACCAAGGTCCCTTTCCTGGTTTGTCTCATTTGAAGATGCACTCTATTCCTCTTTCTACTTAACAAAATCAGGGGGTTTTATACATAATTTTCCCTTCTTACTCCCTCCTTAGGAATTTTCAGGTGGCCTTGGCTGCAGATCTTGAAATAACACATATCTCCTCAAAATCTTTCAAGGTCAAGGCACGTTGGCAAAGTGCAAAGCTCTTATTTTGTCCCCCCCTCCCAACTCTCTGGCAGGGTCATTGACCGATGGTTTGAAAGTGCAATGAACTTGAGTTAGAAAGTTCACTCCCATTCATAGAACTTTGAGAACACCTCAGGTGTATCTCTGACCACTAGAAGATCTAATCCTGAAGATGTCAGGATTCCTTTGAATAGCTGTGCTTTGAAAGCTCTGTTTCGCAACCTAGAGACATGGTGACAAGTAACTTAAAATAAAGTAACCTTTCCAAGTTTGTGACAGATAACATACATTTTGTTTTCATGCCATTCATTTTTAGGCCAAACTTTCCTACTTTCTTTGCAAACCTGAGGTGGTTTATCTTCTGTCCATTCAGTTTGATACCATCTTCCCAGTTTAATCTTTGCATTATGTTTTCTATGCATGCATTGAACAGGTTTGGTGAGATTGTATCTCCCTGCTTGACTCCTTTCTCACCTGTATTCTTATCCCTTTTTTGAATAAGATGATGGTAGTGGAGCAGTTTGAATTTGCTTCCTTGAGCAGCTTGATGTAGTTGGCATTTACTCCCTGTTCGCTGATTGCTTGCATGACTGCATTTACTTCAACAATGTAGAATTCTTTTTCATAGTCAACAAATGTTATCACTAGTGTTAGCTTATATTCTCTGCAACATTCAAAGGTTGGTGCATTGTTTCTTGTCAACTTTCTTGTTTTACCAGATTTTTTGATGGAGTTAAAGGCTGTCCATCCTGCAGCATAGAAATTTAAAAATTAAATTAAATTAAATTAAGTTGGGTAAGAATGAAGATATGGTCTGTAGTGTCTCAAATCTCAAATCTTTATTACAGTCCAAGACCAGCATAGAACAGCAAAAGGAACAGAAGTTAAAATGAGTGTACTCAAAATATATCAAGAGACAAAAGTTAAAATAAGGGTGCTTAAAAAGGAGCATTTCTTCTTAGAGTTAAGGAGTAGTAAAATTAATACATAAGATCAATAATGTTACAACTATTACTAAGCCTATGCTGTAGTGCTAGTAGTTTATTTGGCTGAAGGTCCTGCCTGATCTTATACGCTGCAGTGCAGAACCTGGCAGTGGGTGATGGTGGGCCTTTCATCAGATAGCAGTCAGTGGATGTAAGTGCTGTTTGACTGGCCAGGATACTTACAGAGCAGTGAAAATATGGACTTGTTCTGGATGTCTCTATAAAAAGGTCAGCTGCAGAGAATGTGTTCTGTGGTTTCAATTTATCCAGAGTCACAGAGGCATTGTCTCTCTGACATTGGTGTTCTTTGGAACTTTCCCTCAAAAACCACAGAAGGGAGGGCCTGGCAGCAGGCTAACGTAAATGCCCTCCACTGATTTGGTGTTTCAAGCTGAAGCAGGTATGGGGCTGGGACAATAATATGTTTCCAACACTGGAGCTAGGAAGGTAGGGGCCCTGGCTAGATCTTCTTGCCTTTCCATATCTAGTGTTCTCTGTTTAATGGCCTGTTTTGCCTGGTTGTGACTCATGGCCTGTATGAGAGGTTGGGAGAAGCCAAGGTACTGCAGTGTGGATTAGATTGTTCTTTTCCATGCTGATTGGAAGCTATCCTGGAGAGTTAGCCAGCCCACTGAGATTAAACATAATTTTGACCAGAGTCTTGCCTTATCATACCCGTCTCCAGGCATAGGGTGACATTGGATACACAGTGGAGGTGGGGGTCTGGAGAGCTGCACATAAGAATTTGGATTGCACTCTTTCCATAAGGGCAAAGTTGTTAGGTTGGGGTGGGGATGACTGGACTCCATAGAGTAGCTGCAACAGGATTTTAGCTTCAAATAGCTTGAGTGCAGCAGGGATGCATTGACATCCTTTGTCCTCAGGAATTTTAGTATGGCAATGCTGAATCTCTGGGCTGTAAGAACAGTGTGCATGATATGGGCATTCCTTGAGTCTGAAGCTTGGATGACTACTCCCAAGTATTTAAAGCTGGTGATCTGCTCTATCATATGTCCATTTATCTTCCAGATTTGTTTCTTAGGCCTTTTAGCAAAGGTTATGACTTTGGTTTTCTGGTAATTGATCTCTAATTGGTTGCTGCTGCAGTAATTAGCCAGAGTTGCCAGTGATCGTCTGAGGCCTATTGGGGTCCTAGAGAGAATTATGGCATCATCAGCATATAGGAGTATGTGTATGGGTTTGTCAGCAAGCTTAGGAGGGTGGGTCAGGGCTTCTTAGATGGTCAACCATATCATTGATAAAGAAGTTAAATAGAAGTGGGGCCAGTAAGTACACATCCTTGCTTGACATTGTTCTGTGTGGGTACCAGCTCCGTAAGGTGACCCTGCTGGGAGCAAGCCTTTCACCTCTTTCATTTCATTCTCTAGATCCATACCTCCCAATGAACTTTTCACCTTCCGATTTTTGCATTAAAATCGCCAATCGACATTGTATAAATTGTTTTTTGAGACAGAGCATTCGAAAGATCTTCATAAAATTTATTAACTTCGTCTTCATCATTCTGACTTGTTGGCATGTAGATTTGAATGATCTTGAAGGTACTGGTGGGAGTAAGTTTAACAAGTAGGGACCCAACTCTTGATGAGGTGATGTTATACGATATGATTTTAGAGGACCAATCCTTGTTGACAATGAATCTGATACCCCCTACTGTTTGTGGGCCTTCACCTTTGCCAAGCCTGATGTTATTTTCATATCTCCAGATGACCTCCATTTCTTTTTTTCTCCGAGTTTTGCATAAGCCAAGGATATCACACTTTAACTTAGCTTTTTCCTCCATAAGATGGTTCAATTGATCATCTCTCACTAGTGTTCAACAGTTATAAGTGCACAGTGAGAGGACTGTGGTCGTGTGATGTAAAGGTGGCCTGGCATCTCCTGAGATTCTTAGCAACCTCTTGTAGATTGATTTCTGCACGCCACTGTAGTGCATTTCAAGGGACCTGAAGGATACTGAGACTCTTTGGTGTGAGTTGCATTGGCCATTAATTTTAGTCACCCACTGTCAGTGACTCAGAATTATTTACATTTAAGATATTCTTTGTTTTATTCTAAATTAGGACATATGGTTTTAAAAAATGAGAGCTTTCCTTCACAATTTAAACATGGAAAAACAAGAGCTCAGATGCACATAATTGTAGATTTGATTCCCTCCCCCTTGACCGATATTTTTCTGCTATGCTAAGCTTATAGAACAGCACATATTAGTAACACAAAGGTGTGTGTGTGTGTGTGTGTGTGTGTTTTAAGGGCATGTGGACATCTTCAAAAGATACTGTGGAGCCCTAAGAAGCTTCACAGTGTGTGGGATTTTTACCCACTAAAACCACCTCCCATTATGCCCCGTCATCCTGTGGAACCGCCGTCAGGCATTATTTTGTGGGGGGCAGGCTGGCTGTTAAAAACCCTCCTCCAATTTGGCTACTCACCCTCCTCCTCTATGCCTCTGGCTGCCCTCTTCTCAGTCTCTCCACACGTCTTGGGGTCATCTTGGAACTCAGAGGTGTGTGTGTGTGTGTGTGTGTGTGTGTGTGTGTGTGTGTGTGTGTGTGTGTGTGTGTGTGTGTGTGTGTGTGTGTGTGTGTGTGAGAGAGAGAGAGAGAGAGAGAGAGAGAGAGAGAGAGAGAGAATATTTTTCAGCAACAGCCGGCCTTTTGCCAAACATCCTAGCATATTTCTCCAAAGACTTTCAAAGAAAGGAAAGAATGAAGAACGGAAACCATAAAGCATGCATTACTGCTATCATCTAATTACTGAATAAATAGAGCAGTTGTTTTGTCTGACTCCACTAAGCCAGTTATCCACTGCTAGCTTCATTGACAACAAAAAAAAGGGGGGGAATCTGTACAAATTACAGGGAAATTCAAGCACCAAAGGAATGTTTTGGTCCAGGAGGTTGAAGTGACTTTGCTTCCTGGCCAAATTTGCCTCTGCCATATGAACTCTGCTGGGCTGGGTCAGCCTGATGCTTGCCAAAAAAAAAAGCCTGAGAAGAGGACAAACTTCCATGACATCTGTGTCTCATAAATAAATTAAAGTGATGTTCTCCAGTGCAAATTTGTTTCTTGGCAAGCTACCCTGCAATCAGAGAACGGAAAGCCTTTCATTTATGGGACTACAGTAAGAGGAAGAAAACCTTTGTATGTGGATTCACCGGAGACCAAAATATTAAGAAGTGGAATTGGAAAGCCATATGCTACAGCTCTCCTTAAATATGTACCTATTGTATTTTGTGCTTAGCTTTTGATACACTGTAGATACTATATTGTATTTTCTACTGTGTTTTGTAATATTGTATTTTTATCTTTTGTTATATTGTATTTTGAAATACTTGTGAACCGCCTTGAGTCACCCATTGGGTCGATTAAGGCGGTATATAATTAAAAACCTATCTATCTATCTATCTTCAAAAACTTACAGAAGCATTCATTTTCTAGGCCTAGGAATGACTACAAAAAAGGTGAGTGGGTGGGTCATGTAGTCATAAAAGACCCATTGTGTTGTTCAACAACAATCAAGTCCATACTATGAAACAGCATTACTCTGTTATGCAGTAGGACCATCAGGATTTGATTTGATTTCAAGAATCTGTTAGAGTAAGTCCATTGAAGCAATGAGAATTACACAAGGACTGATTTACCATTCAGCAGTTGATTTGGTGGCTCTACTCTAGTTTGAGACTATTAACTGGATTTGACCATTCAGCCTGCAAGCATTGGCTCCATTTGTATTACTGAGATAGGAAGACAATTGGTAACACTATAGACCTTACAATGCCATACCTAAGTCTATTTTAGCATTTCAGACCAGTGCCATCTCAAATTCTTTGTCACCTACATATTCTAGATTGGCCCAGCCAAGTACTAGGTTCTAAAATTGAGAGGCTGCAGGTCATAGCAATAGCAATTAAATTTATTGTTGTGTCCAAAGGTTTAATAAATGTCTTTGTTAAAGACTCCATTGAGTCTTGCTGCAGAAGCGTGCCCTTTTTTCTGTAAGGTGCCAAAGTTGTATTGCAGTCAATGTAATATGATTGGTTTAACACAGGTTTCCCGCATTCTCAAAACCCACGCAAATGTATCACTGTAACTGCCGTTCTGTCTATATATAAGTTGCTACCTCGTTCCCTTGTTTCCCAGCCTGAACAGAGCTGTTAATAAATCACTGAGTTGTTTCCCTCAACTATTGCTGGCACGTCTGTTCTTGGGTTCGGACTCAACATTGGCGACGAGGATGGGATGGCATCTCCTACCTCCTCCATGGGTCCCTTCTCGATCAATGAGCCAGATAAATGAGCTCTCTACGAACTGCAGTTCAAGCATTCCATGGCAACAGAGAGAATCGAGGATGAAGATCAGAAAAAGTCCTGCTTCATCATTCGATGTGGGATGCCGACTTTGGAGTTAGTGGTGCACCTGCTATTGCCAAGGGATATCAAAGCAGTGCCTCTGAGAGACATTCTGGCCACACTCCGTGAACACTTTCTCCCCAAGTGTCCATCTTTCTTGCCAGAATGGCGTTCAACAGGAGGAACCAGAAGCTGGAAGAGTCCGTAGCAGACTACGCTGCTGCCCACCGCTTGGCTGTGATGCCTTGCCAGTGGAAGAACCTTGAGGTGGCTCTCTATGATCGCCTACTCCAGGGCATGAGGGACAGGGAGGCCCAACGATGCCTGCTGCAGAGGGACATGATGACATTCAACATGGTCCTTAAAGAAGCCCTTGCCTCAGAAGCTGTCGCTTCTGGTGTCAAGACTTTTCAAAACACAGACGTGGGCAGCAAGACTTCTGCTGTTCAGAAGTACGACTGTGCCTGCTCTTCTTCTTCACTGTCATCTTCGTCATCTTCAGACATCACCAAGTTGGGGGACGACGTCCGAATGGTCCACTGCAAGCATCTCACAAAAAGGTCAGAAGAGGTCCAAGCTCCGTGTAAGGGTTGCGGGGGCAACCACCCTCGGGAGAAGTGGCCATTCAGAGCTGCCGACTGCCGCAGATGCGGGAAAAGGAGCACATTTTGAGAATGTGCCGCTAGCATTCCAAGGGGTTTTTCGGGGACCAGGATTGTCACAAGAAGGAACACGCCATTTCCATGGTTGATGTAAGTTCCAGATTGCCAGGGATCGCAGGGAATTTCATCATCAACATCTCCCTTCAGGGCCAGCCATTCCACATGCAGGTCGACTCAGGAACGTGGCATTCAATTATCACTCAGAGGGAGTTCTATCACCTGCCTCCGGCTGACCGGCCCAAGTTGCAGGCTCTGCAGGTTGCCTTGCGGGATGTACAGGGCCATCACATCCGTGTGCTTGGTGTCAGTACTTTTGCTGTGAAGTTCAAAGGCAGGTCTGTCAGACTCCCACTGGTTGTGGTCAAAGTGGGTAAGCACAATCTATTGGGTATGCAGTGGTTTGGGCCCCTGAGTATTGTTCTTGAGGGGGTTGGGAAGCCTAAGACGGGTTCCCCATGCTTGGAGTGTGGTTATTCCTCAGATGAACCTTGCCCGGGGCCAGGAGGACTTCAGGGGGGCCCTGTTCATGCCAACCAGGACCTGTCTATCCAGTCTGTCCAGCTAGAGTCCGGCCTAGTGCCCTTTGCACTTGAAGACCGACTAGTGACTGAGCTTGCAAACTTGGACATTGCTGCTGCTACCAAGTCAGATTCCCTCTTAATAAAGATTGTGTCATGGGTGCAGGCTGGGTGGCTGTCGCCACCAGTCTCTGAAGACAGTAATGAACTGTCTTTGGTAAATGACTGTTTGGTGTGGGGAAAGAGGTTATATGTATTTTACACAAAGGTCATCCTGGTATTGCCCGCTCGACAGCACTTGCCAGAAACTATTACTGGTGGCCCGGGCTTGATTCAGACATTGAGGCATGGATTGGGCAACACAGTGTAAGCCAGTCCTCCAGGCCAAAGGTAAACTGCCACCAATTCAGAGAGTTCGATATTGTTCGGGATCCCTGGTCACGAGTCCATATTGACGCCACTGGCCCTTTCCGGTGTGCCACGTTTCTGCTGATCATTGATTCTTATTCACAATGGTTAGAGGTGATTCCAGTATCAACACCTTCCACAGGTGTGATAGTTAGGAAGCTAAGATATGTGTTCTGTACTTTTGGGTTACTCGAGTTTGTCGTTTCTCACAACGATTCAATTTTCAGGTCGTGGGATTTTCAAGGGTTCCTCAAACGGAATGGTGTTAGGCACACAACTACTGCCTCCATACACCCCGCCACAATTGGGGAAGTAGAATGACAGTTTAGAGCTGTCAGGAATGGACTTAAATGTATGGATTCGGGGGATTTTGACTTGAAGTTGTGTCAATTTCTGTTTACTCACAGGGTGACCCCACTGGCGTCAGAGTTTTCGACAGCAAGCCTCTTAATGAACAGAAGGTTGTTTATGGCTTTCGACTGTAATGACACACCACAGCCCCCAGGGGTAAAGGGGAAGGTTATAGAGAACACAGGGCCAGTGTATCACAAAGTGTATGGGGGTTTGATTCCACGGAAGGAAAATGTGTGGATCGAGTGTATCCCCGCATTTCCAGGTTAAATGCTGCAGTTGACTCAGTTGAAATTGAGCCTCCACATGGGGAGTCATCCTTATCCCCAGGTTTGATCACCGCTAAGTATGTGGTAGGAAAGGCCCCTCATTTAAAGTTCTGTCAGTTTCCTGTCTGTTTCCTTGACTTTGCCCTGAAGTCTGTGCTGTTACAGAACAATGTTTCTCTATGGAAATGACATTGTATGAGGCATCGCGGCTAGGATTTTGCATGCCTCATACAAAGTCCAAATCCGTATAAAGTCCAAACTTGTGGAACCAAGTTTGGACATTGTATGAGGTATCACTGTACATACAAATGATCTGCTGGCCTTTGCAGGAACTTCCACCTTTAGGACTCTCTACTCCCTATAGTTCTTTCCTCGTCACCAGAGCAGTTCACATTCACCCCCTTGAAAGTATGATCCAAAGTCTATTGGGTGGCTGCCCAAGTCTTTTAATTTCCAAGTCCTTTCCCCTGCTCTTGTTTGGTGTGGAGGTCCCACTCTAATTAGCACAGCCTCTTTACATTGTCTTTTGTGCCAGTGATACAGCTAGGGTGAGGTCAGAGTTAATACAGTGGGGTCAAGCTAGTTGCTACCATAGAGTTAGCCTCAGGCTACCCAGCTGTAAAAGCCTCTTTGGGTGTTTTCCAAAATGTCTGCATGGCCACAGTAGAATTCCCATTGTGTGCAATATCTGGCTATTCATTGATTGGTGGACACCAATTCAGATGTTTCAGTGACAATACTAGCTTAGACTGGTGGATCTTGCGATCTCACCCCACCATTACTGAACCCCAAATCTAGGTCCCCTTCAAACCTCCTTAGCAATAGCAGCAGGGCGCACAGGTGGAGAGGTGGAGGAACCAAGTGCTGCCTTTATGGGACAAATAGGCAGTGCATCAAGGCCCTCCTTTCAGACAGGCAGACAATAGAATTATACTCCCACTGTAGGCCTGAGAAGATAGCAACAGTCTGAGCCGCCCTTCACCTGGGCGAGTTTCCCAAGGTCTTGCAATGGGAGTCCTGCAAGATCTCACTCTCCTTGTAGCACAGTTTATCTTGACGCTTCAACCAATAATCCAGTTCACAAAACAAATACATCCTTTTTGTCTTTTGTGGAAATGAAACCAATTCTGGCTCCATCTTCCTTTTTATTGTAGAAACAATAAGAAGCAAAGCATAATCCCATGAAATATCTAAACGAAAAGCATAGCTAAACTTACACTAATAAACTCATAACACATTCTAGAAATAAAATCCCCCATTCCCATGTTCCTAATCTAAATCTACTCTAACACGCAATTTATACTGAAAAATAAGAAAATGTGCAGATTCTAAGTATCAACCTGGACTCATCTCTCCCAGAGTTAAAGTCCAGCCTTGCTGTAATTTCGGCTAAGTGTCAGCCTGGCGAGATTTTATCTATCTCCCAACTAGTGGCCTGGCTTGGCCCCATCGAATCAGACTGCCATCTTCCGATGTTTTCCTGCTGTTATCTCACTCTGAAGTGGGCTTCGCCTCCTTTGAAGAAGCACTCTCTAACTTAACAAAATCAGGGGGTTTTATACACAATTTCCCCCTCTTACTCCCGCCTTTGGAATGTTTAGGTGGCCTTGGACTCAGATCTTGAGATAATGCTTATCTCCTCAAAATCTTTCAAGGTCAGGGCATGTTGGCAAAGTGCCAGTCTCTCATTTTTGTTCCCCCTCCCATCTTGTTGGCAGGCTCATTGACCAATGGTTTAAAAGGACAATGAACTTTAGTTACAATGTTCACTCCTGTTCATTGCACTTTGAGAATCCCTCAGGTGTTTCTCTGTCCACTAGAGGCACTAATTCCAATGATGTAATGCTTCTAGGAATCACTTTGAATTGCACTTTTAAATCTGTTTCTCAACCTTGAGATACCGTAACAAGTAACTTAAAACAAAGTAACTTTTCCAAGTTCATGACAGTGGAAACTGAAGTCCAGCTCAATCTGGAAGATCATAGGCTTCCCATCTATAGTTGTTCCACCATATCCCCTAGTACTGTGATGGCAGACCTTGGCACTCTAGGTGTTCTTGAACATCAATACTCAGAAGTCCTGATCAGCAGAACTGCTGACTTGGGCTTCTAGTAATTGAAGTCCAAGAATACCTGGAGTGCCAAGGTTCACCATCACGGTGCCTATCACCATGTAGCAAGATCCTGAAATCTTCAGTAAAATCAATCATTTTAAGGAAGCATCACCATAATTGTATAATAAACACCACAAGGATTTCTCAAATAAACATAGTTCTTTGGGGTTGGTTAAGGGTTATTTTGAGGCATACAAAAGAGCTTCCTTTTAGGGAAGCAGGAAGGTTTCAAGCATTCTCAAGGAAACTGTTCTCTGAAAGACAACTGATCATGAAATTACATGCACTATACAGTGTATTAAGCTCTCAAAAATGTTATCAAGCAGGGAGGGTGGGAGAATATCTTTTGGAAGACCAAAATCCAAGGAACATGTGTTTGTGGTAAAGTGTACTCTGAACAAAGAGATGGTTTCTCCCTTACCACATTTTCAAAGTTTCATATATGGGATCGGGATGGAGGAAATGCAAAAGCATATGGAAAAGCACAGATTCTATGAACTTGGAGTTCATATCAAATTCTTCTGTATGTATATCCAGAGAAATACCACAAACAGATAAACATTGGGGGAGGAAGCTTAAAGGTCCTTGAAAATATTGTAGAACCATTTTTGTTCTTCTTGAAGAAGAGATGTAAAAACTGATTCACTGGTGAATTCTGAGATCTGCCATGTAATAAAACAACTTTACCAAACTCAATCTTTATCTGGGGCTCCTGTGTTAAAAGCTATTACACTTTCAGTTCAGAATATGAAAAAGTGGGATACATGAGATTTTTTAAAATGAGATATACTTTAATGCTATTGCAAGTACTTAGGATTCATTTCAATTGAAGCAAGGATTAGTTAAAACTAGTAGTTTAGAGAAGGGGCAATGGATATTTCTTTCCAATTCAGCTATCCCCTGCCTGCAGCCTGTAGATTTAGACTACAGCTCTCACAATCTCAAGCTGTTGTACACAGGACAATAGGAGAAGGTTGAGATAGAAATTGTGAACATTTAAGAATGGGGTCCAGTTGATAGGGATTGTTGCTTAAGAGAGCAGAAGAGGTTTGGTTGGTTGAGCATGATAAAGTACAGTCTTAAGCTTTTTTGTATGACTTGCAGGCATGTGGCCAACTTCACATTTTTCATTTGGGAATGACATATTTCATCAGGTGAAGCAGCCCATTTCAAACTCTATGCACTACTGCCAACTATCACTCTACAGAAAATGCTGTAGTGTCCTTTAAACTCCAGGACTTAGAAAGACTGCTTCTCTAAATTCAAATTCACAGCATGAGGAAGTGAAAGCTAATCACATTGGTCCCTATGATTTTCATAGTATTTAAGAATGTAAGAGGAACCCTACAAGATCAGACCACATGCTTGCTTGATTCAATGGGTTTACTCTACTGTGACTTATTATGCTAAATAACAGTATTTCAGTCAATGGGTCTTTCCCCTACAAGGATGTACAAACTGTTAATTTCTAACAGTTTTCATCTCTACCAGAAACATATATTTTATAAAATTAATAGGCTTTAATTGCCATTTTAAGAACAATCCTCAAATATTTTAGATTATATAATAATTATAATATAATTTGCAGGCAAGATGGTGTCTTCTATTTTCTCTCCCACGCTAAAGTTCCCTCTGAATTCAGCAGCATCTTTACAGTAGGGCTTTCACCGCAGGAAGGGATAGTTGACACTAATACTGTACCTTCTTGCAGTGGAAGCCTTACTGTAATAATTTTGCTGATCTCAGTGGGAACTTGACCTTGGGAAATAAAATAGAAGACATCATCTTGCCCGCTAATCAAGGATTCCAGGAGCTAAGACTCCCATGAGCTCTGGCTTCATGATACCATTGGCTGAAGCCTCCCACAGCATGGTTGTTGCTGCTTCTGCCATCTTGCATTTGTTGTATCTTGGAACCTGGCCCCTTTCCATGGGAATCTTTTCCAAAATATTCCAAACTGCATATATTCCTCCACCAATTCATGTAAATTCAGACAAAGCATCAGAAACGGGCAGTTTTGTACCATCTGTTTTATGACAAGAGTTGGAACCGCATTTTTAATTGTGCATTGTGTATTATTGTGTATATTGTATAATTGCTGTGTGAGCCGCCCTGAGTCGGGTTCCCTGATTGGGCAGCATACAAGTGGGAAAATTAAATTAAATTAAATTAAATTCTAGAAGGGAATATAATGTGAAGGAAGGGTTGAATTTGGAATAAATTACTTTTACTTCACAGCCAACGCAAATGGTTTCTCTTTTCTCTGCTGTGCTTCTACCTTTGGGTCCCCTATTTTCCTGCTAGTGCTTTTGGGACATGGATACCTCGGATCTCGGATTCACATTTTCTACAGCTAACAGAGACTGGATTCTACAGAACATTATTTCTTACAGACAGACTATTGAACCTAATAAGGATGACGTTGCCACCATAGAGGCCTTGGAGAAGAAAAAACTCAGATTTATGCTGCACTCATCTTTCTTAGCAGATTATCACAGAATGGGTCTCATCCCACGGGGGTTGCACATTCAGAAAGGTCCAACTTTATTTAATGAAGATAAATCTTTTGTGACAAAGGGGCGGCTATTATGGATAGATGTTCGTTTGACTTGATTTTGTTGATCATTGATTATTCTAAAAAACAGGTGGACTCACTCACGGACAAGATTAATAATTTGAAATCTACAGTACATTCTAGTTCTACCGGCACGCCACCGGATAAAATCTTTGAGGATTTGAAATTGAATTTGGCTAAATTCCACTAGTCCTTAATAGAATTTAAAAATAAGAAATTCGACAGGGACATAAGAGACTACTCAACATCCCGGGTATATAGGTGGCGATACCAGGGTAGAAGATTTAATTATAGAAACAGGAGGGTCTCGTGGCAAGATCCTCTTGTCACTACAGATGGTGAATCGTCAGAGACTGAGTTCGCTTCCACTTCGAACGATGAAGATTCTTCCTCCATAGCACTGACCCATAAAGCCCCTTTAACACATTTAGCCTCTTCGGCTCCTTCTGGCCAACAACTACATACTACGTCATCTTCTTTTCCCAAAAGAGCCTCCCGCAAGCGGAAAATGTAGTATTTAATTTATCTAGTAAGTCATTTTCTCCTCGTGTCATTGAATTATTGTCTTTAGGTCTTGGTTTTGTTCCCACACCCCATTACAACCCCTTTGGCACTAGAGTTGACCTTTTAAAGTTAATTCAGTTACTTCGTTTGAAATGTTTTTTTAAAGACAAGGTTATGGGTCCGGTTGAGCTATTCAGACCGAAATCTACGTTCTCGCCACCCGTAGATGATCCATCCATTGAAGTGTTTTACAGATTGGTGTTGTGAGACTTAGACCAATGTGAAAGAGAAAGGACTAATTAGAGGCGCAATTTATCAAAGGACAATATCAAATTGTTGGAAGACTTAGCACTGGATCAGGAAGTCATTGTTAAGCAGACTGACAAGGGAGGGGGGATTGTGATTCTGGATATGGCAGACTATATTAATGAGGCATCAAAACAACTAACCAATGAATCTGTTTACAAAGTGTTGAGAGCAGACCCTACTGATAGAGTCCTGGGTCTTATCCGAAATATACTTTATGAGGGAGTAGCCATGGGCTATATCCAAGGAAGAACTCATGACTTCTTACAGAATAGTCATCCCAAAATGCCCCTCTTCCATCTTTTACCAAAAATTCATAAGGAACGAACCCCGGATGGCCTTACGCCTGGGAGACCTATTGTAGCATCGATTGGCTCTGCCCTGGAGCCGGTGGCACAATATCTAAACCACTACATCAACCGGTTTACTCAGACCACATCCTCGTTCATTAAAAATACCACAGATTTTATATCTAAAGTTGAGGGTATCCATGTCCCTAGCAAAGGTGGCTTTATAACATTAGACGTTCAGGCTCTATATACAAATATCCCACTGGAAGACATCAAATCAATAACACACAAATATTTAGATACACGACAGGTATTACACCCACCAACACACTTTTTGTTGGATTTATTAGATTTAGTTCTTGACAATAATTTTTTTTAGGTTTGGTCACACTTTTTATTTGCAGGTCAGCGAAGTGGCAATGGGGAGTTTCGTCGTGCCAAGTCTGGGCAATTTATTTATGATTTGTTTTGAGGAAGAATTTATTTTAAACTCAGCTAGGAATCCATATCATTCTCATATCATTTTGTACAAACGATTTATTGACAACCTTTATTTTGTTATAGATGATTTGACTTTGGCACCTTTATTCATTCCATGGATAACTGAATTAAATTCCCATTTAAAATTTACCCATAACATCAGTAACACAGCCATCCCATTTTTGGATGTGGTAACTTACCTGTCTTCCGAGCATAAGGTTTTGTTTAAACTTTTCAGGAAATCCACTGACAGAAACGCCTATTTGAACTTTGCGTCATTCCATCCACATCATTTGAAACACAATTTACCTTACAGATTGTTCCTGAGAGCGAAACAGAATTCTTCAACTAACCATGAATTTTTATCTGCAGCCAACACCATTAGTTCCTTTTTTCAAAATAAAGGCTATCCAGAGCAGGTCATTTCCCGGAATCTGAACAAGGCTTTGCCCAGAGGTCAGTTATTTAAAGAAAAAGAGAGGAGGACAGGAGGCAAATTATTTTGCTCCTTTCAATTTTCCCCGTTAGCGACTAGAATTAAGACTATCATTACGAAACACTGGCATATAGTCCGTCATTTGCCGGACTGCTCTGATGGCCCTATGATAGGTCTTAGGAAATCTAAATCAATCAGGCAAATTGTTACTAGCTCTGATCATGAATCTTGCAACGCTTCTAAGAGTCCAACTATCCAGGGACATTTCCAATGTGGTGATTGTATCCAATGCCCCCTTTCATGGCAGACTAAAATGGTTTCGATAGCTAGCAGTAATTTTTCTTTAAGAATCAACCATTTTTCCAATTGCAAAAGTTTCAACTGTGTATACCTGCTAGTCTGTAAATGTGATTTAGGATATGTGGGGTGACCACTCAGCACATAAAGACTAGGGTGGGGGAACACCGGTCTAAAATACGAACTGGCAACATATCGGCCCCCCTAGTGAGTCACTTTATTGAGGCTAAACATACCAATCGGGATTTCAAATTTGTAGTATTAGAATGTCACAAGCAGGATCCTTTCTTTCGACAGAACATCGAGCAAATTCTAAGACAAAGAGAGTGCTACTACATATTTTGCTTTAACACCTTGTTTCCCCATGGCCTAAATATGGAGATTGATTACATGTGCTTTCTGTAGACTCGGTTCAGTGACACAGCTGTTCTAGTTGATTATGTTTAAAAAGGTAACTTGGTTTGGTACTCTCTTAACGTCCGTCGACACTGAATGAATTTACACTAAGAGGTCTAGGACGCAGTAAACATTAAGAAATAAGAAATAAGAACTAAGATTACAAGAACCTTTGTGGACAACAGGTAACTTTCGTGCTTTGTATGAATCCAAGAACCAATGTAAATTGCAGGCGCACCCCCCCAATAACGGACACAGACAACATTGAAAGTGGATAACAGCATAGGGCCACATTTATTGATTCAATGCCCTAGTCCGAATTATAAATTTGCATTGGTAAAACGACCAATCGTAATTCCTAAGGCAAGCAGGCCGAAGTAACACTGGTAAGGTACCACCCCAAAATTGCCAACGGCAATTGGTTACAATGTATCAATTTGTATCAATTTGTTTGTTGACAACAAACAAATTGTTGACCGTAGTCAATAACTAACTTATGACCCCACCCTCTGACGCGTATCCGTGAAATCACAGGGGTGATGCATGCTGGTTAGCAATCGTCATCACCCCATCGCCTGGTTCGTCGTTGACCGGACAACGTTTAACTAATTTATTCCTGTCTAGTGTTGTCCAGTCAATTGCGAACCTGCCGGATACTTGTGGGTCATACTGTTTACCTTACCAGTGCTACCCGCCACACGGAGGGGCTTCAAAGAAGACCTGACGCCCCCCCCAGACCGTCAGCTCGGTCAACAGGCCTGCTCGCCAATCACCCAACAGGAGGTCCATACCTCCTCGCGACAGATGGACCCCATCCCCTGCGTACAAGTCATAATTTTGCAGACTAATATCGGGGTGATGACTAACCCGTCCCCAAGCCCTGTTGGCAAGAAACCGCGCCATTGCCTTATTGACCGCGCGCCTAGCGCGGTCAAGGGCCAGGAGGTTAACGCCCCCTCTGTAAGAATGGCGCGGGACAATGTCCGACCAAACCAGTGTTGTGGCAGGCCAGACATAATGCAAGTAGGCGAGGTCCTCGCGAATCGCATGCTTAAGCGATAAGCCGGTGACCTGGCCCAAATCATTGCCCCCCAGGTGGATGATTAGAATGTCGGGCGGGTCAGCACCCAGGCCAGAAAAAAGGAAAGGCCGCAGCTCCCGCCATAACATCCCAGGCTTACCATGCCATGCGAGACTGGCGTGGTCACCCAGTCCCAGTCGGGGTCCCCATTCTGTCGCCGCAGCGTAACGCGCTGCCCTGTGCACATAGCTGTGGCCCACCAGCCATACTGTCACCGGTGTAATACGACACCCAGGGTCTGTAAGAAAATTGAGAAAAAAGGCGGTAAGGTGACAGGATTGGTACTCATGGCGGGAGTGGGCGCACATAAAACTGAAAACATTGCGAGCCCCACCTCCCCATGCTGCGTATGTCAGCCCCAGAGTACCCAAAAGCAGCTGCTGTAGAGGCTGCACCAATCCGGAACGAATGTGTGCCATAACGGGCACCTGGTAGGCCAACCCTGGTGAGGGCTCTGGCTGTCACCTTCCAAAACTGAAATTTAGTAAGGGGAGACCCATCTTGGTGACAGAAAAACGGGCCGTGGTGCATGCCACGCAGTGCCAGGAATTCCTGTAGGGCACCAACCGGACAGATGTCTGCCAAAGAACAACGTAGCAGTCTTACACCACTGCCTACGCCATGCTGATCTGTTTTAGAGGAGCGTATCCTCAACTGGGCCCAGTCTTTGGCTACGTAGACATCTTCGAGTTCCAGTGCCCTACCACTTGCATCCGCCTTAGACAGCATCACGAGTTCGCTGACGCGGAGCGCTCCAAAAAATGCCACCGTTGTGGCTGCGTGAAAAAGGGCTGCCTCATAATGATCAAAACAGAGGCCTGGCCAGCCCCGGGCCAACTGGGTAAGAACCCCTGGGGAAATAGGGTGCCGGTCATCCGGGCAACGCCCGCGCTCGCGCACCCACCCCTCCAAAACATGTCGCACACGGAAGTCAGAGGTGGTATCCACATGACCTCCCACTTTGGCCATAAAAGCCAACGCCGAGAGCTTGGATGCTATGGTGCGAGGTGCAAGGCCCTGTGCATGCAGGTGAACCATGAACCGCAGAACATGGTCCACCGGGATAGGCCAGGTCTCTGGCAAGAGAAATTGAGTAGCAAATGCCCTGTAAGAATTGAATGCTTGTTGATACGCCTTACGCGTGCGTGGCGCTAATGACAGGCCAATCGCCCGGTTCACCTCTCCTTGCCAATAGTCCACATCTCATCCGGGAGTGGCGAGGGAAATTCCTCCGCATCCGGGGCCAAGGCGCGGAACCGGGAGATCTGCAGGCGGGACAAAGCGTCAGCAATATCATTATTAATCCCTGGGACATGCCTGGCCCTGAACAAAACGTTGAGGCGCAGGCAGCGCAGCACAAAATGGCGCACTAGGTCCATGACCCTGGGCGATTTAGAAGTCTGTGCATTGACAATGTGGACAACAGCAGCATTGTCACACCAGAAATGCACCACCGAATTAGCCCACAGTTCGCCCCATAGCATCAAAGCCCCCAGAATGGGGAAAAATTCCAGGTATGTGAGATCCCGCAGGCGACCTGTGCCTGCCCATGCCGATGGCCACCCACCACAGGCCCACTTCCCATTGAAGTACATCCCATAACCCAGGGATCCTGAGGCATCAGACTGGATCTGGAAATTGGGGGACGCCAGGAGGTCAGACCTCCAAAATGAGACCCCATTAAACTCCCTCAGGAATTGCAACCAGACGAACATGTCTGCCCTGACACCCCGGGTGAGCCTGACTCTGTGGTGGGGCCTGGATAACCCTGCCATGGTGTCGCATAAGCGCCGGGCAAAAGCCCTGCCTGGTGCGACCACCCTGCAAGCAAAATTAAGGTGCCCATGTAGCACCTGCAGTTCCCTCAGTGATGCCTTACGCTTGGCCAGCAATTCCGAGATAAGGGCCACGATCCTGGACACCTTATCACCCGGCAACCTAGAAGCCTGCACTACTGTGTCAATCTCAACCCCCAGGAATACTAGCTTGGTCGATGGGCCCTCGGTCTTTTCGGGCGCTAAAGGGACACCAAGTTCCTCCATTAGCGTCTGAAATGTGTTGAGGAGACGTGCACACGTGTCCCAGCCCCGTTCACCCCCGAATAAAAAGTCATCCAGGTAATGGGCTACAGACCGGGACCCTGACCTGCGGGCGAAAGCCCACTCTAGGAAGGTACTAAAACGCTCGAAAGCCGAGCATGATATGGAGCAGCCAAAAGGCATGGCCTTATCAAAATAATATTCCCCTTTAAATTTAAAACCCAGCAACTCGAAGTCGCCCGGGTGCACTGGCAGGAGGCGAAAAGCTGACTTAATGTCACACTTGGCCAGCAGGGCACCCGGGCCACACGAGCGCACCATGCGCAGCGCATGGTCAAACGATGTATACCTGACTGAACAAAGGTCATCAGGGATAGCATCGTTGACCGATCGGCCGGCTGGGTAGGACAAATGATGAATAAGGCGAAACTCACCTAGGGACTTTTTGGGGACCAAACCCAGTGGCGAGACCTTAAGATTAGGAAACGGGGGTACGGGGAAAGGTCCAGCGACCCTGCCCGTGACTAACTCCTTTTGAATGCTGGCCGCAGCCACCTCCTCCCTTCCCCTAAGGGATAAAAGGTTGGGAGCATCCTGAGGGGACCTATCACCCACAAAAGGGATACGAAATCCCTGCTTAAAACCTTGAAGAATATACTCCCTGTCCTCCCCCTTCGGGTACGATGCGAGCCAACGCTCCAGCATGTCCACCTTAATTGGGGAGGGGGCCTTTTGGAGAACTAGCTCCATCCGTGGCAGCCTTGCCAGCCCACTGTCCACCCTTCCCTCTGCCTCGCACCCCCCCAGGCTTGGGGCAAGCAGAGGCTGCGTGGGGGCCAGAGCATGTGGGACACTCATGCTTATACCTGCAGTTCTTTCGATTGCAGGAACCACTTGACGAGAAAGTCCAGCACAGCAGGCGGGCTGGAACCCCCTGCCCCGCCGCCTGGCGGGTAACCTGCGCTGGAGCCGCTCGCTGGACCGCATGTCCGCAATGGTATCTATCCCCCGGGGCAGGGCGTGTGGGTGTCATATACAAAAGCCAAAGCCTCTGGCACGGCTCATCCCATCTCATCTCGGGGTGAAGGGGAATCCTCATACGGAATTCCTCATCATATGCTAGCCATGAGGGGCCCGGGAAATCGACCATCGCCCTATATATGTTGTCCAAATATTGGACCATGGGAATAGCTAAATCCGGCCGCGCCCTCAGATATACCGCCATGTATATTAAATAAGCGGGGAGCCAGTTGGCCCAGGTACGCGGCGGCTTACGGCGGCGTGCCTGCTCCTTGTCCTTCTCATCCTGACCCTCCCTTTCTTCCTTGGTGGGCTCTCTGTTGAGGAGTGAGAAGATATCTACGTACTCCCCACGCCATATCTTTTCCCTAGTAGCCTGTGCCAGGTGATCACCCAGTGGCAAGGAATACCCTGCCGTCGGCAAGGCCGAAAAAGGGACAGCCGGCCTGGTAAAAGGGGCCTGAACTAATCCAGCCACCCCCAGAACATTCCCTGTAGTGCAAGGACCCATACCCACCCCGGTGCCCAAGGTGGCAGTCGTCGTCGCCGGGTGGGTCGCCGACGGCGTGGCTCCCGCACCACCCGCGCGAGGCCAAGGCCATTGAAAGGTCCCCCCTAGATTGGGAATGTGTGTGGATGTACTCGCTTGCACCGTATACTCACACGCTGCACCCCCGTGGGCCGCCCCCACCGGGGGTTCCGGCCCACTGGGAGCGTCGGAGCTCACGACCGACGTAGAGCTCATCACCGGGGCTTGACCCGCACCTGGTTGCTGGCTGGGGAGCTGCGAGGCAGTGGCCGAAACCGCGCCACACGCCTGCAGCAGCTCGACCCTCCCCGCCGGCTGTTGTCCTCCAGCCGACGGCGTCTCAAAAGGAACCCCGAAAGGGGCGCCCGCCTGACTGGCCCGCGCCAACGACGCCTCCAGGGCCGCAATACGGGCCAGCAAGGTATCCACATTGACCATGGGCAAAGGGCCGGCCGGCCCGCCTGGCCCAGGCATGGGTCCAGGTCCCTGTACTCCGGGACCCACATATGGCCATTGGCCAGCACCGAATCCCGGCAGGGTTGGTGAAGAAACCTGCCAAGGCAGGGGGCCGCACCACCCCCCAAGGCTAGAGGGCCCCGGGAGAGGCTGCAGCCCAAGAGGAGTAGGCCCGACAGCGTGGGCAGGAGCAGGAGCGGTGACCACCGCTCGTGGGCCGCGGGCCGGAACCCCTTCCGCGCCCGCGCTCAGATCACGCCAAGGGGCAATAGACCCCATTCCGCCGGCCCCGGCCGGGGCTGTCAAAGGTGGCTGCTGAAGAGGCGGCACCGCGGTCCTCCGACCTGGGTTGCGCCTCCTAGCAACGCAAGCTGAGCTCGAAGCTGCCTTCTTCTTCGAAGGCATCTCCACCAGAGCAAAAAAGGGGAAGCCGGAAAGGCAGAACCGCTACCAAAAGGCTTCCCGGTAAGCTAACGAGCGACGGAGACGCAGAAAAAACTTCTCCGCTCCGTCGCTGAGGTAAAATGGCAGCTTGGCTGCCTCGTGGCCACCCCTTTTATAAGGGAGTTGGCCACGCCCCTAACTACCCGGATTCTCTGTCCTGTGGGGGGGGCCGCAAAGGGCGCGGCGGCCATTTTGGCGCCGCGCTTGCATTATGTAAATACTGTATATAGTTCTGTATGTTTTATAGTTGTGACTGATTGTTAGTTTCTTTTTGTATAGATCCCTGATGAAAAAATATTGAAAATTCCATTATCGAAAGGAATTTGGATCTACCACATTGGATTACTCATTTATTTGAATTTGGAATAAATTACTTTTACTTCACAGCCAATGCAAACGGTTTCTCTTTTCTCTACTAATACTGTACCTTCTTGCAGTGGAAGCCCTACTGTAAAAATGCTGCTGATCTCAGTGGGAACTTGACCTTGGGAAATAAAATAGAAGACATCATCTTGCCCGCTAATCAAGGATTCCAGGAGCTAAGACTCCCATGAGCTCTGGCTTCATGATACCATTGGCTGAAGCCTCCCACAGCATGGTTGTTGCTGCTTCTGCCATCTTGCATTTGTTGTATCTTGGAACCTGGCCCCTTCCCATAGGAATCTTTTCCAAAATATTCCAAACTGCATACATTCCTCCACCGATTCATGTAAATTCAGACAAAGCATCAGAAACAGGCAGTTTTGTACCATCTGTTCTATGACAAGAGTTGGAACTGCATTTTTAATTGTGCATTGTGTATTATTGTGTATATTGTATAATTGCTGTGTGAGCCGCCCTGAGTCGGGTTCCCAGATTGGGCGGCATACAAGTGGGAAAATTAAATTAAATTAAATTAAATTAAATTCTAGAAGGGAATATAATGTGAAGGAAGGGTTTATAATCAGGATTACTTCAACAGAAACCAACAGAACTGGAAACTCAGCATGTGCTTTGTTCAGCTCTTTTGCCATTGCCAAACAAGGGTGAAGAAAGGAGAGATACTGGAATTGAACGAGGAGATGATCTGATAGAGGAGACAGGAAGGTTTTTAATCCCCAGATCAGTAGAACGCCTTCTGCAAGGAGAGCCAACTATTCGGATTAGGCTGTCTCTTCTTAAATGGAGAGGTTGCCAACCTTTGAGGTTGAGAACTGGCAAAGCTTGCTAGGCCGGCTTTTAAAGCTTGGAGGGAGAGAAGTGGAGAACTCTCACTTACTTAAATCGTCTGTTATGCTCTTCCAACACTTAAATTAAGACAGAAGCTACTCTCAGAGACATAGAAACATACACAATCCACTGTGGTAATCAGCAACAAGTGGAATGCTAGTTGATGGGAATATTTTTATGATGACAGACACCTTAACAAAGGTAAATAGAATACTTAAAAGCAGCTACAGTTAAATGGAATTAAAGCCACCGTGCTACATCAAAAGGAAAGTGAAATATGTAAATATGTAAAAGGAAATGGAAATTTTAAAAGTGTTCCTCCAACAATTAGAGGGAAATGGATTTCTAAAAATCCTTATTGTTGAGTGACAATTAGCTGTTCTTATTCCATCTTCCTTAAACTAGAATAAGTATCTACTATTCTGTCTCCACTCAATATAAAGTAACAAGCCAAGTTTATATTTTCATAAGAGGTTTGAATGAAAGTAATTGTACCTAAGTAACTTTTTTCTATCCCAAGCAGACTGGATTTCAGCACATTCCTTTGTGTTACTATCATATGCCCATTGACGTTGTGAGTTCGATAACTGTAATCGCCATTGCTATAATCTAAAACAAAACTTTCTTGAACTCCATAGGACTTTACTTCTAAATAGACATACTGTATAGAAGAAGTTAACTGGTCAAAATATTCTCATCTCTTATCTCCTCCTCTATAAACCATAAAACTGCCTCATGGATGAAGGAAAGAAGGAGGAATACAACAGCTGAAAAGGCATTATCAGGGGCAGATGCAATACCCGTTTCTTCTTCTTCCATGTCTAGGCCAGATGTGAAACTGTCAAGATGAAGGCACCTTTTGGTGAGTTCATTTTGCAGTTCCTTTCACCTGACCTAGTGTGAGAAAAATAAGCCAGCAAGACAAGGTTGCTGTTACCAGAGTATGCCCGATTGTGGTTCAAAAATACCACAATCTTCGAGGAGGCTCTTTCTGTGTACCCCTCCCTCAGTGGTGATGCTTGCATTTCTCACATCATCAGCACGAAGAGGCAACTGCTACAAGTACAGTATAGGCTTTTTCAACATGGGGGAACCTTCATGATCCAGTTCTGAAAAATATATGTGGTGAGCTTGCAAGTTGGAAAAATCACCTTCATCTAATGAGCGCTTCCATATAACTGATTTTCAATGCTTCTGGATCTGGAAGTATGACATATCACAAAGAACAGACTAAAATCAATGCTTAGGTCAATCCAAAAGAATAGTAGGACAGACTTGTGGCATGGGGGGGGGGGGATAAAATGTTACAGTACTGTATATGGTAGTTAACTGATTAAGATTGTTTATAAGATTAATAGTCCACCTTTTCTTTAATGATTCAGTTAAATCATGATTAATATATAAATTAATACAACCAATGAACCAACTGCCACAGTTAGGGATGGATAAGATTTCCATTCAATTTGTTTACAATTCTTTCTGTGCTAGGAATTTACCAACATTCACAAATACTTCATAAACTGAATTTGACCTTTTAAAACGTGTTTTACTTCCACTTCTGGGAGCGATGAGGGTAGCGTGGGCTGGATGAATTGGTGTGAGGGGCTGGATCCGGCCCATACTTTGGGCCGATGAGGGTAGCGTGGGCTGGATGAATTGGTGTGAGGGGCTGGATCCGGCCCATACTTTGGGCACCCCTGAACCATGTGACCGACCCATGGCCTGAAAAGTTTGGGCACCCTTGTTCTAAAACTTCAGATGAGGGAGAAAGTAAAAATGGTTCTGAGTGGTTAGCTTTTAAATTGGCTTTGAATCCATTATCTGAACATGTGCATAGCACTGAATTCAAATTTCTACCTTTACTCTCACTCACCAAAAGGTTCCTCAGCTTTAACAGCTATAATTGCATATGACTGGCTTTCAAGCAAGGGAGACCTTTACTTTTTACCTTTTTACAGTAGTCTGATCTTCATGTTGGAGATAAAGGCTATTGAATTGAGACCATCCAAATAGCTGTGTTTTATACTAGGTTCATTCTTTCTTACAAAAATTCCAGATTTCTTCACAAGTTAAAAAGACTTGGAACTTATAAATAAAGTGTGATAGAATGAAAGTGACCAATTTGTCCACCCTAAGTCACAAGCTGTGAGATTTATTCCCACAGCGAGTCTCCCAAAGGTAAAATGAGGTTGAAATGCCTTGGCAAACAATTGTAGCTTGTCAAAAGCAAGTTACAGTCACCAACAGAATCAAAACATTTTGCTAGGTTACCATCAAGTTACCCTACAGAGACAGTAGTCCTTTTTTTTTTAAGTTTTTCCAAAAAAATACAAATGATATATATAAAAAAACAAATACAAAAAATTACAAATCAGAAAAAAGAAAATCACATTACATTAATTTGTTGTATTACAAATTATAACACCCAGTGATATTTACAAACCATGAGGATCGAATTTCAGAGACAGTAGTTCTAAGATGTTTACTGCATTGGCAGGGAAATGAAGGAAAGGTACCCATGAAGAATCTTCACTAATCTCCATAATTAAAGAAGCATAATTGGAGGCTAGCCATCTAATTGGGTCCACAAGTTTTCAGGCTGTGTGTACATTATATAGACTCTAGATGTCTATTCAGATGGGGATTTTTATAGTAAGGAGGGAGAAAGAAAATTATTTAAAAATTCTTATCATCTTTCATGCACAGCTGGGAAAGTTATTTTGAAAATGTAATTTGCATTAGTTTCAAAACATAAAAAGTAGTTGATTACTTCAGAAGAATGAAGAGATTTGTGTGGTCCTTACATAATGCAAATGCATGACTGTGTGATACCTTTATTAAGACTACTAAAAAAATCAAGCCACTTAAAAATCAAGCCATTCTTACAGCAAGGTTTCTTGATTCAAGATCACTTTCATCTGGCATACACTGCTTCTTGAGATGCATAAAAGTAAATATGAATAAAGTCCCAAAAGTCATGGCAGATTTTGGTACGGTGGGGGTTGTCAGGCATACTTCTTAAATGTAAGTTAGGAAAAGCAAAGGCTGCATTGGAGGTATAGTTTTCAAACTACAGCCATGATGGCGAACCTTGGAATGCCAGTTGTTCTTGGACTTCAATTCCCAGAAGCCCAAGCACCCTGTGAATCCACACAAATGGGTTTACTGCAATTCATCCGGCCCGCGCTGCCCTCGTCGCTCCCGGAAGCGGAAGTAAAACACGCTCGTACGGATTCTTCTCTTTTTTTCTTCTTTCTCCTAATACATCATTCTAAATTAGATTCTGTCAGCTTTGCAAATATCATAGCATTTTTATTACAGTAGTAAATTACTTCTAGTTAACATGTTGCTACTTGTATCTTTTGTTGTGCATTAACTCACACAACTGATACACAAACAGTTATTTGTTAACTAGAGGTAAATTGCTGCTACAAAGTGCAGTACACCTCTGCATTTAGTTCAATTAACCAATAGGATTCTGGCCTATATTTCTGTTCACTTTATTCTTTGTCTTAAGGGGGAATCAGCCATTATGTTCATTTATTCACAATTATTGGCAGTTCCATTTTTACCAATCAAATTTAAAAGCACATAGCAGTCCACACTCTTTATATGGAATAAAGCAAGTATAATCCTCTCATACGAAGCTACTATGTTTATCCATTTCTGACCAAAAGGGAAATTATAGTTTTGTTTTGCTTTTCTAACCATGGCTGATAGCAAACATTTCTTTCTTTTTTATATAAATCTGGTTTTGGGGGTTTAATCAAAATAGTCTCATTCCAGATTAGACTGAGACAAAATGGGAATTTTCCTAAGCATTGAGTAAGGATCCTATATTTTAAAAAATAAAATAAAAAAGGGTGGTGACAGTCTATTAAATGAGAAGCAAGATAATGGCTGAAATCTTATTGTACTAATGTAGCATAATTCACAATGAGTTATGCTTGGACAATCCATATTGTATGCCTGGTTGCACAACTGATTGTTGAACTGATTGATGGAATACATTTGCATATCTCTCCCTGAGGAATTGCTTTCTGGATATGACTTCCACCTTGGTGCTAATTTTACAGCAGCTTGCTCAATTTCAAATTACTCAAGTCTAGCTACACACAATTATAAAAATGTAATATTATTGAGCCTACTGCGACAATCCTGTTTTCATGTTTTGTGTATGAAAAAAGATGCATTTCATTTGTCAATGAACCTTATTTGCTAGTACCCTGTGGCTCCCTGACTTCTGATTGGTTAATTGAATAAATTAAGGGGTGATGAAAGGAAAAATAGTGTAATTCATATTTGGCTGTTAAGCTCCACTGTGTGTATCCTTTATGGCAACTTCAAAAATATTGCTCCCTCACTCCCTTTGAATCTTTTTAAATTCAGTATTCCAACATAGTTTAAAAACTGTTTGTATATTTTTGGTGTTTTAAAATTTGATGGGAGTGTATTCTCCTTTTCCTATCCTGTTAATATCTTATAAGCCTTTCTCATATCCTATTAATAGCCAGCTGTTTGTTGAAGAAACCAAATGGTTGAGGAATAATCTGCCAATAATATGCCAAGTCAATACTAAGTGCGCAAGAGAAGAGGTAAGTTTGTTTTTAAGTGAGACACCCCACTTCCAATTTGTTGTGTATGTACAATGTTGCTTGATATGTATGTACATTGTCGCTTTAAGAAATGTATGAATGTAACCTGGCCACAATCACAATGTAACCCAGCTGTTAAAGGAACGCGAGCAAGCTGCCTATAGAGGGCAGCTGCGAGTGTTCAACTCACATGGTTATCATTCCTCAAATCACCTGCAGCCGTGGGAACTCCCCGCAACAGCAAACTACTACCGATCCACCACCGAAGATGGGCGTGACCCGGATGACGTCACGCCGGTAGCAGCCAATGAGCTACCATGCAGCCAGATTCAAATGTATTGTACTACTGTATATAATGTGAGGTATCTCCGCCATTACCACATGTTCGTTCTGATCATCAACCAATAAACCTGTGTTAGTCCTTATTGCGACTCATTCTATGTCTCCTGGAAAAGACACTAAACAATTAGTACCCATTTAAAAGCTAGCAGGCCATTAGTGTGCTCTTTTTGAATGGCTTTGCATTTTATTTCTCAAGGATTACACCAGTCTCTTGATTAAAGAAACCATAGTTGATTAACAAAATGAATCTTAAACAGGGTTGGGAATATTTCCTTTTTGGAGGGCTTCAATTCTTGAAACTGCAGTCCAAACAACTAACTTTTCTAAGGTCTAGTTTAACATTTGATTATTTAAATCTGCATAAGCTGTCATGAAAATAAAATTATTCTGGAGAAAAGAGAAAACATCTCTATTTTTCAAATGATTATGATTACGAATTATGATTAAACAGGAGACCTTTTCGGGTGATCCAAAGTGATTTTTATGGATCAGTAAAGTAAATAGTGGATTCAAGACCACAGTCCTGGCAAGGATTTCCCTTTGGACTATACAATACCAAACACTTCAGGGGGGAACCATTCCATTGATTAGGTGTTACATGCAAGCAAGCAGAGGGAGTACAACATCACTAATGTTTCAGTGGGTTCCAGAACCAATGCCATTGCTTTTTCTTTTTTCTTTCACCTTTATCTCCATTTTTTCTGGAAAAGTAAGCCAAAAATGAAAGTAGTGAAACCAGGTTTAGATAACTGCTAACACATTAAGAAGCTGATGTAGCTCAATAGGTTGGAGAGCTGGCTGTGAAGCCAAGAATTCACTTCCTTACTCTGCCTCCAAGAAGAGATTACCTGGAATGTGTGTGCGTGAGGTTAACGGAGTTATGTGTCCTTCCACTTGTGTTAGCCTGAGTCAATTTCACAGTCCAAGATTGCAAAGAATCCCAAAAGTAAAGGTTGCACTGGCTCGAAAGCCAGTCATATCTGACTCTAGGGTTCAGTGCTAATCTCTGTTTATAGCCAAAGAGCCAACAGTGTCTGCAGATGTTTCCATGGACATGTGGCAGGCATGACTAGACACCTGAGAGCACGGAACGCTGTTTACCTTGCCACCAAAATGGGACCTTTTTATCTACTTGCAATTTCTTGCTTTCGAACTGCTAGGTTGGCAGGAACTGGGAGAGAGACGGGAGCTCACTCAGGCATGCAGTAATCGGGAATTGAACTCCAACCATCCAGTCATCAAGGTCAGCATCTTAACCACTTCAGCCACCGCAGTCCCTTGTAGCTTTTTACAACTGACAATAATGGGGAAAAAACCATTGTTATTCAAACTTGCTAAGAAGCTTCTTCTTCTGCCCTGTCTAGGCCAGAGGTGAAACTACCAAAATGAAGGCACCTTTGGGTGAGTTCATTCTGCATTTCCTTTCACCTGACCTACAGTGAGAAAGATTAGCCAGCAACACAAGGTTGCCATTACCAGGGTACACTGGACTGCAGTTCAAAAAATACCACAATCTTTGAGGAGGCTCTTTCCATGTACCCCTGCTCACCCCTATTAATTTGCAAATGGTTGGAAAACAAACTTATCTTGCAAGCTCATACATCACATCTAAAGGATGGATGCAAAACAAACATTCAAAAACCTTTATGGCAGAATTTATTATAGTAAGGGCCTTTTATTAAGTAAAAAATTGAGCTGCCTTATATTAGAGTGTACTTGTGTGATTGAATAATTAAGAGCTGTGTGTTGTCAAGTCAGTTCTGATTTACAGTGATCCTTTTTCAGGGTTTTCTAGTTGGAGAGTCCTCAGAAGTGGTCTACCATCCACTTCTATCATCTACTCTGTTAAAGGTTAGACTTGTGTGGCTGAATAAAATCCTAGATTTTTTTATATTGCTTACAAACCAATACTGTATGCCAAAACAAGAGAAATTCAAAGAAATAAATTATATAATTTGTTACCCAAAAGTAAAATGAATGTTGGGAAATGATCAGTGATTGTATAAACATCCTCCTCAGATCATAAAAGTAGGAACTCAGATCACTTTTCTGAGTGAAGTTGTCACAAGAATGTACTCTGCACATGCCCTATGGCATTTTTGGCTTGCCTTATTAATGTTTTCCAGGGGGCTGTGTTTTTTTACACTAAAAACATATTCCAGACTTGATCTCTGTCTCAAGCTAAATATTGGAAACATTTCCACAATTTGGATAAAAACAAATGTCAACTTAGTACACAGTGCTAATTCCCAGACAAAACACTTATGCCTCCTTATTTTGAAAGTGAAGTAGGAACTCTGTCTTCTGCTTTCACATGAAATACTTCTGAAAGTTTCTTCAGAGAGAGGAACAAATACTAAAAAGGTTGGAATGTTAAATTAAGTTTGGGGCTACCAATCTCTTATGTCACAGTTAATAAGGTTTGTGATATACTCTGATAATTAACACAGAGCTGATATATTCTGAAGTCAGGTTTTATTATTTAAAAAAAACAGCTTAAAATAGTATTTGTGAGGCTACAAAAGATGGAGAACTGTAAATGAAGTAGAAGACTTATGACAGGATGTCCTTGTGTTGCTATTCATTTCATTAAAACCATCAATGGAGTGCTGCTGTAGTTTAGGTGATGGTTATGGCTCTGGAAGGGGAGAAGATTTAAGCCAAAATCTAAGTCACATTCCACTAAATTACAGAATCCAGTTTTACCTGGAATGGATACCAACAGCTTCAGAGAAATGTTGCAGGGAACGACGGAATGTTTACTCTCAGAAATTTGTTTTTAAAGCCACAACTTTCAGAATTATACCACAAAAGACTAAATTTCCCAAGCTTTGTTTGCTCCTAGTTTCTAATGCATATAGCGGCTGGTTATAATGAAATATTTGAATAGGAAATTCTTCTGCAGGGTTTGTGTCACAACAGGATATAACCATTCAGCTATTTCAGTTTATAGACATGTGATGTTCATCCTGCAGAGTGCATTCTGTGAAAGCCTATTTAATCTTCCTCAAGTGTGAAAGTTGGAAAACCCACAAGAGCCAAATGATGTTACTGGCCAGATTGTTGGTGATATACTGAGCTGTGTGACAAGTGTGTAATTAGAACAGGGATCTCAGCAAAATCACACACATTGACAGGTTAGAACAGGGGTGCCCAAATGTTTTGGGCTGTGAGCTAGTCACATGGTTCAGGGGGCTGGTCACTATGGCCCAGGGCCGGAACTGGGTCCCGACACCAATTCATCCAGATCACAAAGCCCTCATTGCTCCCGGAAGCAGAAGTAAAACTCGCCCAGATTTGGGCCCCGGGCTGTAGTTTGGGCACCCCGGGTTAGAGCAGTAACACAAAATAACAGAAATCATACTGGGGGAAAACCCTCAAATTTGGATCTGTTATCAAGAAAATGCTGTCTGGACAGCTCAGTGAGTTAGGTATTGGAGCCAGAGGTTGGGAGTTCAATTCCCCACTGCTCATCTCAGAAAATCCAGCCTGAGTGGGTGACATTTGGAAAGCTGCACAGTCCGATGATATGCCCATAAGAAGGGAATGCTAAATCACTTCTGATTACTCTCTGCCTAGAAAAACCTGATAAATGTTGCCATTAATAATAATAATAATAATAATAATAATAATAATAATAATAATAATAATAATAATAATAATAATAATAATAATAATAATAATAATAATAATAATAATAATAATAATAATAGACAGTCAGATAGACAGTCGAGCTGCAAACTGGAAAAACAAGCCAATGCATGGTCAATATTTGAAAAATGTAGAAGACAAGGCTGACCCAAAACTGACATGGGGATGGTTACGATAAGGAGTTTTGAAGAAAGAAACAGAAGGATTCATCTTGGCAGCTCAGGAACAAGTTTTGCCAACAAATTGCATGAAGATAAAAATACAGCAAGTATCCAACAAAAGTAGATGCTGGTTGTGTAATGAAAAGGATGAAACAGTAGATCATCTGATCAGTGGATGCAGCAAAATTTCACATACTGATTATTTACAACACCATAACAGGGTTGCAAAATTTATCCATTGGAAACTTTGCCAGAAGTTTGGATCTGAACACAGTAAAAATCATTGGGAACATCAAGTAGAGAAAGATTTAGAGAACGAGAGAGTCAGGATCCTGTGGGACTTTAAAATTCTAACAGATAGACATCTGCCTCACAACACACCTGATATAAATCATGTGGAGGAGAAGAAAATCTGGTTTATTGAAATTGCTATACTAGGAGATGCATGAATTGAAGTCAAACAACTGGAGAAAATCACAAAATATCATGATTTGCAAATTGAAGTCGAGTGTCTATGGCCGAAGAAATCTGTTGTTGTTCCTATAGTGATCAGAGCCCTGGCTGTACGGAGTCAATGGCTGTACGGTCTACTCCATTACCGTAGTGGGATGTCCCCCACCCCACAATTAAAACCTGCATGTAAACAACAACCTGGTCTGGCTAATCTGGATTTGTTCAGTCAGAAAGCTCAAAATGTTCACATAGCTGAATTCCCAAGCATGAAAGAGAATAACTAGATATTGGTAGGCAGAATTGGGCTAGAGGAATTGGTGTGGCTAGGAGTCTCTGAGAATTGTGGTACAAAAGAGTAATTTTTATGAGTTCTGCCTTTCTTTTTAAGGAGGCATTTAAAAATCTCCTACCAATTGTTCACCAATACAGGTTTAAGTAACTGCGCACCTACTGTTGTCTGGGTTTGTCGTCTTATGGATATTGTTGTTATATATTGCTTATGGTTGATAGTTTTAGTGCTTATGCTTTGTTGTTTAATGTGTTTGTTTGATGTAGGCAGATTGATTGCACACGAACCGGCAGATGGGCTAAACACTACTTTATTGTGACATGGTCAATCTGTACATGAGGCAGTGGCTGAGCCTTGCCTCCTTATATATGGTACTTAATACATTTGAATCTCGCCCGAAGGCACCTATTGGTTGCAGTATCTGTGACGTCTTTCTGACATACTGCATACCTGACATAGTTCACCTGTGGCGGGAAGGTTCCCGCACTAGTTACTCATTGGGTAAATTGGAGCCATGTGAGCTCCATCAGCTGCGCTAATGGCGAGCAGCTGAACTGCATGCATACACAACAGTTTGTTTATTGTATTATGTCTGGTTGTATAGTTTCTTACTTGTAGTATGCTGCTCAGAATGGGAGAAGATCCCAGATGGGTAAGATATAAATATGAATGAATGAAAGATGGGGGGTTCCCCAGATCTTCCCCACAGAAGAAGGGGTACCCAGAAAGAGCCTCCCTGAAGATTGTGGTATTTTTGAACCACAATCAGGCATACCCTGATAACGTTCACTTTGTGTTGCTAGATCTTTCTCACACTAGGACAGGCGAAAATAACTGCAGAATGAACTCACCAAAAGGTTCCTTCATTTGACAGTTTCACCTCTGGCCTAGAAGAAGCTCTTCCCCAAATGGTGGGAGGCGCATGATTCTCTTGTTTACAATATGAGCTCTCTGTGGAACTGTATTTGACAAAACTTTTTATAGCCCAGATGTTCCTTGACTGAGCCAGGCAGGTGGACATGTCCGGAGCTGCTCTTCTAGGCGTAAGCTTAATTCCCCACAGCCTCAACCACTACTGCGAGTGGAGACATCTCTCATTTCCCCTCGGCTTGGGATATCTGCTGCATAATTGTCCAAACAATGCAAAGCCTGCAGAACTCCACCAATACCCATTGTATGGGCTCTTAAATCAACAAACCAGACAAGCTCAACTCCTCTTCAGGGAATATGCAATCTTTCCAAAACGGATGGTGTGTGTGTGTGGAGAGAGAGCGCTGCGGTCAATTTTCTTTGTAAACTACTCAGCTCGCTTCCTGTGCTGTGTGGGAGACAGGAGGTGAATTATAGAGGACACAGCAGCAAAAAGGAGGCATGATTGAAAGAACATAAAAAGGGAGAAAGAAATACCATCCAGGGCCTAAAGTGGAGAGGGGAGAGAGAGAGAGAGGATGGTCAGTTGCTAAATCACCCACATTGTCTTGCCAAACTTTGACATGCTTGATTTCCTGTGCTTTTTTTGAAAGTTAGCAAAATAACCAGCTGTTCCTTGCATAGTCCAGGAAGCAACTTTGATTTATTGCTCAAATGGCTATGGGAGGGGGTGGGAGTGGGGGATGGCTGTGTCAGTCCCAACCCTGGAGAAGTCACTCAGACCTGTCCACTTGAAGGCCTCAAAACCCACTTCCTACACTCATCACCTCCGACAGCTATTATCGGCCATGGTTTGACTGAGGCCTGGGAGTATTTGCAAATCACAGGGGTCCCGGCGGAAACAATCCAGCTGTCAATTACCTTTCCCCCTGTCATGAAAAGGGGCCCCGGGAACAATGGCCAGGGCTCAGCAGGGAGGCGGAGAAGGTTGGTGCCCTTCCAAGGATGTGACCCAGTGGGCATTCAAAACTGGCTCAATGATGGTGACTTTGCCCTGGTGTGTCCCACACACATACACACACACACACACCCATCACACCTCTGGAGCCGCCTCTGCTCGGACAAGGCTGCCCATAGCAGAAGGTGTTGGGGTTGCCATGGCAAAAACTACCTTGGCCTGCAATTTAGCATTTTCCGCAAATGTCCCTTCCTTCCTTTTGGGACCAGGGATGCAATGAGGAGGGGGGGATAGGAGGGTCATCCTTTTCTTCCTGCATTGTGCATCTTTTTTAAAAAAATCCTGAAATGAAATGACATAAAATAATATAAAGCAAAATTAAGACCCACACACATACACTAACTGTCCATTGTGTCACTCCCTACCTGATGTATATAAACTGATGCCACTCTTATGTCTGATGGAGTGGACTTGATCCATGAAAGTATACATTAAAATACAGCAGTGAGTCTTTAAGGTGCCACAATGTTTTTTTGGGTTTTTTTGCTTTTTTTGTCATTTTGTTTACTCTTTGATATACTTCCTGTTCAGCCACAGATGACTCACAGCACACTGCCTGTCAATCATACCGGCCCTCTTTGTTCGGGGTCGCCTTCCATTTGAATTTGAACCGAGAGGACCCCGGCATTATTTGTCACAAACAACAAGGCTTTTCATTCATAATTTCCAGGCAGGGACGGGGAGAGGAAGTGGGGCAGTGGGGGTTGAGGAGGACTCGGATGCTGATGGCTGGCCTGGAAGAGCTGAAGGGAGGCCTTCGATTCAAAGGCGAAAGACGCCCAACCGGGAATTGGAGGAAGGCACGGTTGGAAAAGCAAACAATGACCACACACAAAAAATCAGGCTTATTCCTTTATCTGGTATTCTGAAAAAGCAAAATTAAAAGTGCATCGGGTAAAGGGATTGAGGATGGGCCAGTCTTGAAAGGAAAGGAGGCCGCAGGCTCTTCCAGACATTTCAAAATGGCCAAAGGCATCTTCCAAGAGCGTCTCTTTGACTCCAAGGCTTATTCCAAAGAGGGGATGATGAAAAGCTGGAGAATATAGGGTGGGGGAAATGAAATAAAACAAAAAGGATGTGATTCTTATCGCCTGCACTTGTTTTAGGATGCAATAGTGGAAGAGAAAGTTTGTTCTGAAATGAGGTTTTGTCAGAGTTAGCCCCCAAGAGGTGCAAGAACAAGAACCTTGCATCTCCCTTGACACTCAAAGGGGTGGAGGGAGGAGGAGGAGATGGAGAAGACGAAGAAGATGCCTCCAAGACATTTCACTGTCTGAAGCAAAACACGAGGGTGTCTTCTACACACACACACACACACACACACACACACACACACACACACACACACACACACACACACACACACACACACACACACACACACACACACACACACACACACACACACACACACACACCAATGTGCTGTAGAAGATGACAAGGCAGGGCCGTTGAACTGTAATTCAAGACCAGCAAGGAGATTCCTCAGAAAAAAGAGTCAAGTTGTAGCAAAGCAGGCTGTCTAACATACCTACAACTCTGGGAAATAATGGAGGTAGGGAGGAGGGCTCTGGAGAAATGGTTGAAGAGCCCGCTGCCTGCCCCAAAGCAACTCTCTTTGACTTATGCCAAGCCAGCCCTGAATTTTGGTAACTTTTGAAGAAGGCACATATCTTAGTTCATTGCAGGGACTGTAGTGGCTCAGTGGTTAAGAAGTTCACCTTGTTAGCTGGAAGGTTGGCAAGTTGGCAGTTCAAGACCTGAGTACTGCATGACAGAATGAGTGTTTGTCTCTGTCCCAGCTCCTGCCAACCTAGCAGTTTGAAAGCAAGAAACTTCAAATAGGGACCACTTTGGTGTGAAAAGATCTTGGGGACATGAAAGGAGCCTCATTCGGGCATCCCCTGAGCAGAGTTCCTCCAGCAAAAATCTTTTCAACCCAGAAAGCACCTTTGTGTGCTTCTGACACGATTTTTAAAAAGCTCATTGCAAAAAGGTTGGAACACAGAAACAATGAAACAGGAACAAGTTAGGCATAAATACATTACAGTGCACTATATATTTCAGGCAACACATTTCTGAACTGTAGCATCCCCCATGTACTTCCTAAACAAGAATGAGAGACTTTGAAAACTGAAATACGAATCATTCAAAATGTAGTATTTCATGCTCAAAATTGCTCCTTCAAAACCATCTTAATTTCGTTTAGGAAGGTTCCTGGACAGGGTGGGCTGACCAATATTTGCAGGCAGTAGATCTATAAGATGGTCCCAACCTGCAAACCAAGTCCAGAATAGGTCATGTCCATACTGTGATTTATGGGACAAGGGGTAGTTTTTCATTCTACTCTTGCCCTCTGTAATACAGTTGCCAGAATTTCAACATCAGGAACAAGCAAAAGTTTTCTCAACAGCTGTATCACTCTGAAATTAAGAGAATTCTGTTTCCTGGAAAGGGAAATGATTTTAGGAATATTATTTGTTTGAGAAGAGTTTTATGAGAAAGTGAGTTTTTCCAAAAGGAGAAGATCCTAATTAAGCAGAAATATGATAGTCAAAATCGCAGTGGGGATATTCAAATCTGACCAGACATCTTTACATAAGGGGTAGCTATTGTTCCCTAGCCGGCTTGGAAAGCTCAGTGGTTTAGAGGCTGGGAGTTTGAGTCCCCACTCTGCCTCCTGGATACCTTGGGCAAACTGCATAGTCCCAGGATATCCTCAGAAGACGGGAATGGTAACCACTGTGTATTCTCTCCTTTGAAAAGGACCACTTTTTTAGTGAATTTATCTTAACAGTTTCATTTATGTTTTTTAAACATTTATGTCTATTAGAACTGGTTTGTATTCATTGCTCAAGACAGGTGGCTTGAGAGTATTACTTTGTGGATTTTGCCAATAAGCTTCCGAACATCAAACTTGATTAAGACATCACTACTGGTGTTGGATCGGGGCCGCGGAGCAGCCGTGGGGTCCCGGAGGAGACTGGTCAAGTAACGACACGAGGCAAGATGGAGCGGAGACCAACTCTTGGGGGGGGGACGCTGTTTCGGGAAGAGGTGTTCGGTAAATACACCCATTCCACGATACTCGCTCCTCGCTCGGAGTCCACTCCTAGGGCTCCGGTGAACATGGATCCGGCCCGAACGATGTACAAGTTCAGGATCGGGGCATATGGCCCCTGAGCAATCCTGTCCACCCATCTTTGGCTGAGAATTTGGTTGTCCTTTTCGAGAGTCAAGCGTGTCTCTCGAGGAATTTGTATCCGGTCTGCCGGCTGCTTACCTAACGTTAGCAGCGAGAAGAGCAGCTTCAAAAGATCCGTATCCAATCTGAAATATGGTCTGGCCCAATTAATGTTACCTAAAACCTGCTGCAACTCTACCAGGGTGACTGAGTCTTTTAAGTTGATCTGGGGCAAAACTGGTGCTGCGAAAGAACGGAGAAGCCGATGACCCAAATATGAGAATGGCTCGGTTCTCTGTACGTTCTCTGGGGCAATGAGTAACCCTTTTTCCCCCAGGGTGGCCTGGAGGTATTTCAACATTTTGCTGCCGAGCTGCGGCGCTGCGACCAAGATGTCATCCATGAAATGACACACTAAAGCTGTGGGGTGAAGGTTTCAAAACTTTGCCAGTGCATTGTGAACATAAATTTGGCACAGGGTGGGCGAATTGAGCATCCCCTGTGGCAAATATTTCCACGCGTAACGCTGAGTGGGCTCGCTGTGGTTCACAACTGGCACCGTAAAGGCGAACTTTTCCCTGTCCCTAGGATCTAGGGGAATGGTGTAAAAACAATCCTTAAGTTCTACGACCAGGATCTCCCAACCCTCGGGGATCATATTTGGATTCGGAATGCCACATTGAAGCGGACCCATTGGCTGAATACATTTATTGATCTCTCTGAGATCGTGGAGGAGTCGCCACTTCCTTTACTTTTTCTTTATGACAAAAATGGGCGAATTCCAAGGACTGGTGGACTGCTCTATATGTCCTGCGTCTAGCTGTTCTTTAACCAGTTGCTTTAGGGTGACTAATCTCTCCCCCACTACCAGCCAGACTGGCGTGTTGGTAAGCCATTTAAGTGGCAGAGCCATTACCCGAAGAGCCATTACCCGAAGAGTGGCACGGTATTGCTGCAAAATGTCTCACCCCCAAAGGTTGACGTGCACGTCCAGAATGTGCGGCCGAATGACCGCTGTGCCGTCAGCCTTAGGGATCGTGACTTCCACCCACTCCCGGCTCCTAAACGCTTCTTGGATGCCGCCTACCCCCCACACATTGGAGACTGGCTCAATGGCCCAATCCCGCGGTCACTGACTTCGGCTGACCACGCTGACATCAGCTCCGGTATCGAGCAGCCCTGTGAACGATTTTTTATTCAAAAATACCTCTATAACTGGCCGCCGTTTCCATTCTATGTTGGTTTCCACTGTTGCTAAGACCTGGTATCCTTGCACTGCCTCACTTGCACTCAAGCGGTCTTCCGACCTGGACTCTGAGCTGTCCCTGAGCCTTCCCTGGCTATCTGCTGGCGAGTTACAAGGAACCATAATCAGTTGCGCTGGCGTGTCTCCCTTGTGAATGGTCTGGGGTAGGTGCATCCAGAGTTGAACTTGGAGAACACCCGAAAAATTGGAGTCAATGACTCCCGGAATTACAAGAATTCCACGTGCTCCTGCGACACTACGAGGCAAAACTAAGCCTATGAAGCCTTTGGGCAGGGGTCCCATGTACTGGGAATCCACCAGATAGACTGTGCCTGGCAAGTCGCATGTGACGTCTGCCTGGCAAGTCAATTCTAGCCCTGTACTACCCTTGGGGCTGGCCTGCACCTTCGCAATGTCTGGAATGTGATTGGAATCTAATCCAGCTCTGGCTCTCCCAGAGCGAGGGAAGCCTCTGTTTGGACCGGGGCCAGCGATATGCCCGTGTTCCGGTTTCCCGAATTCGGACAGAATTTGGACCAATGGAAGCCTCTGTTACACTTCGGACATGGGGTGGTTGGAGCCTTGGAACGGCCGGATTGTTGTCCGCCGCCCTTGGATCGGCACTCCCTAGCGAAGTGGCCGACCTTGCCACAATTGTGACATGCTCCTTGGTTCTTGTTCTTGGGTTTCCTACCCCCTTGCACCGCCACTGCCAGCAGACCCATTTTGTAGGAGTCCGTGCCAACGTCGGCGCAAGCCCTAATCATGTCCGTGAGAGTCAAGTCGGGACGATTGCCCAGTGACTGCAAGATCTTACGGCAGTCGAGATTGGTGTTGTCCTTAGCCAATTTCATCATGAGCTCTTGTTGGGCTTGCTCATTATCGATCTGTCTACTGATCGCTTCCTCTAATCGATTGATAAAGTCCATGTAGGACTCCTGGGTTGTTTGACTGCGGTGTAATTTTTGGCCGCTTTGCCAGTTGCTGGGACCTTGAGAAAAGCCCTGAAGGCTGTCTCAGCTGACAACTGAAGGGTGGCGAGCGGCAAGGCGGTCTGCGCATCAATGGATTCGAAGGCACCTGAACCATATAGTTGGTCAGGAATTATTGCCCCGCCCATCCTGGCACCCCTTGCCTGAGCCTCGAGGTGATACTCGCTGTCCCATAACAAATACTGGCTGGGGTTGAGCATCATTCGCATGACGGCTTTCCAGTCATGCGGAATGAACATCGTGTTTTCGCACACTTGCTAGAGCATGCCCCTAGTGAAGCGACTCTGTAGTCCTGTCTCTGAAATGGCCTTCCGTATAGCCATGAGGAGCTTATACGGAACTGGTGAATGAACTATCTGCTGCTGCCCTGTGAGGGCATCTACCTCCAAGCGAATTGGACAAATCTGACTAAGCTCAGCTAGTTCTTCTGCTGGCAATTCCCCCTTCCTGATCTCTTCCTCAACTGTGCGCTGAAGGGCACTCTTGGTAGTTTGGGAACCTGTAGCTATCAGAGAAGCGCCAGCGCTCCTCATTCCATGCATTCCACCGGTGACGTCTGCAGCTGTCACCGAGGGAAAGCTCCCTACACTACCCTGCTTAAACTGAAATGACGGATAGAGCGCCGTGGGCAGCAATGGCTCTGATGGTGCTGGGGGTTCTTTGGCCTCTACCCGGACTGGGTCCACCTCTGCTAAGAGTTTCCTACATTTGCTCCATGTGCGAATTACGCCATCTGGAGCTCTCGGAGGTTGCTGAATGCAGACTCCTATCTGATCCCAGAGCTGAAGGGATAATGTACCTACTTCTGGGTAAAGCAGGCAGTGTTCCCTCAAGAACACCAAAAGCCGCACTAGTTCTCCACTGTGAAAGCTTATCTTATATACCCTGGCCAGGGTCTTGAATTCCTCTACATGAATTCTTTGACTAGCGGACGGACGTTGCCGCTGAGGACAAGTCCCCATATTACCTGCCGGTCCTTTGAAGTCTCCTTCTCGGGATGAGTCGACGCGTCTGAAGTTCAGGCAATAGGTTTTGCGTGACAAATCTCTGGGTAGAGCTCGGAGCGTGGACTGCTGCCACGGGCCCTCGGTGGCCTCTGCGCTGTCAGGGGTTCACAGCCGACCCTGAGTGGAATGCGTTTTTCCATGCTGCAACCGCCGCGATAGCCGGAGCAAGCTGTAGGATGCCTCTCTGAGATGCCTCGCCGTGTAGCTGTCTTCCCAATCGGATGGCTTTCCGACCGGGCTGCCGCGCTGTCCTCTGGGGTGATCGGACACGGTTCTAGTGTAGAACCGGACCGCGTTGTTCGCTTACTCACGAGTAGGATCACGTCTCGGGGTCACCAGATGTTGGATCGGGGCCACGGAGCGGCCGTGGGGTCCCGGAGGAGACTGGTCAAGTAACGACACGAGGCAAGATGGAGCAAAGACCAGTGGTTTATTGAGGGAAAATCATCATCATATATAGGAATTCAAGGCAGCGTGTGATAGAATCGTCATCTGACAGAAAATCACATCACATGTTTACCTGGGTTAATTGGGAATCCCTCTTACTGGAACCATCACACTCATGTTCATACAGGTGCTTATTTCAGCAACAAATAAACATTATTTGCCCACATTTCTAGAGTTGTTAGGCTTTTATGTACATAAAGATATTCTGTCTTCTAAAAAGCTAGTGGGCCTTATTTCTGTTATATGCACAACAATTCCATATCTTAATAGTACTGTACCTATTAATACTGAAATCTGCCACCCAACTAAAGGCAACTAGAACACAACTGCTGTGGCTCTACAGACAGACAACAAAGAAGGCAAAAGAGCCTATGTGGTGAGGGGGCCGACAGGTGTGATGGCCCAGTCCCACTGGCTTGTACAGTAGCCTTACAACTGACCTGTCTGTTTTTATTCTTCCCCCTCCCCCTTTTTTATTCCCCTCTTTTTTTATTTCCCTTTTGTCTTTTTAACCTCTTGTTTTTTCTTTTGACTATTTATCTCTTAAGGGGTTAGGGTAGGTATTGGAGGGTTTATTCATTTTTAAGATTGTATTTTAGACAGGGATTTTAGTAATTTTTTTATCTGTAAATGCCTTTTATTGTCTTTGTATTAATTCTATTGTGTTCTCCCTATGTTGTAAACTGCCCTGAGTGGTGTTCGCACCAATAGGGCGGGATATAAATAAACTAAATAAACTAAATAAATAAATAAATAAATGTGTCAGACTAGTAACTAATGAGATCTGTGTTCGGATTGCCGCTCAGCTACAGAAAATCATTGGGAAACCCATGGGGGGGTAGTAATGGCAAACCACTGCTTGAACATCTCACTTGGAAAACTCCATTGGAATCAACTTGATAGCACATAACAAAACAAAGAGAAACCAGAAGATTGTAGAAGGGAAAGACAAGCAGGGATGGAGGGGAACATCTGGAACATTATTGGAGAAGCACACAAGTAAAACTGGAGTCTGGGTGTTGTCTGGTCCCAGGTTGTAAGCTTTCAGAGGAATCCAATTGCCATCTGGAGCAGGCTGGGTGTTGATCCAAGAAGACACTACTCTTCTCCCCCTTCTACGGCTTCCCAGCATGCTAAGTATAAGAATTGAGGCTGATCCATGCAGGGCTTTAGCCAGCAGAAGCAGGAAGGACTGGCTACCTGCTCCGGAGACAACTCCATAGATTTCACAAGAGATTATCTCCTAAAGCCACTGGGAAGAAATAATTCAAAAAACCAACCAAGTTGCTGATACAGATAATTAAGCCCTTTCCTTCCTAACAGACACATCATCATCTTCCCTTCTTCCTTTTGGTTCATTACCACTCTTTCAAATGGTCAAACATGAAGAGAAAATGGCAATTAAAGGTTTATGTTTCGAAGGAAATACCAGGCCTTAATGCTTGCCTCCCATTCACTAAATAACGTCCTGGATCAATATCTTTGCATTAAGGCAGGAGACAATGTACAAAATGCTCAGGAGACTTGCACCAGACAAGCTGCGCAGCATGTCCGTTTGCAATGAATAAGCACTTTAAGGAAATGCTCCCGGCAGAGAGATAGCTATCTAGTTGTACTACTAAGCTCTTAAACAGATAAGAAACAGACAAATTATAAATGGCATCTCTTCCCCTCCACCCCATCAGCCCCCTTCTTTTATAATATTAAAATATATTTTCACTCAACTCCTGTAGACAATATTGATTTACAGTCATTACAGTCATTTGTAATTATGCTGCAAAGTTGTCCGAGGCCCCAGAATACAGACATTTGAAAGAGAACATCTCACAATTTGGGTCCCACTTAGGAACCACATTTCTCTTATGGAAGCTGATAAAATAAAAGCTTGGCATAAAAATACCATACAGTGGAACCTCATACAACAATCCCCCCATATAGCAACAAAATCACATAACAATTAAGTTTTTTGGGGAAATGGCATCCTACATAAAAAAATTCCCTATGGAAAAAATCCATACAACAATTTTTCAATGGGAAAAACCACTTAGCGAAAAAAATCATTGTACGATGCATCCCATAGGAAAAATTGCTATATGATGCATGCATCATATAGCAATTGTTTCATACAACAATGAGCCCTGTGGAATGGATTAAAATTGTTGTATGAGGTACCACCGTATATGACTTTTCCTTGTCACACCCCAAACTAATAATGCCTTGCTGAAGATATCATGGCCGGGGATACATGGGTTGCTGGCCCTTACTTTTAATTAGTCTTTTGTTACTTATTAACACAGATATGGAATTCTCTCCCCTTGGACGATAGACCGAGCTCTATCTCTCTATATATATATTACACCTTGTGAAAAACCATTTTTGTTCAGGCAGACATTGGACCCAGTATTTCTCTGGGTGCGATTTTACAATGCTTTACCATATTAAATGTTGTTGTGTTCTCTGCATATTGTTTTCTGAGTCATTCTGATTGTGGTGGTAATGTTGTATAATGTATATGTATGGGGGGGGGGCAAGATTACAATAGTTTCTTTACTTTGCTCTCTATTTCCTGTCCATTCTCCAACAGATTGAGGGTGGGAGAAAAGAAGATGGTATATGGATAAATAATTCCGAAACAAGCTTAGAATTATGAGAGTCACAACCCACAAAAGAACCCTTCCTAACTCTGAATGAAGATAACTTTCTTTGGTGCTATAAGTATAGGAAATGAAGCAGATAGGACCAGTTTAAGACATACTGCAGTGTAAAATTATGTCACAAACAAGAAGGTACCAATCTTTATTTAGAATGTGTGTTATACTATCAGATTTGTGTGTTTGTTTGTATCCTTTAAAATGTATTTTAGAGGGACTGGAACTTGGCTTTGCTTGGTCTGAACTTTTTTAACATTGCCATTTCTGCAATACATCATATTTGGCATTTTTTCCTTTTTTTAATGAGACTGCGGTAGCTTAGTGACTGGAAGGTCGGCAGGTCAACAGTTTGAGACCCAAGTGCTGCACAACAGAGTGAGCTCCCATCTCTGTCCCAGATCCTGCCAACCTAGCAGTTTGATGTGTCTAGTCATACCTGCCACATATCCAAAGAAATGTCTGCAGATGCAGAAGACACTGGCTCTTTGGTTATAAACAGAGATGAGCCCAAACCTTATAGTGGTATACAACTAGCTTTTGAGCAAAGGAGACCTTTACCCAGTGGTGGGATTCAGCAGGTTTGCCCCAGTTCACCAGAACCGGCAGCAGAAATTCTGGCTGGCCCCACCCATCCGTGTTTTGAAATAACACAGGACTTTCCCCTGGCCACGTCCACCATACCACACCCACAGAGTAGGTAGTAAAACAAAATTTGAATTCCACCACTGCCTTTACCTTTTTTCTTAATGGGAAGACCGGTGGGGAGGAACCCTATTTATCCCAATTTTAAAATTCTGAGGTCTTTATATAATTCTTCAGGTATATTTCATGACCAGCTTTATTTCCTATATGAAATAGTTTACCTCTCAGTATTTATTTCCCAATGTTTAGGTCCTAACTATGCCCACTGTTTGTACTTTCAGCCACTAATCATTCAGCATGAAAATATTACAGGAAGGAACCCACTCATTTGTTACACATTGCTCTTCCTACATACAAAAAATACAAAAGAGCAAACATCTAATGGGATTTTTAAAAACTTACTGGTTCTCAGTTTTACAATCTGTCCAGGTGCTTTCAGAACTGTCAACATTTGGCAGTTCAAAAAGTTCTCCAGAATCCAATTCCAACCAGGACAATAAGGAGATATATGGATTTTGGTATCCAAAACAACACAGGATCCTTTGTGGCTTGCTCAAATATAATTTCAGACTATATTTTGAGTAGATATTATAAAGAACACGTAAACTCACCGAGCTAAAAAGTGGTGAGATATATATGTTTGAAGAAACATGCAGTCATTCCATCAATAACTGAGCCATAACATGCAATAAATCAGTTCTTTAATATGATCAAATATTTTTACCGGCAGTCAGCTTTATACAAATTAAGCCTATTTTATGATGGACCAGGATTATTTAAAATTCTGGGTATATAAAAAATTATTTTCTCTCTTTCCTCCTTTATGTTTAGGTTAGTGTTCACAAGATGTAACTGACAGCCAACAAATATAACTTTTAATGCATTTTACACTTTGATAGAAACATGAACACCCAAAGTTCATAGTAACAGTTAACTCCAAATATTATTATTGTATAAGTAAATATAATGATGATGATGGTGGTGGTGGTGGTGGTGGTGATGGGACAGTATAAAAAATAGAGTTCTTATAAGAAATGATGAATGAAATAAGTTAATTCAAACCAGAAATGATTTGAGCATTTGGTTAGTAACAGACAGCCAACAAATATAATTTTAATGCATTTTACATTTTGATAGAAACATGAACACCAAAGTTCACAGTAACAGTTAACTCTGAATATTATTATTGCATGTAATAATAATAATAATAATAATAATAATAATAATAATAATAATAATAATAATAATAATAATAATAATAATAATAACAATAACAATAACAATAACAATAACAATAACAATAACAATAACAATAACAATAATAATAATAATAATAATAATAATAATAATAATAATAATAATAATAATAATAATAATAATAATAATAATAATAATAATAATAATAATAATAATAATAATAATAATAATAATAATAATAATAATAATAATAATAATAATAATAATAATAATAATAATAATAATAATAATAATAATAATAATGGAACGGTATAAAAAAGTAGAGTTTTTGTAAGAAATGATGAATGAAATAAGTTAATTCAAACCAGAAATGATTTGAGCATAGGAGAAATGAATTTCTTTCAGTGCAGATAGCCAGCCCCCCCCCCCCCAAAAAAGGGAGATTTAGATTGTAGCTTAATTCAAAGTTACGCTAAAGTATGATACCACTTCAAATGTCAGGGCTCTATCCTATGGAACTTGTGATGAGTCATTTAGCATGGCACTTCAGGACTCTCTGCCATAGTGCAGTAGAGTTCTCTTCTTCTTCCACATCCTAACCTTAATATAGACAGCTATCATTGTGATCAGCCATGAAGACTGTCCTGAGAATATAATGCAAAGGCCTATCACCTACCTTCTGCATCACAGCATGACCCCCATACCACTGATCCAGTTCTGCGAGTCACTTTCTGGTCCTGAGCCCTCCTTGGCACACAAAGTTCTCCTCAGCCTCAGGTCAGGATTGTTGAAGGTGCTGCCCTCCATCAAGATAGATTCAAGTGGGATTTAATCCACTTGGGGACCATCACCCTTCCCTGTGGACTTTGGCACCCAAGGCTATTAGTCCTCAGGGTTGTCAGGTTAGTTAACCGCCACCTGACACTCAATGTTGAGTCACTGGCAGTATGGCCAGGATAACCTAGCCAGACTCAAGAATTCAAACTACCTCACCAAACTACAAATCCCAGGATTCCTTAGGATGGAACCACAGCCATTAGGATGGCATCAAACTACTATAACTGTAGTTATAGTAAAAATGAACCATCTAAAGATGGCCATGGAGGAGAGAGTGTCAGTCACATTATCCCCTCAGAAATCACTTACTTCACAGCAGCTTTCTCACCAGGGTGAATAAAGACCCTTGCTTGTAAAGTCAGAGACAAGATATGAAAGATTCTGAATTCTCAGCTAATTCATACCTGTCAAGTTTCGGGAAATTCCTGTCAAATAAGGGAAATTTCCTGTCCAAAACAGGAAACTGGGCAGCTAGGCTTATCCTGTGCTGGCCTCCAGTCTAACTCCAGTCAAATTGCAGTCTAAGTAATATGGGATGACAGCAGGAAAGCGTGTAAAATACAGGGGGTTGACAGAAATTTCCCAAAACTTGACAGGTATGAGCTAATTACGACCCTCTCAGTCTAGAATTCAATCTACCATTTAGCAGAATGAGCTGACAGCTTCAGGTAGCACATTTTTTTTTTTGGTGTCATGAGAAGGCAACAAAGGTTATAGGTGTGTTCAGGCTACCAGTCCTGTGCAAAGTGGCTCTTAAATAGCAACACCAAAGTCCACAAGACCCTAGTGGTGCCACGAGAGAATTGTGCAAGGAACATTCTTCCTCACAGGCAATAAGGGAAAATTGGCTTCACCCAGGCTCTTTATTATGTTGTAAAGCCCCTGTGATGAAAAACTACTCAGCGCCTCAGGCATTTGAGGGAGGAGGCCTGCTTTGGGCTTTTGTTCTGTTCTGAACAAGGTATGCCTCTCCCTGCCAGAAAGAGAAAATGATGTTTCCATTATCAGCAGGCACTGGTGGAATTGGGGTGGGTAAGAGGCAGTGCAAGGTATAATAGGGGCAGTGGCTTTACTTGCTTGCCTGCTTGACTGGAGAAGATAACTTCCAAAATGTCCAAATTGGCACTCACAAATAGCCTACTAAATGTGGCTTTCAGGTAGGATTACACAACAGAAGCAAACAGGTTTTACAGAGAGAGAGAGAGAGAACCCTATCCTTCAATGCCTTGGCTTCTCATCTCAGTCCTTAAGGAAGATGATGGACCTACCTAAAAGGTATTCTTTGTATGGTGACAAACAGATCTTTTCCTCTGCTGACCAAGTCTCAAAGCCCTGAAATACTGTACTCTACAGTATTTGCTTTCTAATAGTACAGGAAGCTGGTTAATTTCCTGCTCCCTCTGGTGGGCATAAAGCGACTGAACGTTTGTCATTCATAAAAAAGCTGAATGGAAACAATGCTTGGCTATTTGTAGGCTGATTTGATAAAACTGCTCAAGTTATCAGTGCTGCAAAGCCAGATATTAAGGGGTGGGGATGAGTGGGAGAAAGGGGAGTCTTGACATTATACGAACTAGACAATGGTGAATATTTTCCAACCCTTAAAACTAATCAGAATGCAATAGAGGCTGATTTTTTTTTTATTAGGCCACTAAAGAAACTGCAAACATTGCTAGTCTTCGACCACATATGGGTTTTCATCAGGCTGGGCATCACAAAACTGTGTGTGGTGCTGAAGAAACAGAAAAGATTCTACCATCATGACCAGATCTGCGTGCCAGGATCCTTTGGAAAGCACAAGTTTCAAAATCAAGGCAGCAAATGCTTAAAGGTTTATGGCAAGTGTAACTTCTAGTAGACTTGTTTTTAAAAATATATGGAAGGGCTGGTACTCCACAGTAGAATACAGTAAAACCCCTACTTACGAAAAAAAAGTCCCTTCCGCAGGCTTTTGCTTAAATTAATTTTTTTCGTAACTCAAAACAAACCCATAGGAAAAATTCTTTTTTTAACGTAACTCGAAACAAACCCATAGGAAAAATTTACTCGAAGCAAACCCATAGGAAAAATGAATTTTTTATGTAAATCGAAGCAAACCCATATGGAAATGAATTTTTACATAATTCAAAGCAAACCCATAGGAAAAAGAATCTTTATGTAACTCGAAGCAAACCCATAGGAAATTGTGTAAATCGGGACGTGGTTTTAGCACTAAATCATTATGTAAGTCTAATTTTATCTAACTCGAGGCATTTGTATGTCACGGCTTTACTGTATTTTAATTATTTGTCAGGAGGGTTTAACAACCAAAGTTAAAAACCATTGCTAGGAGTTCAATGATAAAAAAATGATTAAAAAGTAGAAGTCAAGATTTTTTTTCTTTTAGTGAATTGTTGTTGTTGTTGTTCAGTCGCACAGTCGATTCCGACCCTTTGCGACTCCATGGACCATTTTCCTCCAGGCACCTCTATCCTCCACCATTCTCCTCAGCCCACCAAGCTCTGTGCCCATTGTGTCCACAATACCATCTATCCATCTCATCTTTGGACGCCCACTTCTTCTCTTGCCCTCCACCTTTCCCAGCATCAAGGCCTTCTCAAGTGAGTCCTCCCTTCTCATTTGATGTTCAAAGTACTTTAGCTTCATCTTCACTATTTGTCCCTCCAATGAACAGTCAGGATTGATTTCTTCCAGTATTGACCTATTTGTTCTCTTTGCTGTCCAAGGGATTCTCAGGACTCTCCTCCAACACCACATCTCAAAGGCATCTATTCTTCTGCGCTCAGCCTTCCTAATGGTCCAGCTCTCACACCCATAAATTACCACTGGGAATACCATTGCTTTGACTAAGCGAATTTTTGTTTTCAAGGTGATGTCTCTGCTTTTCACTATATTCCCCAGGTTTCTCATTGCTTGTCTCCCCATAATCAGTTGTCTTTTTATTTCATGGCTACAGTCGCCATCTGCAGTGATCTTAGATCCCAGGAAAGTAAAATCTGTCACTGCTTCTACTTCTTCCTCATCTATTTTTCTGGGACTGATCGGACCTGTTGCCATTATCTTGGTTTTCTTGATATTGAGTCTCAAGCCAGCTTTTACACTCTCCTCCTTCAATCCAATCAAGAGGTTCTTTAGGTCTTCCTCACTTTCTGCCATTAGGGTGGTATCGTCTGCATATCTCAAATTGTTGATGTTTTCCCAGCAATTTTGATCCCATATTGTGATTCCTCCATCCCTGCATTGCGCATTATGTGCTCTGTGTATAGATTGAATAAGCAGGGTGATAAAATGCAGCCTTGTCTTACTCCTTTTCCTATTCCAAACCACTCTGTCATTCCGTGTTCTGTCCTAACTGTTGCTTCTTGGTTCGTGTACAGATTTCTCATGAGGCATATGAGGTATTCTGGTATTCCCATCTCTTTAATTACTTGCCACATTTTGTTGTGGTCCACACAGTCAAAAGCCTTGGTGTAGTCAATAAAACAAAAGTAGACTTGTTTCTGGTATTCTTTTGTTTTCTCCATGATCCAACGTATGTTGGCAATGTGGTCTCTAGTCCCCCTGCCTCTTCTGAAACCGGCCTGCACCTCTGGTAGTTCTCTCTCCACATGTTGTTGAAGTCTATCCTGTATTATCTTGAGCATCACCTTGCTGGCATGTGGGATGAGCGTAATTGTTCGGTAATTTGAGCATTCTTTGGCATTGCCTTTTTTGGGGATTGGAACGTACACTGATCTTTTCCAATCCTGTGGCCACTGTTTTGTTTTCCAAATTTGCTGGTATATTGAATGCAGTAGTTTGATTCTATCATCTTTTAGGGATTTGAAAAATTCAACTGGGATGCCATCATTTCCACTAGCTTTATTGTTTGCAGTGCTTTTTAGGGCCTTTCTGACTTCACTCTCCAGAATGTCTGGTTCATGTTCAAATTTCTCATTATTGTTATTATCAGGAGTGTTGAGGTCCTTTTTGTAGAGTTCCTCTGTGTACTCTTGCCATCTTTTTTTGATCTCTTCTGCTTCAGCTAATTCTTTTCCATCTTTGTCCCTTATCATGTTCATTTTTGCTTTAAATGTTCCCTTGATTTCTCCAATTTTTTTGAAAAGATCTCTAGTCCTGCCTCTTATGTTGTTTTCCTCCATTTCTTTGCACTGTTCGTTCAGGTATTTTTCCTTATCTGTCCTTGCTTTTCTTTGAAATTTTGTATTCAGGTGGTTGTATTTTTTCCTTTCTCCTTGGACTTTTGCATTCCTTCTTTCCTCTGCTATTTTAAGAGCCTCATCAGACAACCACTTTGCTTTCTTACGCTTCTTTTCTTTTGGTATGGTTTCTCTTGCTGCCTCCTGCATGATGTCCCGCGTCTCTGTCCATAATTCTTCTGGTACTCTGTCTATCAGGTACAGGACATTAAATCTGTTCATGACCTCCACCATGTATTCTTTAGGGATGTTGTGTAGGTCATATCTGTCTGGTCTAATTGTTTTCCCCATTTTCTTTAGTCTAAGCCTGAATTTTGTGATCAGTAGGTTGTGATCTGAGCCACAATCTGTTCCAGGTCTTGTTTTTGCTGACTGAATGGAGGTTTCTTCATCTTTGATTGCAGAGTATGTAATCAATCTGATTTCGATGCTGGCCATCTGGTGATGTCCATGTGTAAAGTCGCCTCTTGTGTTGCTGGAAGAGGGTGTTTGCTATGACTAGTGCAAACTATTTTAGTGAATACTGTAGGTAAACTCTTTAGTTTTGCAAATAAGAGGTTCATTGGTTACACCTTTCCATGTTTCTTATTGTTAAAGGACTGTTTACTCTCCCTACAACACACACACACATTTCAACCTTTTGCTAGTATTCTGGTTTATCCTGAAACTGGCAACCGTACTTCATTGGTCTGGACAAAATGGGAAATTGTGATAAATACCAGACATTTTAGTTTACACTCCCCATGAGAGGGAAAGAAGAAGTTTGCATGTGCGGTCAAAAATATCAGCCAAGACATGGTTTGTTCAAGCAGGACCATCATCAGGATTAGATTTATTTGAATGGAGACACTCAGCCAGTCCTATGCATGTTTGTTAAGAATTAAGTCCCACTGGAGTACTGGACTCCTTGACCTTGGCAGAAATCCTACTGAACTCAATGAACTTGGATAAACATCCGACCATGCTCATTCTGTCTGTACCAATGTCCCTGTGCCCACTGTTGGCACATGCCCCCCTGACCTTTCACAAATTGGAATGTTGCCCTGGGCTGGAAAGGTTTCACCATTTCAATACCTAGAACTGCATTTCTGGATATGACAGTGTGCGTATAAAGCCGCAGGCTAACTAGACCTCTACTAAGGAAATGGCCTTTAGCAAAGTCTAAATCACTTCCGTTAAATATGCATAACACTGACCTACAAACTAAATCAAATCCAGTCATTTCAGAGGCACCGACAGCAGTTAACATGGGTGGGTGGGAGATAAACTTCCTGCTTCTTCCTTCCTCCATGTCTAGGCCAGATGTGAAACTACCATAATGAAGGCATCTTTTGGTGAAGTCATTCCATAGTTACTTTCACCCTGACCTAATATGAGAAAGATTAGCTGGCAACACAAGGTTGTCGTTACCAGGGTAGACCCGATTGTGGTGCAAATATACCATAATCTTCAAGGAGACTCTTTCCATGTACCCCCCCAACATCCTGCTGTCATCCCTACAGGTGCTGTACAATGTGCTGCTATCTGAGCAGGTTCAAGAAATGCTAGCCATGTTAACCCACCTCAGCCAAACTAAGACTTTTGTGTTACCCCTGAGAAACTTAACAAATTTTAGCATGTAGGGAAACAGGCAGCAGTCCCATCACATGCCAAACAAACCCTACTAACTGGAGGGAACAGATGTTGTCATCAAACATCTGGAGGGCAAAATGTTGGGAAAGGGTTTCTAGAAAATTGGGGCAATATCTCAATCCTAATGTATTTACATTAAGGGAGGCCTTGCTGATTTTCACTCTAGCAAGTCTGGAAGCATTTGAAGTTCATTGCTCCTAAGCTACCTGTGGCCCCATTCCTGCGTAGGTTTACTCCAAAGTAAGACCCCCGCTGAGTGTAATGCAGTTTCCACTGGAGCAGCCCAGACAATGCGCAATCGCTGCTACCACCACTGTCAAAACTGTCAGGAGCAGCCCGCCTCTGGCCCCGACAGCTGTGTGTCAGGGGCGGGACTGGCCTGCAAAAAACGTTTGAGAACCACTGCTCCACATCCTCTGAAGGAATATGTGGCTCAAGTCCACCAGATCAGCTCCAGGAAGAGTTTTATGGCAAGAACAAACATTCTTGAGGGTGAACAAGAGCAAAACCAAATTAGAAGATGGGAGGAAGGAGCTGACTGGACAAGGAACATTAAAGGAGGATATAGCAGATGAACTCAACCTCCCCTACACCACCTGAACAGACTGAGGGTCTGAGTCTCTAAATGCAAGACCAACATGCTCAAGTCGGGACTGCGAGCGGACAGCAACACGCGCTGTGAATGTGGAGAGATACAGAATCCGGCTCATTTGTTGGTCTGGCAATTACAACCAGAAACATGTCCCGATGAAGATTTAATTTTGGCCAACAAGAAAGCCAAGAAAGTGGCTTTGTTTTAGCAATCCAAAATTTAATCTAGACCAGGGGTGCCCAAACTACGGCTCATGGTCCAGATCCGGGCCCCAACGCCGATTCATCTGGCCCACAGAGCCCTCGTTGCTCCGGGAAGCAGAAGTAAAACGGTTGCCTGAATGGGCGTGTTCTACTTCCACTTCTGGGAGCGACAAGGGCTTTGCAGGCGGGTGAATTGGTGTTGGGGGCCGGATCTGTCCTGTGGGCACAGTGACCAGCCCCCTAAACCACGTGACCACACATAGTGTAACGTCGGGACAATCCGGCCAACAATAAACCTCCCCCCCCCTCCAATCTGCTAGAGGTGACTGGATTGCCTTCCTCTCCGATGGAGGGGGGGGGTCGGCCGGCGAGGGGATCGGACCGGAGGGGAAACAGACTAGGCAGTCTCTAACAGGGGTGACGCAATCCTCTCACCACGTGTGCGCTGCGCTGGTTGACTTTTCTATTGCTCTGGTTGGTCTCCTCGGGAGTAAAGAGGCCGACATTTTGACACCCGGCTTGCTTGGAGAAGGCGCGGGTTCGATCCTCGGGGATCGGGGTGTCTCCTCGCGAGTAAGGCCGTGGATCGTGTGTTCCTCGGCGCCTGGGCTGGACATGCTGCGACTTTGTAATAAATCACTTGGAAATGGAGCACATTCCAATCGATCCAGGTTTTTTTCCCTCCTCATGTTTTTTTTTTTTTTTTTAGGATCCTGCAACCCCATAAAAGCGAATCCCCCCTTCAACTCAATGAGATTTACCTTCGAGGCTCAACCAGGAGTTTTTAAGTAGTTTCCCCAAAGGCCGCCACGCCACCTCCCAAGCGAAGCTGCTTCTTAGTATTACAGGGGTTTGGTTCCTCATTTGAATTTTAATCCCATTATCGGTTTGCAATTTATTTGCTCGCGAGTAACCCCGCGATTTAGCAATCCTGCCAACCTAGCAGTTCGAAAGCAAGAAATTGCAAGTAGATCAACAGGGACCCACTTCGGTGGGAAGGTAACAGCGTTCCGTGCGCTCCGGTGTCTAGTCATGCCTGCCACATGACCACGGAAACGTCTGCAGAAGCAGACAACGCTGGCTCTTCGGCCTTGAAACAGAGATGAGCACTGCACCCTAGAGTCGGATACGACTGGCTTTCGAGCAAGGGAAACCTTTACTTTACCTAATCCCGCGGGGTGTCGCGGTTAAAGCGTGGGAAAACCAAGTTGATTCACATCCCTCTCCGGCGGGAGGAATGGGTTGAGGCAGGTTTGGCGCCTCGCAGATAAGAAAGCCACGACGCTTACTCTGGAGTAGAGCAGATTTATTTGGCCTTCCCAACTTCGCAGTCCCTGAGCGGAAAAGCGATTAACCTTCGTTTGTTAAGGCGTGACCTCCTCCCTCAAACCGGGACACACTGGGTCCCATGGGTCCAGCACGCAAGCCCCGACGTGGGATTTACCCCCGAGTAAACCCTGCCTGCACCACGAGGTGTTGGGACGCGCGATCGTTCCTTTTTTGCCCAAACTGTCACGACGTGTCAATGTTTTCTGGGATCTCCTTGGAGGAAAGAAGGAAATGATTCTGGATCTACTACACCAGGGGTGCCCAAACATTTTGGGGGGCCGGGGCCGGTCACGTGGTTCAGGGGGCTGGTCACTATAGCTTGAGGGCTGGATCCAACCCCCAACGTCAATTCATCCGGCCCACGAAACCCTCATTGCTCCCGGAAGCGAAAGTAAAATGTGCCCGTCCAGGCGTAATTTACTTCCACTTCTGGGAACGACGAGGGCTTCGTGGGCCGGATGAATTGGTATCGGTGGCCGGATCCGGGCCCCAGGCCATAGTTTGGCCACCCCTGGCCTACACCCTAAGTGGGGGGAGGGCTTGGACTCACCCCCTCCGCAGAAGAAAAAAGGACATGAGAGGAAGAAGGAAGAGTCCTGGTGGCGTAGTGGTTAAACTGCTTACTGCAGCCAGAACGTTGTGAGTTTGATCCTGACAAGACACAAAGGTGACTCAAGCCTTCCACCCTTCCAAGGTTGGCAAAATGTTTGGGGACACACACACACACACACACACAAATGCTAATTACTCTGTGAACCGAACCGTAAGTGCACTAAGCAATATGGTAGTGTGATTGCTATAGAACCATGATGGCGAACCTTGGCACTCCAGATGTTATTGGATTTCAATTCCCAGAAGCCCACGCCCCCTGTGAATCCACACAAATGGGTTTACTGCGATTCATCCGGCCCACGCTGCCCTCATCGCTCCCGGAAGCGGAAGTAAAACGTGCCTGGACGGTTACAGCTACCACTATGCCTGCTGCCACTTCAGCTGAATCATGTCCCCTGGTGGCACGCATGTTCCAGCAGTGGCTGGGCATGTCTGGGCAAGTCAGTCTGGGCAAGTCAGTAAGCTGTTAGAAACATACCTGTCAAGTATCCTGGACTGGCCAGGATTTCCCGTAATTCAGCGCCACAAACTCTGCTTTCCCGTTGCCATCCCATAATTTGACGGCGGAGGACAGTAGTTACTGTGCATCCCCTTCTTCACAGAACCCCTCTACGCATGTGTAGAAGGGTTCGACGCAGTAGCCTTCTGCGCGGAACCCTTCTACACATGCGTAGAAGCCTTCTACGCATGTGTAGAAGGCTTCTGCCCAGAATGCTACTGCGCAAAACCCTTCTACACATGCGTAGAAGCCTTCTGCGCATTGTAGAAGGGTTCTGCGCAGAAGGCTACTGCGCAGGTCCCGTATTCTCCGGAGCCGCACTTGACAGGTATGGTGAGAAATAGGTAGATAAGGCGAGATGGACTTGTCTCTAGTGTGGGCACTTCCGGGAGCAACGAGGGCAGTGCGGGCCGGATAAACCCATTCGTGTGGAATCACAGGGCGCTTGGGATTCTGGGAATTGAAGTCCAAGAACATCTGGAGTGCCAAGGTTGGCCATCGCGGTTCTATAGAAGGAGTTGCCCCGGGTGGGTGGGTTGGTTATCCTGCCTGCTGCTGCCCTTTCTGATTGAATCCCCTCCTCGAGCCGCCGCCTGATCGCTTGCACGCACGCCTGCCTGCAATGCTCGCTCGCTTCCCCTCGCCACTGCTCCAAAGCGCTTGGCTTGGCAAGGCAATGGGCAAAGCACTGCCGTGTGCTCGAGGCGGGTGAGTGCATGTAAGGCGCGGGGCGAGCCAATGGGCTGCGACCGGATGCGATATATCCTCTGGGACAACACCAGTGCTGTTCCTCCTCTCAGATCCACATGACGCCATTTACTGCTGCTTTAGCGGAGCGATCACCCGGCCGGCCTCCGGAAAGAAGGAAAGAAAAAAAAGTGGGGGAGGAGGAGGGGGGAGGAGGAAGGAAGGAAGGAGGGAGGGAGGGAGGGAGGAGAGGAGAGGAGGGAGGGCAGCTGCCTGGAGCAGAAAAACGCTGCAGCCAGCCTTCCGAGCACGGATCTCCAAACCTGCCTCCCCTGCAAACATAGCCACAGGAACAGGGCGCTCCGACCTTGGCGATTTTCCTCCCCCCACTTTTCCTTTCCTCCTCCGACCCCCCCTTCGGCGCAAAAAAAAAAAGAAAGAAAGAGAAAAGCAAGCCAACCACAGCCACCCTCTTCGCCCGATTCCTCCTCCCCCCCCCCTTTGCCACCACCTCCACTTTTGCAACTCTCCTTCTTCAAGCTGCCTTGATTTGAAGAAGCACACGCACTCCATGTACACCACACATTCCCCGAGGAAGCGAGATCGACCACTTTCCTAAGCAAACCACAAAACATATATATATATATATATATATTATAGATATTTATTCATAACAAAAGGCTTTCAAGAGGACGGGGGTGCGAGTACACCCGCTGCTGTTGGGCTGGATCGACCGACCGAGACGCTCTCCAAAAGCCACCTTGGGATCTTATTTCCATTTTATTTGTATTTCGGAAACGTCTCGCTATTTCTTTTCCTCCCGCACCAACGAGCCACTTTCGGCCGCTTGCAGGGCCTCTTCTCTCTCCCACCCACCCTTGTAGGATGATGCATTGAGAGAAAGTGACTTCGGATTGTCGAATCGGCCTCTGGTTCATTGAGAGAGAGAAAGCGACAAGGAAATCAACGCGTGTGATTTGCAAGGAGGGAAAACTTCAAAAACTTCGCCCTATCTGGGGGAAAGGCGGTTTTATTTTTATTTTTATTTTATTGCGAGAGAGAAAATCACCACCACCCTATTCTGCTGGTTTTGCTTGGGATTGGTTATCATTCCTCCCTGGAGAAGAGAGAGAGAGAGGAAGAAGGGGGACACGCGCACGCACACACGCACGACACACCAATACACGCTCCTGCCGTGCTGCGGATGTTGCTCTCCTTTAGAAAACTTCCAATGATTCTCGCTCGCAACCTGGACTTGAAGTGAGTTTTTTGGGGACAGAAGAGCCACTTCTGTTCGCGTTTATTTTTTTTTATTTGGGGGGGGGAGTTGGGGTTTTTACTCGTCCACCGCAGGAAGAAGGAGGGAAATCGGGGAGAGGAGGGGTGTGTGTGTGTGTCTGTGTGTGTGTGTTGGTGTAACGCCGCTTTCACAGTGCGAACTTTTTCCCCTTCTTTGCAAAACAAACGTCTTAAGAAGGAGAGAGGGAGAGACTGTTTTCTTGGGGGAAATGTAAATTCCAAGCGTCTTGCTGGACTTCCCTTCTGTTCCCAGACAAGGATAGAAAATGAAAATTTGAAAGTGTGTGTGTGTGTGTGTGTACACAACTTTTAAAAAAGACTTTAGAAATGGAATGGTTAAAGTTTGTTAGCGTGAGGAACGGGACCGTCTGCTTTTGTGGATTATTTTGGAGCAAGGCAGCTTTACTCATGCAGATCAACTTGGCACGGAGGGAACCCTGAGCCCCATTGCCGTTGGGGGGCTGGGGCGGGTTTATATATATATATATATATATATATGGGCGGAAATCTGCCCTCCGGTGAAGGCGATTCCGGCAGGAGCTTTTTGGAGAGTGGCTGCTGCTCCAATTCCTGATCTGTACATGCCTGCTTACAAGCCAGGAAGTGAGTTGAGGCACCCCCGTTTCACGCGGGGGAAATCAACGTGTTGGTTTGGGGAATGTTAGGCGCCCTTCTTGCTCCAAGGATCTTGCTGTCAAGTGTGGAGTGGTTTTATTTTTAAAGGACAAAAAAAGTGACGGGACGCCAGCGACGTCTCTTTGCTGTGCTGCTGGCGTTTTTACATGCAACTCAACCGCCTTCTTTTAAACTTGCATGAAGTTTGGGATAGATTTTTTTCCCCCTTTCCTCGGGTGCACTTCAAAAAACGAGCAAGCGCCTTGGTGGAAATCTGTGGTGTGTTGCTATATTTCCCACACACACATCCCCAGAGGTGGAATTGCTCACAAACGGATCGTCCCTAAGAGCAGCACCTTTTGACATCTGCTCCCACTCCCCCTCCCTTTAAAAAAAGTTCCCCGCTTTACAAGTGGCTGGTGGGATTGTTTTCTAAAAAGTTGCTCAGTTTGCTGTAATTGATGTGTGTGTGTGTGTGTGTGTGTGTGTGTGTGTGTGTGTGTGTGTGTGTGTGTGTGTGTGTGTGTGTGTGTGTTTTCAAATAAGAGCCCAGTCCCCAAAGGGGGTGGGGTTGTCCTGTAAAAATGATTACTAACAAGAAGGGATGTTTCCAAAGCCCCTGAAATCAAAAGCGTGTTTGGTGTCCTTTAAAAAAAAACTTTGACACCCTCATTTATTTATTTTTATTTATTCATACTATGATTTATATACCGCCTTCCCCACCTGCCTGGGGTGACCCTCTTTCCCGTTGCCTTCTCACCTGTCAAAAGAGGCTTTGCAAGTGACTGGTGAGATTGTTTTCTAAAAAGTTGCTAGGAACAGTCCGATGTGTTATGTGCAGATTTTTTGTTTTTTAATCCGGATGATTTGGTTTGGAACTGGGAGCCCGTCTCTTTCTTTCTGCCCACTGAATGGACTTTGGCATTTTGGAGAGCAAGCGGGCCTGAGGATGAGCTCCGAGTGTCCCAGCAAAATCATGAATCAGCGAGACGGGAAACTTTGTTTAACGAATGGTGTGCTGGCTTGTGCGTCGAAGAGGAAAATGGGGGCAAATTGCTGGGTTTTCAGACACCGAAATATTAGTAGGGGAAACGGGGCGTGTTCCGGTGCATGGTGTGTGTGTGTGTGTGTGTGTGTTTGTATGTGCGTGCATGTGCGCGCGCGCGCGTGTGTGTGAGAGAGAGATTTAGAGCCACTGTCTCGTCTTTTGAATGGTGCCCAGCCGAGGGTTCGTCAACTTGTGAATGGGAAAAGAAAATCCAGGGGGGATGTTTTGTTGTGCCAAAACTAAAGTTTAAAAGAAAAGGTCCGAGCGCTGCTTTATAACCGATGGAGCTTGTTGGAAATGTTGCCCAAGCCAAGTCAAGAGAAAATCTGGAGCGAGGGGGGGGGGGGGCAGTTCCTGTCTGGAATGATCTCTTAAAGAGGTGGAAATGGGTCGTGCTTGCAGCTGCTTGAGACAGAGGAGGAGGACTCCCGGCCAAGAGTCTGGTCTGCAGTTTGAAGACTCCCCCATTTTTTAATATTAGTCTGGCGTAAAGCTTTCGAGGGATGGAGCCCCCACCTTTTTCGAGGGAAGTAAGTCCGTGTGTGGGTCACACCCACACACCCAACCAGGCAACCTTTATGTCATGGGTGCCCAAAACACGGATCCGGCCCCAACACCAATTCATCCAGCCCACGTCACCCTTGTCACTCCCAGAAGCAGAAGTAAAACACACCCATATGGGCGCTTTTACTTCCGCTTCTGGGAGCGATGAGGGTGGTGGGCCAGATGAATTGTTGTTGGGGGCCGGATCCGGGCCCCGGGCCATAGTTTGGGCACCCTTGAACCATGTGACCAGCTTGCGGCTTGAAAAGTTTGGGCACCCCTGCTATATGTAAAAAGTGGTGGGCTTTCTCTGCCCCCCCCCAGGGGACGCCCAGATTACCTGCCTTGAAGGTGGCTCCGGACAGACTGAGGCGGTCAGTCCGGAGCCTTCTCTCACTGTCTCCCTGAGGGAGGGAGAGTAGGCCAGGCAACAGGCAGGCTTCGCCGCTCGCCTGATAAGGCAATCTTCGGAAGTGGCCCCACCCGCCCTCCTTCCTCTGCCTGCAGGGTGCCTCCGGTTGATCCGCCAGCTTGTCTGCCTCCCTTGCTCCTCCGGGGAAGTGGCCCTTTTGAACCCTACTGAAGGCAGCCTGGAGGGGGGAAAGGGCTTCTGCACAGCAGCCCACCTGCCATGAAGGAGCCTGTAAAAGGGGGGGGATGACGAGACTAGTCGACCCTTCCCAAACAAGGCTGGGGGATCTGTTTCTAGGTAGCTCTGGAGCTCTAGCAAACACTTGGGAAGGAAGACCCCTTCAGGTGTGCTGCCCTAAAATTGCTAGATTTTGAACCACCCTCCCTCTCCCTCTCCCTCTCCCTCTCCCTCTCCCTCTCCCTCTCCCTCTCTCTCACACACACACACAACCACCTTTCTTCAAGAGCCATATCCGATTCCAAATATTGGCGATTCTCGTGGTGATCAGCCGTGTAGATTGTCCTGTGTAGGTCTTCCATTTGCCTTCCGCATCACAGCGTGACACCCGTACCACTGATCCAGTTCTTTGAGTCACTTTCTGTGTCCTGAGCCCTTTTGACACACAACGTCCTCATCTGCCCCAAGCAGATTCGATTGATGAAGCTGCTGCCCTCCATCAAGATGGATTCAAGTGGGATTTAATCCACTTGGGGACCATCACCCTTCCCTGTGGACTTCACCACCCAAGGCTGTTAGTCCTCAGGGTTGTCAGGTTAAGCATTGAGTCGCTGACAGTATGGTCTAGTCTATGATCATGGCAGGATAACCTGGCCAGACTTGGACAACTACCTTTAGGATATTTTTAAATGCAAGCATCGTTTTCAAAGCAGAGAACTGCTTTGACTTTTGCCCAGTCAAACAAGGGTGCTGTGTCGCCCTTGTTTGTTTGTCCCTTTAAAGGGGAGGCAAATCTGAGAAAACATGAGTCCTGTGGAGTTTATGAACAGGGCTGACTTGTAGGGTAGCTGGAAGGAGAAATTACAGGGATTGGAAATCTGTGCACACAGAGACCCAGCAGAGTCCAGTGGGTTGCTCAAACTCATCCTCTCCTGCTGCTTTCTCACAACTCAGTTCCACTGCATGCGGTGGAGTTTGTGTGGGATTGTAGTCTCCTGTAAGATTGAATTCATAATTCAAAGGTAAAAATTAGCAAATTGGTTTGTGGCAATCAGGATTTCCGGTTTTTGTCTGCTTATTGCTTGCCTGTGATAGTTGTGTTGTTCTTTATGCATGGTTTGTTGAGTTTCCAATGTGCTTTTAGGGTGGTTTAATGTCACAAATGGAGCAGAGTTGTGTGATGATATTTGGATACTGTTAACTTAAACTATTTTTCTGATAATGTCCAGGGAGTGAATGGACCAACGCTAGGCATTATTCAAAGCACATTAAAAACGCAGTGTACAGTCTTGTAGTGTTCAGGTTCTGGTACTTAGAACTGCAAAGTGGTGCACAAGTCTAAATGTTCTGAAGAGAGATGTTATGTTTATTTGATAGAGGTTTTAAGCTGTGGGCTCATTTAAAGCTAACCTCAGAATTGCTATCAATTCTCTGAGTATTCCCTGCTCTTATCATCATGCAAAGAAACTTTCACAGCCTTTTTTTTTTTGCCATCATACTTAAGTTGACTGTGCGAAAAGAATAGTCTACCCAAATATTTGCTAGCTAGTACCTTCTTGTTTGGATGCATAGTTTAATTACACTGATGCTATGAGAAGGGAAAGCGCCAACCCCTCAGCATGTCTTACAAGGGCTGCAAACATGTGAACATGGAAATAAACCCCATAGAAGTCAGTGACACATGTTTTTGTATGGGTTAGAACTGGGCTATTTTAAGATCTGTGCTCTGGGAACATTGGTCAGGTGTTTGGAACAGAAATCCTGGGAGAGGCATGTTAGTCCCCTTCATTCATGACTTTTTTGGGGTGCATCCATGAAAATGTGATATGTTCAGGGGATAAATGAAGTACCTGGAGAAATGCATCATATAAGACAAACAGGTCAGAGTGCCAGGGTCCATTCTTTTCTAGGTGTCCCATGTTTGTTAATAAAGACACTGTTCCCTTAAGACAAGATCTGTGCACAATAAATGGGGATGCACCTAAGATAATATCAATTTCATTTTAGTTGCTACATTTTTTGATGCATGTATATTCAGACAAGTGACAAATCCCTCCTAATTTCCCTCTTTCTTTCTTGCAGGATTTCCGATGTGTTCTAAGCTTTCTGGAGAGATTACTCTTCAGTGGCCTGATGGAGACAAGAGCTCAGAATGGCAGTGGATCACAGCCCTTGCTACAAGGTCAGCATAACAATGGGCGACAGTATAGTGGCGAGTCTGACCTGAGGGATGTTCTGGCCCAGCAAGTTCTGTCACTGGATCAGATCAAGGCTCTCCGGATCACAAACGAATACACAGAACCACCTACTGTGGCTCCACGGCCTGGAGTGAAACCAGTGCCCCATCTGCAGCTGCAGCATAAAACTGAAAGGCCACATGCTTTGATTGAACAACAGCGTCATTTTACCAGGGTCCAACACCCTCCAGTCCATGTCTCTTCCCGGGTACCCCTCTCCCGTTCCATTAGCACGGTCAGCACTGGCTCACGGGGCAGCACAAGGACCAGCACAAGCAGTAACTCCTCTGAACAGAGACTCCTAGGGTCGAGTTTGGTGGATGGAATAATCCGTGTGCAACCCAAGCCAGAGCTCAAGCCCAGTGAGCTCAAGCCCTCCAGCAAAGAAGATTTGCGCATGCATGCCTACCGGTGTGAGGACTGTGGGAAATGCAAGTGTAAGGAGTGCACTTATCCACGAACCCTTCCTTCCTGTTGGATCTGTGACAAGCAGTGCCTTTGCTCGGCCCAGAACGTGGTTGATTATGGGACTTGCGCGTGTTGCGTCAAGGGGCTGTTCTACCACTGCTCCAACGATGATGAGGACAACTGTGCCGATAACCCTTGCTCGTGCAGCCAGTCCCACTGCTGTACTCGGTGGTCCGCCATGGGGGTGGTGTCCCTCCTTCTGCCTTGCCTGTGGTGTTACCTGCCTGCAAAAGGTTGTCTTAAATTGTGCCAAGGCTGTTATGACCAAGTCAACAGGCCAGGCTGTCGCTGTAAACACTCCAACACAGTTTGCTGCAAAGTTCCCAGTGTCCCACCCAGGAACTTGGAAAAGCCAACATAGCATTATAATCGAGAGTCTGCGGGAATATTTAAGAATTCTTCTTCAACATCCTATGCAGCTGACTGAATGAGCTGTAGTTGAGGCACTGTTTCTTAGGAGGACGGAAAAGAGGGAAGGGGGTATATTGAGGTTTGCTGCGACCTGCATTTGACGTGTATGTTTTGCAAGAGCAAAGTCATGGATTACATTTGTTAGAATCCGCCCGAAGAAGATCAAAATGGGGATATATTCTGCGGAACCCAAATACTTCATAAGCTAATGCAACTCAGACACTCCTAGGCAATCTGTTGTGCTGTGTATGCGTGTGTGCGCGTGTATGGTTTTTTTATGAATAGTAAATTTGTAAATTAGAAAACTACTTCACCCCACTCCTAGTTATTTTCTGCCAGAGATGTGGTATATATTTTTGTATATAGGATATTTTTAACTGTGAAAAACACAAGTGTCATAAAATATACGGCACAAGTCACAAAATATTATACTAATATGTTGTACATTCAAAAGAATGTGAATCAGTGTGTTTAGATTGTACTTTGCCTTACAGAAGCCCTTCAAGTTGCAAGACTTTCTCCCTTTGGACTTCATGTATATTGTACAGTTACAGTAAATTTCAGCCTTTATTTTCTAATTTTTTCAACATATTGTTTAGTGTAAAGAATATTTATTTGAAGTTTTATTATTTTATAAAAAAATATTTATTTTAAAAGGCATCTACAAATTTCACCCCTTTTTATGAGGATGCCACAGGTTGCTGCAATTAAGGGGTAAAAGATGCATATGTTCCCTACAAAATAGAAAATATATTAACGCTTGAAATTAAACTGGGCTGCTTGTCATTATTTCCCCACTGGGTAGGTCTTTGCATTGAAAAGTTTGTGATGTAGTGAAGACTTTTCTACATGTTATGCAATGACAAAAATGGTGAAAAGAAATTGCAGAGCTCTGGAAACATTCACTAGTATGGGATTTATTTGAACAGAGAATGCTGTAGGGAGGAATGCTTATTTCTGAATGCTGTAGCATTCTTTGGTTCCCTGCCCTCTTGTGAAGCTGCCCACTTGTGCACAATGAGGTTGGAAAACTGCATGATGCCAGGGCATGTGTCACTGTCTTAGATGTTAATGGAAAGAGGCTGCAGTAGTAGTTCCACCACTACAGTTTTAAGGCCACGTAAATGCTGCCTTGTTGCCTTCTAGCCCAGGGATTCTCAACCTGAGGCCTGTGGGCTGAATGCATCCCATGGCACCATTTCATGTGGCCCCCACCTCCGCCACACCATGTAGTGCCATGTGGTGGAGGAAGGGCAAAATGGCCATCTGGCCCACAAAGCTGTCTGAGGGATCATGACCCAATCCCCGGCTTAAGAAGGTTGAGAACTGTTTTAGCCTGTCCTGTTTGGTCATCAAACCTGGTCTATGGAGTAAGGAAAAAGAGGCAGGTTGTTTAAACTGTTAGTGGCCATAAAGAAATAAATGTGCTGAATGGGGTACATTCCTGCAGGGCCGCAATCAGGGCAGTACTACCAGTACTGCCGTATAGGGCCCGGAGCTGACAGGGGCCCTGCTGCCGCCGGCCATAATTGTGACATTACTGTGAGACATTACTGTGGGGGGCCCAATAGGATTGCTCAGTATGTGGGTCAGAAATTTCTGATGGTAGCCCTGCATTCCTGTTGATTCGCAGTTTTGGTGTCCTCCCAGATTCATCCTTGAGTCTGTATGTGCAGGTTTCAGCCATGGCCAGGCATGGTTAAAACTAATGAATGTGCCAGCTCTGCCCATTCCTGGAGAGGTCAGGTCTGGCTATGAGTGACCCATGCTTTAGTTACAATCCCTTTAGATTATTGTAATGTGTTCTATGGGGTGGGGTGGGGGGTGGGGGGGGGCTGCCTTTGGAAGGTGTTGGGGAGCCTCAGCAAACCCAAAATGCCACAGTCAGATTCTGTAGTTGGTTGTAGGAGTGGCATAACTCCCCTGTGAACAACAGTTTCATTGACTGCTGGTCCTTTTTCTGGGCACAACTCAAAATTCTGTAAAAAGCCCTAAATGTCTTGTCCAAGTGATTTGAAAGATTGCTTTGCCCTTGATGAGCCTCCCTGGACTTTTTAAGACCATGAGGTATACCTTCCTCTCTGTCACAGTGCCCCTTACAGTGTATTTTATGAGGACACAAGAAAGGGCCTTCTATGTCCTTGTTCCCAGGAACTCCTTCAAGCAGGAAGTCTGGCCGTCCCCCATTTTTGCTTTTCTTCCACATGGAGGAAATGTGGCAGGCTATTTCTGGCTGCCAAAGAGTTGGGCTGCTGTTTTTTTGTTTGCTTTTTATCCTCCTTTTCCAGTTTTCATATTGTTCATTTTTTTAATATTGCAAGCTGCTTTGGGTCTTTTTGAGGAGAAAGACAAAGTAAAAATATTTAAAATATATATATTCAAAAACAAATAAATATGTAGCACAGGCACTTATAAATCTAAATGCACCCCAAGGTATTCCACACTTATTTGATTAACAAATAAAATTAAAAAATTGTGTAATGTAATCTCCATGGAGTTTAGTATCTCTTTGCTGCCAAGTTTCTCTTCAGAAGTCTAAAAAAAAAAGATTGGTCTCTATTAATTAGAAATGGTTTTTTGTTCCTGTTATGGTTGAAAGATTTTATTGCTCAAAGACTGTAGCTTGCTCCTAGTCTACATTTCTTAAGCGCTAATGGCATAGTGGAGAGATTTAGAACGAGAAAAATCTGTGATAGGTTTCCTTCATGTATGCATAGATTTTCTTCTTGTGCCATATCTGATTCCAAACATTGACGATCATCATGGTGATCAGCCATGAAGATTGTCCTGAGAATATAATGCAGTGGCCTTCCATCCTTCTGCATCACAGCATAACACCAGTACCACTGATCCAGTTCTGCGAGTCACTTTCTGGTTCAGGTCCTGAGCCCTTTTGGCACACAAAGTCTTCCTCAGCCTCAGGCCAGTATTGATAAAGCTGCTACCAGGCATCAAGATGGATTCAAGTGGGATTTAATCCACTTGGGGATCATCACCCTCCCCTGTGGACTTTGCTACCCACTGCCCTTAGTCCTCAGGGTTGTTTGGTTAGTTAATCACTGCCTGACACTCAGTGCTGAGTCACTGGCAGTATGGTCTACTCTGTTACCATAGCAGGATAACCTGGTCAGATTGTGATGTCTAGATTTACTTTTATAAAGCCAACTATCAGACAGTTGTAGTTACTGTGAATCCTCTCTAATATGAGCAAAGTTACATGAACACAAGAATCATCTTGCTAGATCAGGTTGTAGATTTGGCCCTTCAGAATTTGGGTTCCACAGAGCCCTGCCCCCAATATCTCTGGACCAAATAATAATAGTTACGTGTTATCAGGTCAGTTCCAACTTTTGCCAACAATTTCTAAGATTTTCTAGGTCTAAGCAATTTACCATTCTCATCTTATGCTGGTTCTCTGAGACTGTGCAGATTGTCCAAGAATATACAAGCTGACCTTGCTCCTAGGAGGCACAGTGAGGAATCTTAACTCCCAACCTATGAGACCCTAGTTGAGATACCTAACTCATTGAGCCATTTAGCTGAACCACAGCTTTACAGCAAATGGGCCACAGCTCATAGAATCCCAGATTTTAAAGGATGCAAGCCACAGAATTAACATATTTCAGCACTGATGTTGGGTATTCACAGATGGCTCAGGTAATTGTGGCTTTCTATTTAGTGATCAGTGTGAAATATGCAGAAATATCCCTGCTACAGAGGGAGGCTTCCTTCTGTGAAAGATTCACCTAGCGTCTATTGAATGTTACTACTGCTACTTTGCTATTCTTTGTACTTGTTACATTAGACATTGCAAACAGAATTTAAAGATGAGGTTTCTTTCTACGCCAGTATAGAAACATTTGCTAATGTATATGAATTATAACAGCTTAAAATTTACCCTGCTTTGTATGTCTTTAGGTAAAGGTTGTCCTTGCTCAAAAGCCAGGCGTATCTGACTCTAGGGTCCAGTGCTCATCTCTGTTTATAGCCAAAGAGCCAGCGCTGTCTGCATTTGCAGACGTTTCCATGGACACGTGGCAGACATGACTAAACATTGGAGTGCATGAAACTTCCCACTGAAGTGGTCACTATTTATCTATTTGCAATTTCTTGCTTTCGAATTGCTAGGTTGGCAGGAGCTGGTACAGAGACGGGAGCTCACTCCATCATGCAGTACTCAGGTCTTGAACTGCTGACCTGCCGACCTTCCAGTCATTAAGTTCAGCGTCTTAACCACTAAGCCACCAACAGTCCCTTTTAGATGTCTTCAGAAATGTCCTTTTTTGTGTTGGGGTTTTTAGTTCCTAGACATCGCCATCCTAGGAACTGAAGCCCACCAAACCAAATCAGGCAAATCACTCAAAAGCCATTTGCTGGATGATGTTGCAGGCAAGACCTCCAGGGTGCTGATTTGGTTGGTGGGTTCCAATTTCTGCAACTCCTGGAGAATTCTGCTAATTGAAGTGTTTAGAAACACAAACAGACATGCCCCTAGATGTCATATGTTCCCTACATGGAATGTATTTAAAGGAAAGTGGGAAAAGCTCATGTAGAAATTTAATTAGAACCCATGACAACCTATGTCACTCCATTGATATCAGAGAAGTTGCAACTCCTAAAATGTTTGTGGTGTGTGTGTGTGCATGTGCGTGTGCACAGTGAAGTAATATTTGAGTGTGTTGCTCATATTTTGAGATCTGCTTATGCTTTGTTCTGTGCAAAAAGTACATTTGACCTCAAAAGAGAAGTACTGTATTCTGATCAACTGTGTAAAATAGAAGTTGGGAACCTTGAGGCCCAACAGGTGTTTGGGGCTTCTAATTGACTGAGCCTCAGACAGTGTGGCTAACAATACGGAATTATAGGATACATAATCCAAAATAAGGGACTGCAGTGGCCAAAGTGACTAAGACACTGACGGTCAGCAGTTCAATTCCCGAGTACTGCAGGACGGAATGAGCGCCCGTCTTTGTCCCAGCTCCTGCCAACCAAGCAGTTTGAAAGCAAGAAATTGCAAGTAGATAAATAGGGACCACTTCGGTGGGAAGGTAAACAGTGTTCCGTGCACTCCAGTGTCTAGTCATGACCATGGAAACCATATAGTGCTGGCTCTTCAGCTATGAAACAGAGATGAGCACTGAACCTTAGAGTTGGATATAACTGGCTTCAAGCAAGGGTGACCTTTACCTTTACTAATCCAAAACATGTGGAGGGTCAGTGGCTCTGTCAACATAGAGAGCAGTTGCCAATAAAGAGAATAGTGTAGTGCAGCAGACATGATTGTGTGAGGTAGTGGTGGGGAGTTAAAGTGAACCTGGCAAGTTGCAGGCTCAAGCACATGGTGAAGCAAACCAGCCATCATTTTTTACTGCATGTTGCTGTACACTTGCCTGCCTTCTCTGATTGTGCCAGGCAGGTTATAGATTGCAGTGATCTTCACATTCTGTTCTAGGAGCTCTGTAATGAGACAATCAGGAGTGACAAGTGAACATCTCCATCAGGCAGCCTACTTCTGGGCCACTGCAAGAAAGCCCTAAGCTTGCTAGGTCACCCCTATTTCTGCTGCCAAAGCTGACCCTGGAGAAGTTACATGTTTTCTATGCAGCTGACATCTTCATTTTCACTAAGCTGGTAAACTAAGAGTGCAAAGGAGAATGGTTCATAAGTTAATATATCCCATACACAAAAGAAAAATATCTGCATCAGGAAGCTAAAATGCCACAGAAATGGCATCTAATGTGCTGTGTTTTCATGTTCCAATACATGTCATGACAGCTGTTCATGTGATCGGTCCTTTCTAATTGTTGAGAATTCAATTACAGGGGCGAGAAGTCTTCAGCCTTCTAGGAGTTAGGGCTACCACTCCCTGGATGTTCACTGAGAGGAGGAAAAGGCTGATGAGAGGCACAAAATACTATTTTGCAAGGCTAAATGTCCCTCACTATTGACTTATTAAAGGGATTCTCAACCTGCGTCCCATGGCCCATTGCACCATTTCATGTGGCCCCACCACCACCTCCACCACACCAGGAAGTGCCATATGGTGGAGGAAGGGCAAAATGGCCATCTGGCCCCTGAAGCTATGTGAGGGAGCATGACCTGGCCCCTGGCTTAAAAAGGTTGAGAACTCCTGACTTATTTGATCTATCTCAGTCTGCCCTCTGAAGGTACGATGGTAACATCTAAATTTGAATGCATGCTAAAAACCACATACCACAGGTCTTCATAATAGGAAGGGTTTCCTCAGGAAACAAGATGAGGTGAAAAGTTAGGATGCTTGAAAGCTGCTAGTTAAAGACAATGGTTTTGATCAAGATGCAGATAGAGGTGCCCATCCATTATCAGCAGTCACAGATGATGAAAATGAGCTTGAGGAATTGATGCAACATTTTGTCTGATTTTTATCTTGCCCCACTTAGTGTAAAACACAACTCTGGCAAGTTAACAATATACATAAGCAGGCATGCAAAGACCAAATACAACATAAACAATGCAACATAATTTAAAACCAAGCAATATCAAATAAATACAATCAATAACAAAACAATAAAAATGTATATATGACTGACAGGTGGATTTGCTCTCTGGTGTGCCTGTGTATACCTCTTAATGGATTGGTAACCGCTGCTCAATTTAGGTTTTTCCCCTTTTTTATACTGTCCATTGCTTATGATTTGAGCAGAAATGAGTTTGACTATATTTCCATGGGGGACTGAAAAAGTGTATCCTGAGCAAATGCAAGAATGCACACTTGTCGAGCTAGAGGCTGTGGTACATCCATAGGCACTGGCTTCCTATTGCTAAAACTAAGTGGAAAAGGAACTGAAGATTCAGTATTTTTAGCATTCATAGTACAACTCTCTGGAGCAGTCTTCTGCAATCTAGTGCTCTTGAGATAAATTGGATTACAAGACCCATCATTCCTAGCCAGGTAATATGAATCATAGGTAAGTGCATCAAGATGTAGCAGTTTGTGGAACAATAGAACTAGAGAAGATTACACATGCATTTTAACAACCAAGAAATGATGCCTGATTATTGGCTAATTGTATAATCATTCCCATGAATATTGCTGTGCTGCTAAGTAAGAAATGTGAACCTTATGCTTAAATTAAACAGTGTGGCCTTGATCCAGCTAATAGACATTTGAAATCAATAGCACTTAAGATGGTTTTAACTTTTTAAAAATTCATTCATCGAGTCATGATTTAACTAAACAAACTCAGGATCCATATGGTAAAAGCTTGCAATTGGAATAACAGATTACGAATAGAAATTTATTGCTTAATTCCCATTTTGTGGGGAGCTTGCTACTCTAATTCTGCTTTTCCACAAGCAAGTACTGTACAGCTATATTACAGCTGTAACATCACTCCTTTTGCGGTGGAATCATAACTTTGCAATTAGTTTTAGGATTATAAAGGTGTGAAGACATTAAATAATGAAGGACATCTCATAATAATAATTTTGTGTTACTCCATCCTTCACAAAATTATTCTGGGTTGAAAGGATCATAATTTAGGTGCTGGCTTATGTTGCACTTTCTTGTTTCTGGCAGGCACATAAGTGACAATGGCATTTATTATTATTATTATTTGATACTAGAAACCTGTGTCTTCAGATAATATTTCTTTTGAAAAGCAGTTAAAAAGAGAAGTTTTGATAAATGGAAATTTAAAAATTGTAATCTTACAGTAACTCAATACTGTTCTGGTTCTTGGAAGTATGAATGCAACTAATTGTCTTTTAAAAGGTACTTTCCTTGCTCTGGTTAACATTGAAATCAGGTATATATCAGTTGGCAAAAAACTGTGTCAGGAGGACGTTGACTAGGGTTAAGCAAACTTGGCTCTGCAGGTTTTTTGGAGTTCAATTCCCAGAAGCCCAAGTCAGTATACCTGCTGACCAGGGCTTTGGGGAATTGAAGTCCAAGAACATCTGGAGACCCAAGTTTGTTGATCCCTGACTTAGAGCAAAGGAGCTGGGTGCATTTGAGGCTGTTGAAACCAGCCACTAAGGTGCATCAAAGCCTGTTGGTCTGTAACTTTTGTATTTTAGAAAAACATATTACTAAATAATGGCCTTACTGTGCCCAGAAACAACCCTTCTTTTAAAATAACGAAATCCTTCTATAATTAAGTAAAAACAAAGCTTTTCTCAACCAATTGTTTTGTTTGTTTAAAATCATGTTAATATGTGATTGAGCTGTCTGGATAGTTCAATGTGTTAGGTATCTGCGACTGGTAGTTGGTTCCTCACTGTGCATCCCAGAAGAGCCAGCCTTGTGTGGCATTGGACAAGTTTCACAGTCCCAGGTTAGCCTCCAGAAGAAGATACAGTAATGATAAACCATTTCTGAGTAGTCTATCTGGAAAACCCTGGAAAGGACCGTCATAAGATGGAAGTGACTTGACAGCATGCAGTTATTTACTGTTAAGCAAATAGAAGTGTGATCTGGTAGAAATTCTAATAGAGATAACTGATGTATTAGCTATTCGTTTTAAGTCATAAAATATATATTCCACCCGCAAATATGGGACTTTTCATTGCTTTGTCATTACAGTCCATGATAATACAAGTATTTTGAATAGAATATTGCAAGATGTATTTGTAAACTAACATTCTACTGAAACCATAAAATAGCAAAGGACGAATTATCCAAACTCAAGATATACATTCATGAAGCCAGCTCATAACTTGGGAATCTGTGGAGCTCTATTTTGTCAAACCTACACTGGTGGCCACATCCAGCTTTAGTCCTACCTACATATCAGTGATTTTGGCCTTGGTATTCAGCAATGCATCCTAACACTTGAGTATATTTTCTAATTTCTTCATGGCTGTTTGTTTTAAGTCTCTGTTTTCTTCTGTGCAATCTCTTCGCTGATGACTGAACTAAGGCATAGAACATTTTCAATACTTTTGGTCATTACTAAAATCATGTAATTCTTCTGTAGTAATTATTTTTGCTTTTGCTAATGTGAGGCGCTATTTATGTGAGGTTTTACTGTAATTAGCATTTTGCCCCCAACATGCTGGGTATCCATTTTACCAACCTTGTGAAAATGGAGAGTGAGTCAACCATGAACCCCTTCAGGATCATACTCAGATCATGAGCACGGTTTTGGTTGCAGTACAGCAGTTTAACCACTATACCACAAGGGCATACTTGTTACTATTGACATTTTTCCTACAGAACTTCAGTTCATTTTCATATAAATGGATTAGCTTTTCATTTAATTGGATTAGCTTCTCAAACTGGAGACTGAACTCCATTATGAGGATGGACTCCTAGGGGGGTCACCCAAGGCAAAATGTAAAAGCTGGGATACCAGACTAAGAAACATTCACCCTATTCAAGACAGCTATTGGGCAGCAAAAGTAAGAACTACACAACTTTAATATTGATAACAAAGACATTGAAATAGTCAAACAATTTGTATAACTTGGTTCAGAAGTGGAGACTAAATCCAAGAAATCAGAAGATTGAGACTCAGAAGGGTGGAAATGAAGCAATTGGAAAATATCATGTGTAGGGATGTGTCTTTGGAGACCAAGACTAAGATCTATTGCTCTATTGTATTCCCTGTGACCATGTATGGGTAAGAAAAACAGGACAATAAAGAAAGCTACAAGAAATAAATTGGTTTGTTTAAAATATGGTACTAGAGGAGAGCTTTGCAGTAGTCCTGTACAGTGGAACTCCAGATAACAACAAAACTTGGTTCCACAAGTTGTGTTGTTATCCGGATTTTGACGCTATGCAGTCCCTATGGGAGATGCTCCGCATAAGGATGAAAAAAATGCCAAAAAACATAATTATCCAGAGCATCAATACCAAATGCCCCACATAAGGATGTTTCCTGGCATTTTTTTCATCCTTATGCAGAGGATCACGTGCTGCATATCGAATGCATCATTATTCGGATTTGTCCTTATCCAGCGCTGTCATTCTCCAGAGTTCCACTTCCAAAGAGATGAACAAGTGGACTCCAGAGCAAATTAAACCTGAACTATCTCTTGTGGCAAAAATGATAAAACTAAGGCTTTCTCACTTTGGACACAAATTGAGAAGGCAAGATTCTCTAGAAAAGTCAATGCTGGGAAAGGTTTAAGGCAGCAGGAAAAGAGGGGATTCAAACACAAAATGGATTGACTACCAAAAAGAACTACAGGCTTGAATTTGTAAGAGCTGAACATTGCTGCTTGAAGGCATGACATTGGGAGAGCTTTCATTCATATGCTCACCATAATTTGTAGGCAACTACATGTAACAAAAACAAGAAGAAGAATTCTATGAATCTTTCAATAGGAAGACTTTATTCTGTAAATGGAGGCATTTACAAGAAGTCTTCTATAGATATGCCAGCTTATCTCCATGCTCTACAAGTCTTCTAAAATCTCCTTTTAGATAACAGTATGTTCTCCTTTAGAGATGCAAAACTTGCTGGCTACATTTCACTTATCCCATGTGGGTTTTAGTTTGAAGGTTTTTGTTGTTGTCAGTTGTTTTGTTTTTTGAAAGTGGAGAGCTCCCCAAATTCTTCCTTAGGGAATGAGAACTTGCTTTTTACTTTGGTTTCTCCTATCTCTGGAGGATATCTGTCCAGCCATCTGTCTGTCTGACAATCTCTCCCTGTTTGTGGCTTCTAGAAATTGTAACATGCTGAAGGAATTTACAAATGACCGGGATGGGGCTTCCACAGATGCTGCATTTGAACTTGTTGGTTGCAATAACAGACACAGATTTCATGGAACTTACATGCAGATGTTTCCATAGTCATGTGGCAGGCATGACTAGACACCGGAGCACACGGAAAGCTGTTTACCTTTCCACCAAAGTGGTCCCTATTTATCTACTTGCAATTTCTTGCTTTTGAATTGCTAGGTTGGCAGGAGCTGGGACAAAGACAGGAGCTCATTGTGTCCTGTAGTACTTGGGATTTGAACTGCTGACCTCCCACCTTCCAGTCAGTGTCTTAGCCACTTAACCACTTGAGCTACTGCAGTCCTTCTTAGTATTGTCCATTACTAAGGCTGCATCTAATATTCATATTATAGCTTTCTTAGCCTCCTATAACTCATTCTCGCTAGTTCCCATTAGGTTTCTTTCTTTCTTTTTTTAAGAAGGGTGGTTGAAAGGTGTCTGGTTTAAACTCCTTATTCAGGCATATTTCTGTAAACCAAAGTTGGAGGGGGAAATAGCCATTATAGTTAAATATTCAACCCCTTTGTTAACTACTGGTTTATTAACTTAATTGGGGCTAGAGTAGTAAAATAGAGCTCTCACAGGTGGCCGGGAGAGAAGCCACTAGGACTGGAAATCATGCAGCTACAAGTCCCCTTTTGGGAAGACTTGAGGTCTTACCTCTCTTTCTCATACATGTTAATACAGGGGTGCCCAAACCTTTTGGGCCACTGGCTGGTCACGTGGTTCAGGGGGTTGGTCACTATGGCCTGGGGACCCAACCCATCTCCCGACATCAATTCAACTGGCCCACGAAGCCTTCATTGCTCCCAGAAGTGGAAGTAAAACACACCCATACGGGCATGTTTTACTTCCACTTCCTGGAGCAAAGAGGGCTTCACGGGCCAGATGAATTGACATTGCATAGTTTGGGCACCCCTGTGTTAATATATTGCCTTGAAGGGGAAATCCACTCACACAAAAAGTGGGAAGCCAAATTGCTTTCCAGTTTTTTAAAAAAGTGTGAGATATCTGCCATACTGTCATTTCTAATCCCCTTGGATGAAGTGGGAAGCTAAAGAGAAGTAGTTCTCTTCCAATAAATTCATTCCAGATCTTTTCCTGATTAAATCCAGATCCTTTCCCATTAGGCATAAATCCCAAAGAAGACTTACTTCTTCAACCTCTGTGGGGCTTACACATCAGCTGGTTCAATAGGGTATGAGCCTTCAAACTCAATGTCAGCAGGATTATAGAATCAGTGAGTTAGAAGGGACCTTTTAGGCCATCGAGTCCAATCCCCCGCTCAATGCAGAATCAAAATAAAATCATATATGACAGATGGTGGTCCAATTCTCTCTTGAATGTTTCCAGTGTTAGAGCACTCACCACCTCATATGGCAGTTGGTTCCACTGTCATAATGCTCTAATTTCGTCATATTCAGCCTATATCTGGCTTCATAGAATCATAGAACTGAGTTGGAAAGAGCCTTTTAGGCCATTGGGTCTAACCCTTGAGCCCATTATTACATGTACTGCACTCTGGTATGACCAAAAACAGATCTTGCCCCTGTGCTTTATGACCATCTTTCAGGTGTTTGAAGAGTGCTATCATATCCCCTCTCAGTCTCCTTTTCTCAAGGCTAAACAAGCTCAGTCCAGTCTTTCCTCCTATGGCTTGCTTTCTAGTCCTCTCATCATCCTTGTTGTCCTTCTCTGTACCTGTTCTAATTTGGTTGCATCTTTCTTAAAGTGTGGTGCCCAGAAATGGACACAGCACACTAGATGTGGTCTAACTAGTGATGAATATAGTAGGACTAGTACCTCATGGGTTTTGGAGACTATACTGTACTTTTGTTAATGCAGCCTAAAACAGTGTAGGCATTTTTGCAGCCATGTTACCCTGTTGACTCATATTTAACCTCTGATCTACAACAATTCCAAGATCCTTCTCACTTGTAGTATTACGAAACCAAGTATCACCCAGCTTGTAAATGTATATCTGGGTTTTTTCCCTAGGTGTAAAACTTTGCACTTCTCCCTGTTAATTTTCATTCTGTTGGTTTCAGCCCAGTGCTCAACCCTATCACAATCTTTTTGAATTCTGCTCCTGTCTTCCAAAGTATTAGCAATTCCACCCAAATTTGTGTCATCTGCACATTTGATAATTATTCCCTCCTTAATCCAAGTCATTTATGAACATGTTGAAGAGCACAGGACCCAGGACTGAGCTTTGTGATACTCTTCTGTCACTCTCTCCCAGCTCGAGAAGGAGGATTTAATAAGGACTCTCCGAGTACGATGCTATAACCAACTGTATATCCACCTAACACTTGTGTTATCCAGGCCACACCCAGTTAGTTTACTAATCAGAATATCATGGAGCACATTGTCAAAGGCTTTACTGAAGTCAAGATATATTACATCAACATTGTCCATCATTCCATTCCATTCAATTATACGATTTGTGTGCCACCCCACTCACAATGCGACCTTGGGCGGCTAACAAAAAGCAAAATATCACAGTTACAATAAATACAATTACAATATCACAGTCACAAAATATCATCATTACAATCTCACAATTACAATTATAAAGTAATTACCAAAACATTTCAAAAGCAAAACTCAGAAATACATTGCAAACTCAGCCCGAACCACTCTGTCCATTACCCTCCAGGCCGAGTCGGCCGAGAGGAAGAGTCCGGTGATAGTGGTGGGCAGTGGTGCCATTTTTAAGGCCTGCCAAGCTGCACAGCTATCCTCTCCCCTCCAGGCTGGGCTGGCCGAGGTGAGTCCGGTGATGGTGGAGGACAGTGTTGGCATTTTCATGGAAGTAACCCAACTGAAAAATAAAATCTAATTAGTTTGGCAGGTTTTTGGTTTTTTTTACATATCTGACTGTTTATCAGTCTCAAACTGCAATCCTTCCTCTTCCCCTTGTACTTCACACTTGCCTGGAGGGTTGTATGCTACCTTTTGGATGGTGGGAGGAACAGAGCTGTAGGAATTAAGCACTTCTGCCTTTTCTTTATCATCTGTTACAAGTTTACCATCCTCATTGAGCAGCTGAGCTACTATTTCTTTTCTCTGTCTTTTGCTTTATACACACTGTAACTTAAGAAAGCTTTTTTTTGTTGCTTTTAGCATCTCTTGACAGCCTCAACTCATTCTCAGCTTTTATCTTCGTAACACTATCCCTGCAATTTTTTGCTACTTGTACTCTTCCTTTGTAACCTGTCTTTCCTTCCACTTCTTATATGTGTCCTTTTGAGTTTTTAGCTCCTCTCTGAACTTTTTGTGGAACCACATTGGTGTCTTTTGCTATCTTCCACCTTTTTTCTTTCTTTTTGGAATTAACTGGAGTTGTGCCTTTAGAATTTCCTTTTTTAAAAACTCCCATCTCTCTTGGACTCCTTTGATTGCAAGGATCTCCTGCCATGCAATGTTATCTATTATTGTTCTGAGTTGATTGAAGTTTGCTTTTCTACATTCCAGCATGTACATGTGGCTACACTCCACTTTTCTTCTTTTGAGATCAAGAACTCAAGTAGAACATGGTCACTTTCCCCCAGAGCTCATCTTGCTGTCACGTCTTCTACCAAGTCATATCTACTTGTTAGGAAGAAAATAAAAGAATGTAGAGGATATTATCTAGAATTTATAAACTATTGATAGAAGCAGAAGACCAACATCTGAGCCTTAAAACTATGTGAGAAGCAGATTTAGGTAAGCAAATAAGTACATAGGAGTGGAGAAGTCTATGGAATAAAATAATTTTAAAGAATATGTCAATAGGGATAAAGAACATTGTCATGAAACGATATGAAAGTGGTACTTAACACTTGTGAGATTAAAATGTTAAGATCCCATATATCCCACAGCATGTTGGAGGTGTAATCAGGAAGTTGGTAAATATGTCTATATGCGGCGGGGATGTGAAAAAAGCAAGACTATCTGAAAGCTCATTTTCAAAGAAATAAATGAGATATTAGGGATAAAAATAGATCAGTGTCCAAAAATAGCACTTTTATCTAGCTTTGAAAATGTACAGTTAAATTTGTCAAAAATTAGCCATATTAACAATGGCAGCAAGATTAATGGCAAGATTAATGGTGGCAAAAGATTTAAAAATTGGATATAAATATCAAATAAACAAATGGCATAAGGAAGCCTGTAATGACAAGTTAATGTGTGAGATTAAAGTAAAAAAAGGAGTTGTCAAAAGTGAATAATTGTAAAGAAATATTGGGAGAATTTATAGACCATGTTTTTGTGAAAGGAAAATGTCAGCAGCCAGCAGAACAATCACTTTATTTTTTGAAATGATGGAGTTTGACAATGAGTGAAAAGAATAGATAGAGAAGGAAAAGAAATGATATTTCAAAGCTTCCATGGGTGAATGGGGGCACTAAAGTTATAAGCAGTATCATTTGATAAGATGTTATATCATTGAAGACAATTATGTTTTATTTGTTTAGCATATAATTGTTTGATCTTTGTTAGTTATTTATCTGTTAAAATAAATTAAAATATATAATTGTGCTTAATAGTTACTTTTATTATGTATTCTGCCTTGCCAGGTTTGCTCAAAGATGACCTCACTGTAATATTAGCAGTAAACAGGAAAGAAAACATGATGATAGTGATGAACATCTATAGGTATTTATACTTTCTTCAGTGTGGGAAAACTGAATGCTTTAGTGTCCTTGGCACCCTTTGGCACTTCACGTAATTTTGAATTTCTTCTTTTGATGTTTTTTCCAAATATTTGTGCAACTCTTTTTATCATTTTCTTAATAGTAGAGGGGATGGGTTATCAACGACAGGGCTGATCCTATAGTAAAGTAAGGTGGTGTCTCAGGCCACAGATATGATGTGTTATGAGAAAGCAGCAAAATGTTAGTTCCTTAATCTGTTGCCATTGCATTTCCATTCCTGAGAATTAAAATATCCTTAAGGGATCTGCTTCCTGGGCCAAAATAGTGGGGCTGGTTTCTTTCAGCCCCTAATGGCCTGTGTTCTGAACATTGTGGGCTCAAATGTTGGGATCCCATGAGTTGTCTTTGCTTTAGTTATGATGGATGGATGAAAGATACTATTTGATATACTACTTGTTGTGTATGTACAATGTTGCTTTATATGTATGTACAATGTCGCTTTAAGAAATGTATGAATGTAAACTGGCCACAATCACAATGTAACCCAGCTGTTAAAGGAACGCGAGCAAGCTGGCCATAGAGGGCAGCTGCGAGTGTTCAACTCACATAGTTCTCATTCCTCAAATCACCTGCAGCCACGGGAACTCCCCGCAACAACAAACTACTACCGATCCACCACCGAAGATGGGCGTGACCCGGACGACGTCACGCCAGTAGCAGCCAATGAGCTACCGTGCAGCAAGATTCAAATGTATTGTACCACTGTATATAATGTGAGGTATCTCCGCCATTACCACATGTTTTTGTTCTGATCATCAACCAATAAACCTGTGTTAGTCCTTACTGCGACTCCTTCTATGTCTCCCGGGAAAGACACTAAATTGGCGATGAGGATGGGATCGATGGCGAATCCCAAGGTCAAAGCGTACCAGTTCGATGTGAGTGAGCCCGAACAATGGGAGCTCTACGAGTGTCAGTTTCGGCAGGCGATGGAAGCCGCGGGCGTCGACGACGACGCGAAGATGCGCTCCCACTTCCTGGCCCAAGTGGGGCCGGCCACGCTGCGAATCCTGATGACCCTGGTGGCCCCCCGGAAGGTAGACAAGGTGCCCATCGACCATATCCTGGAGAGGCTGGGCGAGCATTTCCAGCCGCCCATCTCGATCTTCCCGGTCCGGGTCGCGTTCCACAGGCGAGACCAGCGACCGGGCGAGTCCGTGTCCGCCTACGCGGCGGCCCTCAGGCTTGCGGCGGTCCACTGCCAGTGGGATGACCTGGACCAGGCCCTCCGTGACCGCATGTTGTGTGGTTTGAGGGACGAGGAACTGCAGAGGAGGCTGATGACCCGCGACCAACACCTCACGTTCAACGAGGTACTGCGGGAGGCCCAAGCAGCCGAGGAGGCCAGGAGCGGGGTTAGGCTGTTCAAGTCCCGAGGGGCCACGTCCGAGAGGGCCAAGTCACCAGTACAGGCGGCCCGGCGGACACCAGCGAAGGCGGCCTGGCGGGCCCCCAAGCCGCCCGCCGGCACACCAACGTCGTCTGAGGAGTCGTCCACGACAGTGGACCCCTACTCCAGCGAGGACGACAACGTCCAGAGGATCAAGAAGCGTGGTGAGAAGCGGCAGACCCGAGAACGGCAGGACCGCCGTTGCGACGGTTGTGGAGTGTCCCATGACCGCACAAGGTGCCCGTTTCGAAAGGCCGAGTGTCACAACTGTGGCCGAAAGGGGCACATCGCCCGAGTATGCAGGCGCGGGCGAGTCGAGGACAAGGGGAGTTCCAGCCATCCCCAGACGCACCAACGGAAGGCGGCCGGCACCAGGAAGGTCGCAGCCAGCTACAGTGAGGAAGGCGTGAACCGCGTGGGCCTGGAGCACCGGCGGTTTTTCGTAGAGGTACTGTTGCAAGGGGTCCCAGTGAGGATGGAGATAGACTCGGGGTCATCTTATTCCATCCTGTCCCAAAAGGAGTTTATGCGTATTCCCCCAGATAAGCGGCCCAAGCTCCGGGCCATGAGGTCACACCTACGGGACATGCAGGGGAATGGGATCCCGGTGTTGGGGGTGGGGAACTTCAAGGTGAATTTCAAGAACTACTCCGAGAAACTGCCCTTAGCGGTCCTCAAGGGGGGGAGGTGCTGCCTTTTGGGAACGCAGTGGTTTGCTCCCCTGGGAATTGAACTGTCCGGCATTAACGCCATAGAGACTGACCCAATGCGGGACGTGTGCAACGCGCACCCAGACGTTTTCAAGAAGGGGCTCGGGAAATACAAGGGGCCCCCGGTTTCCTTCGAGCTGGACCCAGAAATCCGGCCCATCCGCCTCAAACCAAGGAGAGTGCCCTTCGCACTCAAGGACAAGATTGAGGCGGAACTGGACAAATTGGTGGGGCAGGGGATTTTGGTTCTAGTTGACTCGGCGGAGTGGGAAACGCCGATTGTTACAGCCCTTAAGGCAAACGGGGAGGTCAGGATTTGTGCGGACTATAAATGTACCATCAACAAGGCCATTCGGCCAAATGCATATCCGGTGCCCGTGGTCAGCCACTTGCTGGCCACGTTACATGGGGGGAAGTGCTTTGCAAAATTAGACCTGGCCCAGGCATACCAGCAGCTCTCTGTAACCCCGGCTGCTGCCGCCGCGCAAACGATAGTGACGCACAAGGGGGCGTTTAAGGTAACGTGCCTTCAGTTTGGCGTGAATTCGGCCCCCGGAATTTTCCAGTCCCTCGTGGAACGCATTTTAAAGGGGCTTCCAGGCGTCCTCCCATACTTCGATGACGTGTTGATAACGGCGGGGAGCGAATTAGAGTTAGCAAGGAGGCTAGATGGGGTCCTTTCAGTGTTCGAGAGGGCAGGTCTTCGACTGAGGAGGGACAAATGCGTATTCTTTGCGAGGGAGGTCGAGTTTCTAGGTTTTAAGGTAACCCCGGATGGGATCAAACCCTCTGAGTCAAAGGTTGCAGCCGTAAAAAACGCCCCTCGCCCCACCGCGAAACCGGAGCTACAGTCATTCCTAGGGCTCCTAAATTTCTATCATACCTTCCTGCCTCGGAAGGCATCGGTCATGGAGCCACTGCACACGCTGCTTAAAAAGGACGTGGTTTGGCGGTGGGGGGACAGGCAGGAGAGAGCGTTCAAGGAGCTCAAGTCACTCCTGTCCTCGGACACTGTCCTGACCCATTTCGACCCCAAAAAGCCAGTGGTCTTAGTTTGTGACGCGTCCCCAGTGGGGGTGGGGGCGGTCCTGTGCCATGTGTTGGAGAGCGGGAGGGAAGCCCCGGTGGCGTACTATTCAAGGTCCCTCTCGAAAGCCGAGCGCAATTACGCGCAAACAGATAGGGAGGCCCTGGCCATAATCGCGGGAACGAAGAAGTTCCACGATTTCCTATACGGCCGCAAGTTTACGGTAGTGACTGATCACAAGCCACTTCTGGGGATCTTCACTACCGGTAAACCCACCCCACAAATCCTATCCCCCAGAATGTTGCGATGGGCCATTTTCCTAAACGCCTACCAGTATGAGCTGGTCTACCGCCCAGGGAAGGAGATCTCCCATGCGGACGCACTGTCCCGGTCTCCCCTCCCTAGTCTAGGGGACCCCGCTTGCGAGGTAGAGCAGGACCACCAAGTCCTGCTGATTGAGTCCCTCGACTCACCCCCCATTGTCCCGGCCGACCTCACCAAGGCCACGGCGGCCGACAAGATGCTGGCCCTAGTTAGTTCCTGGGTTAGGAAAGGCTGGCCCACTACTCCCCCCGATGAAAAGTTCAGGCCATTTTTTAGGCGCAGGGTAGAGCTTTCGCTGGAAAGGGGCTGCTTACTCTGGGGCCAGCGGGTAGTTATCCCAGAGAAGCTAAGGGCCAAGGTGCTGAAACTACTGCATACCAGTCACCCCGGGATCGTGCGCTCCAAGGCTCTGGCCAGGAGTTTCTTTTGGTGGCCCCAGATAGACGGGGACATAGAGCGTTTAGTGGGCACGTGTGAGAGCTGCCAGAGCTCTCGGCCCGAGGAGTCCCGGTTGCCCCATAGGGAATGGGATACGGCCCGCGGGCCATGGTCCCGGATTCATGTTGACTTCGCTGGCCCCTTCCGTGGGTCCATGTTTCTGCTGGTAGTCGACTCCTACTCCAAGTGGTTGGAGGTAATCCCCATGAACAGCACCTCCTCTGCGGCAACCATCAAACAGTTGTGCAAAAAGACTTGGGCTGGTTCATTTGCTTTTGTCTGGTGAGGGAATGTAGCTTGTTTCAGAGGGGGAAAGTTCATGAGGGGAGGAACCTCTAAAATGGAGAGATTGTGAAGTTATTGGGTGGCTAAGGGGTATCGGTTTGGAGAAAACAGAGTACTTTCTTCTGCATGTTAGCACAGAACTTGCCTGATTACACAGAAAAGCACACCTTGGGAAATCCTGTCTTTTTATGAGCAAATATTTTAATCAAAGGCTTTCTAAGGCAGACTCAGAAGACTGCTTCAAAATGCAAATTAGACATGTTTACACTATGACTGCAGTGGCTCAAGTGGCTAAGACACTGACTGGGAGGTGGAAGGTCAGCAGTTCAATTCCCGAGTACTGCAGGATGGAATGAGCTCCTGTCTTTGTCCCAGCTCCTGCCAACCTAGCAGTTTGAAAGCAAGAAATTGCAAGAAGATAAATAGGAACCACTTCAGTGGGAAGGTAACAGCGTTCCATGCACTCCAGTGTCTAGTCATGCCTGCCACATGACCACAGAAATGTCTGCAGAAGCAGACAACGCTGATTCTTCGGCTTTGAAACAGAGATGAGCACTAAACCCTAGAGTCGGATACGACTGGCTTTCGAGCAAGGGAAACTTTTACCTTTACACTATGACAGAGATGTTACCAGAACATTTCTTGAGTTGTGGAGCAGGACTGGCCAAAAATATTTTGTTATCTGAGGCAAAGCATCCAATTTTGACCCCGGATTTCCTCACAAAGTCAAGGACCTATATCCAGTTGTTAACCCTAACTGTACTGCTGAACAGTAACTTATGCAAATCCCACCAATTCAGAGCTTCTATGTTTAGTGCTAGCATATTAGATGAAGGTCAATGTGCTTAGTACCCTCGGTTTTCAAGTTGTTTTGGCATCCCAAGCAGAAAATCTGCTTTCATTCTTCCTGGCAGCAAGATATAATAATACTAATAACACTTGCTATGCTTTAATCTGAGAGAAGGGCAGGTTCTCCATAGGCATATCTCAAATACATAGAGGAGTATGGAAGAATTATAGGAAATAGATAACAAATACCTGTAGAAGTAATACGAAAGGGTCATATTTGATTGGCTTATGTACTGACCTACATGGGGCCTTTTTTATGATCAGGAGGACATTATTCTGCAGATGCAGTTTGTCACATTGAAGGGTTGAGAAAGAAGTGGATTGGCTCAAATGCCTTCAGACAATAGACATTCAGAGATGGATGGGCCCTATTTCCTGCTCATACAGAGGAGTGGCCCTATGTAATTTACAATGGTCCATGCAGGCCCACCCTTCACATCATCATCATCATCATCATCATCATCATCATCATCATCATCATCATCATCATCATCATTTATTAGATTTATATCACTGCCCGCTTACCGTAGTGACTCGGGGTGGCTTACAGACAAATACAATATAACATAATTAAAAACAACTTTAAGCAACCTAAGCCAGTGTGTGTGTGTGGGGGGGGGGGGGCAGCTCCCATTGTGGCACTCCACACTTGCTAGGTCAACCAGGTCTTTAGGCCCTTCCTAAATACTAGGAGATCTAATTGTAGACATAGACCAGTTGGCAGGAGGTTCCAAAGGGCCGGGGCAGCCACCAAAAAAGCCCTCCATCTAGTACTAGAGAGGTGTGCCTGAATAGTAGTTGGAACCCTTAGAGAGCCCCTCTGGTCCATTCTGGTGGGATGGGCTGGTGTCCTCGGGGTATGTGGTCTCTTAAGTAACCTGGCCCACTACCATGTAGGGCTTTAAAGGTAATGACCAGCACCTTGAATTGCACTCAGAGGCACACCAGTAGCCAATGCAGCTCCCGCAGCAAGGGTGAGGCATGGTCATAGCGATCACCATGGGGGCCACCGCATTCTGCACCAGCTGCAGCCTCCAAATGGTTATCAAGGGCAGCCCCATGTAGAGCGTGTTACAATAATCATATTTGGCTTCCATGAATTGTATAGAGGTAGAGGTCATGCAGGGAGTGACTTTTTGGTTGTCTCCTGCTGGCCCTCCAAACCATTCATTAGATGTGCGAGAGAGTAGTCTGAAAATTCATCATGCTTCAATCATGTAGGAGGCCTCCCTTTCATTGAATCTAATCCCACTGTGTCAGTTTTACATACTTAAGATACAATAAAGCAATAAGTGATAGGAGGGCTAGCCCTACTGTTAGGCAGAGTGAGCCAACCACTCCATGTGGCAGATACTAGTGACAGTAGCAGTAGACACCCCCATCCCCAGTTTCTCATTTATTGTCTTCTCAACCTGTTCTTCTCTCAGAGGACTGAGTTGTGTGCGACCCATTATCTGTACTGCATGGTGGAGGCTGGTGATTTGGATTTCATGAAGCAATGCCTCAGCTCCTGATTAATTGTACAGGAGCTATCTAAGGTTCTGAACCAGCTTGAAGGAAAGAGTTATAAACATTGAGTAGTTCCTAGAAAAGTCAAACTAAAATCCAGAGTGGCTTTAATGCTCTCACGAAATCATGTCATCTGTTAGTTATTGGCTCTGCACCCACTAAATCTGCTTTCTGCCCTAAATGAAGTCAATGACCCTATGACATTGTCAGGACTGAAGGAGAAATGAGTTGTGATTCCTGATGGTTCCTGTGCATGCAATGCAGAGATGACCTATCTTGTCCTTTACCTCATTGATTTCTAGGAAACCACTGGACATAATCCCATTTGGTTTGTAGAGCGGCAACCCTCAAACCACATAATAAGTCTGTGTTGTTATTCTGGCTGTGTGTCATGCACTGGGTTATGTGCTTGGTTGTACACTCAACCATGTGACAGATAGTAAGAAACTTGCAAAAAAAATTAAGTTGCCCCTTGATATTTCACAATATGATTCAGGCCATTTTCCAAATTCTACTTCTCTCATTATAATACAATGGTCACTAGGGTCACATCAGCTTTCAGGGTCTCCACTTTCAGTTTTTAAAAAGGAAATGACTAGCTTCATAAACTAGGTCTTCAACTCTGAGAGTCAGAGATTGTCAAACAAGATCTTCAGTTATTGGATTACAGGGTGGAGCCCCATAATGCCTCATATCTCTCCATGATTAGCAGAAGCTAAATAAAATATGTCAGCTACTAAAAATGGCTTGCACTTCCTTCCTTCTTTCCTTCTTAGTTCAGTATCTCCATGGGCCTGCTATTCTAAAAATCACAAAACATACCTTCTGCCTAGAGCTTACTAGACACCACATATTGTTTTAATATAAATACTTTTATATGAAGGGACTACAGTGACTCAAGTGGCTAACATGCTGACTGGGAGGAGGAATGTTAGCAGTTCGATTCCCAAGTACTGCAGGATGGAATACGTCTTTGTCCCAGCTCCTGCCAACCTAGCAGTTTGAAAGCAATAAATTGCAAGTAGATAAATAGGGACCACTTCGGTGGGAAGGTAACAGCATTCTGTGCGCTCTGGTGTCTAGTCATGCCTGCCACATGACCACAGAAATGACTGCAGAAGCAGACAGTGCTGGCTCTTCGGCTTTGAAACACAGATGAGCACTGAACCCTAGAGTCGGATACAACTGGCTTTCGAGCAAGGGAAACCTTTACCTTTGCCTTTACTATTATATGACTAAACAGGAAAACATTACTTTTTTTAACTACAATCAACCATCTAGGTACTTGTTATGCTAATCATTTTTGTATTGAGTCAGTTTAGTTTCTCATTAACTAGCATGCAGAGAGTATCTTTGTCATTCAATAGCCACTGTGTGAATGAAGGTTTGACTGTGAGTGTTTCAGCCATATAAGTTATGTTGAATGTATTAAACCTGTTATTAATTAATTGTGCATAGAGTGATTTTCGTACAATGTCTCTGGTTTGGTTTGGCAAACCGATTAAATGGCCTGATCTCTAGATCTGTCTCCTCCTCCCACCCTGAATCTTTAAATTCAAGACTAAGTATAATATGAATCTGACAGTGCAAGCCTATGCATAAAACTGCAGCATAAGCCTTGGGAGGGAATAAATTATCTCTGTCTCCCTCACTTGTTGGATCTTGGCACTTGCAACACCCAACTAAATGTTAGTAGTATGCGCAGGGAAATAGGCTAATACAGGTAACCACTTGTCAGTTTCTGCTAAGGAAAGATCTTGTGGCTCATCCCAAACAGGGATCATGACAATAGAGGAAATGGTGCCTCGTTGCCTTAACTTAACCCTAACAGATTACCTTTCCCGACCTCTGGGACTACCTCACAGAAACCCCAATACAGAGGTTATGCCATTATGCCTAGGGTCCTGGCTGAAATTTTGTGACAGCAAGAAGTCTTCCTCCATCCTATGCCAAAAGTCTATTTATAGGCCTTTGAAACACAGAGGGAGGAAACAACCAAAGGCAGTGTCACCATGCACATTCTTATTCTCTTCATCATGATCATGACTGTTCAGATAACAGGCATTTTCTTTCGTAAATTTACTTAGCTTCAAAACTTCTTCTTCTGTGTCTAGGCCAGACATGAAACTACACCTTTTGGCGAGTTCATTCTGCAGTTCCTTTCACCTGACCAAGTGTGTGAGAAAGAGTAGCTGGCAACACCTCCCATTACCAGGGCACGTCCGATTGTGGCCCAAAAATGCCACAATCTTTGAGGAGCTTCAAAACTTACAAGTAGTGGCACCCCTACACTGTCCTTACACAACTAGTGGGGCTTGTAGTTTGTGGCCTCCCAAATATGTTTAGAAAGATATGTTGCATTACTTGCCATGATGTACATTTGTAGTATCTAGTTTTTCTTGCAGTACACCACATGGCTATGTAGTACACAACATACTTCTGAAAGTATTTTAAAACAACCGGTGCATATGTCTTGGTCATCTTGGTTGTCCTGCCATGTGCTGATGAAGATAAGATAAATCTTTATTGTCATTGTCCCCTTGCAGGAACAAAGAAATTGGGAGGGGTAGGGAGATCCTTCCCCAAGTTTGTCCATGGCCCTCTCTTCAAACCACTGGAGGGTGGTATGCTTCTCAAGAAGGAGGCAGCAGTCATATACATGACATAGTTGGAAGGAAGCTCCTTTTCGTCACTGATCTCCATCTTTGGGGAGCCATGCAATTGATTGCTTGAACAAGTAACTCCAGTGGAAAGTCCTTGTCAGTGTTTGCTTATAAAGCTGCCAACTTCTCTCCCCCACCCACCCGCAACCCTACTCCAAATCACAATTTGCAAACCAAATTCTTCAAACCATGGTTTCAAATTATGAGGTTGAGGCAAGGTGCCAGCTATACTTCAACACACATGTCACTGGAAAGTGTTGTTCACAAAAACTAGAAAGTGGAGTAGGGATCTTGTTTAAAACGACGCGACAGAATAAGGAGAATGTGAAAAACCATAGTTTGGCATTAAGCCTGAACTGAATCCTGCTTTCCTTTTGTATTTGTTGCAACCTGATACATACTTTAAGTATGACATTTTCGAAGTGGTAGCCGTGTTAGTCTGTGCAAGCATATCAGAGAGTAAACAAAACAAAACAACAAAAAAGTTATGGCACCTTAAAGACTAACTCAGATGATGAACTGGACTTGATCCGCGAAAGCTCACATTTAAATATGGGAGTTAGTCTTTAAGGTTCCACAACTTTTTTTTGTCTTTTTTGAAGTACTATTACTCCAAAACATGTCTCCAGTTTGTAAAGCAAAACCGATCCATGCAGAGCTCCATCTTTAATGTAAAAAGTACTAAAGGTGTTATGCAATCCAAGAGAAATATTTCTAATTGGCATTCATTTCAGTGGGAGACATTTCCAGCACAATCCTTTGCATGTTTACTTAGAAGTAAGTCAGAATCAAGAAATTCCTTGATTATGTTTTAGTGAATGGGAAAGGAGTAAAGCCAGGGCAAGAATATACAGCATTTGGGAAAGAGTACAAGTTAATGCATTTGAAATAAATGATTGAAAAACGTACATAATGGTATATATTGTCCCGGTGGGTGATAGGTGCACGTATTATTATATAATGTTGTAAAGATTCTGTTTTTACTATGTCTAGACGTCTTTTGTTTCCTCAAAATTTTTCTCCATTTTGTTTTTCTTTTCTTTTTTGGTATTATATGTTTTTTTTTAAAAGACGTAAGTCACAATTACTGGCTTCTTTAGGGCTTGCTCCTAGGTAAATGTGTACATACAGCTGATATAGCAATGAGCTCTGGTGAACAACAAAGCAGTGAGGCAATCCTATGAATAAATGCAAGAACAAAGCTTGGATATGCCTCCCACGAAAATAAAAATGAGGTTTCAAAGTGTTTGAAGGGCCTGGACCAGGCAGATCCCACTCTATCTCCAGTGGCTTGTGCAGAGAAGAGGATCTGGGAGGGAAGGAAGGAAAGCTCATTTCATCCATTTGGAGAGAGAGAGAGAAAAATGAGAAATGTGAGTGGTGGGTGGAGTGGGGAACCGAAGAAGCCACCCATCTGACATCAAAACAATAACCTGGATGTTTACTGGCCTTTTGTGTCGGTCCCTATACCCATCCCCCACCCCCACCCCTCCAGCCTCATCTGCCTTTGGCTGCCTTCCTCCTCCAGCCTGGATGATTCCACAGCTCAGTGGCTTGGCTTAGGTACAGTTGGAAATGCCCTAGAATGGCTCTTTGTTGGTTTTCGCTGGTGCTAGAGCCCAGTGTTGCTGTGAAGCGAAGGGCTATTCAATTTATTCACTCAGGCAGAACACTCAACAGGAAGGAAGGAAACAGCCATTCTTTCTGGTCCTATTGTGCGGCCACCAGGCTTAAGCAATCAAACAGTCCTGTGGCCTGAACTGCAGGGCCTGCTGTCCTGACTGCCTGTTTCGGGATTTGAGGAAGGGGGGAGGATGAACAGAGGTTGGGAGGGGTAGGGAGGAAGGAAAGGAAGCAGCCCACCCCCCTTTTAAAAAAAGGCACTCCAACTGCATCTTTTCATGGCTCACAGACTCAGGTAGCCCTTGTTCTTTGCAATTTTCTCAGTTGAAAAGAGTCAGTCAAAACAGTCAGCAGTTTTGGGGGTTTTTTTGGTGTTTTTTTTGGAGTGGGGGGGTTGAGAGTGACTGATTCCCTTCTTTGAGTGGTTGGGGAAAATGTATGAAAATGTATGCGCCGAGGCAGGGGGTGGGAAGGAAAGGCAAAGGAGAGAAGCAGTGCAGAACACGTCTGGGTAGGAAGGAAACTCTCAGGGCATCCCTCCCCAAATGCTTCAGCTGCTTCAAAACGGGCGGTCCATAACATAGTGGAATGTGTGTCTATGTATAAAGAAAGCGGCATCTTGAAAGGCAGGAAGAAGGAAAAGCCAGAAAATATTTTAAAAATGAAAGTGCACACTGGGAGGTATAAATCGCTGGCGCATGTGAGCCCCCACTCACACCAGGGATAGAGAGCATGTGGCCCTCCAGATGCTGTGGGGCTCCAGTTCCCCTCAGCACATTGCTGCAGTGGCTTAGTGGTTAAGATGCAGAGCTTGAAGACTAGAAGGTTGGGGTTCAATACCCAAGTGCTGCACGACGGATCTTGTGGACATAAAAGTAGCCTCATTTGGGTGTCCACTGAGTGGAGTCTCTCCAGCAAAAATCCTTTCAACCCAGAGTAATTTCTGACACAAACATTTATTCATCACCTTTGGCTACTTTGGCTAGACGGGAGATCCCATTGAAGAACATCTGGCGGGCCACATGTTTTCCAGCTCTAATATGCAGGGAAATCATTGGCAGTGATTGTTCCAGCAAGAGGTGTCAGAAAAGACAGAGGACATTCCTACTCCTGCCGGAATATTCTAGACCAGTGGTACCCAACGTGGGGGCCAGGCCCCACAGGGGAACTTCATTTCGCAGTAGCCTAAGTCATAAGAACATATAGAACATAAGAACAGCCTTGCTGGAACAGGCCACAGCCCATCCAGTCCAGCATTCTGTCTCACACAGTGGCTCACCATTTCCTTCAGGGTATTCCCAAGCAGATGCCTTCACCTGCTTAGGATTCCCTGGAAATGATATTGAGAGATATCCTGCCTATCTCTCCAACCCGGAGGTTGTCCTTAAGTATCCATAATTATAGCCATTGATACTCTTGTCCTCCATGAACTTGTCTAATCCTTTCTTAAAGCTGTCAAGACTGACAGCTGTCACCACTTCTTCTGGCAGGGAGTTCCATAGACCAGTAATCCTCTGGGTGAAAAAATACTTTCTCTTATTTGTTTGAGAACTAGTACCCAAAAGTTTCATCGAGTGTCCCCTAGTTCTAGTGTTATGCGATAGGGAAAACAGTTTTTCCTTATCTACTTTGTCCACACCGTGCATGATTTTATAAACTTCAATCAGGTCACCTCTTAGACGTCGTCGTTCAAGAGTGAAGAGGCCCAACCGTTGCAGCCTCAGATGGTAAGGAAGGTGTTCCAGTCCCCTAATCATTCTGGTTGCCCTCCTCTGCACTTTTTCCAGCTCCATAATATCCTTCTGGAGGTATGGCGACCAGAACTGTACACAGTATTCCAGATGGGGCCTCACCATAGATTTATAAAGAGGCAAAATGACACTTGCTGACTTATTTTCTATACCCTTCCTAATGATCCCTAGCATTGAGTTTGCTTTTTTCACTGCTGAGGCACACTGGGTTGACACCTTCATTGAGTTGTCCACCAGGACACCAAGGTCCCTTTCCTGGTTTGTCGCAGAGAGTTCAGACCCCATCAGTTTATAAATGTAATTGGGGTTCTTTGCCCCAACATACATCACTCTGCACTTACTAATGTTGAAACTCATTTGCCACTGTTTTGCCCACTCCCCCAGTGTCGAGAGATCCCTCTGAAGCTCCTCACAATCTCTCACAGTTTTCACTACCCTGTATAATTTAGTGTCGTCAGCAAATTTGGCTACCTTGCTTTTTACTCCTACCTCTAGATCATTTATGAAGAGGTTGAAAAGCAGGGGTCCCAGTACGGAACCTTGGGGGACCCCACTCTTTACTTCCCTCCACTTGGAGAAGTGTCCATTTAGTGCTACCCTCTGTTTCCTGTCCCTTAGCCAGTTGCTGATCCAGGACAAGACCTGTCCCTTTATTCCATGACTGGTAAGTTTATTCAAGAGCCTTTGGTGTGGGACCTTGTCAAAAGCCTTCTGAAAGTCCAGATAAACAATGTCAACTGGATCCCCCTTATCCACATGCTTGTTGACACTCTCAAAAAATTCCAACAGATTAGTGAGGCATGATTTGCCCTTGCAAAAACCATGTTGGCTCTCCTTTAGCAGCGCCTTCTCTTCTATGTGCCTATTAATTCTATCTTTTAGGATGGTTTCCATCACTTTACCTGGGACACATGTCAAACTGACAGGTCGGTAATTTCCTGGATCACCCCTGGATCCTTTTTTGAAAATTGGTGTTACATTCGCTACCTTCCAGTCATCAGGCACAAAGCCTGATTTGAGGGAAAGATTATATATTTTGGCTAGGAGATCAGCAATTTCATCTTTAAGTTCCCTGAGAACTCGTGGATGGATTCCATCTGGTCCTGGTGATTTGTTAGTGTTTATCTTAACAAGACATGCAAGGACCTCCGTTCATTAGCTGATCAGTTCATTAGCTGATCAGTGCTTTGGGAATTGAATTGAAGTCCAAAAACCAAAGGTTTGGAAACACTGTTCTAGATCTAATAAGTTTCTTCAGAGTTACTGTGGTCCCTTGTATGGATGCACTGTTAGGCTCAAGACCAGCACAGCTACACAGAAGTTTACCCTGGAGTTGGAAATGTCCTAGAATGGTTCTTCGTTGGCTTTTGCTGGTGCTAGAGCTGGTGTTTATCCTTCTGTGATGGCCTTTTGACAAATATAAAATTGCTGGACACGGGGCTTAAGCAGGAGGTAGCCATGCAAACTCCAGATATTCTTGGTTGAGCCTGATTGGTTGGACACATTTGCAGTCTGGCTTCTTGCCTGATTTTTACACTAAAAAAAGCTTAGTCATTTCGATAGGTGATTTATGCCCTCCTAATTATCTTGGACCTCTCCAAAGATATGGATACCACCATCATCTGTGTAACCTTCTGGACTTAATGAGGAGTAGAGTAGAGGAAATAATATTTCTATTTGTAGGGAGGGGGATGACCATCCAGAAGCTACAGCTGGTTCAGAATGCGGCTGCCCGGGTGGTGATGGGGTGCGGGCATTATGCCCATGCCTCACCGCTGCTACAGGAACTGCATTGGCTGCCAGTATGCTTCCAGGTGCAATTCATGGTGTTGGTTTAAAGCCCTTCATGGTAGTGGGCCAGGATATTTAAGAGACCGCATCGCCCCAAGGTTGTCGACCCGTCCTACAAGAGTGGACCATAGGGACTCCCTAGTGATCCCATCAGCTAGGGAGGCACACCTCACTGGGACCAAGAGGAGAGCCTTCTCAGTATCTACTCTGGCTCTATGGAACCTCCTGCCACTAGAACTTTGCCTCCAGGCGGAGTTGCCTCCCTTCAGGAAGGCTTTAAAAACATGGCTTTGCCAGCAGGTGTGGGGTGCATCTGGCACCACAACCCAGCCCTGCTGGCTTAGCTAGCCCTGTCCAGGTTCCTTCTCCCCTGCCCGGGTGCCCCTCTTTTAAAGGGATCAGGGATGTTTTATGGACATCAGATATTTTTAGATAGTTTTAGAATTTGATTTTAATTGTATGGGGATGTGTTTTAACCAATGCTGTGAGCCGCCTTGGTTGCCGAGGCAAAAAAGGCGGCCATACAAATCTGAAAAATAAGTAATTAATGTGGAATTGTTCTGCCTCAAAGCAGACTCAGGACAGTTTACTCCCTGACACAGAGAAGAGGTACCTCACATTCTAGTGGAAACTCTCTTCAAAAGCTGGCTCTGTTTCCAACTCTGATATGGGACAGAATCCACCAAAAAAGTGAAGGTGGCTTACCAGCATAGAGGGCTCAGGGATTGATGGTTGACATATATGATTTCCAGGTCAACAGCATCCAACTTTCTAAGATGTCAGAACCAATACTTGAAATTAGAGGACAGGCCCTTATGAGGGCACAAGGCTCATCTTCATGATGTCATAAAAAGATCAGGAGACAAGACTTGAGTGGAGTTGTTTTGGGCATGGCTGATTGTGGAAATGAGTACAATTGCCAGGTTGACCAGACAACATGCAACCAAGAGCCAGTGGGGGGAAACATATTTTTTAAAACTGCAGAAATGATGGCAAAATGTGCTTAGCAGATGCAGGGGTTGTTCCTTTTTTCTTTTCTTTTGTAATGCAATTTTTATTTTTTTATTTTTAAAAAATATATTTTTATTAATTTTTATAAATGAACAGTACATAAAACAATACAAAGAAATAAAACATATACAAACATACCTAAAATACAAAGTAATCAAAACATATCACGACCTATCCTAATACATTGTTCCAACTATCTTTGTAACTCCTTCACGTTACCCCACTTCAACCGCATCCTTAATATTCTGAATAGGAAGCCACAACAAAAAGAAAACTTATAACACCCTGTGTTTATATACAATGCCCTGAGGACTCCGAGTGGTGCATTATATTATCTCCAAAAACTACTTTGATCTGGTACAGGTCTGTTTCTTTCACCTCCCATAGAAGAATGATCCAAAAATGGTTTCCATATCTTCCAAAATATATTCCCTTTCAGATCACCCCTTTTTTCTTTTATTTCCCATGTTAATCTGTCATTCAATGCTAAAGTCCACATTTCTTTATACCACTCTTCAAGTGGTATTATACCACTCTTCAAGTGAAGGGTTGTTCCTATCCCTGTTAGATCCCATATCCTATGTAGCATTCCCAACAGCTCAGATGTGGTGAGTTTTACCATGTCCAATGATATTTTTTCAGGGACGTAATAATTCTCCCCATCAGCTGGCTGGCAGATTTCTCCTCCAGCCTTGTGCTCCTGTTTATGCAAAGTGTTGCAACCAGAAGTCCTAACGTAAGCCCTTCTCTTTTACTTGTCATGACACAGGTGACCCACTCCCTGTTTTACTCCATATATCACAGCAGACTGAAATGCATTTCCCATTCACTTTCCTTCTTCCTCACTTTCTTGCTTCACCTGACTCTCTTCCTCCACCATGCCTCTGCATCTCAAACAACGTATCTCCCTATGCCAACTCTTCTCTCCCTCCCTCCGCCCTGCCCAGAACTATCTGCTTCCCGAGGAAAGCAGTCTAATCTTTCAGGAGACCTTGCCCATAATGACCGCATCGGAGAGTTCCTCAGCACCAGGCATTTGGAGCTGGCCACCTCTTGAAAGTGAAGTTTGAAGGAGCAGATGTCATCTTCCAGGGGCAACACAAATCCTCATTCCCAGTGTTTTACCACTTTTGCTGCTTAAGGAGGCTAGCTCAGGGCCTGTCTGAACTGCTCTTTGTGGGGTGTTCTGGGATCACTGTTTTTGATGTTGCTTGAGAATGGGGAATGAGAAAAATCGCATCTAGCCCACTTACTCACCCCCTCCAAACAACACAAGCGACCTTTGCCCATATTATTTGTATCATATTTTATATTGTTTGGCATTATTGTTGTAAACCGCTTCGAGTTCCCTTTATGGGAAGGAAAGCTGTATAGAAGTCTAAACAATAAATAAATAAATAAATAAATAAATAAATAAATAAATAAATAAATAAATAAATAAATAAATAAATAAATAAATAAATAAATAAATAAATAAATATTGTGAAGTATCACTTTGTGATACAGGAAAATTAAAGGTGCACCTTGGGGGAAAATGGAATTGCTCCAGTGTTCAATGTGTCTGGGCATTGGGGGGGGGGCAGACCAATATACCCTGAAAACCCCCAAAGAGAGGACTTAATGCCTTTCTTGACAGTATCTGATCACTCCAGCTAATGAAACAATCAGTCCTTTTCATCTCATAAGGCAGGGGTTCCCAACCTTTTCAAGCTGGGGGCCAGGTCTCTCTTTCTCAGTCAGCTTTGAGGTCTGGATGTCCTGCATGATGGAGGTGACCATTTTGTCCCAACAGCTTCAAAGGGGCAGCCATTTTGTTTATCAAATGCCATTGGAGGGGTGGGGGCACATAAAATGGCACTGCAGGCCAGATCTGGCCCATAGGCCTTAGACTGGAAATCCTTGTGATAAGGACATTGGTGTGGGATTTGTAATAAGAGAAAAATAGTGGGCATTAGAAATGTCAAGCTTTGTCTCAACCACTTCTATTCCCTTACAAGTAATCCCCCCGCCCCGTCCCCCCAGTACATATTTTCATTATCTCAAGAGAGACAGGTTTCTATCAGAAACATATTCTCCAAGTCTGGAGCAAAATACAGTAGAAAAATGTCTCCCTATGACATTAAATGAGCCCTTATTACTAGTCTTTTGTGGAGAGGGGGTGGAAAAGAGACATTAAACTCTCTTTTCCTTCAACTTGTGGAAGTTTTCTTAGAATAGAAACCACCACCATTTCCCCACTGCTCCCCCTGAGGATCTGTGGTACTATAAAAACAGCCGTATTCAGAACTAACTTGCAGATTTGCTAACATAATACATGCCTTAAGATAAACAAGAACATTGGTTTTTTAAAGTGTAATTAAGGTTTGGAGGATTTGAAATAAAGCCATTGGGATATGGTTTTATGGCTAAAAAATCATAGGTATATGGTACTGCTAAGTAGCAAGAAGAACATGCTGTTTGTGAAATTTGATCACTGGGTGATCACCCATAGTCATATCCTGACATTTTTTTACCTCATTTCATCTCTGTGATTTGCCTAATGTTAGCAAATTAATCTCTACAATGGGTATAAAAAAACTTTTTTCTTCTCTTGTGAAGTTTCTACAATTCTTTTTTTTTAAAGATGCAAATATGTGTAGGTTTTTTGTTCATTCCTTTGTTGCTTCTTTGCTAAACAACTGGAAATTTGACTATCAAACTATTTTTCCTTATACACTGCCAAACTCCCTGTAACTGCCTATAGCTTACCTGAACCATCTTGTTGCATTTATTCAAGTTAAACAATATTTTTGTTATGCAGAAACATTTTCAGGGTACAGAAAAACCTGGAAACACAACAGAGTATACCATCCCACTAGGAAGGAAGGATTGCCTTGCTAAATGAGGTGAAATATTCATCAAGACAGGTCTCTATCCACCTCTAAAGTAAAGGTAAAGGTTTCTCTTGCTCGAAAGCCAGTCATATCCAACTCTAAGGTTCAGTGCTCATCTCTGTTTCAAAGCTGAACAGCCAGTTCTGCCTGCTTCTGTAGACATTTCCATGGTCATGTGGCAGGCATGACTAAACACCGGCGCGCACGGAGCGCTGTTTACCTTCCCACCGAAGTAGTTCCTATTTATCTATTTGCCATTTCTTGCTTTCAAACTGCTAGGTTGTCTGGAGCTGGGACAAAGACGGGAGCTCATTCCGTCCTGCAGTCCTCGGGAATCGAACTGCTGACCTTCCGCCTCCCAAACAGTGTTTTAGCCACTTGAGCCACTGCAGTCCCAAGTCTATCCACCTCTATCTCTTATTATTTCAGTAGCCATTAGGTCAGATTAGCATCTTCTAAGAGACTGATGGGTAGCAATTGAATAACATGAGGAGTATGTACTGAATTTTATATCCCCCCCTCCTTCTTCATCCCTTTTTCTTTTGTTTTTTAGACTATAAACCTGAGGAGTGGACTGTCAAGATTTCATTGTGGTCTTTCAGGTAAATGACAGGACAATATTGGGGAACAAGTGAAACCAGTTCAATACTTGGTTAAACAAAAGCGGGATTAGGAGAAATAACCCAGGGACCAGGGGATAAGGAGGCAGAATAAAGAGTTTACTGGCTTTATAAATCCTGGTACCAATTACCTGAGAGAACCCACAGTTTTACAGCTGGCTGGCTGGCAAACCTAGCCAAACCAGTAACCAGGAGAATTGTTCTGCCTTTGAGTATGAGAGCAGCTTCTCCATCACACCATGGTAGAGTTAATTTCCAAAAGGCAGGAAACAAAAGACCTTGGCAACACTGGAGCGAAAATGTTCCCATCTACACATGCACGTTTTAGAAGAGAAGAGCTTTCATTGAAGCAGCGGCCTTAGTATTCATGATACTTAGTGGCAAACTTACACTGCTTTCCCACTGGCATGCAACGCTGAAAAGCAGTTTTTTTTTTTCTTCTAAGCTTTATGCCATCTTTCTTTCTTTTTCTTTCCCTTTTTTTGGGGTATGACTTTTCTTTTCTTTTTATTACCAACAATTCTCATTTCAGATCTCTCTTTCATTCTTCTCTCAATTTCCTCTCTCTTTCTCCCCCCCCCCGCCCCAATTTCTCTTTCGTTAAAGCATTTCTGAATAACTGCCAAGCCGTTACTATGTAAGGCCTGTTGTACTTAAGAGTCGAATTCTCATTCCTGGAATCATGACCAGCAACCCCAAAATAGTGTGTTTTGTTGCTTTACAGGGAAAACAAGAGAGTATAGAAGCCTTAGGAACAAACACAAAAGCACACAGCCAAGGGACACTTACAGACTGTTATTCTAATCTTTCTTTTTCTCTGTCTCTCTCACACACACAAAGAGAGGGAGATGTTGGAGGCACATAGCTTTAATCCAGAAACTACAGATGCTGTGGTATTTACTGTTACCCATTCTGTTTAAATCAGTTCAGTTTTGATCCACAGAATTTTAGAAATGCATAATTTGTGGGGCTAGAATTTCTAGGTCTCCATGCCTATTTAACTATTAAGCCATATACAATCACACCTGCCAGTTCAGCTTTTTACATGCCATCACCGGTGGAATCTACAGATTAGTTCTTATGATACTTTGGGTAAGTTCTTTTAAAGTTATGGGGTAACATCAGTCTACCTATAACCCAAGAACCTGGATGTAACTCACCAGCGTGCCAGGTTCTTGACACACACACCTACCCCCCCCCCCCTTCTTATGCAGGTCAAACCCTGACAGCTGTCATTACCTGGTAGGTTGTGTTCAGCCTGCTGGCTTAAAAACCCTTTTAAAAGAGAACATGTGGCTCTCCATAGGTTGTTATATTCCAGTTCCTATCACCCCTTGTCAGCTTGGCCAGCGATGAAGGATGATGGAAACCTTAGTTTATCTGGAACCTGCAGTATGACACAGAGATTACTACATCTGGTGACAATGTGTAGCAAATCAGGTTGAGATGAAAGTTCTCTCCTAAGATGTTTCAGTTCTGAATTGAGAAGGTTGTGCTGTGGTGGAAAGATTTGTTCTTTTATTTTCTACTGTATTTTGCTGCTATCCAAGAGAGTAGGAGGCGCAATAGAGGCTTTTTTCAGAAATTACCAGCTGGAGGTGGGCATTTCTTCTCTCTATAGCAGGGGTGGCCAAAATGTTCAGGCCATGGGCTGGCCATGTGGTTGAGTGGGCCAGTCATGTGATTCCTCCATCTGTAAAATGCATCCGCGGCTGTCATAAATGCATTTATGAGTGCCACAGGTGCATTTACAGCAGCGTTATGTGCATGCACAGGCACATTTTAGTTCCACTTCCGGGAATGGCAAGGGCGGTGTGGGCTGGATGAATTGGTGCCACAGGCTGGATTTGGCCTGCAGGCCATAGTTTGGCTATCTCTGCCCTAGTGGTCCTTTGGGAATAATTGTACCATGAGCTTTCTGGATAGCTTAGTGGTTTAGGTATATGGCAGTGGAAGCAGATGTTGAGTGTTTGATTCCCCACTGCGCTTCCGGAGAGAAGAGCTAAACTGTGTCATCATGGGCAAACAGAATGATGACAATGATGTAACATCACCCATGGGGAATATCTTGGGAAGGTGGGATAGCATTTTCTATTGCTGCTGCTATGTTATTAATAAAGGCCACTATTTCAACCCGTTCAACCTCCCCAAACCCCAAACTAACCAAATTTCCTTCTCCATTTCTCTACGCATGAATGAGGTAGTGAAAGAGCAAATGGAATTTTAGCTTGGCCAGAGAAGCCATATTAAACACAGCAGGTCACAATTCTGAGTGAAAGTAAATAGAATTTGTTCATAAGCAATTGTGTGCCATGGCTCTCTGGCAGATTTAAATTCCTATGCATCAACACAAAGAGAGATCAAATGCCTTATTTGGAGTTCCTGGAGTTCCTTATGTGGATCTGCGTGCCCAGTCGGCACGCATGGCCTCTGGCAGAGGTTAAACCTAGCGAGCACGCTCCTGGCCCCTGGCCCTTGCCAGCAGGGAGAAATTAAGGGGGGTGGATAAATGATAGGGTTTGATTCACCCAATTACCTGACCTGACCAACGAACCTGCTGAAAGAGCAAATACGTTACCTATTAGAGTAATCCCTCATCTCTGAATCTCAGTCTCATCCCAGAAGCAAACAGGAGCCGTGATTGCCTTAGTCTAAGCCCAAAACAATGGTGTTGTCCCATCCAGTGTTTGTCCAGACTAATTAACTTCCCCCCGAGAGATTCCCAATTAACCTGAGTAAATAGGTGATGTGATTGACTGTTGGGTGACGGTTTTTTCTACCTTGCCTTCTGATCTATAAATGGTTATGCCTTCTCCTCAATAAACCACTGATCATATCCTCCTCCATACTGCCTCATATCGTTCTTTGATCAGTCTCCTCCGGGACCTACGGCCCTCAGCGGCCCCGATTCCTACACCTGGTGACCCCGAGACGTGATCTACTCGTGAGTAAGAGCGGTCTTCCTCAGAGTAGCGATCACACGGTCCGGTTCTGCGCTTGAACCGTGTCCGAATCATCCCGGAGGACAGCGCGGCACTCCGCCCGGCAGCCAGCCGATCGGAGGGACGGCCTGCGGTGAGGCAGTCCAAAGAGGCATCCTACAGCTTGCTCCCGACTTTCGCGGCGGCTTGCACCAAAGGGAAAAACGCGTTCCGCTCAGGGCAGCTGTGAGCCCCTGACAGCGCAGTGGCCACCGAGGGCCCGTGGCCGCAGTCCACGCTCCGAGCTCTACCCAGAAGCGTCGTCGCCAGAACCTATTGCCTGCCACAGACGCGTCGGCTCGTCCCGAGGAGGAATCTTCCGAGGACCCAATCGCAGGTAATATGGGGACCTGCCCTCAGAGACAGCATCCATCCGCTAGCCAAAGAACTCGTGTAGAGGAGTTCAACATCCTGGCCAGGGTATTTAATTTGCATTTTCACAGCGGGGAGCTAGCGAGACTTTTGGTGTACCTAGGGGAGCACTGCCTGCTTTACCCAGAAGTAGGTACGTTAACCCTCGAGCTCTGGGATCAGATAGGAGACTGCATTCAGCAACCCCCGAAAGCTCCAGGAGGCGTAATTCGCACATGGAGAAAGTGTAGGAAGCTCTTGGCGGAGATAAAACCAGTCCGGATAGAGGCCAAAGAACCCCCAAGCCTGCCAGATGCGCCAGCCGAACCAACGGCGCCTACGGCGCTCTATCCGTTACTCCAATTTAGGCAGAGTAGCGTAGGGAGCTTTCCCTCGGTGACAGCTGCAGACGTCACCGGCGGAATGCAAGGAATGAGGAGCGCAGGCGCTTCTCAGAAAGCAACAGGTTCCCTAGCTACCAAAAGTGCCCTTCAGCGCACAGTAGAGGAAGAACTCAGGAAGGGGGAATTACCAGTAGAGGAGCTAGCAGAGCTCAGCCAGATATGTCCCATCCGCATGGAGATGGACGCGCTCACAGGCGCACAGCAGATAGTACACTCCCCAGTCCCGTGTAAGCTTCTCATGGCTATACGGAAAGCCATTTCAGAAACAGGGCTCCAAAGTCGTTTCACAAGGGGCACGCTTCAGCAAGTGTGCGAGAACACCATGTTCATTCCCCATGACTGGAAAGCCGTCATGCGGATGATGCTCAACCCTAGCCAGTACTTAATTTGGGACAGCGAGTATCGCCTGGAGGCGCAGACAAGGGCTGCCAGGATGGGAGGTGCAGTACTTCCTGACCAGTTATATGGTTCAGGTGCCTTCGAATCCATCGATGCCCAAATCAACTTGCCTCTAGCCATTCTCCAGATGTCGGCCGAGGCCGCCTTTAGGGCATTTTTCAAAGTCCCAGCAACTGGCAAAGCGGCTAAAAATTACACCGCTATCAAGCAAGGAGCCCAAGAGCCCTATATGGACTTCATCAATCGCCTGGAGGAAGCAATTAGCAGGCAGATTGACAATGAGCAGGCCCAGCAAGAGCTCATGATGAAGTTAGCCAAGGACAACGCCAATTTAGACTGCCGTAAAATCTTGCAGTCGCTAGGCAATCGTCCCGATTTGACCCTCACGGACATGATTAGAGCTTGCGCCGACGTTGGCACAGAATCCTACAAGATGGGATTGCTAGCGGCAGCGGTGCAAGGGGGTAAGAGACCAAAAGGCAAGACCCAAGGAGCATGTCACAGTTGTGGCAAGGTCGGTCACTTCGCTAGCGAGTGCCAATCCAAGGGGGCGGACAAAAGTCCGGCCGTCCCAAGGCTCCGAAAACCCCATGTCCGAAATGTCAAAGAGGCTACCATTGGGCCCGAGACTGTCCGAATTCGGGAAACCGGAACGCGGGCATGTCTCTGGCCCCGGTCCAAACAGGGACTCCCCTCACCCAAAGCTCACCAGAGCTAGACTAAATCCCGGCCACACTCCAGACATTGCGAGGGCACAGGCCAGCCCCAAGGGTAGTACAGGGTTAGACTTGACTTGTCAGGCGGACGTTACATGCGACCTGCCAGGCACGGTCTATCTGGTGGACTCCCAGTACATGGGTCCCCTGCCCAAGGGCTTTATAGGTTTAGTTTTGCCCCGCAGCGTAGCCGGAGCACGCGGAATTTTCATAATTCCAGGAGTCGTTGACTCGAATTTTTCAGGCGTTCTCCATGTTCAGCTTTGGACTCATCTGCCCCAAACAATTCACAAGGGAGACACCTTAGCGCAACTGATCATGGTTCCTTGTCACTCGCCAGCAGATAGCCAGGGAAGGCTCAGTGACAGCTCCGAGTCCCGGTCAGAGGACCGCTCGAGCGCCAGGGAGGCAGTACAAGGATACCAGGTCTTAGCGACAGTGGAGACCAACATTGAGTGGAAGCAGCGCCCCGTTATCGAGGTATTTTTGAACAAAAGAGTGTTCTCAGGGTTACTCGATACCGGAGCGGATGTGAGCGTGATAAGCAGAAGCCAGTGGCCTAGGGAGTGGGCCATTGAGCCGGTCTCCGATGTGTGGGGGGTAGGCGGCGTCCAGGAAGCGTTTAGGAGCCGAGAGTGGGTGGAAGTCACAATCCCAAGGGCTGACGGCACGGCGGTAATTCGGCCGCACATTCTTGACGTGCACATCAACCTTTGGGGGCGAGACATCTTACAACAGTACGGTGCTACGCTTACCTTTGGGTAATGGCGTTGCCACTTAAATGGCTCACCGACACACCGGTTTGGGTAGAACAATGGCCGGTAGTGGGAGAGAAATTAGTTGCCCTCAAGCAGCTAGTTAAGGAACAGCTAGACGCAGGACATATAGAACGGTCCACAAGTCCTTGGAATTCGCCAATTTTTGTGATTAAAAAGAAGTCGGGGAAGTGGCGACTCCTCCACGATCTCAGAGAGATCAATAAATGCATACAGCCAATGGGTCCGCTCCAATGCGGCATCCCCAATCCGAACATGATTCCCAAGGGGTGGGAGATTCTAGTCGTAGATCTCAAGGATTGCTTTTATACAATCCCCTTAGACCCCCGGGACCGGGAAAGGTTCGCCTTTACGGTGCCGGTTGTGAACCACGGCGAGCCCACGCAGCGTTACGCGTGGAAATTTTTGCCACAGGGCATGCTCAATTCGCCCACCCTGTGCCAAATTTATGTTCACAACGCACTGGCAAAGTTCCGAAGCCTTTACCCTAAAGCTATAGTTTGCCATTTCATGGACGACATCTTGGTCGCGATGCCGCAACTTGGCAGTGAAATGTTTTCTGACCTCCAGGCCAGCCTGGGGGACAAAGGTTTACTCATTGCCCCAGAGAAAGTGCAGAGAACCGAGCCCTTCTCATACTTGGGCCATCGGCTTCTCCGCTCTTTCGCAGCACCAGTTTTGCCCAGGATCAATTTACAGGACTCAGTCACCCTTGTAGAGTTGCAGCAAGTTTTGGGGAACATCAATTGGGCCAGACCGTATTTCCGATTGGATACGGATCTTCTAAAACCACTCTTCTCGCTGCTAACCCTAGGTAAGCAGCCGGCAGACCGGATAAAGATTTCTCGAGACGCACGCTTGGCTCTCGAGAAGGTCAACCAAGTTCTCAGCCAGAGGTGGGTAGATAGGATCACCCCAGGGCCATATGCTCCGATCTTGAATTTGTACATCGTACGGTCAGGATCCATGTTTACAGGAGCGCTCGGCGTAGATGCTGAGAAAGGGGCGAGTATCGTGGAGTGGGTGTACCTTCCAAACACCTCCTCACGAAACATCTTTCCTCCCCAAGAATTGGTCTCCGCGGTGGTTTACCGCGGAAGGCTGAGAGCTAGGGACATTTCAGGGCATGATTTGGCCAAAATCGTAGTTCCATTCACCAAGGAACAAGTCCAGCAACTAATGCAGCTCGGTGACTCACTTCCCATAGCCTTGGAAGGATTCACCGGGAGCTTGGCATACCACTTGCCAAAGGACCCCAGACTTGTCTCACTTCAGACGCAGACAGTTAGCTTGTTTGAATTGCTCTCGCTGGTTCCACTCCAGGGAGCCAGGACAGTTTTTACTGATGGTGGTCGGACATACGGTGTCTTGACCTGGCAGGAGGGCCAAGCTTGGCGCACGCTGCTAACTGTTCCACAAAAGTCCGCGCAGCGGGCAGAGTTGGCAGCGGTGAACCTCGCCTTGCGCACCTTCGCCAAGGAACATTTAAACATCATCACGGACAGTCAGTACGTTAGGAACTTGCTTCACAGTCTACCGGGAGCATACATCACTCCCGCGATAGACAAGAATTTGCTTAGCCTGTTTCTCACTGCTCAATTTCATTTGCGAAACCGCACGGAGCCGCTCTATATTGCCCACATCCGAAGTCACCAAGACCTACCGGGTCCGATTTCCGCGGGCAATAGCAGAGCGGATGCGGCGGCAAAGGAGATTCAGCAACATTCAGTTTTGGGTGTTTTTACTACTCCAATTCAGAGTCATGCCTTCTTTCACCAAAATGCCAAAGCACTTGCCAGACAGTTCAATTTGCCACTCTCTCAGGCCCAAGGCATAGTTCGCTCTTGCCAGCATTGTGCAGGGGCACCGGGGGGGCCCTCGTGGGGGGTCAACCCACGAGGGACAGAGGCCAATCAGATGTGGCAAATGGACGTCACGCACGTTCCGCAGTTTGGCAGATGGCAGTACATGCACGTTTGCATAGACACTTTTTCTCAGTTCGTTTGGGCAACGGCGCAGAAAAGGGAGACTGCTTCCCACGTGGAGCAGCACCTCCTTTCCTGCATTGCAGCCATGGGCAAACCTCGGCACGTTAAAACCGATAACGCACCATCCTACAGCTCTAGGCAGCTGGCCGCCTTCATGGCCACTTGGGATATTAAGCACACATTTGGCGTTCCTTACAATCCGCAGGGGCAAGCGATTGTGGAACGGGTCAATCGGATGCTCAAGTCCTATATTGACAAACAAACAGAAAGGGGGGAGCCACCAGCCCTCCCCAAGTCACAGGGCCAGGCACAGCATTGCCTGAATAAGGTATTGTTCACATACAATCACCTTAATGTTTTTTTGGATTGTACGCCGCAGGAGAAGCACTTCCGCCGTTCGGAAGCTCTCCTGCGACCGATGGTCCGATACCGGGTGCCACCGGACCCTTCTTGGAGGGGCCCGGCGCCGCTCGTAACCTGGGGGCGAGGGTATGCTGCAGTTATGTCTCCTACAGGTGTCGTCTGGATTCCAGCTCGGTGTGTCAAGCTGCACTTGGAACCTCATGGCGTGGATCCAGACCGACCCGAGTCCGATCCCGGAGATGGAGGACCTCACCCTGACCAAGGAGACCCACCGGGAGAAGCGACGGCCGCGGACGCCAGCACCGAAGATCACCTGGGGGATGGTCAAGACCCTTTGCAGTGAGGCCCAGGGCACCCTCCGACGCGAGGAGAGGGAGCCGACACCGGAGAACTTCGTAGCAGCAGTCTTCGCCCAGATTGATGCCAACACCGTGATCTTCACCATCATCCTGACCCTTTCCCTGCTTTTGGGGGGAGGCGCTCAGGCCATCTCGTTGGAGGCCAATGATCTACTGCCCGGCGGAGACCTCTCTGCCCGGATGCAGTACAATATTTGGGAGAGGTTGGCGGGTCTCGTCAACCAGTCCGATTTTTGCCTCAGGCAGGACCTTGGTTCTGCTTCGATCCTCAGCACCTGCCTCATCCCTGTGTGCCATTCTCCAGGCGCGCACCCCAGGGATGGGGATTGGCTTGTGAAAAGACTTTTCAGCCCGTATAACCCAGCGGCTTCTTCAGAGTATGCCCGTTGGGAGATGCGGCTGACCATGACCTTGCCGGCCGATGCAGCCACCCTCCACACTCCTCGGGTGGCGGTCAGCCCGAACTCTACCTGTGGACGAATGTACGGCTGCGCTTCGGCTGGTCGTACCCGGCGCCGCTGCCTCAACGTTGGCAGTGGCAATTGGACTTGCAATAACCCAGTACCACTTGGCACCATGTATGCCCATATCACCCTGCCATCTGGTTGGTTCTTCACATGCAACCAGTACACGTGGAACTACATTCCTGCAAATGTTTCAGACTCTATATGTTGTATCAGTCGTTTGACATTGTTACTTCCCACCAAGGATATGGTCACCCCAAGCACAAATATTACTAATGTTCCAAATGTTTCCTCACTCGTACGGCACACTCGCACCACCCAGTTAGACAGCTCGTGTGAGAGCAGCTTTAGAGTAATGAGCCCTGCCGAATATCTCTCCTTGGCAGTCAGCATCTTTGGCATGCCAGGCTTAGCCGTCGGCAACGCAAAGAGGATTGGTCGCTTGGCTTGCGGTCTAGCAAAAGCCATCAACCACACCTCCTCCGCGATAGCGCTCCTTAATCAAGAGCAGGCAGAGCTGCGCCATGCCATTCTTGACAATCGAGTGGCTATCGATTACCTCTTATTGTTGCACCACCTGGGTTGCAAATCCTTTCATGGTATGTGCTGTTTCAACCTTACTGACAACTCCCGCAAAGTACAGAGTCAGCTCACTGATCTCCACACCATAGTCCAGGGCATCACAGAGGGTTCTGCATGGGGAGCTTGGTGGAGTTCATTGTGGAACTGGATGTGGTCATGGATCCCCCGGGGGTGGCTCCAAACGGTACTCAAGGTGGTTGTGGGGGTGATTATACTAGGCATCGCACTCTGCTGCTTTGCACAATGTATTCCCTCGCTGATCTCGAGGTGCCACCCCAGAAGGAAACCCCGTGACGTCATACCCGCTCATCAGCTGGTCCCGCTCCTACGCAGGGTCGCCGGTCAGGCTCTTAAGAAAAATTAAAAGGGGAGATGTGGATCCGCGTGCCCAGTTGGCACGCATGGCCTCTGGCAGAGGTTAAACCTAGCGAGCACGCTCCTGGCCGCTGGCCCTTGCCAGCAGGGAGAAATTAAGGGGGGTGGATAAATGATAGGGTTTGATTCACCCAATTACCTGACCTGACCAACGAACCTGCTGAAAGAGCAAATACGTTACCTATTAGAGTAATCCCTCATCTCCGAATCTCAGTCTCATCCCAGAAGCAAACAGGAGCCGTGATTGCCTTAGTCTAAGCCCAAAACAATGGTGTTGTCCCAGCCCGTGTTTGTCCACACTAATTAACTTCCCCCCGAGAGACTCCCAATTAACCTGAGTAAATAGGTGATGTGATTGACTGCTGGGTGACGGTTTTTTCTACCTTGCCTTCTGATCTATAAATGGTTATGCCTTCTCCTCAATAAACCACTGATCATATCCTCCTCCATACTGCCTCGTATCGTTCTTTGATCAGTCTCCTCCGGGACCTACGGCCCTCAGCGGCCCCGATTCCTACATCCTTAATTACAAGACACAACCAGGCTGAAACCGGCTTACATGTTTGTAGCATAAATAGCCAGTACAGTTTTGGTGTCTTGCATGGAAGACAAAGAAGGAGCCGCAGTAAGGGCTAAAACACAACTTTATTACATGGTAGTCAGAGTGAACATGAGGTAATGGTGGACCAAACAGCTCTATTTATAGCACACTGTACATTTTGAACAACCCGGGTGATAGTTCATTGGTTACTGTCCATGTGACATCATAGATCGTCACACCCATCTTCTCCAGGTGCGGTGTGGCGGGAAGGTTTCCCGCCCTTCAGGTATCCAGGGGAATCTGTATCATGTGATCTGGATACTGCTACTGCACTGGCAGTAGCATTCTTAACAGCTTGCTACAATGTGTCTCTGATTATTTACAATGGATACAATTGCTGGATACAATCAGTTAAAGAGTACTTGTCACATTCTATTTAGTACATATCATCCCTCCCCCCTAGGTGGGGGCCATTGAGGCTTTCTGCACGTTCGCTTTGGGCGAGTGGTGGCCGCACTTCGGGTGGAGTCCCTGCATTGGAGGAGAGTAACTCGTTAGCGATTGGCTGCAAGTCATGAGCTGGGGATTGGGGAGGTCTAGGTGTAGGAGTAAACTCCAGGGATGTGAGACCGGGGGCTCCAGGGACTAAAGAAAAACCCCGCTCTTTGCTTGGATGGGTGGGGGACCACTCCGAAAAATCCCCCCGGTCTCCTAACTCAAAATCTAACAACTCCTCGGAATCCCTCTCTTCTAAATTGTCCCTGTTACCCTGTGGGTCAAAAGGATGTGGGTTTGTCTCATTTCACTCCCCCCTGTGGTCTGTGTCTCCCCCTTGGGATAAGCGGGTGGGGGAGAACCCTAACACTGACTGCTCCATTTGGTCACTCACGTCTTGTCTTCCCACTACTCTACCTCTGAGTTGGTCGGTGTGCCTCCTCCAGAGGAGTCCTGTGCCTGTCTTGACATTGTAGGAGACTGGCCCCGTCCGTCCAACCACTATTCCAGGTACCCAAATGGGGCCACCAGCCACGTAGCTTCGGCAATGTACTGGCTGGCCAATCTCGAAACTCTTGGTGCCCCCCGTTTCTATGTTTCTACCCGTGTCCTCCACCCTGGTTGGGTCTAATCTCAAGAGAATTGTGGCGGGTTTCCTCCGCATGAGGAGCTCGGTGGGTGAGAGCCCTGATGCTAAGGGGGTTACACAGTACATTAATAGGAAGTGGCAGAGCTGCAAGTTCAATTCCCCGGGGCCCATCCTACACAGTGCGTCCTTTGTTGTTCGCACCAGGCGTTCCGCTTTACCATTTGTAGCGGGGTGAAAGGGGGCCGCAGTTATGTGGCGAATTTTGTTAATCTCTATGAAACCCTGGAACTCCGCTGACATGAAAGTTGTGGCGTTATCACTCACAAGTACGTCAGGTAAACCAAAACAGCTGAATACCTTGCGTAATTGCTTAATCGTTGCAGCTGATGATGTACTGGCCATCGGAATTACCTCCAACCACTTGGAGTAGGAGTCCACTATTATAAGGAAAAGGGTACCCCTGAATGGACCCGCGAAGTCCACATGGAGACGTGACCCCGGACCCCGGGCCATGTCCCATTCTGTGAGCGGAAGTCGGGACTCCTCAGGCCGGGTGCTCTGGCAGCTCTCGCAAGTGCCTACCATGTGCTCTATATCTGTGTCCAGTTTGGGCCACCAGACGTAACTCCTAGCTAGCGCCTTAGAGCGCACGATCCCCAGGTGGCTGACATGCAGCATCTTGAGCACCCGGGACCTCAGAGCTTCGGGGATTACTACCCGCTGCCCCCAGAGTAGGCAGCCCCTTTCTAGGGAGAGCTTGTCTCTCCGCCTACCGTAAATCCTGAATTCCTCCATAGGGGAGGTTGCCGGCCAGCCTTTCTGTACCCATGAACTGACTAAGGCCAATGACTTGTCTTTCGCCATAGCCTTGGTGATCTCAGCTGGCAGAATTGGGGGCGACTCTAGGGATTCAATCAGGAGTACCTGGTGGTCCTGTTCTACCTCACACTCGGGGTCCCCTGCCTGTGGGAGGGGTGACCTGGAAAGGGCATCAGCATGGCTGATCTCCTTGCCAGGACGGTAGGTCAACGTGTACTGGTACGCATTGAGGACAATCGCCCATCGCAGCATCCTTGGGGACAAGATCTGCAGGGTTGGCTTATCTGTGGTGAAGATTTCTAAGAGGGGCTTATGGTCAGTCACAACTTTGAATGGCCTGCCATAGAGGAAATCATGGAACTTCTTGGTTCCTGCAACAATCACTAGGGCTTCCCTGTCTGTTTGCACGTAGTTGCACTCTGCCTTGGACAGGGATCTCGAATAGTATGCCACTGGGGCTTCTCGCCCGCTCTCTAGCACGTGGACTGCCCCCACCCCCACCGGTGAGGCATCGCAGACCAGCACAACGGGTTTCTTTGGGTCGAAGTGGGTCAACACAGCCTCGGAAGACAGAAGCTGTTTGATCCCCTGGAATGCCCATTCCTGGCTGTCCCCCCACCGCCAAGCTGCATCCTTTTTGAGTAATCTATGCAGTGGTTCCGCTACCGATGCCTTTCCTGGGAGGAAAGAAGGGTAGAAATTTAGGAGTCCTAGGAAGGACTATAGTTCGGCCTTGGTGGTGGGGCGAGGAGCATCTTTCACTGCCGCTACCTTGGACTCTGCTGGTTTTATGCCCTCAGGGGTTATTCGGAAACCCAGAAACTCTACCTCCTCAGTGAAAAACACACACTTATCCTTTCTCACCCTGAGCCCCGCTTTCTCGAACACTGTTAGTACCCGGTCTAACCTCTTGGCCAATTCCTGTTCCCCTCCCACTGTTATCAGAATGTCGTCAAAGTAGGGGAAAACACTTGGGAGCCCTTTCAACAATCTTTCTACAAGGGACTGAAAGAACCCCAGAGCTGAATTCATGCTGAATTGGAGGCACGTCACTTTAAAAGCTCCCTTGTGGTAACAATTGTCTGAGCGGCGGCTGTAGCTGGGGTTACCGACAATTGTTGGTATGCCTGGGCCAAGTCTAGCTTGGCGAAACACCTCCCAACATGCAAGGTTGCTAGCAGGTGGCTTACTACCGGCACTGGATACGCATTTGGGCGAATTGCCTTGTTAATCGTGCACTTGTAGTCAGCGCAGATTCTGACCTCCCCGTTAGCCTTAAGTGTCGTAACAATGGGGGTTTCCCACTCGGCGGAGTCCACTGGCACCAAAATCCCCTGACCCACCAGTTTGTCCAGTTCAGTCTCTATTTTGTCCTTTAGTGCGAAAGGCACTCTTCTTGGCTTCATCCTGATGGGTCGAATGTCCCTTTGAACTTCCCTAGCCCCTTCTCAAAGACGGCAGGGTGTGCGTTACACACCTCCGTGATCGGGTCAGCCTGTACGGTGTGTATGCCTCCAATGAAAACCCCCAGGGGCCCGAACCACTGTGTACCCAGGAGACAGCAGGACCCTTCCTTTAGAACTACTAGGGGCAACTGCGCGGAGCGCCTTTTAAACTGAACCTTGAACTCTCCCACCCCCAACACTGGTATACTCTTGCCCTAAATGTCCTGCAAATTAGTCTTAAGGGCCTTCAGCTTGAGGCGTGACTTTGGGGGAATGCGCAGAAATTCCCTGTGGGAGATGATGGAGTACGATGACCCCGAATCGATCTCCATCCTTACTGGGATCCCCTGTACCAGTACCTCAACAAAGAACCGGGGGCGCTGCAATGGCACGCTGTGGACCGCCTGGTCGTAGTTGTTGGGAACCCGTCGAGACACGCGGTGCTCCTGGGGCTCGTCGTCGTCGAAGATGGGCCCGACCCCGTCTGCCTTTCATTGGGGCCATTCCGCCTGGCCCTTGCTGTCGTCTCGATGCCACCTGCAGACCCTTGCGATGTGCCCGTGCCGCCCACAGTTGTGGCACTCCGCCTTCTGGAATGGGCATCAGCTCCGGTCGTGGGATGCCCCACATCCGTCGCAGCGGCGGTCCTCTCTGGCGCGGTCTCGAACCTCAGGCCTCCTCTGCACCCGCTGCACATCCTCGTCCTCGCTGCAGTCGGAGGTGGACGTGGTGGACTTAGAGGGCCCCTGCTCTCCATGGGAGGAACAGCTGTGGACTGGGACTGCCGGCGGGGGGCCCCCAACCATGGCGGTCCTGGCCCAGCTCACCCGTTCACCTTGTTGCACTGACTCGGCGGCTTGGGCGATGCGCAGGACATGCTCGAACGAGATGCTCTCGTCTTTGGCCAGAAGTTTTTTCCTGGCCCCCTCATCTCGCAGGCCCAGCAGGAGCCTGTCTCTCAGCACCTCGCTCAGGGACGCTCCCTACCGGCAAGGCACGGCAGCCACCCACAGGGCTGCCACGAAGGCTGCCACGGACTCACCGGCCCGCTGGCACTGCTGCTGAAAGGCCAACCTTGCCGGAAACACCGACACTTTCGGGTGAAAGTGTTTCCTCAGCTCGGCGAGGATCTCGTCTAGGGGTACCCCCCTGAGCGGTCTCGGCGTCAGGAGGTTGGTGGCCAGTTCCAAAGTCTCTAGGCCGCACTGGGCCAGTAGGAATGCCCGGCGCTGGGCTTCCTCCTCGATACCTTTGAGGTCCATAGCATAGAGGAACAGTTGCTCATAGAGTTCCCATTTTTCTGTCTTCGTAGTGTCGAAGGGCGCGATGTTCCCTTTTCGGGACGCCATCCCATCCTCGTCGCCAATTTGGTGTCTTGCACGGAAGACAAAGAAGGAGCCGCAGTAAGGGCTAAAACATAACTTTATTGCATGGTAGTCAGAGTGAACATGAGGTAATGGTGGACCAAACAGCTCTATTTATAGCACACTGTACATTTTGAACAACCCGGGTGATAGTTCATTGGTTATTGTCCGTGTGACGTCATAGATCGTCATGCCCATCTTCTCCAGGTGCGGTGTGGCGGGAAGGTTTCCCACCCTTCAGGCATTCGGGGGAATCTGTATCATGTGAGCTGGATACTGCTACTGCCACCGGCAGTAGCATTCTTAACAGCTTGCTACAATGTGTCTCTGATTATTTACAATGGATACAATTGCCAGATACAATCAGTTAAAGAGTACTTGTCACATTCTATTCAGTACATAACAACAGTAAAACCCTGTTTTACGTAAAAAGTCAGTTCAGTAGCTTTTTATGTTACACAGGTTTTTACATAAAATGCGGCATTCCCATAGGGATGCACTGAAAAATGAAAAATATGGTCCTGACTGGACCAAAAATAACCTCAAAAAATTTAAAAATAATCAGCACAAAGGGAATGTAAATGGCGCAATCTCCCTACCTTTTCCATGCTGCTGCCGCTGTTTCCTACTGAGCCATTGGGGGAGCAGGAACCACCACTGCCAGTGCTGCCACTGCTACTTCTACTGGGACTGGGAGAGTGCTCTGCTGCTTCTACTGCATATCCGCTCAGTTCCGCTCTTTGTAGGATGAAGATTGCTCAGTTCCGCTCTTTTTCTGCAGTCCCCCTGTGGCGTGCTTTAGCTAGGAACATGCATCGGATGAAGACCGCTTCCAGTGCTGGTAAAAGAAGCAGGGACTCCAGAAAATGTGGTAAAACTGCAATAATCATCAGCGCTGCCTCCACCGCCTCTTGCGACTTCCGGTGGTGGGGGTGGCTGATGCAGGGTGGAATTTTTAAGTCTATAATTGCGCGGGACCACAATTTTAGAGTTTAAAGTGGTGGGCCAACCATTTTAGACTTAAGAGATGCAAGGAACTTCTAGGGGAACCCCCTTACATAAAATGATTTATTTGCGTAAAACAGGACACATTTTCCACAAAAAATCATTACGTAAAATGATTTTTACTCAATACGAAGCATATGTAAATCGGGGTTTTACTATACAGTGGTACCTCATACAATGATTTTAATCCATTCCACGGAGCTCGTTGTTGTACGAAACAATTGCTATATAATGCATGCATCGTATAGCGATTTTCCCTATGGGATGCATCGTACAACGATTTTCTTTTTTGCTAAGTGGTTTTTCTCATTGAAAAATTGTTGTACAATTTTTCTATAGGAAACATTGTTATATGGGACACCATTTCCCCCAAAACCTAACTGTTATGCAACAGTATTTGTGACTGCAAAGTGCAGTCTTCCAAGAAATGTATGTGGTGGCACCAGGCTAGGATGTACCCATTTACATAGGCATTAATGATTTGTTACTTGCTACTGGGATATGACTGGATCTACTATTAATTATTTTTTGTCATGCTGGGTTTTTTCATGGGCTTCTTACAGAATGTACTCTGTTTGATCTTACTTTTCACAGCCTTATTGATGCTATCTAATTTTTATGAAGGTATAGTATTTAGGAGAAGGGGAAACACCCAGAAATCTGCAGGTAGAGCTAGGAAAAATCCTGCCTGAACATCTGGAGAGCTGCTGCTAATCAGAGTTGACAATACTAAGTTTGTCTCAATGAGCAAATGTCTATCTTAGCATAAGGCAGCTGCCTGTGTTTCTGTGAATGTACAGTAAAACTCCGATTTACATACTCATCAAGATACGTAAAATTTGACTTACGTAGGTTTTTTTTTTTTTTTTGCAGAGAACATGTCCCATTTTATGCAGGGGTTTCCTTGTGTCTTGTAAGTTTAAAATGGTGCCACTGCCATTTTAAACTCTAAAATGGTGGCCTCATGCCATTTTAGACTTAAAAATTCCACCCCACATGCCTCTACTGCTGGAAGTCACAAAGCATAACTTACCAGGGTAACAGTGGAGGCATCAGCGGCATCGGCAACGATTGCAGCAGGTTTGCCCCATTTTCTGCAGTCCCTTCTGCTTCTACTGGCACAGGTAGAGTGAAGGGAGCATATCCACTCCCTTCCACTTTTTGTCCGAGGTTTCAGTGGGGACTGCAGCAGTAATAGCAGCACTGGTGGCGGTAGTGGTTCCTGTTCCCCCAAGAGCCAGACAAACTGCTCAGGAGGAAGCAGCAGCATGCAAAAGGTAGGGAGGTTGCTCCATTTACATTCCCTTTATGCTAATTATCTATCTATCTATCTATCTACTGTATCTATCTACTGTATCTATCTATTTGGATTATTTTTGGCCTGGCCAGGACCGTTCCCCCCCCCCCCCAATGCTGTGATTTATGTAAAAAAACTTTGTTACATAAAAAGCTACGGAAAGACTTTTTACATAAATTATGGTTTTACTGTATATTTGATGAAGAGGAAGCCCATATGAAGGACTGAACCCTTCTTTATCATGGCTAAAGCAGCCAGGTTCACTTTCTGGTATCATCTGTTAAAGAGTCCAGGCTTGGTGGTAGGGCTAAAACAAAACTCTGCTTCTGTAAGGCTACCCTGTCAATGGCACATTAGTCTATTTACTCCAACACCAAAGTGGTGATGGCCAGCCCTCTCTATCTAGCTAACCTATCCTGCTAGTTACAGGCAATTCAGAGCTAGACAGATCAACAGTCTGGCTTTGTGCAAGGGAAAAAACAAGCAACCAAAGTTTGGAAAAGTCATTTTATTTGAGTCTAGCTTCCCAGAGTACCCCACCCCACCAGTCATATTTTTGTTGTTCAGTCACATAGTGGAGTCCGACCCTTTGTGACCGCATGGTCCAACACATGGCAGACACCCCCTTTCCTCCACCATCCTTTTCAACCCACTCAGCTCTGTGCCCATTGCATCAACAATACCATCTAGCTATCTTGTCAATCTTTAAAAGTCATTTTACAACTTCTGTAAGATACCAGTTCAAATGGCTGCTGGAGAGTAAAAACAGCAAAAGGGTGAGTGGGTGTAGGACCTGCAAAAAGTCAATGGTCATCCAACCCAGTTGCAAACTACTAAGAATGTTAAATATAGGGATTATAAGAACATTAGCCTAAGTGCCCGGCTGCACCTGGGCGATTGTGGGGGAGGGGGTTCTGTCCTTCCTCCCGGTGTCCATTGGGGTGTCGGAGGCATTGGTTAATCCCTGGCTGGCAGCCTCCATGGACCTTGCTCCATCTCTGGCCCCAGCCTGGCCACAGGCTCCCTCTTGGCCGCAGGCCTAGGAGGTGGGTGGTGGAGACTGCAGCTACCCCCCCACCACCAACTGGCATTGTGGAGCATGGCCCGGTTCGGGCCCTGGAGTCCTCAGCATGTTGGCAGTTGGCGGAGGAGATAGCCCCCCCCAGGCAGGTTAGTATTGCAAGGGCTGGTGTCCGAGGAGAGGGAACTGGGTGTGGGTGGCTCCTCAGGGTGGGCTGGGTGGATGGAGACCAGGTATGCATGTCCCCCTCTTTCCTCCCGCTCTGGGTTGGTGACTTCACAGATGGACCTGGGGCTGGCTCCCCTGCCATAGTCCCCATCCCCTGCCCTACTCACCTGCCATGGGCGGGTCTCCCACCTCGGACAGGCATCCCTCCAGCTGTGGAGCCCCATTCCCATGGCTACCAGGCAGGCCCTGTGGCCATTCCCAGTGCCTCCTTGGATGGGCATGTCATCTTGACCGGGCCATCCCTGGCAGCAGCCTCCTTGTCCAGTGATCCCGCCAGGGGTGGAGGTGCAGGGGAGGGCCCGGTGGCTGTGTTTGTGGGAGGCCCACTGCCCCAGCCACCAGAGTCCTATTACTCACTGGCCATTGGTGCTGGAGGTTTTTGGTGGCCATTTGTCTGCTGTGCGACCATTGCCCCACCTATTTTGCACACACACCAGCCTCTTAGATTGGCTGGGGCATGCCGCAGGGGGCGCTGGGACTTGTAGTTGTTCCATTTTGTCCAATTTGTGGGGTGCAGGCCCCACCCTTGGCCTCGGGACCCTTGCAGTGCTGACCCCAGTTGCGAAATGTGCGTATGTGCCAAGTATCATGGGATTTGTTCCAGGGGTGTGGAAACATATTCCACATACGTACGGATACACCTTTGCTTTATACATATAGATTTGTATGCAGTGATGACTTAAAGATGCTGTGCAATATACATGGGATCACATGGGTCTATTTGTATGTTTCTTTGAGCATCGATTTATGGAAAATGTGTTGCTTTTAGAATGGGTGACGTTTCTGAAACAGGAACACAGCCCAGGGCTACTGTATTGATCAGACATTGCCTTGTTAAAATGTCTATGTCTATTGGCCTGTTGTCAACCAGAAATAATCTACACCCATCAGACAATCTTTTTATTTTCCTGTTTGTAGCTTCCTGATTTGTTCCTTTATAGTTTATGGGTACATATCTCTGCTGCTCATGCTCAGAGATGCTCTTACAATAATTATATTTAAATAAACTACTTTGTAGTCTGCCTTTGGGTTTTTGCTACTACAGTAAATCCCCAATTTACAAATGCTCCGAGTTACATAAAATTTGACTTACATATGATTTTGTGCTAAAACCATGTCCTAATTTACACGATTTCCTATGGGTTTGCTTCGAGTTACATAAAAAACCTGATTTAAGCAATAGCCTACGGAATGGACTTTTTTCGTAAGTAGGGGTTTTATTGTATCTTTTTGCAGATTTAATTTTAATTTAATTTAAATTTAATTGTCACATTTATATACCGCTCACTCGGCCAAAGCCAACTCAGGGCGGTTCACAATAAAAATTAAAAAACACATGTTAAAAACAGTTAAAACTACCCACCCCCTAAAAACAAGGGGTGCAGGATCCAAAGGCACCATGGGGAAGAGTTCTTCTACACCAACCACCCAATGGAGGTTACCCTTCCACCTGCACCCCACACTTGACCCGCCAGCCAGGTTTTAAGTTCTTTTCTGAAAGGCAGCAATTCCGTCCGGAGACGTAGCTCTGTTGGCAGGAGGTTCCAGAGGGCCGGTGCAGACACGGAGAAGGCTCTCCTCCTTGTGCCAGAGAGGCGAGCCCCTCTGGCTGATGGAACAATTAGAGAGCCCCTCCGGTCTGCTCTGGTTGGACGGACAGACGTCCTCAGGGCGATGCGGTCTCTTAGGTAACCCGGCTATTGGTTATTTATTTTTGAGATGGAGGTTCAGGATAGGGCTCTTCCTTTTGTGTGTTTTGATTTTGTTTTGCAATGAAAAGAGGACATACAGGCTTCAACCTACAGCAGATAATGTAAGAAAAGAAAATATCACACAATTGTGTGTAGAATAGATCAACTTGAGAAATCACAACTGGCACCCAAATCACTTGGCTAGTCTGCAGAAGCAAAGTTTTTCCATGGGCATCCTATGCTATGTAGGGCTAGAGCTTGTCATCACTCCCAGGCTGGTTCAGAGTGGGTTTTTTTTAATAAAAAAAAGTCACTTGAGGTCAGGGATAGGAGCAGACAGCATTTTGTTACTTCAATGGAGCTGCAGCATCACCATGATCAGTTCAGTACCAGCCTCCTTGCAGCTGATGGATAAAGGGCTTCCCAGCCAATGAGCAGATTCCAATCAGAGATAGCCCAGCCATCCTTGATGCATGGAATGGGAATGGGAATGCCTATCTCCTTCTCTCCCTCTCATTCCCTCTTAAGGATAGGGAAGCCAGATATCTTGGGACAACTTGCACCTTCAGGTTCATTCTTCTTTGGAGAGGCACACATGGGATAGTGGTTAGAGCAAAATTTAATTTGTTTCCAGGTATCTCTCTGATATAGAGAGTATAGCATCAGCTGCTTTGCAGCTGATGGGGGAGGACTTTCTGCCCATACTCTGGGAAGGGGGTAAAATACAGCAGAGTAATTCAATTAAGCCCTCTGATGGGTCTCAAAATGATGAAGGGTAGGGTGGAGTGGCACAATTGATGCCTGCATGTGATAGGATAGCCTCATCCATATGCCTGTATAGATAGTCTCACAGGCACATATAAAAGAGCAAAGAAGGAAACTGTACATTTAATAAGGCATGGAGATTTTGAAAAGCCTTTTTATATTCCAGCATTGTTATTATTCGCATGTCTCTCATTCAACAGCAAAAGACGAAGCTTGATGTCCAGTTGGACTGTTATTGCTCCCCCCCCCCCCCCTGTTTACAACTTCTGTGAACAATTTGGTTAAGCCCAGTAGATGGGAAAATCTTAGGAAGTGTTAAGATCTGAGTTGAAAAAGAAATGATCTGAAGAGTGTAAGAGATGCTGGTTGCCTGGAGAATGGTTTAGGCCCATATCACCTGGGTAAGTTCTTTAAAGTCTGTGCATATGGAGCTGTTTTGTGTCTGTGGATCTTCTACCTTGATTGGTAACTATATCTCAGATATATGGTCTATTTTGCTAAAAAGGGGCATTTGCACATTTCCTTTTTCCTACAAGTAACCCCTGCTGTCACACAGTGTTACAAACACAATAAAATGTATAAAAATGTGACCCCCCCCCAAAACAACAACAACAACAACCTGAAACAAATAGTGACAGTGTACTCCAACACAATGTTCCAATATTTAAGTCTTCCTGTGAGGTCCTTACCATGGTTCCTTGTCTCAATGATTTTAACAGATCTTTCTTCCAAGTCCGAACAACTACATCTAATAGGATGGCCACTCCCCCAAGAATGGAAACTTCCACTCCTAGGAACAAAGACTGACACTTCTACCAAGCCATGAATCTCAGGAGTAACAAATGGATGTATCATCCTTCCCCTTTGTGAGAGCATGATTTACCACTGCCAAGCTGTGCTTTAGCTTGCCCAGGTCCAAGAACCTCTAGAAAACTTCTCTTTCATTCCAGGCTTTGAGCTGAGATATTTGAAAGTCTGCTTGGTTTATCACATAATGTAGGTTGGAGAGTTTGTTCCTTACCACTCTATGTAGCTTCACATGATGTTGTGGTCCTTTTAGACCCTCATGGGTTATTGCTTCATCATTTATGAAGTCTGCTGTGTTTTGTAGAGAAAGTCCACAACTCCCAACAGAATCAGGGCTTTTGTTTCTATTACCTCAGGAATAAACTTCTCAAGTAAAAAGAACAATGTGAACAAGTTGAATGCCTTGACTTGACTCCATCTTCTTCACCCATCAGGTTAACAAAATCAAAAAGACAGTAGCAGGAATATTCTTTATTTCCTCTTTTACCCCTTTGGGTGTTGAGGGATGGTAGCAAGAATAGAGAAGTAAACCAAAATATTTAGACCTAAATCAAAGGATTTAGTCATCTAAAGCAAAGGATTAGTAGACAGGCTTGGGCCAATCTATGTAGTTTAACAAATTCAAGGTAGGAGGAATTAGGCAAGGTTCTTGAGTTGATATCTTCAGCAGAGAGCAATCATGCCATCTTGTTTGTCTCTTGGTTAATGAGCTCTAACTCGTATGTATCTCTGACTTTGTGTGATGTGTCAGCTGTCCTTCAATATTTCTACTGAACTCTCCTTATTTTGGCCATTCTTCCCTATTGCATAACACTAGAATTAGGGGGAACTCCATGAAACATTTGGGTACTAGTTATTAAACAAATAAGAGAAAGTACTTTTTCACCCAGAGGATCACTGGTCTATGAAACTCCCTGCCATAAGAAGTGGTGACAGCTGTCAGTCTTGACAGTTTTAGGAAAGGATTAGACAAGTTCATGGAGGACAATGGCTATAATTATGGATACCTAAGGACAACCTCCAGGTTGGAGAGATAGGCAGGATATCTCTCAATGCCATTTCCAGGGTATCCTAAGCAGGTGAAGGCATCTGCTTGGGAATACCCTGAAGCAAATGATGAGCCACTGTGTAAGACAGAATGCTGGACTGGATGGGCTGTGGCCTGTTCCATCGAGGCTGTTCTTATGTTATGTTCTTATGTTAGGCAATTCTGCCTAATTCCTTCATTTTGAGTCAGAGGGGGATGCACATCCCCTTGAGACTACTTGTTATGTATGTATGTATGCATGTTCATTATACTGTAAAGGCAAGAATGTAACCACTCCAGATACAAACGATACCAGCTGTAAAGGAACGCGAGCAGACAGCCCATAGAGGGCAGCTGCGAGCGTTCAGTCTCACATGGTTCACATTGCTCAATCACGGACAGCCGCGGGAAAACCTTCCCCGCATTCAGCAGCTGAAGAAAGAGGCGTGCCTGGGCGAGGCCACGCCGGTAGCAGCCAATGAGCTACCGTGCTACAAGATTCAAATGTAGAGAGCTACTGTATATATTGAGATGTATCACCGCCATTACCTCATGCTTCACTGGAACCTCATGCAATAAACCTGAGTTAAACCAACCCTTCGGTTGTTCTGTTGTCTTTGGTCCCATACACTAAATTGGCGACGAAGGTGGGATCAATGGCTGCCCACGGGACCAAGACATGCGCCGGCTACGTGATCAAGAAGCCGGGAGACTTGGAGCTGTTTGAGATAGACTTCAACGCAGCGCTGGTGGAGCTCGAAGTCTCAGATGAGGCCAAAAAGAGGGCCATTTTCGTCCGCATGCTCGGACACGAGACCAAGAGGACCTTGGTGGACCTGATTGCGCCAAGGAAGGTGAGCGACCTCAAAGCCACAGAGCTCCTGGCGGCGTTGCGCGCCCATCTCCGGCCAGCAATAGCGATGTTCCCCGCTCGGAGCGCGTTCTGGAGGCGAGTCCAGGCACCTGGGGAATCGGTCGATGAGTTCGCCGCGGCCCTGCGGTTGGCCGCCGGCCCATGCAAGTGGGAGCTCCCCGAAATCACCCTCCGGGACTGCCTGCTCTGCGGCCTGAGGGACACAGAGACTCAGCGCGCGCTGATGAAAAGGAGCCGCCTCCCTCGTGGCAACAAGTCCTCGACACGGCACAGGCCGCGGAGGCCACTTCTGCCAGGGTGCACGAGCTCCAGGACTGGCGCCCGAAGACCGCCAAGGCGGAGAGCTTGGTGCGCGCGGCCCGGCGAGTTTCGAACTCGTCTGCGGAGAGCGGCGACGACGAGGACGTCCGGAGGGTCCAGAGAGAGGGCCGGCGCTGCGACGGCTGCGGCGCCGCCCACGCCCGCGCCAAATGCCCATTCCGCAAGGCCGAGTGCCACAACTGCGGCCGGCGCGGGCACATCGCCAAGGTCTGCCGGAAACGGCGCGAGGCCACCAGGAGTTCTCCAGACCGCTCGGCGAGGCAGGACCACACCACGAGGCAGGACCGCACCACGAGGCCAAAGGACGGCACCCGGACCACGAGGACGCGGGACGAAGTAGGGCGCATCTCCGACGACAGCGAGGACGACGCGCCGGTTTGCAGCGTTTCCACGGAGCACCCCGTTACTTCGTTGAGGTAGTAATACAAGGGGCCCCTGTTAGAATGGAGGTGGACTCGGGTTCTTCATACTCCATTATTTCCCAGGGGGAGTTTATGAAAATCGCCCCCCACATGCGGCCCAAACTCAAGGCGTTGAGGGCCACACTGAAGGACGTGCAAGGGAACCGCATCCCAGTGTTGGGGGTTGGGAAGTTCCGGGTTCAGTTTAAAAAGCACACCGCAACGCTTCCCCTAGTCGTCCTCAAGGGAGGTAAATGCAGCCTCCTCGGGACTCAATGGTTCCAGCCCCTGGGATTGTTCATTGGGGGGGTTCACGCCGTGAAAGCACACGCCGCCGGGACTGATCCAATACAGAGCGTGTGCGATGCGCACCCCGAGGTCTTTAAAAAAGGGCTCGGGAAATTCAAGGGCCCCCCAGTGACTTTCGACCTGGACCCTGCAGTACGTCCAATCAGACTTAAACCGCGCAGAGTGCCTTTCGCACTAAAGGACAAAATAGAGGCGGAGTTGGACAAGTTGGTGGGCCAGGGGATTCTTGTTCCTGTTGATTCTGCGGAGTGGGAAACTCCGATTGTAACAGCGCTCAAGGCCAACGGGGAGGTCCGCATATGCGCTGATTACAAGTGCACCATCAATAAGGCGATCCGCCCTAATGCGTATCCGGTGCCGGTAGTCAGCAACTTGTTGGCCAGGTTACACGGGGGGAGGTGTTTCGCTAAACTCGACCTGGCCCAAGCCTACCAGCAACTCCCAGTGACCCCCGCCGCAGCTGCTGCGCAGACCATAGTCACCCACAAAGGGGCGTTCCAGGTATCGCGCCTCCAATTCGGCGTGAATTCGGCGCCCGGGATCTTCCAGTCACTTGTGGAACGCCTCCTGAAGGGGTTAGAGGGGGTGTTGCCCTATTTTGATGACGTATTGATTACAGGGGGGAGCCGGGCCGAGTTAGCAACAAGGTTGGGAAAGGTCCTGACTATATTCGAAAAGGCGGGGTTGCGGTTGCGAAAAGACAAATGCGTCTTCTTCGCTACAGAAGTTGAGTTCCTAGGGTTCCGTGTCACGCCCGAGGGAATAAGGCCAGCACAATCCAAGGTAGCCGCCATCAAGAAGGCCCCTCGCCCCACCTCCAAGCCCGAGTTGCAGTCGTTCCTCGGACTGCTCAATTTCTACCACTCCTTCCTCCCGCGGAAGGCAGCCGTGGCAGAGCCGCTACACAAATTGTTAAAAAAGGACGAGGCATGGAAGTGGGGCGACGACCAGGAGAAGGCTTTCAATGACCTGAAGCGACTCCTGGCATCAGATGCCGTACTGACCCACTTCAATCCCAAACGCCCAGTGGTCCTGATTTGCGATGCATCCCCGGTGGGGGTGGGGGTGGTGTTATGCCATGTGCTGGAGAACGGTAGGGAGGCCCCGATAGCGTTCTACTCTAGGTCTTTGTCCCAAGCGGAGAGAAACTATGCCCAGACAGACAGGGAAGCACTAGCAATAATTGCGGGGACCAAGAAATTTCATGATTTTGTGTACGGCCGCCCCTTCACCATAGTGACTGACCATAAGCCTTTGTTAGGCATCTTCACCGCAGATAAGCCCACACCCCAAATCCTGTCCCCGAGAATGCTCAGGTGGGCCATCTTTCTCAGCGCGTATCAGCACGCGTTGGTATACCGGCCCGGGAAGGAGATCAGCCATGCCGACGCCCTGTCGAGGTCCCCCATTCCCCGGGATGGCTGCCACGTGGGCGGAGTAGAGAGGGACCATCAGGTCTTAATGATAGAGGTTCTAGACTCCCCTCCAGTAGTGCCGGCCGACATCGCCCAAGCGACAGGCAAGGACAAGACACTGGCCACAGTTTGCTCCTGGGTACAGAAAGGGTGGCCCGTGTCTTCCCCAGCAGCGGAATTCGACACATTTTTCAAAAAGAAACTAGAGTTGTCCCTAGAGAGGGGTTGCCTTCTGTGGGGACAGCGGGTAGTGATCCCCACGCCTCTCCGGCCGAGGGTGCTTAAACTGCTGCACGTCAGCCACCCGGGGATCGTCCGCTCAAAGGCGCTGGCCCGCAGTTACTTTTGGTGGCCCCAGCTAGACGCCGACATTGAACACATGGTCGGCACTTGCGAAGCGTGCCAAAGCTCAAGGCCAGAAGAGGCTCGCTCGCCACCTAGGGAGTGGGACACGGCTAGGGGGCCCTGGTCCCGGATACATGTAGACTTTGCTGGCCCGTTCAGGGGAACGCTTTTCCTCCTCGTGGTGGATGCGTTCTCCAAGTGGTTGGAGGTCATTCCAGTCTCGAGCACCTCCTCGGCCACAACAATTAAACAGTTAAGGAGGGTCTTTTCCACGTTCGGTTTACCCGACACCCTCGTCAGCGATAACGCTAGCTGTTTCACGTCCGCCGAGTTCGGGGCATTCTTGGAGCGCAACGCCATTCGGCACGTCACCTCTGCCCCCTTTCACCCGGCCACCAACGGCCAAGTAGAGCGCCTCGTGCGCACCACGAAAGACGCGCTACTGCGCATGGGCCCCGGAGACCTCGACCTGAAATTGTGCCAATTCCTGCTAAGATACAGGGTCACCCCACTAGCGTCAGGGTACTCCCCCGCAGAGCTGTTGATGCGCAGGAAGCTGGCCACGGGAATCTCCAAGCTAGACCCCACGAGAGTAGAGGACAAGGGGCGGAACATAGGGGTGGAACCCACAAAGAGTTTCAGCGTAGGCGCCCCGGTGCATTGCAGGAACTACGCCAGCGCGGGGCCAGCCTGGGTGCCGGGCACCGTAGTAGAACAAACCGGCCCCGTCTCATACCGCGTAGAAACCAGTACAGGCTTCCTGTGGAGGCGACACGTGGACCAACTCAGGCGCAGGGTCCCCGGAGAGCAGGACGGAGACGAGAGTAGTATCGAATCAGCGTTAGGGTACTCCCCCACCCGCTTAACCCAAGGGGGAGGAAAAGGGGAGCATGGGTCCCCACCAAGGGGGGAGGAAAGGGAATCGATCCACAGAAATCTTGTGCGGGAGTCCCCAAAGAAATGGAAGAGCCCCAACCACACACACACCCCGCGGGAGTTTCCCCGAAACACAGATGCCCATAGAAGTTTAGACGTTGATTTACAGTACCAGGGGGAGTTAGCGGAGTGGTCCCCCACCCGTCCTAGCGAAAAGAGGGGTTTCAGTTCAGCCCCTGGTACCTCCAGTCCCAGTAGCCCCTGTGAGTTAGAATGCGATATGGCGCCACTTTCCCGGAGACCGACACCCCCAAGACGGGAGGCATCAGCGAGTCCGCCCACCACAGTCTCAAGGTCCCCCGAGCAGGGGTCAGAAGGTAGCCGAACCGCAAGGGCGACCTCATCGGTTCCGCGGTTCACAATAGGTGGATCCCCGGGGTCAGAGAGCAACAGGCAGGGGTTCACCTCCCAACTATTCATTCCTTTCCCATCCCCGGGCGCAGGGCAGGCACGGACGCCCCACGGAGCCACTAACGAATCCCCGTTTCCCGTTGCAGGACAAGCACCCGCGGAGTCAGGGATCACAGGCTCTCCAGTACTAGGTCAGACGCAAGCGCGTCCCAAGCGCACGTGCGGCAAGCCACAATGGTTGTGGGACTTCGTCCCATCCTAGGGGGGAGGGATGTTATGTATGTATGTATGCATGTTCATTATACTGTAAAGGCAAGAATGTAACCACTCCAGATACAAACGATACCAGCTGTAAAGGAACGCGAGCAGACAGCCCATAGAGGGCAGCTGCGAGCGTTCAGTCTCACATGGTTCACATTGCTCAATCACGGACAGCCGCGGGAAAACCTTCCCCGCATTCAGCAGCTGAAGAAAGAGGCGTGCCTGGGCGAGGCCACGCCGGTAGCAGCCAATGAGCTACCGTGCTACAAGATTCAAATGTAGAGAGCTACTGTATATATTGAGATGTATCACCGCCATTACCTCATGCTTCACTGGAACCTCATGCAATAAACCTGAGTTAAACCAACCCTTCGGTTGTTCTGTTGTCTTTGGTCCCATACACTAAACTACTGCATATAGATCCTTTCTGTTCCTCTTTTAAAAGATTATTTCCATACTAATTTTCTGTCAATATTTCCCACAAGATACTTCCTCTCACAGCTGTGATATTAGAGGGACAAGAGCCAAACAAATATTTACCAAGTATATGAAGAGAAAAGGCCCAGCTGTTTTCACTTTTTCCTTGCATTGTTGCCATCTGTTTTCCTCCCTTCGTGTAATAGGTCATCGGCTATTTGCAGTTCATTATGTCCACAGGGTTGTTGTGCCTTATAATCTGCCTACAGGGTGGATTACAGAAGAAGATACAATCTCTTTATAGTTTTATAAGGCCTGAAAGCAGCAAAAGAAAACAGCAATATTTGAGCTCAATATTCAGTTCAACTAGGTCTCTGATCTATCATTAGAGTGAGGTAACATCTCTGGCATTAGGTGCTGAAGATGGGCTCTAGAGAACTAAGGCATAAGAATGGGACTTTTGGATTTCTACAGATCTCATGCTGGGAGTTCTACCTGATTTAGGTTAAGGTAAAGTTTGCCCTTGCTCAAAAGTCAGTCATATCCGACTCTAGGGTTCAGTGCTCATCTCTGTTTATAGCCAAAGAGCCAGTGCTGTCTGCTTCTGCAGACGCTTCCATGGACTTGTTGCAGGCATGAACACTGTTTACCTTTCCACCAAAGTGGTCCCTATTTATCTATTTGCAGTTTCTTGCTTTGGAATTGCTAGGCTGGGACAGAGACAGGAGCTCACTCCATCGTGCCGTACTCTGGAATCAAACTCCAACCTTCCAGTCATTGAGTCCAGCATCTTAACCACTTGAGCCACCGCAATCTCCACTTGAGCCACCACAGTCTTGACTTACACACACCTAAATGTATCGCATCCAGGAGAAAAGGCTGAAACTAGAAGGCTTTGAGGCTTAGCTAGGCCTAGCTCCTCCTAGCTTTCTGCTTAGAAAGCAAGCTTCTAGATAATTCTGGGGCAGGAACAGGGGGCTTAAGAAGATTTAGGCCTACCTAAGCCTCACAACTTTCCAGGTTAGCCTTTTTTCACAGGTGAGCCAAATTTTGGTGTATATTGGGTGGAACCAGTGGTGGACATCAGCAGGTTTGCACCAGTTCGCCAGAACCAGTAGAAGAAATTACGACTGGCCCCGCCCATCCAAGTTTTGAAATATAGTCCTAATTCGGGTGCAACGCAGGGCTTTCCCCCTGGCCACACCCACCATACCACACCCACAGTGTGGTAGTAATATTTTTTTTGGAGCCCACCACTGGGGGAACACCTAGAATGAGGAATCAGGGGTTTGTAGTCCCAGAAATTCAAAAGTCCCATCTTCCACATCAACATATGATTCTTCAAATGGCACAACACACCCCTGTGAAGGCACCCACTGTCTCCTTCCCCAAGTCTTTCCTCTCGTCCTCCCCTGCTTTTTATGTAACAAGATTGCACAAGCACACATAAGCACAAATAAAGGTGTCTTCACGTTCAGCCAGTGAGCCCTGCAGTCATTTTAGAATGGGTGAAGATGTGTGCCTAAAGACCAAAGCCACATACATACAGTTTCTGACTCCAATGTTTCTTCTTCCTAAAAATGTATCTCTCTTTGGAACCCAGAGAAGAATTACAATTCCTTGAATCATCAACTCAATGAATTCTTTGCTTCAGTATTCACTGAAGAAGATAGAGACCACATACCCAAAACAGAACCTATCTTCGTAGGGAGGGAAACCAAAGAATTAAGCAAGATAGAAATAACCAGGGAGGAGGTCCTTGCATGTCTTGTTAAGCTAAACACTAACAAATCCCCAGGACCAGATGGCATCCATCCACGAGTTCTCAGGGAACTTAAAGATGAAATTGCTGATATCCTAGCCAAAATATATAATCTTTCCCTCAAATCAGGCTTTGTGCCTGATGACTGGAAGGTAGCGAATGTAACACCAATTTTCAAAAAAGGATCCAGGGGTGATCCAGGAAATTACCGGCCTGTCAGTTTGACATGTGTCCCAGGTAAAGTGATGGAAACCATCCTAAAAGATAGAATTAATAGGTACATAGAAGAGGAGGCGCTGCTAAAGGAGAGCCAGCATGGCTTTCGCAAGGGCAAATCATGCCTCACTAATCTGTTGGAATTTTTTGAGAGTGTCAACAAGCATGTGGATAAGGGGGATCCAGTTGACATTGTTTATCTGGACTTTCAGAAGGCTTTTGACAAGGTCCCACACCAAAGGCTCTTGAATAAACTTACCAGTCATGGAATAAAGGGACAGGTCTTGTCCTGGATCAGCAACTGGCTAAGGGACAGGAAACAGAGGGTAGCACTAAATGGACACTTCTCCAAGTGGAGGGAAGTAAAGAGTGGGGTCCCCCAAGGTTCAGTACTGGGACCCCTGCTTTTCAACCTCTTCATAAATGATCTAGAGGTAGGAGTAAAAAGCAAGGTAGCCAAATTTGCTGACGACACTAAATTATACAGGGTAGTGAAAACTGTGAGAGATTGTGAGGAGCTCCAGAGGGATCTCTTGACACTGGGGGAGTGGGCAAAACAGTGGCAAATGAGCTTCAACATTAGTAAGTGCAGAGTGATGCATGTTGGGGCAAAGAACCCCAATTACATTTATAAACTGATGGGGTCTGAACTCTCTGCGACAAACCAGGAAAGGGACCTTGGTGTCCTGGTGGACAGCTCAATGAAGGTGTCAACCCAGTGTGCCTCAGCAGTGAAAAAAGCAAACTCAATGTTAGGGATCATTAGGAAGGGTATAGAAAATAAGTCAGCAAGTGTTATTTTGCCTCTTTATAAATCTATGGTGAGGCCCCATCTGGAATACTGTGTACAGTTCTGGTCGCCATACCTCCAGAAGGATATTATGGAGTTGGAGAAAGTACAGAGGAGGGCAACCAGAATGATTAGGGGACTGGAACACCTTCCTTACCATCTGAGGCTGCAACGGTTGGGCCTTTTCACTCTTGAACGACGGCGTCTAAGAGGTGACCTGATTGAAGTTTATAAAATCATGCACGGTGTGGACAAAGTGGATAAGGAAAAACTGTTTTCCCTATCGCACAACACTAGAACTAGGGGACACTCCATGAAACTTTTGGGTACTAGTTCTCAAACAAATAAGAGAAAGTACTTTTTCACCCAGAGGATTACTGGTCTATGGAACTCCCTGCCAGAAGAAGTTGTGACAGCTGTCAGTCTTGACAGCTTTAAGAAAGGATTAGACAAGTTCATGGAGGACAAGGCTATCAATGGCTATAATTATGGCTACCTAAGGACAACCTCCGGGTTGGAGAGATAGGCAGGATATCTCTCAATGCCATTTCCAGGGAATCCTAAGCAGGTGAAGGCATCTCCTTGGGAATACCCTGAAGGAAATGGTGAGCCACTGTGTGAGACAGAATGCTGGACTGGATGGGCTGTGGCCTGTTCCAGCAAGGCTGTTCTTATGTTCTTATGTTCTTAACTGCTGCTTAAAAACCTGGTAATCCTATAGGGTGAAGGTTATATTGCAGAAGAATTATTCAGTGAGATGATTGAAAAAATGCACCAATATTATCAGGTCCATCTCATAATATAAAATTAAATAAATCTGTCAGGTTGAGCAGTTCCAGAACTGTTGTTGAGTCTAGTCTCATTTTTCTTGCAGTCATATCCCTATGATAAGCTTGTCAGAGAATGAATATTTTTCAGTGCTTTTCTTACATTGGAATACAATTTGAAGAGTTTCCGGTTACTGCAAGTGCTAGGCAATGATAAGGATGGTAATGTGGACTTGACCTCTTGGATCTCATTAATTCTACCCTGAAACAATGACACAGATAATCACTGGGTATCTATTCACCATCTGATGTGTTGCCAAATAGTTTTAAGGTCATCTCCTGCCATTCTCACAGCATGGAAACACTAGTGTTGGGAATTAGAGATCATGCATTTTGGAGGGTTATAGGAATTGTAGTCTAAATCTTTTTTAACAAACATTTTCCTTAGCCTGTCTATTGCCTACGATGTGATGGCACTTTTCTCTGTGTCCTACCAATGCTGGCCACAGAGAAACTCTCCTTGGAATCAAAGTGATGTTCCAGATGTCGTGATTAAGACTTTTTATCAGCTGCTCTTCCACCTGCCGGTTCGCATCCCAGCCCAGCCAGGGCTTGAGGGAGCCAAGGAACACCTGGGGGTGGCTGGGGTGGCTTCAAAACACCAGCGCCACCCCCACCCCCCCACCGGACTGCTCTTCCACCCGCAAGTTTGCGTCCCAGCTTCTACCTGCCGGTTCGCGTCCCAGCCCAACCGGGGCTTGAGGGAGCCAAGGAACACCTGGGGGTGGCTGGTGTGGCTTCAAAACGCCAGCACCAACCCCCACCACCACCGGACTGCTCTTCCACACACCGGTTTGCGTCCCAGCCCAGCCGGGGCTTGAGGGAGCCAAGGAACACCTGGGGGTGGCTAGTGTGGCTTCAAAATGCCAGCGCCAACCCCCCCCACCAGACTGCTCTTCCACCCACCGGTTTGCGTCCCAGCCCAGCTGGGGCTTGAGGGAGCCAAGGAACACCTGGGGGTGGTTGGTGTGGCTTCAAAACACCAGCGCCACACACACCCTCCGGACTGCTTTTCTACCCACCGGTTCGTGTCCCAGCCCAGCCGGGGCTTGAGGGAGCCAGGGAACACCTGGGGGTGGCTGGCGTGGCTTCAAAATGCCGAAATTTCTCTTTCCCCCACCCCGCCCACCAGGAGGGTTTCAAAGAATGCCGGAGCAACGTAGCTATGCCAAGGCCAGGCTTTCCCTGACTCCACCAAAGACATCTGAACTATGGTGCTCCATCGTGGTCGTAGAGTATGGGTTCTGTCATGGACATTAGGTGGCCGTGGTCATTGCGGTACTTATCTTGTTATTTGTTATTTATTTATTTGGTGTTTCATTGCATAATTTGTATTGTACTTTTTTGCAGCTATTATATTTGTTTGATATATTGTACCGCAGAATTTGTATCTATTTGTAATAGCATTTTGAATATTGTATTTATTACTGTATTTTGTATTTCATATGTAAACCCCTTGGGTTACCTTGGGGTTATTTATATGTTGTTAGCTGCCCTGAGTCGGCCATGTGCTGAATAGGGCGGGGTATAAATCGAATAAACATAAACATAACATAAACAACATAAACATCATATAGTGGAAACGTGTGGCACTGGAGACCAAGGCCAAGATCATTCACAGTGATGTATTCCCAGTTACTATGTGCAGATGTGAAAGCTGACAATGGAGATAGCTGGGGGGGGGGGTGTTAAGTTGGTTGCAATGTGCTTCTAGTCAAGTGTTTTATAGGCACCATGGACCACCTGAAGAAACAAATAAGCAGGTCCTCAATCAAATCAAGCCTGAACATCCTCTAGCAGCAAAACTGACAAAACTGAGGCTGTCATTCTTTAGGCACATCATGAGAAGACAAGACTCTGGAAAATAACCCTTGGAAAAGTTGGAGGCAGGAGGAAAAGAGGGAGATCAAATCTGAGATGGATTGAATCAATAAAAGAATCAGTCTTGTGCTTGCAAGATCTGAACAGGTCTGTTCATAACAGGACATTTTGGAGATTACTCATTCATAGGTTTACCATAGGTCAAACGCAACTGGACAGCACATAGCAACAACAGTACTGAAAACTGTGGAACATCCTGCTGCATGAAGCCTAAGTGGCCCTTTCCTGATTATGATTCACTTACATGTAAAGATTTAATGTGCCATTCAGGGTAGCACCAACTTAAGCTAAGTTTTCATAAATTCTGACTTCCACTGTTAATACTTTGTATATCATGTTGTTCTGTGCTGATGCTATGATTTCTGGTGCATGCAAGATGCAATCCTCAGAAAGGCATGGTAGAAATTATTGTATTAAATGGTACTAGGCAGGGCTGTCCATTATCTCCTATTTTGTTTATTATGGCAATGGAGATTCTAGCTAAAAATATAAGGGATGATTTAAATATAGAAGGGATTATGGGTAACAAAGTGAGCATGTATGCGGATGATACATTGCTTATGGTGAAACACCCGAAGCTGGTAATGGACAGGATCAAAGATCATATACAGGTATTTGAAGCTACAACTGGATTAATGATAAATTGGGATAAATCAGAATTGATGTTGTGTAATGTGGGAGTAAGTGAGATGGGTAGGATAGTGGAGACACTTAATATACAAATTAAAGATAAGCTGAAGTATTTGGGGATAATTATTTCAAATAAATTAGAAGAACTTAAACGATTGAACTATGACAGCTTGAGAGCGGAATTTAAGAATAAAATACAAGAGTTTCAGAAGTTGAAGCTGTCATGGTTCGGAAGGATCGCTATTTGTAAAATGATATTGTTGCCAAAGATTAATTTTTTATTTGATGCACTAGCGATCCATCTGAAGGAGAAGGAAATTAATGAGTTTCAAAAGATGTTTAATGGTTTCTGTAATGGGGGTAAAAAATCTAGACTTTCAAAGAAACTATGGTACTTGTCTCAGAAAAAAGGGGGTTTGGGTATGCCAAATTTGTTAATATACTATCGAGCATTTCAAATTAAGAATGTTGTGAAGATCTTGGCAAGAGAAAAGACAATTTGGGAGCAACTGGATATGAAAGAATATAGAGACATTGGTAGTATGATTTTTTTGGGAATAAAGGACAAGGTGAAAAGGTCAAATAATATTATGATGAGAGGTCTCATGAAAGTGTGGAAGAAAGTAAAGAAAGATATAGTCCCAAATCTCTCTCCAATTTTGGAATTGACGGATATGGGGTGTTTCCCAATAAAAATAGATAAGGAAAAATGGAAATATTGGATAAAAATGGGGTGCTCTTATTGAAGGATTGGTTAAAAGTGTGTGATGATGATACTAAGAGGAAAAAAATATTTGAGAAGTTAAATTTGGATTGGTTTCAGAAATTGAAGGCGGATAATTGGAATAAAAAATATAAAAGAGAAGTAGGGTTAGATAGAAATAAGACGGAATTTGAGGATTTGGTAATAAAGATCAGAAAAGGGGAAAGAGGCATTGAGGGTCTTGTAAGCAAACTTTATATTATATTGAACAAGGGTAATGATCCACAGGAAGACTTGAAACGGAAGTGGGAACAAAATTTGAATATAAAAATTGGGGAGGTTGAATGGAGAAATAAATGGAAAAAGAGGATTATGAGAACAATGTCTGTAAGAATCAAAGAACATAATTTTAAAATGTTGTGGCAATGGTACTTGACACCACTAAGGCTTTATCAGATGGATAATAAAAGAGATAAGTTATGTTGGAGATGTAAAGAAACAGATGGAACATATGAACACATGTGGTGGAGTTGTAAAAAAAAATAAGGGATTTTTGGGGAAGAATAGAAGGGGAGTTTGGTGAAATATTGGGTAAAAAGGTCAAGTTGGTGTCAGGTACCATTCTTTTAACAAATGTGGAAGGTTTGGGTTTGAATAAGGAGGAAAAAGAATTATTGGAAATTGTATTGACCACAAGTAGACAATGTATAGCTAGAAATTGGAAAAATGATGTAGATATACAGATTGGAGAATGGTACAAGGAAATGTGGAGCCTAGCATTGAATGACAAATTGACATGGGAGATTAAAGTGAAACGAGATAATCTAAAAGAGAATAGGTTTTGGAATATATGGAAACCGTTTGTGGAGCATTCTCTTATGGTAAATGACAGTTCAGGACCTGCACCATCTCAAAGAGGTTTCTGGAGTTGAAATAGCAACTAAGCTCTCCGGGCATTGTATATATTCACAGGGTGATTTGTAATTATTAAAAAAGTATAATAGAGGTAGCTTAGAAAGCTTTTATTGTTTGATTGAGTAATATTTTACATTGTGGTATCTAATATTGTGGTTAAATGGTAAACAATTAGTTTAGGTATTGTTATGTGCTAGCCTCTATGAATGTGAGTTAATATTGCATTGAGGTTATCTTTGAGGTATTATTGTATTGTAAGGTTATTGTTTTCTTTTTTTTCTGTATGTCTGTTAAAAAAACTTAATAAAAATCAATAAAAAAATAAAAAATGAGGAAACAATATTGTAGAAAAGTTTTTAATTTGGCTAGAAACTATATCAGATGCCACATTTTTCCAACCACACCACCACCACCTCATTCAGGTTATATTGGTTATTTAATCCATTCCCTGGAAACACATCAACCCTAGTAGGACATCACTCTTTTGGAACCACCAAAAGAAAGTTGTGAATGAAACAGTCCTGCCTAAATTTAGTTTATGCAATGATTCACCACATTTAAACTTAGAAAACCCTGTACAGCAGGGGTTCCCAACCTATGGTTTATGGGCCATATCTGGCCCCCGACACCAATTCATCTGGACCACACCACCCTTGCCGCTCTCAGAAGCAGAGGTAAAACATGCCAGTGCATGCACAGAATGCTGCCATAAATGGCCTGCAGCTGTTGTAAACACATTTACAATAGGCAGCATCCTGCGCATGTTTGGGCACATTTTACTTCAACTTCCAGGTGGGAGGAACCACGTGATCAGCCCACTCAGCTGTCGGGGGGGGGGGCGAGCATGGTCCGACCCGCAGCGTGAAAAGTTTGGGAACCCCAGCTGTACAGAGTCACTAAGAGTCAGAACTGATTTGATGACACACAGTTACGGTTATTACTATTTTATAAGTATAAATTCAAATCAAGAAATAATCCCACATGAATGTAAATGAAAGTAAAGGTCACTTCACCAAGACCATGACAAAGTGATTAGATTGTGCCTGTTGAGTCTGTTTTCCAAGTGGCTAAATGCTGATAGCTGACCAGAGAGCCCCTGGTCCTCTTTAGATGATTTGTTACTGTCCTTCCATGTGACCTGTACCAGACAACTTGTCAAAGAATATATGCTTTCACTCAGGGGACTGTCCTCTGACACCCTTTGAGACAGAAGAATGTCTTTCCTAATGTAGGACTCATGGTCATCTTTGAAGCTAAACCATAAACATATGGGTATTAAATTAAAGTAAAAAGTTAAGTGTTTGGGGATGATCCATGATTCCTACAAAGGTTTCCTCTTCATCAAAAAGCAACTGCAAAAGCCAACAAGCCATTTGAGAAATGGGAAGAAGTTTCTTAAGATTCTCCTTTCCTACCATTCTTTCTCCATGTGATTATACCTTGTTCTTCTCACTGAGGAAACAGGTGGCAGGATCTCAGTCTCCTACGTGTTTGGCCTGTTTGTGAACTGAAAGATAGGAAGATTATTCACAGAATGGTCTGCCGTGAATATCCTGACATGACGACTCATGTATTTTGCAGACGTTCTCAAGGTGCTGAGTCCGACATGCTGGCTAATGTATGCTAAGGGGGGAATAAATAACATTTTCAAAAGCCAGACAAAATCTGGGCATGCCAGAACTGACAGTTCTCCTCCCTGCTATCCTTCAAATAATGTAAGGATTTAAGTTAAGCCACTAAGCTCCGCAGGCTCTCTGTTTTAGCACCGTAATGCCTTCCTTGCTCTAAAATGCAGCAAAGACAAGAGCTTTTGGGACCTTAGGGCACTTGTAACATGAGTATCCTACATAACATAAGATTTAAGTCTGTATGGATTACTTGCCAGTCTGAAATAGTTAGAGGAAACAAGAAACAAATCATGCACGCTAGCGACTGACAGAAGGTTTTCCATGCCAAACTAGGAAAGAAATCACCTCAACTTCTGATTCCCCAGTATACAATCTCCAGCAGACATATTATGGGAGTGACTGGAAATATGCTTGTGATTTTTCAATGGATTCTCCCTCTTTCTTTTTGCCTTTGTTCAAAACCTGTACCTGCTGGTTGTAAGGTAAAGGTCTCCCTTGCTTGAAATCCAGTCATGTCCAACTCTAGGGTGCGGTGTTCATCTTCATTTACAGCCAAAGAGCCAGTGCTTTCTGCTTCTGCAGACACTTCTGTGGTCATGTGGCAGGCATGACTAGATGCCGGAATGCACAGAACACTGTTACCTTTCCTGCCAAAGTGGTATCTATTTATCTACTTGCAATATCATGCTTTCGAACTGCTAGGTTGGCAGGAGCTGGGACAGAGGAGGGAGCTCATTCTGTCACGCAGAACTTGGGTCTCGAACTGCTGACCTGGTGACCTTCATCGAGCTCAGCATCTTAACCACTAATCTGCTTGTAACAAGGCCATAAATGCCCCTCTTGGCCAATGTTCATATTATTCATTTCCCACTCTGGCTCATTACCAGGATTTTCTACTTTGCATTTGTCTCAGAAAGAGTAACATTTACACCTGATTCCCAAATACCTATGCTGTGCCACTAGGCAGTGAAAGGCGACCTTCCATGGCAGCATATGCTGTGGGGCAGCAGATTTTATTCTTTTGAAACAGACTTTAGTATTTTATCAATCAAAAGCAGGAATAGGAGGAAAAGAACATTTCATCCAGCCACATTTTGGTTCCTGAATACCTTCCTGCAAATCTTTTGATAATTACTTTGCTTGCACATAAGTCAGCAGGGCCTCTCCTGTCACAGTGGATTCTTATGCCATCACCCTGCACAACAAGCTCCCTGCCCTCAGAATGTGGCACTGAGTCCTGCAAATTGAACACTAACCTGGGTTGTTTAATCTCTAACCTTGAACAGAGCTGGTGCAGTAGATGAACTCTGAACAGGAAGTACCATGGTCAGATTCTCCCCAGATCACTGGCCAAGGCTCTTGGGTCATTCATCCCAGCCATCAGCAAAGTGCTCCTGATAACAGCAATCTACATTGTAGAGCTTTTATTGAGAATTACAGGAATAACCTGGATTGCAGTGTAAAATAAAACAAAATAAATTCCCTATGGTCTGTCCTACATATGACTGTACATGTAGAGCATATCTGCACTTTACAGTTTTAGCAGGCTGATAAGGCCTTAGCTGTCAAGACTGTGGGATTTATAGTTTGGTGATGTTTTCTCCTACAATGCAGAGGAGAGCAGTATCATGCTCTGCTAGAGAATTGCAAGTACACCACCAAATTATACATCCCACAATTCAATTGGATAGTCTTCATTATGTATCTCATAAGGATTTGGGTGTTTCCTGAGCAGAGTTTCTTCCACAAAAATCCTTTCAACCCAGAATAATTTCTGACACAAAATTATTATTATTATGCCTTAAAATTTGTTAAACCTTTAGGTGTCACAAAACTTGTGGTGTTTGGCTTGTTTGTTTGTTTGCCACAGCTGATGAACACAGCAACCTTTCCAAACATTGGCATTATATAGTATACTTTTGCTCTCTGTTTATGAGTTGGGATATTCATCGTTGTCGTCGTCTGCTACGCATATTGGAGTATACCTTTTTTTCCTGAAAATCATTTTCACAGTTGATTGATGTGTCTCTGATGACTCCGGGAAAATGTCATTGGTGTGAATTTGTTTAAGGTGGATCCTAGGTTGCCATGAAGTGACCCACACAATGTGATCATGGAGCCATCTCCTGTGGCACATATGAAATGAGACATGCAGGATTTGACACCAGGATTGCAATGAGCTGTGGCAGCCTTGAAGAAATTAACAAGGTGTGCACAGACAGTCCAGTCCATCTGCCATGGCCTCTTCCACCTCCATGACCGTTGGGCTATTATGCTGAGCATAATATCTGAGAAAGGCTAAAGTCTTTCTAGGGACTGAATAATTACACAGAGAGAGGGAGGGAGAGGAAATAAAACAATTACTGAACATCACAAGACCTCATGAGAACTGCCTCATGAGATCTCAGACAAGTCAGACTCAACAGAGTTCTGTTGATTTTGGAATTATGCCCATTTGTGTTCAATATTGTAATATGATTTCACACTTCCGTGTGTGTGTCTGTAGCCTCTTTCCATTGGAAATATACTGCAATAATCATTACCTTCTCCATTTGGTAAACACAATTTGCAGCACTCCTTTTGTGCCCCACAAAGATACACAGTGTGCAGGCGTATATGCTCACTTATGAAGAATGAAAACACTCACCAGCAAATAAATGGTCATTCTTCACAAATCTGTTTATCATGCATGTTTCTCTGTCGATAAGCACACAGAAGCTGATTCTACATGTTGTTTATTCTTGTGTTAAGGAAAGTTATAACAGTTATCTACATGAATTTCACTTCAGAATGCATTCACATGCAAACCAGAAAGGACCATTAAGGATGTCCCTGTTAATTGTCATATTTGTTTTATTTTCAGTTCTTTCAGAGGGTACCTCTTTCATTCCGCTTTTTAAAAATCTGCCAGTCTTTTGTTTAACATGAAAGGAGCCACCTCTTTTGGGTCATTTGTGTTTTCAGATTCTAGTCCAAAAAAGTCCATAAATAATTCAGAAAAAGAAGAAGTGAGGCAAGACAAAAGAGAAATAATCTACTCAAAAAGCTGTGAACAGTACAACCAACAACAACAGCCACCAAACAAAACCAGACTAAGGGTAAACGAAAAGTTAAGCAAAAAAAGGTAAACATAAAAAGCATAACACTTCTATGCACACTCTTTTGTTAATAAGAATAATTCAGGTTTAGAGGCTCTTTTCTGAGACTCAACCAAAAAAAACACACACACAAATGAAAAGAAAAGATTCATGTAGTGGTTGCTTTGTTAAAAGACAGGAGAAGGGTTACCATTGCTGTTCTTCAACCTCAGAATGGTTCCTCATTTTACCTAATAATAGGGCCAGTACTGAGATTTCTCATACCCAGCAACAATAAAACCATTGGATACTGTGCTAGGAAGTAGGGCACACCTTGTTAAACTCAATATAACCATGGTAGGAGAGGACCCAGGACACCATGGGGTCTCGAAACAGTCCAATGAATCACAGAGTCCTTCCTCTGCCCTCTATTCTTCATTGCTCTCCTCCCTCCAACAACTTTTATCCCTTTCTCATTTATAGGTTTCCCTGCCTCTAATCTATATGTATAAAACAGAGGTGTGGGTTTGTATGTGCTCTAAAGGAACCCACACCCCTGGACCAATGTCACTGAGATTTGGCACATGCATACCTTGGGCTTGCGAGATCAGCACTGTGGGGGTCGCAAAACCCATTTGGGGGTTTATGCCCCCCAAAGTGGGATGCAAAGGGGACACCCCCACCGACAGGAGAAAAAGCAACGAAACAGCAGTACTGCGCACACACACCACAGTCTCCTTTGTCCCTAATTGATCCCAACGCAGCCAACGCAGCCGCGATTTTCTATGAGGAGAACTTACTGACAGGATGGTATGAATTTTCCACCCAGTGGCATCTCCGGCCTGTAAACTTAAATTTCTGTCAAGCCATGACCTCCTTCTGCTGACAGTGGCGGTGTCTCCAAGCAGGACATGCCGGCAGAACTATACTTCTTTTAAAGAAAAGAAAAAACCGAGCAAGGCCGAGTAATCAGCTAGTCCCAAATATATGCCTGCCTTCCACCACTTCCAGATCCTATGCTAAAACAGCTTTTGATCTGGCTGCAAGAATGGGTTAAGGCCCCTGTGGAAAGATGCCACCCATCAGGTTTAGCTATAGGTCCATCATGCCAGCCGTTGACAGGCTTTTTATATGGTTGTAGAGAAGATGCTGAAATCAACCTTAGCTCTGGGTCAGTATCCACCCTGCTAGGTATATTTCTCAACATTTCTCCCTTCCTTTTACTCATCTGTACAGGAATTCTAGGCCTGTTTGCAAACTATAATGTGAGGAACATATCCTATCTAAACTCTTCGGCACTAATGGTGTCTGTCATTTCTATATGTTGGAGAGGACTGTGTGATAGTCTGCAGAAAATGCTGCCTGATGTTTCTGGGTAAGGTTTTAATTTCATTTATTTCAGAAGCCCCTGAGGACGTCCCCTGTCTTCTGCTGGCTATTGGAGAAGTATGACCAAAGTGCAAGGAAAGAAGACTAGCAACTTTCTATATGCAAATGAAAGTGCCTTAAGCTCAGAGATAAGGGCATTTAAGTCTGAACAATAATAATCATATCAATGGGACATTAATCAGGTGATTGAAAATTAAAAATACAAAACAAATATTGGCTCCATTGTTATGTTTCCTGTCTGCACAGCCCACATGCTGTTCCTGATTCTTTTCTAGGAGTTTATAGCTACACATATGAACTGCTGTACAGTATTTGAAAAACAAGGCACATGGTTTTGATCTTTGAAACCTGTGCTTGTTATTTAGCAATGATTAGGTATCTATATATGAAAACATTTCATGCTTTCCTTTTGAATTATCTCTTCCTCTTTACTGTTTGTTCCTGTGCTGATTCATAAAAATTGCTAACAGGAACAAATATGATAAGAATATGAGGTTTGTATAGAGATGCATTGAGAAAGGCTTTATTTTGGCTGTCATACAATTTATGTAATATTCTACATGACTTGCATTCAGTGACTACCTTATGGTTATTCTGGGGAAACAATAAGCTGTTATATCACTCTCTCTCTCTCTCTCTCTCACTCACTCACACACACACTCTCTCTCTCTCTCACACACACACACACACACACACACACACTAAACACACTAAACACACATAAGTCACCAAAGATGTGCTGTAGAAATAGCAAATAGATTCTGGCCTACGTTTTGCATAGGGGCAATATGCTAAATGCAACTTTTCAGTGACTGCCACAAAGAGACAAAAGGAACTATTACAATAATCAGTATAAATGCATGGAAGAGAACAGCAAATGAAAGGGAGGGGAGGTCAAATTAATAAGATTGCCATCAGTAAGAAGCAATTTAACATTTCATAAAAATCGCAAGCATGTTTAAGCTTTACTCCTATTAATTGGAGATTGATAGCCTGTCCACAAGGCTGTTTAACATTTTAATAGTCCAGAAACAAATATTGCTCATCTTGTTTTAAGACTAAAACAAAAACTGCTGAGATATTAGAAGTCAAGAGCAGGCTATAGCAATCCAGGTACAGTAGAACCCCACATAATGAAAAAGCTCCATTCCACGGAGCTCTTCACTATGCGTTTTTCCCCATTATGCGGATCAAATGGGTGATATCCCGCATAACGAAAAGAAAGTGTTCGTTATACTGGGTTTACGTTAAATGGGGTATACTTCGCTTAGCAAAAACCCTGTATAAAGAAAAAATTGTTGTGCGGAGTATCACAATTGCATCATGAACACTTCGTTATACAAATTTTTTGTTATACGAAGCATCCATTATGCAGGGATTTACTGTATGTAGAAAAGGAAGCAATAACTCAGACAGAAAAAGAGCAGATACCTCAGGGAATAGCTACCTGTCTCAGCTTCTGCTGCCTCCTATCCCTAAACAGTTGCTTATTCTAAGTATAGTTGCAGTTTTAATGATTGGCAACAGAGGTGCCTCGCCTTCGTCCGGGCGGGACTGATGCTGGGCTGGACAGAAAGTGTGTGGGGGGGCTCTCCTGCGCCGAGCTTACCTCGCATGTTGAGGTTGAGGGATGTTTTTACCGGAGGGGTCTGGGTGGTGCACAAGGGCTGGTGCATGGCCGAAGGCGTGAGTCAGTGGAGGTGTCAGGCCGTGGCCTGAAGAGGCGGATGGTGGCCAGCAGCCAGCGGGAGCTGTTGTTGTTACCGGGTGCATAGTGGTGGTGCTTGTGCACTTTCATGCACATGCGCACCTTCCCATTGCGGCTGAGAAGGTGGCCTGCGCGGGCACCCGTGGCTGCTGTCCGGTCATGCGGGTGCCAGTTTACCATGCGTGGCTGCCACTGTTAGGTGGCCATTTGTGACATTGGGCATCTGGTGCGTAGTTGTGATGCCCATGTGCTTGTGTGTGCAGGTACACCAGCAGCACCAGCGGGATGCCTTCAGGTGGGGCTTACGCCCCACCCACTGCCCCTGGACCTCCCTCTTGGACCTCTCGGATGTGGAAGGTAGGTCCGGGATGATTGTTGAGTGGGGGGTGGCGAGGGGGGGAGGTCATGCAGGACATAACAACGTATGCCTTTGCTTTAGATATATAGATTGTAAAGAATGATTCTGAAGACTTCGGCATCTACTGGTGAGCTATGGTCCTTTCCTTGTTGTTATCTGTTTTTATGACTGCCATTTTATATTCATTGCTTACTGCTGTTGCCACACCCCAAAATATTATTGGAAGTTTATCAGGAAAGATTTGACGTACACAGTTGGTGCTATATAATAAAGATGATAAATACTATGCTGACTACAGCAAATCAAAAATATGTTTTGGAAACTGCTGGCTTGAAAGTACGACTTTTCTTCTGATCTAGGACAGAAATCCTAGTTTTACCATGAGCAATGGGGAAATGGAGGCTATATAAGGATAAGCTAGCATTGCTCTCTCAGAGGACAGATGTCTCACTGCAATTGAGGACAAATGTTAGGCAACTCATGGAATCTAAGCAGCAGGAGAGTAGCCTGACTCTACTGTTCTGAAGTGGTGCTTCACACTCCTCTAGTTACATGATAGCATGATAGTTACATGATAGCCATTCTCAGTGCAGAAGATAGGTTGTTAAGGTATATGCACAAAATCCAAGCAAGACAATTTCAGAAATAAAATCAAATTAAAGTGGGACTCCACTCAAATTATGCATCAGTTTATGGCTAAAACTTTAAGTGGTGACTTGAATTTGCATGGCTTTTGGTCAATTCACCCAGATGGATGAGGGAAAATGCTGAAGTCTGGTGTCATTCCTTCTCCATGTCAACAGCTAACATACAAGTGCAGAAGGTTTTAATACCACCCTTACTCTGCACAATACAGTATATATCATATATAGAGGGTGGCAAAATGTATACCCATTGTAATACTCAATATTACTCAATACATAACTCAATATGTACTAATAACAAAAGATGAATACTGTACAAGCCATGTTTATTTCTGCAGTTACAAGAGGAACTCTAAGTGTTTACCATCAGCATCCAGGCACTTCTGATTATGGTGAACTACGGCTTGAGCAACATTGACCAAAGTGTCCAGTTTTATTGCTGCACATGCCATTTCAATTCTTTCTTGTAATACCACCAATGTAACCAGTTTTCTACAGTACACCACATTCTTTAAGGTCCTCTATATGTAGAAGTCAAGGGAATGTTGGGAAAACTCAGCAGTACCTCTTCAAAATGGACTTGCACTCCTCGAATGACAACCATGCTTCCACCATTTTATTTGACTCTCCTACCTGTCGCATGGCGACACTAGGATTAATTCTTTTGAGTGAACATAATAATACATATTGCTACAATAATTCAATTCAACTTCAAAAAGTAAGACATAGGTAACATCTCTTAAAATATGTATAGATTTTTTGGCATCAACTGTATATATACACCACCCATCTAGGGGTTTTTCTTATTCTGTGAAGTTTGTATCTTTAAAACAAGGGCAACAGAACACCCAAATTTCATGATCCTGGTGACAATATCATAACACAGTCACATAAGAAAAAAGAAAACTATATATATATTAAAAATAGCATGGACAAATAACAAAATATGCAAAGTTTTAAATGTAATAATTTAACTGGACACTATTTTAATTGGCTTGGAGGAGAACATTCTTGAAAGCCTTCCTAAACAGCACTTTTAAGATATTTTTAAAATACACCCAGTGATGGTGCCTGGCACAGCTCCACTGGCAAGGTATTCTAAAATGCAGGTGCCACCACTGAGAAGGCCTGGTTCCTTGTCAGAGTTTTCCTCGGCAATGATGGTGTCAACAGCTGAAGCTGCATTTTTTTTTAAAGAGGATTGAGTGATGCAGGCAGCCATTCTGTGGGAGAGATATTCCAAAAGATAATAAGGTTCTACCTAAACCATATTGGGAGTTGTATGTTAATGTTTACACCTTGTGTCTGATATGAAAAGGAATGGGAAGCCAGTCTGAGTCAGTCAGCATCATGAATTTTTAAAATCCACATAGGTTTCTGATGTTCTTCTTCTCTACTTCTTCTTTTACCCCTTCAGGTGTCAAGAGATTCTGATGTTATGATCTATATTAAAATTATTTAAAACCAAGCTCTTCATGATATAGAAATCTAAGAAGACATGTTTGAACTCTGTTCATTTTCTAGCCAGGTGTTGATGTAGAAGGAATGCAAAGGCTCTTACCATACTTCAAGTACTAGGGTAAGGTAGGGATGGTTCAGCATAACAAAGATCAAAACAACATTAGCATGAGTCATTAAGACTGTTTATTCAATCAACCCTAAAGATTTATCATCCAAAGTGTTTCATTTAAACTCCAAACAACTTCTTGTGCAATGATTGGCTTTAAATCTTTGGAATGAGGATATCCAAGGGGAAATAATAGGAAAGACTGTGACATAAACAGAGAACTAAAGATTAAAGGTCACTTTCAAGACTCTTCCTGAATTAGATTAATCTTCTTGGCATAGCTGGCTTTCATTACATCCTGGCAAAGTTGCAGTAAATAATAATTGGTGTGTTTATATACAAGCTAATACTCCTAATTACTTTGTATAAATGCTGTAAATGAACTTTGATCATATGGCATATATACATATCCTTCAAGATAAATATGCATGAGCTAGAAGAGGGATGAGGAATATGTAGCCCTCCAGATGTTGTAGGATAAATACCCATTATCCCCAACCAGCATAAATGATGAAGAATGAGAGGAACTGCAAGCCAACTATTTGGGGGCCTCTGTATTTCCCATACCTATTACTAGAATATGGAGGGCAATGCAGATTAAGTACTCAAAGCTCATCCTCCACATTCCTTTGTGCATTTTACGGTACTCATTTTTCCAAGCTGGGAAGCCATAGATCTTCTTAACTAGGCCAAGGAAGAAAGTCTTTCTTAGCTGGCATGCTACAGTAGCTAAAACCACACGGACAAATGAGAAAATGTTTTTAGAATTCATGTCAATTGCTTAGATTGAGGGCACAATTACATTTCCTTCACAAATTTAAAGAGGCCAATCCAAGCTCTTTCTGTCCAAGGCTCATTGAAAGGCAATTTCTGCCTCAAGCTGAATAGTGCTTGTTACCTGGAAGGCTGGCAAGTTGGCAATTCGAGACCCAGGTACTGCATGACAGATTGTGCAACCATCTCTGTCCCAGCTCTTGGGGACATGAATGGAGCCTCATTTGGGCATTCCCTGAGCAGAGTTTCTTACGCAAAACTCCTTTCAACCCAGAAGAATTTCTGACACAAAATTATTATTAGTGCCAATTTGGTGAAGATTAATTATAGACAATGACAGTTTGTGCCATAGCAATGACTGCCCCTTCCCACTGCAGCTTGACTGCATTCTCTACCATAGGTCAGAAATGTTACCCCCTTGGGGGAGACTTACAACTCTCAGAATCTCCCCCAAGTAACTTTTTCAAGCTCTGTGCCCACCATTCAAACATGCAGTGAAGGAATGGGAAAGTTTAGGAGGCCAAACTTGGGGGTGGGGGGTGGGGGGGTGGGGGAGAGAATTAGAAGCAGCCGGAAAAAAGAAATGCATTAGTACAATCTGGATTTAATACTATGGCATTTAGTTTGGTTCCACTGGAGAATAGTAGCCATAGACATGCTGCCTACAGTGGGTCATGTGCATCTAGTTAGTTCCATCCAGTCTCCCCAAAATCTGTTAAGATACGACCTGCAGTGTGCATGACATGCAAAATGCCATGCTGGGCGATCTCCATGCTGGTAGAACAATGCTAGTTTCAAAGAACTGTATCTGTACATTTTACACATAATAGAAATCCTTGGCATATGTTACTGCCCACTGCTTGGTTGGGCAGACGACCATTGCCTACTAAGCATGCAAGAAGCAGTATCCAGGGTGCGTCCATTAAAGATGAAGCACTGGGAGATTTCATGAATGTACACTTTCTGGAGGACGGAATTGGGTTGTGTCTGCCGCCTCTGGTCATTTCTATATGCAGGGTTTTTTTCTTACCACATGTCCTTTCCACATACCTTGGCCATGGCCTGAATTAGGATTCATGTCCTTATCTACATTCAATTTCCTCTTCTCTCCCCCCACCCTCACCCCCTGTTATGTAGGGCAATGCATTTCCAGTAAACAATTCATTTCCCCTCCAAATATTACTCTGTACTGAACAGCCTATGCCCGGAGGCAAACGACTCTCGCCAAAGAAGGATGCGCCCTTCAGTATTCTGCTAATTGAGTGAAGGGGCAAATGATCTATAGGAAAAAGTTGCATCATTAACTTAATTGAGGGCAAAGCCTAATTAGAGGGGAAACGAAGTAGACAGAGCCAGAGACGCAGCAGGCCTTCACGTGAGATGTCAACAAACAGACATTGTAACTAAAACCAGACAGCAACCGCACTGCTTCATTTACATTGTCAGTTTCAATGCAAGAAAACATTCACTCAGAGAGAGAGAGAGAGATATTTGGGGAAAGAGGAAATGCAAAATATTTAAAGAAATCAGGTCATTCGGTTTTACTTTTTTTAAGAAGCGAGAGGAACATTTTCTGATGCTAATTAACTTATATATCTAAGGAGACTGAGGTCTGCTGAGTTTAATTTGGAATTCCTAAAGACATGCAAGGCTCAGATATTGCAATCGATTTAAAAGCAAAGCACCCAAGGGCCTCAACATGACAGTTTAGAATTTGCATTCCATGCAGAACTTTCCCAGAACTTTCAACACCAGTAAAAAGAAATATGGATCTGGAAAGATTTTGTTGTATGATTTTTTTCTGCAGCTAGATCAATTAATCAGTCTGCATATTATCTGAAAGGGTAGCCTTCTTCAGGTGTCAGTAATGGTGAACACACTATAGAATAATGGAAATTGTACTTAATTAAAAAATGTACTTACCATAATTGCTGGTGTATAAGACAAGCTAGAGTGTAAGACACACCCAGTTATTACCGAAATAGCCCATTATTGGCCACTAGATACAATACAAGATGCTCTGCATTTTTCAGTGTATTTTAAGGGGGGAAGTGGGTCTTATTTTTGGTCTGGTCGGGACTGTTTCACCATTGTGGGGGTGGGGGATGATCATGTCTGGCATTTATTTTTGATGTTTTGGTGAGTTTTGTAATTTTCAAATTATTTTTGGTCCAGTTGGGACTGTTTTTTTAAAAAAAATTATTCAGTGCATTCCTATGGGAAAACATGCTTCAGTTTAAGATTTTTGTTGTTGTTGTTGTTTATGACAGAGGCTGTTGGAACGGACCTAAGTCATAAACCGGGGTTTTACTGTAGTGCAGAAGAAATACATCACGGTTCAAGTATCAGCAGGCTTTGTTTTGTGCTGCTGCCTCATGCTATGTTTTGAGTGTTGTGGTGATGAGGTGGACAGAAGGAAAGCATTTTGTTTTTTTAACCACACGTCAACAACTTGGAACATTCCATTGTACTGTTTAGCAATTAAAATTAACTATTTAATCACTTTGGAAATATATGAAAGGAAATAATATTTATATTAAATACCATTGCAAAATGTATATAAATGTATATAAATGTGTGTGTGTGTGTGTGTGTATGTGTGTGTGTGTGTGTGTGTGTGTGTGTGTGTGTGTGTGTGTGTGTGTGTGTGTGTGTGTGTGTGTGTGTGTGTGTGTGTGTGTGTGTGTGTGTGAATCATAATGATAAGAACCCTGTCATTGGCACCAGGATGAAGGAGAAAGAAAAGAAGAGCACTGATTCACTTTTTTAACATTTAGAATTGGTAGAGAAAAGCTGAGTAGTTTCCACAAAAGCCTCAAAGGGGAAATGGCTTAGATAGTAGGTCAAGCCTTCATTCACTTGTTTTGTAGTAAAAGGCTGACTGTAGTCTTTGAGATATACTTCCAGTTACAGACAATAGCAATTGCAGAGCCAGACTAATAATAGGATTTAGCATAAATCCACCACAGGAAGTGAACAGTTGTAGTGCCAAATAATTAGCCAGAGGGAACATTTTGCAGCAATATCAGCATGCCACTCTGCTTTTAAGGACTTTGATTGCAGCAATTGTGATAAAAAATAATAAAGAGGGGAAAGGGAGAGAGATTGAGAGAGGGGCTGGTGTTGAAAGGAAGGAGGGAGTTGCAAAGAAAAGCATATCTAGGCTGGTGAAGGTTTATCTCTCTTGGAAGTACCAAAGCCTTCTATTCTTATCTTAAGAGCAATAGGATGCTGAGGGTGGGTGGTAGCTCCATTCCAATGTTCTCCTCTGTAAATCTCTCCCTATCAGTGTGTTTGTGTGTGTGTGTGTGTGTGTGTGTGTGTGTGTGTGTGTGTGTGAAAGAATTCTTTTTAATTGCAAGGTGGATGGGTTTTCTTCCCCCCTGCACGTATAACAAGTGGGCTCAAAGCAACACTTTGATCTTGAACCCCTGCCAGGTTCTTAAAGCTGAAAGCCCCTCCTGTGCAGCCAAAAAGAAAGAAAAGGGGGGGGGGAGAGGAAGGGAGGGAGAATTTAAAAAGAAAGCTCAAAATAAGAAGAAGCAGACCTGCATTCAACAAAGCCAGTCTAATTTGCAAAGTAATGTCAAAATTCCTGGCACAGCTCAGAGCTAGGATGCGTGTAGAGGCGACAGATCTTTTCTAAACACAGAGAAGTCTATTTATTTTACTGTTGCTAGTTCATTTGTCACTGTTCTTTAAAGCTGCTTCACAGGGATATTGAAAAACAACAGCCATTCTCCCCTGTTTGGGCTGGTGAACTCCATTTCTGAAGGATGAGTATTTGGTAGTCGTATTGGTTTGTGAATTACTCTGCTATCCTATTCTTCAGCACTAGATCCCAGTGGCTAAATGACAATCCATTACAGAGATGTAGAAGAAGATCTTAAGCCAGGGATACCTGGTGGAGAGATATGACAGGAAAAGGAGAGAGAAAGTTTGAGCTTGACAGCTCAAGATTTAGCCCTCCACAGTAGTATCATGTTTTGAGTTGCACTTGCAAAACGCAGACAGCACTGGCTTTTTGGCTATAAACAGAGATGAGCACTGAACCCAAGAGTCAGATATGACTGGCTTTCAAGCAAAGGTGACTTTTACCTCTTCTGAAGTTGGGGGGAGGCAGATTATTATACCCTCATCCATGTCCCTCTTTATTGTAACAACTGTTTTTCCCCACCCCACCACTGTTCAAAATCAAGAAAGAGACATTCTCATGTGTAGTGCTGGTCTAACCTACGCTTTAGCCTTCTGACATGAATACAGGTTCCTGTGTTGCTGTGTCTGTTTAAAAAGTAAGGCCAGCATATGCCTTATTTTCCCCATGGAGCAGCCCTCACAAACACAGCATCCAGCACCTGTCAGAGACTGTCAGTTCACTTGAGAAGTTGGTCTTTGCACTTTCTTCAGATGATGGCAGGGAGAGCATCTTAGATGTCATTCTATCACTTCCAGCCTTATGAACATAAAAGGCTTGTCAGGTGAGACTAAAAGCAATCTATTCTCAGCATATTATTCACAGAAGTCACAAACTGTTGGGTGGAGCAGAACCACAAAAGACACAGCAAGCGGAACTGGATGGCAGCTACTACCTGGTTGTTGCTGTTGCCTTCTTTTTGTTCTCATGTACACACTCACAAAGAGCGGAGGCATGGTTGGTCTCTGATATCTTGATATGTTGCCTGCCATAAGGAGGCTAGCTGGAGTGGTCTGGCTGGGCATAGCCCAAGCTGTAGGTGGGACAGCATCCTGTCTGCTCTAATAGGCAAGCCACCACTGCGGAAGTCACTAAACAAACAGATAAAAGAGGAGCACTCACGAGCAAGACAGGAGTGTCGTAGTACCTCCTGCTCTTGGTCCTAGTGACTGCTATTGAGAAACCATCTTCCACTTACTTTACTAACAGCTTATGGAAGAGGAACGTTTGAGGATCTCCATCTGACTGAGTTTCTCTTTCCACAACTAAACTCATTCTGACCAGTGGTGCGTGGGCTTCAAAAAAAAATTTGCTACCACACTGTGGGCGTGGCCAATTCTGTGGGTGTGGCCAGGTGACTGGGTGGGCGTGTAGTGTTGTATTTTAATCTGAGCTTTTGTGGATCGAGTCCACTTCATACCTGTCAATCTTCCTGGATTGGCCGGGATTTCCCGGTTTTTGGCGTCAATTTTTGCCCTTTCCCGCTCCGCGCTGCCGAAACCCCGGATTTCGGCAGCGGGGGAAAGGAGGCACTGCACAGCCCATCTGCGCAGGTCGCGTTGCACGCATGCGTGGAAGGGTTCTACACTTCCGTAGCTCCCTTCCACGCATGCGCAGAAGGCTACGCCGCATGTGTGGAAGGCTACGCAAGCGGTGTAGCCCTCCACGCGCATGCGTACAACGCGACCTGCGCAAACCCAGTCCGCGCCAGTCACGGATTCACCGGAGCCGTGGTTGACAGGTATGGTCCACTTCATCAGACCATTCATTAGCAATTACACTTTGATGCTCTAATTTTTCTTTAAAGAGTAACTGCAGCAGAGTAACTGCTGGTTCAGCTTCACCCCACTCCAGGCACCCGGACCCAGCAGCAAGGATGTTAGAGTCATGTCCAGAGTGATGTGAGAGGAGGAGGAGGAGGTGGGTGGGGCAGGGCAGTAGGCGTGGCCAGCCAGCTTTACTACCGGTTCTCCTGAACCTGTCCGAACCTGCTGGAGCCCACCATTGCTTCTTACTTCACACCATATTGTGACTTCTTCCCAGAACAGCATGGAAATGTGTCACATGTGTCTATATGCATTTTTTTTAGTAGAAAGGAAACTTTTCTGATACACATTTTCCAAGTGTCCACATTGTGAGTCCATTTGCCTGTTAATTCAGATCTGCACTTTCCTGGACATTATTCACTTCTGTTCATTTTAGTATACATTTTTCTAATGGCATTTAAAATGTTTGCATTTTTCCTCTGATAAAAATATGTATGGGTGAATTTTTCAAATGTGTGCATTTTTTTTTTAAAAAAAGCTTTTTGTTGTTTTCTACCGTCCATACCACTCAAGCCCAGAAATGATCAGTTATTGCTCCACAAATTCTGTCCAGGTTTGGGATTTATATCTGGGAGGCAAAAACTGAGCACATATTGAAAGAAAAAAAACCCTAAAAATTTCTTACTAACCCTTTAAAACTATAAGCTCTTCTATGGCATCCCCATAGGTCAATCTTTCTTGAGGTCACCATAAGTTGGAGATGACCTGACAGCACATAACAACAAAAATGTTTGTATGATCATAAAAACTAGTAAAGGTAAAGGATTCTCTTGCTCGAAAGCCGGTCGTATCTGACTCTAGGGTTCAGTGCTCACCCCTGTTTCAAAGGTGAAGAGCCAGCACTGTCTGCTTCTGCAGATATTTCTGGGGTCATGTGGCAGGCATGACTAGACACTGGAGTGCACTGAACGCTGTTACCTTCCCACTGAAGTGGTACCTATTTATCTACTTGCAATTTCTTGCTTTCAAACTAATAGGTTGGTAGGAGCTGGGACAAAGACGGGAGCTCATTCCATCCTGCAATACTCGGGAATTGAACTACTGACCTTTCGCCTCCCAGTCAGTATCTTAGCCACACCAAAAATCACTTTCAAGGAACTTTATCACCAGGTAAAATTGTGAATCATTGGTGGAAATTCTATACACACACTATATTCACCCAAAGGAAGTGATCAGCCTATTAGTTAAAATATATTTTCAGATTCCTCCAAATCCACTCTGTACTAGAAATTAGAAACAGATTCTTAATTTCTATGTAAAAAAATACAGTAGCAAAAAAGTAGATCATAGTGAAGAGCTAGAAATAAAAACCTGCATACTCAAAACCCTGAATAGGAAATGGAAAGAGCAGGGAAAATGGAAGAATACCACATTTCTTTTGTATATTTGTTTTTGCTAGATCAGTGTTGCAGATTAAATCACAGAGTATATGCTTTACCACACACATTGCATTTTAAGGTTTATTAGTGCAGTAATTCCAGGCCTCAAGCTTTGGCTTTTTTATATAGCCTATTGTGGTCTATAGGAAATAGCTCAAAACCTGTGGCTCAATATAAACTTGTACTCTAGTCAGTTTAGAAAGGGAGACTCTTTTCATTATTTGATTTTGTCCCAAATGGAAACTGGAGGTCACACTGCCTCTCCCTGAGCCCCCACCATCGGCTCGGGGATGGGAGGCAGGTATTGGGCTGATGTCACCGCTCTCCGAGCACTGCCTGATTGGAGGGCTAGAAGAGATGCCGACACTGCCGACACCAGAGGTCCCGCTGCCACTCCCCGAGCCCCCTCCATTGGCTTGGGGATGGGAGGCAGGTATGGGGCTGACGTCGCCACCCTCCGAGCCCCGCCTGCTTGGAGGGATAGAAGAGATGCTGACGCCGGAGGACCGAAGCTCCTTCCCCAGGATTGCCAGTTGATGGGAAGTGGGAGCAGCTGTGACCATGGGTAAAGGACTTAAAAACATCGCTCCACCATGGACACCCGAAGCTCCTTTCCCCGGCATTGCTGGTCGGCAGGAAGTGGGGAGCAGCTGGCTCCATTGGGAAGATGCGGAATGTGGCATTATTTTCTCCAGTTGATGTTGCTGAGGACGTTGAGCCCCGGGCTCCGCCAAAGACATATTTTGTGCATATTTGTTTTTGCTATATTGTATTCTTACGAACATGTTGTAAGCCGCCCTGAGTTGGCCTGTGCTGAGTAGGGTGGGATATAAATAAATAAATAAATAAATAAATAAATAAACAAACAAACAAACAAACAAACAAACAAACGAGGAATCTAGGGCATTTAAATCAGCAGAGGAAAATGAGCATCACAGGGATAGGTAAACATCTGAATTGGGTGGGAATGTGAGCATTGTTTCTCTTAGGTGCTGTCCCTCATGGTTCTGCAATGACAATGGCCAAACGGTAATGAGTTCAAGATACAAGCAAACCATGAGAGGCAAAAATAGCTATAAGTTGTTTTTTAATGTTAGAATCGTAGCTTACTATGTCCTGTATTTATAATATATGTTCCATCAAAATAAATATCTAAGTAATAAGTAAAGTCTCTTGTTTCTCTTATTGCATTCACAGAGAGATTCACAAAGTAAGATTATCTCATAAATTGTTAAGTAAATGTCTCAAAAATGTTCCGGTAGTCACTGTTTTGAATAATATCTTCTTCAGGAGCAGTCTTAATAAATCCTTTCTCATAAATCTATAACAGAAATTATACAAAAATAATGAGTTCTGAAATAACATCATAATTTCTTTTTGCTGTAACAATACATTAATTATATACATTTCACGAGACTACATTCATAGTTCGAAGCTCATCCTTTCTCCACGTCCCTATGGCCTCTCTTGCAGACTCTTTGAGTACCTTCAGATGTTACAAACTAACAAAAGAAGCCCACTCTAATAGCTTCCCTGACTAATGGATCGCAACACAGCTGTGTTAGTTTCTAAAAAGTGTTCCGATTCTACAAGTAATATAAGCTAGTAGTAATAAGAACACTGCTTCCCAAACTCATATTTGAAGAAATACTGCAAATTCATAGAAAACAACTTAGATCAAATTCATGATTAAGTCCCCAAGGTGCCATGGATTTCAATGCATGTATATAATAGGCTTCTCGTTTCAAAAGTATTTTATCCAAATCTGCATAATTAAACTCTGTTGGTTTCACCACTTTAATGACCACAAATCTATAGTCCCTGTCCATATGTTTTTTTAATCTAAATAGTGTTGTACAAGAGGAGCAACAGTGTGCTGGTGTCTTATACAGGACATGTGTTCTGCCAAACGATGTTTCAATGGATGTCTGGTTTTTCTGACATAAATTAATTCACATTTGCATATCCACAAATATATGAATGACGATGTTTTGCAATTGCTGAAACTGCGTAGTTTGTGTGTAAATCCTAAATGAAGGAAATTAATTTCCTTCATTTCCCACGAATATCTGCAGAAATTACAATCCTGACATTTATAGTGACCAACTAAAAGTCCTGTGTCTGGATTACGGATCAGGGCATCACTGCAGGAGACAAAATGCCCGATTGTTCTGGTATGTCTGTAACCTACCTTAGGTCGTTGTTGACAATGAAGTATGTCTGATAAAATATGCCAATGTTTATTAACAATATTTCTTATTTGACCTGAGAGTGGCGAAAAGTCCATGGACCAAAAGAGACCGATGTTGTCTGTGGTGGTTTTTCTCATAAAAATTTTCTCATAAAAATCTATGAGTATCAGCTACTCTACTGTATGCATATTGCACCACATGGTGGGGATACCCTCTGTCTAATAATTTTCTATGAACCACTTTAGCTGATTTAGTAAAATCATTAGAGGATGTGGAATTTCTCTTGAACCTAGCGAATAGGCTGTACAGAATATTATTCCGTAGATGAACCAGATGGAAAGATTGATAATTCAAATATGCATTACAATCCATAGGTTTAGTGTGAAGTCGTGTTGTAATTGAATGATCAGAACTGACCATTACAACAAGATCTAAAAATGGTAAATTCTTCCTGACACTGTTACTGGTAAATTTTAAATGTGGATTGATGTTATTCATCCAAGTTAAAAATGACGAGATGAGTTCCCAGTTATCAAAGATAAAGAAGAGATCATCAATGAATCATCTATACAGGCAAATGTGCTGGTAAAATGGATTATTGTTGGGGTTGAGAATGGTGGTAAGTTCTACTGATGCCATAAATATATTGGCCACTGAGGGTGCTAAAGGAGAGCCCATAGCAACTCCACATACATGAAGATAGAAATCTCTCCCGAATCTAAAATATTTTTTCTCTAGGCAAAGATCAAGTAATTCAATGAGAAAATGCATGGGAGGAGACTTGTCCTGACATGAATCTAATGCCTCTATAGTTACTCATCTTGTTTGGTCTGTGGAGATGTTGGAGTACAATGCCTCCACGTCCATGGTTATAAGTGCCGCTTTCTCTGGCACAATTAAACCTTCTACCTGCCTAATGAAATCCGACGCATCACGTATGTATGAGGGGGTTAATTTTGCGAATGGACTAATATGGTAATCAATGTACTGAGCAAGGGGCTCCAAGACAGAATTTATCCCGGATATGATTGGACGTCCAGGTGGGATGTTTGTAGAGTTCTTTACTTTGTGTATCTTGGGTAGAATGTGAAATATGGGCACCCTCGGGTGTTCATTTTTAAAGAAATCAAATTGTTTTTTGCTGATGCAATTTAAAGAAAACCCCTCAAATAAAATGGTTCATATAACTTTTGAAATGTGCACTGTGGGGTCTCTGGGAAGTTTACGATAATATTTCGAGTCCTGCAACTGTCTCTCCACTTCATTTAAGTAGTCTCTCCTGTTCATGATAACAATCCCTCCCCCTTTGTCTGCCTCTTTAATTATAATAGATTTGTCCTTCCCTAAGTTTTCTAGAATCATTCTATTGTCCCTAGATAAATTTCTGTGTTATCTTACTTGGTTGTTTTCTATTTTTTCAATATCTCTGAATGCCAACCTGTGGAAGACATCGATTGCTGGATTGGATACATTGGGACAGAACGTGGAACAAATGTTGAACTGTTCCCTCGTGGGGGTATAATCAGCAAAATCGCTGAAAAATACCTTTAATTTAAGTAATCTGATTAATTTGAACAAATCTACCCTAGTGTCAAAAGAATTATACAGTGGTGTAACAACAAAATTTAAACCCAAGTTCAATAATTGGAGCTCCCTTTGTGATAATGCTCGATCAGACAAATTAAATACTAAGTTCTCTTTCATTGTCTCTGTGGCTTCCCTCGTCCTAAAAAAGGAGTAGCTGATTAAACTTTTGTAGAAGATCTATTATAGGATTGTCTCAAATTGTAAGATTTTGAGGTGCCTTCATCCCCCGAAGAACTTAACAAATCGGTATCAGTGGAGTCATCAGACTGTGAAAGTGGAGAACTCCAGTTGACCCTCTTCTTTGTCCTGTTGGTATCATATTTCCAGCGATATATCCTATTTCTAGAATAATCATTGACATCTCTGTCATATTTGTTCTTTTTAAACTGAAGCAATGTCTCTCTGAAAACTGCAATTTTCTTATCCAAGTCAGCAAAGTTGGTTTCAAAAGTAAGTTGAGGTTCGTCAGTCCGAAGAGTGGATAAGAGTTTGTTAATTTCCTTATCCATGGTCTCTATCTCAGTGTTGCACTTGTCGACGATTAATATAATTAAGTCAAAGGAACATTTGTTAAGGATAACAGTCCATTTTTCCAAAAACTCATTGTCATAATTAAAGAGTGTAGGACCTTTCTGAATGCATCAGCCCTGAGGAATGAAGCAGTCTCTGTGAAAATCAGCAAGACATGCTGAATGTAGTTCATATCTTGTTCGTTTCTTCTTAATGTGCTCTAACAGGAGTTCTTAACCTTTTAAAGCTGGAGGCCAGGTCATGCTCCCTCAGACAGCTTCGTGGGCTGGATGGCCATTTTGCCCTTTGTCCACCACATGGCACTTTCTGATGTGGTGGTGGGCCACATGAAATGGTGTTGCAGGCCACAGGTTGACAATCCCTGTTCTATAGCCAACTCCCTGCTTACAAAATAATCACTTGCATACTTGCTCTTCATCATATTTTGTGCTGTGCTTCTAGGTTTTGAGCAAGAAAATTCATACCCCTTTCATCTTTTCTACAGAGCTGGGCTGAAGGGAGTAGAGACTCTAGCTCAGGGGTGCCCAAAGTACAGCCCACGGACCCAATTAGGCCCCTGCATATCTTTAATGTGGGCCACAGTGAGCATCCAGGCTCACTGCGGACTGCCCCCACCACCGCAGCGGTGGTGGTGGCAGTGGCAATCGTGCTTTGTCTGGGCTGCTCTGAGTGGGCCTAATCTAGGATATGTTTTAAGGCATATCTGGAAATCTGAGCTGGTTTTTTTTACCAAAGATAGCCACCAGTCTAGTGGCTATGGGCTAAAAAGGCTCTTGGAGGCAGGTGGGTGGGTGAGTGGCAGCCATTATGAAGATTCTGCAGAAAGGTTGGCCCAGGTTCCTTGCCCTGTATCAGGAACATGCTGTAATAATAAATTGTGTGTTCTCAATCCAAAGCAGTATATAATTCCTATGACAAACAGCACCATTTTCTACATTCTCACACTGGCTTTCTTCCAACAAGACCTTGTTCCAGGAAGGCCAAAGATGTGTTCTTTGAGTAGTAATTGCAGAGCAGTATTTCCTTTCAGGAAGGGCTGTATCTAAACTATGTATATTTTGGAAAGAGTATGGTTTTTTTCCTGATTGTATCTTCGAGAGAAACTGCCTGCTGAGCTGTCCTGAGAATAACTCCTTCTCCTGGTGCCAATAGGTCACCTGTCTTCCTCTGGACGAAGGGATTCCCTGGAATGGCATCAGTTTGCACCCCCGGCAGGAGCAAAGCTTCAGTTATGCCAAGGTAAAGGTAAAGGTTTCCCTTGCTCAAAAGCCAGTCATATCCAACTCTAGGGTTCAGTGCTCATCTCTGTTTCAAAGCCGAAGAGTCAGCGATATCTGCTTCTGCAGTCGTTTCCGTGGTCATGTGGCAGGCATGACTAGACACTGGAGCACACGGAACACTGTTACCTTCCTACTGAAGTGGTACCTATTTGTCTACTTGCAATTTCTTGCTTTCAAACTGCTAGGTTGGCAGGAGCTGGGAAAAAGATAGGAGCTCAACACTGCTGCCCTTCCGCCTCCCGGTCAGCACAAAACCAACATGATGCGGTGATTGGAGTGTTGAACTAGTATGCAACCTGTCCTAGGATACATTTTTTAGAATTAAAATGGGTTGCTAGAAAACAAGCAGGAAAAATACCTGCGTGTGCCTGAGTGGTTCTTCTAGTCCATCACAGGTCATCACCAAAACGTTAACATATAGGAGGAGATTTCTTAGGCAGATTTAAAAGCTTATTATTTCTTTGAGCAGTTCACAAGTCAATTAGCATTCTGCCCTCAGTAGGCTGGGAACCACAGAAGGATGGAAGCCTGAGTCAACTTTGAGTCCTGGTCAGGATCAAACTCACAACCTTTTGCTTGCAGTACATCAGTTTAACCACTGCTCCACCAGGTCTCCTATGTGGCTTTTTGCACATATGTGGCTATTTGCAATAATACTAGGAAAGGGCCTGTGCCGGCCACTATGCTATTAAATAACTTGGGATTTGCTTCTCTTATACCACAGGTGAATTCAAAGGTTTCTTTGCTACCTGCATTGACACAAAAAGGCTGAGCCAAATTCATCTTTGGAGGTCTCCCCCCCAAGTGGTTTTTTTTCCTGTGCCACTGGAAGGCTGTTGTGTCCTAAAGCCTATGCCTTTAAACAATGTACCTATCCATGTGTATCCAATGTAACCTTTTCTATGTGCAACATTGTAACCTCCAGCTGCATCACTGTAACCTTAATAGGACGCGAGCTAGTGACCACTAGATGGCAATAGCGAGCGTCCAAGCTCATTGGTCCAAGACTCACCTTGAACAACAGCGCGGGAAGATTCCCGCCACTACCTTCACCTGGACAAGAAGGGCGTGACCTGCAATGACGTCACGCAGCCTGTAGCCAATAGGCTATCAAGGAGCCACATTCAAATGTATAGCCACTGTATATATTGAGCTGTTCGTCCGCCATTACCTCATGTTCCCTCTGACCAGCATGTAATAAAGTTGTGTTAAGCCAGCTCTTCGGCTGTCCTGGTGTCTTTGGTCCCATACACTAAAAAGGCTTTTTTTTCATGTTGGTTCATTTCATTAGTTTTTTCCTCCATGCACTGGAGGTGCTATGGAAGAAGGGGAGGGGTGTGTCTATAGGTGGGCTTTTGGTGATGGCCATGATGTTCAGGATTGTGCTTTTACCACCATGTCCATATTATATACAGTGGAACCTCAGTTAACATAATTAATTAATTAATGCGTTCTCCGGGACATTTCTTGTTTTCAGCTAAAATTACTTTAATCAGATTTCCCATAGGACTGCATTGAATGCTATTTCCCATAGGAATGCACTGAAAACCAAAATACATTAACTGAAACATGGTTTCCCATAGGAATACATTGAAAAACAATTGATCCATTCTGGGGGAAAAATGTATAAACCGGGCCACTATTTTCTATGGATTTCCTTTTGTTGTGCAATTTTTATGTTAACTGAGCTGTTTGTTAACCGAGGTTCCATTGTATATGAATGTGATGGTAACACACTATAGCTAGAACAAAGACCTAACAACAAGGTGATATGGTGTTCTACTGCTATTCTTATATAAGATTTGTATCTTAGCAGTCCAAAAAAGCCTAATGGTAATATCCATCCTTGTTTTAGGGCTGGGGAAAGGACCACACAACTTCCTTTTTACCCTTTTTTTTTACTGGATTATAGAAATACCCAGATTAGCCGTGGAAATCTAAAATCAAAGAAGGGAGATCTAGCATAACTCAAGGAATGAACCATCTGAGGACTCCAACTTCTCTTATCTACTAGGTAATACTCTTACCATGTCTCTGTTTAATATATATTTGCCTACTGTGTAAATTCAGTTGATTCTCCATCACATCTAGTATAGGAATCGCCATGGCTTTTTGTGCTTCTGCTCCAACTGAACAGAAGTGTATTTCTTTGACACAAGGTCATGTTGAATGGATCAGCTGATTGTCAATCTTTGGCCACAGAGAAGGACAAAAACAATTCCTCCTACATTTCCTGAGGTGGAACTTGCTATCTCAAGTTGGTGCAGCAAGCTTGCAATCTCCATCTTGGGGCATTATTTTAATTTTGATCCTGACACTACAATATATGGTTAGGATGATTTTTTTGGGGGGGATTGTTCTGTTTCTTCTTGCACTCCTCCAGGCTCTGCAATTCCCAACCTGAAGAAGTGTCCTATTTGATTCAAAAGCTTTCCTATGTTTAATACAGGTATTTTACTGATTCAATAAAACTATTACCAGCCTTGTTTTTGGAATTTCCCTACTAAAATATTGTTGTATTAAACAATTAAACACACCAATATTTTTTTTTGGTTCAGTTGCACAGTCAAGTTCGACCCTTTGCAACTCCATGGACCACAGCATGCCAGGCTCCTCTGTCATCTGCCATCCTCCAGAGTTTGCCCAGATCTACGCCCACTGCATCAACAATGCTGTCTAACCGTCTCATCCTCTGTCACCCCCTTCTCTTTTTGCCTTCTATCTTTCCTAGCATCAGGGCCTTCTCCAGTGAGTCTTCTCTTCTCATTTGGTAGCTAAAGTACTTGAGCGTTAGCTTCAGTATCTGTCCTTCCAAGGAGCAGTCAGGGTTGATTTCTTTTCAAAGATGTCTATTCTTCTGCACTCTGCCTTCTTTATAGTCCGGCTCTCCCAGTCATATATTATTTCTGGGAAGACCATCACTGTAACTATGCAGACTTTTGTTGGCTGGATGATGTCTCTGTTTTTTATTATGCTGTCTAGGTTTACCATAGCTTGCCTCGCAAGGAATAAGTGATCAATTCACTCACTAATGCCTTGTTTAACATCTTCTATACCAGCAGTTTTATTTGGAATTGCTAATACTTGTTCACTCATTCTTTACAGAAAATCCAAATGGTGTTACTGCCAATACATTATATCTGGGTTTCTGCTTGTTGCCCCTCTTTTTTCAGGCTCCAAACTCCTATTACCAGTTATGCCTGTGGAAGACAAACATTGTAACTCAGTGGTTTTAATATAAAACTTTAAATCCAATAGCTTATAAAATGATGTAATAATAATAATAATTGCATGCCTTCAAGTCAATTTTGAGTTTTGGCAATCCTTCCCAGGGTAGGGAGAGAATACACAGGTTTACCATTCCCTTCTTCTAAGGGTGCCCTGGAAGTGTGCAGCTTGCCCATGACAACACAAGCTGACTCTTCTCCCAGCAGGCGCAGTGGAGAATCAAACTCCTGACCAGATTCCTAAATCACTGAGCTATCCAGCCAGCTAAAGTGCTACTGCCCCTGGGGGAGGGGGGGGCTGCCACGCCAGCCAGTGTTAGGCATGTAATGCAACCCACGCATGCAGTGAATACTAACACAATTAGTCATGTGACAGGAAAGATTCACTTCTAGGCAAAACTAACTTCTTTATTTGTTCCTAATTACCCAATCAACATGCTTTCCTCCTTTCCTGCTGCTGAGATTCTTGACCCCAATTAGCATTGCCTGGTGATCGTCCTTTGTTCTGGTCTGTTGTTTGTTTGCCTTCCAGGAGGACAGATGTTTTGTGTGGCAGTCTGGATCCCTTTGGCCACAGGACAAGACCTACCTTACCTTTTTTTTAAATTTGCTCACCTGAATTTCCCTTCCTGTGCTGACATCCTGCTGCCACCCTGTCAAGAACTTCTGAGCACACGTAGTGAGAAAGCATAATTTTCTTTTTACATTAAGCTTGTTCTTGGACTTCAGTTACCAGAATCCCAAGTCAGCACACCTGCTGATCAGGGCTTCTGGAAATTGAAGTCCAAGAACATCTGGGGGTGCAAGGTTGAGAGTCCTGAGCTGTTATTAGCTTGGCTATTGGACTGGGTAGAAACTTGAGGGAATTTGCTTTAATTATAAGCCTAATCCCCGATCCACCTTTGTTGTGCAACTACCAAGAACCCAACACCCGGCCAGTGGGGCCTTTCTGCTCCTGGAAGAAGAGGATCACAGCAAAAACACCTTTGATTTAAATAATTCCAGTGCAAACCAGCTGAAATAAAATGTACTCGAAACATATCTAATAGTAGTAAATTTTGTTGTTGCTGTTGTTGTTCAGTCGCACAGTCGATTCCGACCCTTTGTGACCCTATGGACCATTGATCTCCAGGCACCCCTGTCCTCCACCATCCTCCTCAGCAAATATGATATGATAATTTAAAGGTCAAAGAAAAGAAGTATGCTTTAAAAGGCCTGTTTAAAGCAACAACAATTGAAGCCAAACATTATTAGCACTGTATAATGAGAGTAGCCAGAGAGAGAAACCAGACCAAATACAGCTGTGTAATCTTTCAAGTTCTGCAGAACTCTACACGAGAGTAGAGGGCATAAAAATGAAAGTGGAATGCGGGAAAGGGAGAACAAGCCACAAATTTGTCCATATCTTGTTGTAGACATGAGGTCTATATTAAAACTCAGCCTCAAAGTGGAGAATGCATGCTGAATGGGTTACTAGAAGGCATGCAGGGGTCAAATTACACCTAGAAATTCATGCTAGCTCTAGCCAAAACGCAGGCCTCCGAAGAGCAGCTAGCCAACAGACGCATTATTCTTTTTCCAATGCCAGTATGCATTGCCAGGTATAATCTGATACCTGCACACATACCAGTGACTTATTCAGTCACTTGAGAGGGAATGTGGGAGACCAGTAAGTCCATGATTTTGATTGTGCTAAGCCAAGCGCCTTTAACTTTGGCATTTAAAAAGACATAACTGTTCAGAAATCCTAGAAGTTGTAAGTTTGGTGAGGAACTTAGAATTCATGCAGCACATTCCTCCAAATGACAACAAAATATGCTAAGAACTTGCTAAACTACCAACCCAGGATTTTCTGGGATGGAGCCATGAGGTGTATCAGGTTAAAGTGGTATCAAGTGGCGATGATTATATAGTGTAGACATACTCTCTGTCCTGAAGGAGAAACAGTACTCTTTGCATTTCTACAGCAAACTAACCCAGCCACTCCTTTGGAAGAGTTTTCTAGAAGTTCAAGCTGTTTTCCTGTTCTCTTGATGTCCAAATGAAATTTTAAGAAATTCTGATTGCACCAAAAGTACTGAATCAACCAAAACCAAGAACATACACAGAAGGATCCATATTATGGTGTCCCTGCACCTGCCCAGCTCCTGGTTGTGTGTTTGTGTGTGCATGTTTTGGCAGGACAAACCCTTGACTGCAAAACACTTGATCTAAAATAACTCCCATATTAATCAATCCATTTGGCAACATCTCCTAGTTTATGAACTCTTGTAACATCTGTACCTAACAGCCAAGCATAGATCCAGCTACATCATATTGCTGTACAAGCATAACTGAGATAGGCAGAGCCTATCAACGTGCAATCAACGTGCAAGATGTAATCTGATTTAGATTATTTAAACAAAAAGCTATTTGATCTTTGGTCTTGACATGAGAGAGGAAAATGTTTAGCTGTAGGCAGGTTTCAGACCTGCATTTCTAAACATGGCAAACCTGTCCTGTCGATGGCAGACACATTAGATCTTACTTAGTTAATTTCATCTCTGGGACAGGTACTTAGCCACTGTAGAACAAAAATAGGAAAATTGCAGAACCTAGCTGGGCAACTGACAACTTCCATAATCATCCCTCTGAGCACAGCTTGGAAAGTTACATTGAACTACTTTAGAGGTCTTAGAATTACTGTATAGCTAAATAATTACTGCTGTCGTGACAACTATAATTTTTTTACCTGTTCCTTTTCTTAGAAGTAAATAAAACTGCTGCTTCTAGTTTTTATAACATCACAGTCTTTTTCATTCAAAAGCACAAGGAAGGAAATAACTTAGTCATTGGTACAAACAAGTCTTCTCTACCATTTAATGAGGATACTTTCTCAGCTAGAAAAGTAATTATAACACTGCACTAACTGCAAAATGAGTGATACGGTATTATCCACTGTTAAGTTACAGAGTAGTTACTTTTGTAACTAGGAAAAAGTAATTTTGTAGAACAGTTATGGTGAACCTTTTATTTATTTGTTTGTTTGTTTGTTAGATTTATTCAACTGCCCTTTTTGCCTAAGCAATCCAGGGCAGCTCACAACGTCAGTTAAAACCTATACCATGTACTAATTAAAACTAAAGACTGTAAAACTATCTAAAAGCATTTATAAAACTGCCCCAATCCCCTTAAAAAGAAAGACACCCAGTGAGACTAAATAAGGACATCCAGACTGGCTAAATAAGCCAGCAGGGCTGGGTTGAGATGCCAGTTGTACCCCACACCTGCTGGCATAGCCACGTTTTTAAGGCTTTCCTGAAGGGTAGCAACTCTGCTTGGAGTTCAAGTGGCAGGAGGTTCCATAGATCCAGAGCAGATACCGAAAAGGCTCTTCTCCTGGTCCCAGTGAGATGTGCCTCCCTGGCTGATGGGACCTATAGAGAGCCCCTCTCGTAGGATGGGTCGAAAACCTTGGGGTGACGTGGCCTCTCAAGTTTCCTGGCCCACCACCATGAAGAGCTATAAAGGTCAAAACCAGCACCTTGAATTGCACCGGGAGGCACACTGACAACCAATGCAACTCCCATAGCAGTGGTGAAGCACGGGCATAAGGCCTGCACCCCATCACCACCCGGGCAGCCTCATTCTGAACCAGCTGTAGCCTCTGAATGGTTATCAAGGGCAGCCCCATGTAGAGTGCATTACAATAATCCAGTCTGGAGGTGACCAGATCATGGGTGACCGAAAGTAAGGAGACCAAGTGCCCAAACTCAATAGGCTCTCATCTGCGCCACAGAAGGGTGGGGTGAATTCTGTACTGGGGAGAGGAAGGAAGCACTTTCATTGAGCTGCTGGGCAGAAGGGCAGGCCAAACTCTGTGCTGGGGGAGGGAGGAACTGCTCCCATTGGGCTAGTGGGCAGAGGTGGTGGGGTGAACTATGTGCTGGGACATTGTAATGTGTGCCCACATAGAGGGCTCTGAGTGCCCCCTCTGGTACACATGCCATTGGTTTGCCACCACTGGTATAGAAGTTGTTAGCTATCATGGTCTGCTATTTATTCTCTCTCTCTCTAAGAAATCATTCATTTGCTAATTTAATGAATTTTTTTTCACTACTTTGGCTCTAAATAAAAACAATCAGATAAAGGCAAAATAATATACACACATTCTTCTGACAACTAAATTATTATACTCTTTTTCATTTGGCACAGAGGTGTACATTTGAATCTCCACTTATTTCATTCTCATAGGACACAAGGAAAAATGTTACAAGCATTCTTCCTGCTAAGCAAGATTATGAGAGGGTGTGCATTTTCAATATGTTTGCATTTGGGAAATTCATTTTTATGCAAAAAAAAAATGAGAGAGAGAGTATTTCACTCAAAATCTCTTGTATTTTTCACAGAAACTCTTGTGTTTTGTGTAAAAAAAAACTTGTAAAGCGAAGAAGCTGGCACTTATTTCACATGACACCCCCCAGCACTTGCAAAAGCATGTGGTCTTTTCCAGTAAACAATTGTACTTTGTGTTGCATTTTACCTTTGTGCAAAATGCTTTTTTATGTGCATGTGCAAAACCACAACTTTTTGCAAACGTTGTTACTAATGAAAAAAATACCAATCTCTTTGCTCTTTTAGAGGAGCAACCAATTTCATAGCAATTCTCTCTCTCTCACACACACACACACACACACACACACACTATTGATGTGTTAGGTAAAGGTAAAGGTTTCCCTTGCTCGAAAGCCAGTCGTATCCAACTCTAGGGTTCAGTGCTCATCTCTGTTTCAAAGCCAAAGAGCCAGCATCGTCTGCTTCTGCAGACGTTTCTGTGGTCATGTGGCAGGCATGACTAGACACCTGAGTGCACGGAATGTTGTTACTTCCCACCAAAGTGGTCCCTATTTATCTACTTGCAATTTCTTGCTTTCTAACTGCTAGGTTGGCAGGATCTGGGGCAAAGACGGGAGCTCATTTTGTCCTGCAGTACTCAGGTATCGAACTGCTGACCTTCCACCTCCCAGTCAGCGTCTTAGCCACTTGAGCCACTGTGTTAATACTCACTTTTTCATTGAGGATGAAAAAATATGGATATTTGTTATATCCTCAGTCCAAAGAATATACAAAGTTCAGCTTTCCTGTATTATGCCACTTTGATTCCAATAGACCTACTCAATACATAACTGAGACTGGATCCAATCCAATATACATAAATAAACAGATCACATGACTTTCAAGCAAACACAATTCCTTGACCCACCTAACAGGACAAAAACCAGACAATAGCCACAATGCTGTTGTGTGACATAGTAAATTGCATTAGAGCAATTTGTACCAAGGGGGATTTAGTGACTCAAGTCCTCTGTAAGTGTCATTGATTCAAACCGGCCTCCTCTAATGGTGACATGGAACTGTGGTGGCTTAGTGGTTAAGATGCTGAACTTGATGACTGGAAGGTCAGCAGGTCAGTAGTTAGAACCTAGCAGTTCGAAAGCAAGAAATTGCAAGCAGATAAATAGGTACCACTTCAGGGGGAATGTAACAGTGCTCCGTGCGCTCTGGTGTCTAGTCATGTCTGCCACGTGACCATGGAAACATCTGCAGAAGCAGACAGCACTGGCTCCTTGGCTATGAAACAGAGATGAGCACTGAACCCTAGAGTCGGATACAACTGGCTTTCAAGCAAGGGAAACCTTTACCTTTACCTTACAATGTGAAGCAATGGGGTTGAGCCATTGTGTATAAAATAGATTTGAATGGTCCACAGCATGGGGAAATTAATTTGGAATACACTTCGCAGAGTCTCCCAAAAAATCGATGTAGCCCCTGGCTCTGGAAACAGTTAACAATGATCACTTTTGTTTTTTATAAAAGATCCAAGGAAGTTTAATCTCCTCAGGAAGAACAAATGTGTTGCTGTTGAGAAAATGGGTGTGAAAGGAGAGCCAAATATAATAATCATGGTGCGGACACTCAAATAAATAATGCCGTTGTTGCTGCATTAATTTTTTTGTGTATGACACTGGAGCTGACAAACACTATGCAAGTGGATGAACAAGGATTACCATAGAATTGTGTGAAGGGGCCATAATGAAATCTAAACCAGACAAAACTCTCCTGAACTTGTTATGACCCAGAGACTTGAACTTCCCAGCCACTTAAAAAATAGGCACTGCAACCAAAATAATATATGGGGGTAGGGGAAGACCAACAACCAAGCAGCATTGTTGCCGCCTATTGTTGAGAGCAAAAGTAAGGTTTTGTACTCTCGGTTTTTAAGGCTGTATCCTTGGAAGGCCAAGCTTGTGTTAAGTGTGGGAACAAGAGGCTATTCCTGGCTTTTAGCCAATCAGAACTTTTAGAGTCTCAAAATGGCTTACAGTTAGTTGAAACAGGTGCATGCAATAAAGGAGTCAAAAATAAAGAAATATGACAACTGGACTGTGCGAAGCAAAAGCCCCTATTAATCATGACTGTGCAAATAGTCACAACAATTCGAATAGCTCTCCAATCCTGACATTTTGGAAAATTAAAAAGTCAGTTCCTCCCCACACTGCCAAATAACAGCAGGAACAACAGGAACAGCAACCTGACTTGATGGTTTCATTGGGATCACTTGAATTCAGATCCCTAATATACTACAGTGTTCAAGGGGATCTGGTGTGGTGTAGTGGGAAGGCCTGGGTTTAAATCCCTGCTCTGCATGGAAATGCATGAGCAGTGGGAGTAAAACCACTCCTTGAATAGCTCTCATATTTTGAAGACCTTATTAGGATTGCCATAAATCAGGTGACACTTGACACCACATAACACAGATTTTATGACTAAATACTAGAACAGGGGTGCCCAAACCTTTTGGGCTGTGGGCTGGTCACATGGTTCAGGGGGCCTCACTATGGCCCAGGGGCCGGATCCAGCCCCGAGGCCAATTCATTCAGCCCATAAAGCCCTCGTTGCTCCTGGAAGCAGAAGTAAAACTCACCTGTACATGCACGTTTTACTTCTGCTTCTGGGAATGACGAGGGCTTTGCAGGCCGGATGAATTGGCATCAGGGGCTGGATCCAGCCCCCAGGCCGTAGTTTGGGCACCCCTGCACTAGAATCTAAGACGTGGGAAGCAATGAATGATGAGAAGTCAAGTTGTGTGGTACACCAGTAGCTAGAATGTTGGACATGAATAGTGAATTTCTGGATGGATATTTACCAACTTCCTTTCACTCAGCCACAGGTCTAACTCAAATTACTGGCCCCAGCTGGACTCATTTAAGCCATTACAGAATGATATTGACATATAAGTCAAGTATGCCTCTAGGGGGTGGGGGGATGCAAACTGCATTGTGGTATGTCAACATAATCTGCATATTGTGTGCACTGTCACCAAAACATCTCTGTGCTCATTATAATAATAAAGACATTTAGGATTCTAGGAGGGTTAAACTCCCTTCTGTGGACCTCCAGGTTGAGTCTAGCAATTGTATGTATGTCTTGGTTTCCCATCTGTCGACTGGCTTGCTGTAAATACTAATATTAAAGTCAGGTTGGCCTCCACAAACTTCAGGATCTTTTCAGCTGCAACTGTGGAACTCTGAAGGACAACATTGCCAGAAACCCCTGCATCACAATTCCTAACATACTGTATAGGGATACACAGAGCATCACTCTGGTGATATTGTTAGTTAAGCTTGGGAATCAATCAATCAATCCGTCAGTCAGTCAGGTTTATTTCGGTCATTGACCAGCATAGGGAAATCATGGCCTCCATGGCCTGGCGGGAGACAGGACACGCTGCCATTGACCCAGCCCCCACCCCTGGCTGGGTTGAAAAAAGCCTCCATGGCCCAGAGGAAGGCAGGACACGCCGCCGTTGACCCAGCCCCCACCATTGGCCAGGGAGATGAGGAGCTGCTGAGGTTACCAACGGTTCTGGTGTGGGGTGTGATGCAAGCTATGTTATGATTGTTATGTATGTTGATACATCATACATTATTATGTATGTTTATGTATGTTGACTTTTTATTGAATAATTTTCTTTTTGCTATGTTTTTGATGTTTTATAATGATTGTAACTTTGATGTGGTAATTTATTGTTGTGAGCCACCCTGAGTCGCGTGCATACCTGTCAAGTATCCCGTATTAGCCGGGCTTTGCTGTTTTTCAGCGCTCATTCCTCCCCTTTCCCGCCGCCATCCCATATCTTGAATGGTGGGGAAATGGGTTACTGCACATGCGTGTCCATCAGAGGCAGTTCTGCGCATGCGCAAAGGGGTTCTGTGCATGCGCAAATGAGTTGTTGCTGCACATGTGCACCTGGGCCGGAGCAGGTCCCGTATTTTCCAGAGCCGTGCTTGACGGGTATGGTTGTGTGGCGATTGGCTGGCATACAAATGTAAATATGAAATGAAATGAAATAAAGTAAGTACTGTATTTGCTGGCATATAAGACACACTTTCCCCTTCTTAAAATGCACCAGAAAAACAGAGTGCGTCTTGCACGCCATCTTCCTCTGCGTCTGCCTCACGCTCTTTGTCCTTCTCTTTTTACATATGCCTTGTATGGTATGGAATTCTAAGACATTCTTTCCAAATGAACAAACCACTTTATTTGTTGTCTCTGTATATACAGTAGTTTAAAATTGGTTCTATTCCAATCCCTTTCCTTTAAATCTCATTCCTGATTTTATCCCTTCTAGTCGCTCCAGCAGCCTTACTCAGGCATCTCATTTCCATGTTAACCAACTTTCATTTTCATGTTTTATTGTAAGTATTCATTATTTCACACTGGTGACATAAGGTGGGATTCAATATGCTTTGTATAGGCCACAGGATTTTCACCTATATAACATTGCCCACAGTTCTGTTTGGGCATTAACTGACCATCTGCACAAATACAGAATTAGATAACTAGCAGCACAGCAAAATAAATGCAGTTCTACCACTGTGCCAGATAAGCAGTAGAAAGTGGTGGGATAGAGTGCTTTAACTGGATATGTGTGTAGATGCTGTAACTTGAGTTGAACCAGATCACACACAAAAATGATCCCAACAGCAGGATATATCCTAGTGTAGACCGCCTCCAAGTTTCTTGCAATAAGAAATCTACAAATGCAATGAAAAGTCCAAAATTTCAGTGTTGTCCAGTGATAGTGTTTGCTTTGAATTTTTCTATAAACAAATGCATTTATGTGGTATTAAACAAACCCAACCTCTTTTTTTTTTTAAAATACTTCTGAATCTAGTAAGTGAGCCTTTAGTAGAAAATTCAATTTGCATTTTGGAGTGGATGTATGGGTACAAATTAAAAGCAGATCTAGACCAACAGCCATGGATGTCATTCTGCTTTCCCCTCTCCATGAAACAGAGATGGTATAAAAAGAGATGTCTGAATTAGTTTTAATGACTGTGTAAACCAGGCCTACATAATTTCTAACACACCACACCTTTCAAAGCCCAGTTGTTGCATGCAATAGAATTCTAGGAAGTGGTAAATGTTGTGGTGTTCTTGATTACCTTGGACATAGGCCCCCAAATTCTGTTGTGTTTTAACCACGCATGGAAAGGCAGTTGCACAATCAGTTTTCATGGTATGCTGGCTAGCTTTTGCATGACGGGTTGCGCAATCTATAACACAGCAGATCACAGCTGGCTGCAGAATAGACACTGACAAGATAACTAAAACCAGCCACATGATTGTCTATTCACAACTGCAAAATCCAGCAGAAATTTTTGAGCAGGGATGTTAAAGACAAGAAGCATCAAAAAGAACTATCAAAACCAGTTGTAACTAGAAATTTTGGCATCTCTGGCATAACTGCTATATTGAGTTATATCCAGTACCCTTTATTAACTGATTAGTGGGGAAGACAGAAAGAGTCTTCTTGAAGATTGTGGTATTTTTCAACAACAATTGGGCAAACCCTAGTAATAGCAAACTTGTGTTACCGTTTGCTTCAGGGTATTCCCAAGCAGATGCCTTCACCTGCTTAGGATTCCCTGGAAATGGCATTGAGAGTTATCCTGCCTATCTCTCCAACCCGGAGGTTGTCCTTAGGTATCCATAATTACAGCCATTGATACCCTTGTCCTCCATGAACTTGTCTAATCCTTTCTTAAAGCTGTCAAGACTGACAGCTGTAACCATGTCTTCTGTCAGGGAGTTCCATAGACCACTTCTTCTGGCAGGGAGTTCCATAGACCCAACCCATGGAATTTGGCGGTTTCATGTCTGGCCAAGACAGGAAAGAAGAAGAAAAACCTGATTAGTCATCTGACCGTATCAGGTGAATCATATGAAACTGACATATGTAAGAAAGTTAAAGGAGAGGACCACCAGAGTATGAGAACAGTACAAGGGATGAGATATTTGAATTTCTGGACCACAATTGTCATAATTCTATTGGAGAATTTTCGTTATTCTCTCGTTAGCAGAGTATTAGGTCAAATCACGCACAATAACACAGAGGAATGTGGATAGATCAGCTCAATCTCTTCACACATACCTTGATCCCCACCACCACCAAACTAGCACTTTGTATGATACAATCGTAGAATGACTGAGTTGGAAGGGGCCTTTTAGGCCATTGATAAATGATAAATCACTCTAGGAACATTCAAAGTAGGGAAAAATATTTTTACTTGCAGTTACCATCTGTAGTTAGAGTCAAAAGGAAACGGATGGAAATAGAGTTTCCAGTATGTGGAAGATCCTCCATGTCTTTGCTTAGAGCAGGGGTCAGCAAACTTGGCTCTCCAGGTGTTCTTGGACTTCAATTACCAGAAGCCCAAGTCAGTACACCTGGTGATCAGGGCTTCTGGGAATTGAAGTCCAAGAAGATCTGGACAGCCAAGTTTGCTGACCCCTGGTTTAGAGGAAGGTTAGAGGGGGAAAGGGCTATCAACCAACCAATGGAAGTAAGAAAATGGAGGGGGGGGGCAGGGCTTGCCTCAAATGCCAGAAATGGGAAAATACTTTTACTAAACACATTGGTGGCAAAGGACAATCACATTAGGCTTTAAAGCTCCCTCTTGCTGAAGCCCAGTGTTAGGGCATGCAAAATTGCCCTTACCTCAATAAATTCTTCATTTTGGGAATTCTACCTACCTTTCAGGCATTTGCCAAAAACATCGATGTGATACAAATGAGAAAAATGGCTAAACTGAAAGTTTGGTCTAGCTAAGCCTTCTAACGTAGACCTTTCTTCCAGAACACATCACAGTGAGGGGCTTGTCAGATGCCTGCAAAGTAGGTAGAACTCCCAGAATGGAGAGTGGAGATCCAGCAAAATCTGACAATTCTATCTTTAGTGAGCATATGGCAGCCATATTTATTCTTCACTAAACCTGCCTTTTTTATCTCCTCTTTCATTGTGCCTAGGGAGGAACAGCTAGAGGTAGTATACTTTGTACACAGGGAGTGTGATTATCCGTCTCTCAGGCAGCATGGATCAAAGGGCGGGCTTGTTCCTCCCACTAGCACTTTTTGAGCCATCTAAATTTCAGCACCATGATCAAAGCCTTGCTGCCATACCTTTTGTTCACTCTGAGACCAATGACCTATTAAAAATAGCCTGACTATGCTTTGTTTTGGTTTGAGACGTAAGCTGTTCTGGACCTTTGCCGGAATTATTTATTTATTTCATTTAATAATTGCTCTCTAGTCTGTCTAATCTTTGTGACATGTGCATTTGTAATGCACTCATGCATAATGGTGGCAGGAATGGGTCTTGATTCCAAGCTAGATGGTGATGCAAGAAACCAAAGAGAAGTGTTATGCCTTCTCCCCCTTCTTCTTCCTTTCTCTCTTTTGGACACCATGCATGGGTGCATTATTGGGGCTTGGCACAATGCTTGGAAAGAACTAGTTCCAGACAACTATCTACATAAAATTAATTCCTTGCTCCGACAACAAATGTATAACTACACTGCAATAGGACTGTAATTTAGCAAAGGATAATTTTCAACCCTTTTGCAAGGTAACAGGAACTCTTAGATTTTTACAGATGGGGTAGCCTGTTGTGAACATTGAGGCAAAAATGAAGTAACTGGGAAAAAGTTTTGTTTTGTGGTACAGGCCAGTGGTGTGTGAGATTTCGGTTTGTGTAAAGAGTAACTAAAAAGAAATTACAGTGGAACTCCGGATAACGACAAAACTCCGTTTCACAGAGTGCAGCGCTATCTGGATTTTGACACAATGCAGTCCCTATGGGAGATGTTCCAGATAAGGACAAAACAGTTGTCATTATCCGGAGCACCGATACCAAGTGCTCTGCATAATGATTTTTTTTGCGGGATTTTGTGTGTGTGTGTGTGTGTGTGTTATCCGGAGCATCACATGGTGCATAACAAACGCGCTGTTATGCGGATTTGGCATTATCCAGAGTTCCACTGTATTTTACTTTTATCTGAGAAAGAGATGGAGAAAGAGTTGCAACTACAGTGGCAGCCCCCTACATTGAGAACCTTGATAGTATAACGTGAATGCATTATTTTTTTTAAAAAAGTACAGTAACCTTTCAAGCATTGGCTTAGACTAGCCTTAGAGTGTAGTTTGCAGTGGCACACACAGACACAGGAGGGGACGAGTGGCAGACAAGCCTAGACAGCCATGAGAAACTGTTGGCTGGGGAACAGGTAAGAAGTAAGAACAAGATGGAGCCAATTACCTGAGGCAATGAAGAAAAATGACAGGAATGGGAGGCAGCAAAAAAGCAGAACAATTTATCCAGTTCTCAACAGTCATTGTATTTTTTAGAGTCTCATAAAAAAATGTGTTACACAACAAAACAAAGTTTTATTGAAGCAAAAAAGGGTTTTTCCCCCTTTCCCTGGGTTTTTGTTTTCATTGCTCAGTTTTGTGTAATAGTTCTGTATTCTTTTATTACTGTTTACACCAAGCTTGTACAGCAGAACACCCACCAGTTAGTTAAATTGAGCTGTGAACACAAATGTGCTTGTCTATAGTAAACTAGGATGTGTTAAAAGTAGATATTAAATTAAAGCTGTCCTCCCCATTCCTGCTCCTCTGTTGGGAGCCCATGGCCTCACTCTGCCCCAAAATACTGGGTTATGGAGGAGAGAGTCTTGAAGAGAAAAGTGTGGGGAAAATCAGAGAAAGAAGAAAGGCAGAAGCAGATGGACCACACAGCTGATTCTGGGCAGATCCGTGCAAATATTTGCATCTGAGAACAGAAATATTTTACAACTCTATTAATGATCACCAGATTGCGGTTGAATTGCTGAGAAAGGAACACTGGAAAGGAGTCAAGAAAACAGGAGGAACACAATTTCAAAGGTAAATGCATGCAGATAAAAATGGACTTAGATTGCCTTGCAGTACCTTGAAGGCTAAGGCCAGTACTGTATCCTGTTCATTATTTGCATGTGGAGTGCACCAATAGTGGAAGTTGCTGTTGTAACTTGATTCACTAGTTACGCCCGTTCCTGGACCGGGACACCTTGCTCATGGTCACTCATGCACTGGTCACCTCCCGGTTAGATTATTGTAATGTGCTCTACATGGGGTTGCCCTTGATGACCCTTTGGAGGCTGCAACTGGTGCAAAATGTAGCGGCCCACATGGTGATGGGGTTTGGCCATTATGACCATGCCACACCCTTTCTGCGGGAGCTGCATTGGTTACCGGTGTGCCTTCAGGTGTAATTCAAGGTGCAGGTTATGACCTTTAAAGCCCTACATGGTAGTGGATCGGGTTACTTAGGAGACCACATCACCCTGAGAATATCTACCTGTCCCACTAGGGCAGACCGGAGGGGCTCTCTATGGGTACCAATTGCCTCTCCAGCACTAGATGGAGGGCCTTTTCAGTATCCACCCCAGCCGACGGACCTCTGCCTCCAACCACTACTGCTGGCCTTTAAGAAAGATTTAAAGACATGGCTGGCCCAGTGGGTGTGGGATGTTGCTGTTGGATCTACTCCACCCCGCTGGCTTATATGACCATCTGACAATTTTGTTATGGGGATTTTAGATTTTTAGATTTGAGATTTTTAGATTTTTAGATTTTTTAGATTTCAGAGATTTTAGAGTTTTTATTATGTTTTATCTATATGTATGGGTGTAAGCTGCTCAGAGTTGCCTCGGTGAGGGGGCAGTTAAACAAGTCAAAATAAATAAATAAATAAATGAGGTGCTGACAGAGATTAATAGGAACAAAAGATGTTGCTAACTAAAGCTCACTTTCTCAGATACAAGCCCAAACAATCTTTCATTATAGCCAATTGGCTAGCTCTTATACTGACTTTATACACTTAGCAAGGTTGTCCAATTGAGTATATTAGAGCAACCCTAGCATGCAATGGGTTATGAATGTAAATCCTATCCCTGATCAACCAATAAAGGAATCTTCTACTTTCCCACCTCTAGGGTCACCTGACATGGCTTTTATGTTTTGAGCTGCTTGTTGTTCTGGTCTCTCACTCTACTCAGTTCTGCTCTCCTCAATCTCCTCTCCTATTATTGTTGCTATTTGTCTTACAAGCAAAGCATGTTTGTTTAAGAAAACTGTTTTGATTGAGCACATAGAAACTTAACATAACACAAATTTTTACAAAGCAAAGCACATGTTTATCTCTGAAACAACTGTAAGTAAAGAATACTTTTGTTATGTTTCTAAACATCGTGCTTGTCTAGAGTGGGGAGTATAAGGCTTGGAGAACTTGCAACTCAAACTAAATCTAATTGTAAATCTACCTCAATGTACTGCTGCATAAAATACTTATCAGTCCACACGGGCATAATAGCCCACTCTTTGGGGTGTCTTGGTGGCAGGTTGGGTGAGGTTGGTCTGCAATAGAAAATCATGTCCACGTGTCTTGCATGCTGGAGTAGGTCAATCAGACCCGAACCAACCCTTTTCAAGGGCTTCTCCTATATCAGTGATGGCCAACCTTAGCACTCCAGATGTTCTTGGACTTCAATTACCAGAAGCCCAAGTCAGCACTCCTGCTGATCAGGGCTTCTGGGAACTGAAGTCCAAGAACACCTGGAGTGTCAAGGTTGGCCATCACTCCACTAGATCAAGCCCTTGTCAGGGGGCACTTTATCTTGGCCTGTCCTCAGTGTATGTGCAAATATTTTATCCCATTCCACATAGGGTTGCCATAATTCTCTCCCGCCAAACCGGGACTGCCATGTGACATTACTGCATTCTTCAAACTGTGCATGCGTCGGATGGGGCTGTCAGGGAGACCATGGCTCTAAGACCTCACGGAATCCCCATCCAAGGTGGACAACCTTTGTCAGTTTAAAATAAACTGTAGTCAAGAGGTTTTCTCCCATGTAATTCTTATTACAAAAGTCTATTCTTGATGGTTCTATTTTTATTTTTTAAAATAAAATTTCTTGGGCCACTCTTGAAACCACCCTTCCTCCCCCTGAGGTCACCCCACCCTCTACTTCACACACACACACACCACTGAAATAGACTCACCTTCAAACCCCACATGAGGATTCCTTGGAAGAAAGTTCTAAAGAGGGCCCCAGAATGGTAATGTAGTTCATTGCGCCTCAGTTTCCCTCTGGAAGGAGAAAAGCAGGAGACAGGAAGGGACCTATTTTGGAAGAGGACCTTTGAGATGGAAGACTCTTCACTTTCTGTCCACCCTATTCCCTTCCTCTCTAGAAATACCGACCCTATGTAATTAACTCTTTGTGGTCACGTGAAGAAGGAATCCTCCATCCTAGTGTATGGTGGAGGTTTGGCTTCTTGGATTTGGGTATTTCTTGTTCCCTCCCAGCTTTCAAGGAAAAGGGCTGAGAATGACTACTTGTCCCCCAAACTTCCAGTTGAGCCAAGTGATATTTGCAAAGAGTTATTTCACTGCCTCCGTGCCTTTTTTTCAATTATCTCGCTTGCAAGTGTCTCCCCTCCCCGGCGGGTTTCTCAGGTGCTGTTTTGCCTTTGCCGCTTTCAAGCAGGATAATTGAAAGAACGGCAGGGAAGCAGTGAATTAACTCTTTGCAAAAAATCCTTTGGTGTGGGGTGATCTTGCTTCCTTTGTTCAAATTTAAAAATCCGGGACTTTTATATGTTTTTTCTTGAACCGGCCGGGACAGCTTGAATCCGGGAAAAACCTGGAAAACTGGGACATATGGCAACCCTAATTCCACAGCATGTGTGATAGCTGCTGCAGATCCAGAAAATTGCCATATTTGCCAGCATATAAAATGCACGTCCCACCTTATAATACACCAGAAAAACGGTGTGCCTCTTGTACTCCAATGCATCTTATATGCTGCCAAATATGGTAAACACTTCTTCTGATTTTCTGGGTACAGTCCGAGGAAGGTTAATTTCTTTGTTTTTTCTTAGCCATGCTTCCACCAATCAGCTGGTGATCTGGGAATCAATGTGCTGTAGATTAGGATGCTGTGGCTGCACTTTTTTAAAAAAAAAACGTTCAAATAGCAATAGTCTACTGAATATTTTTTTAAAAGTGCAGCTGCAGCAACCCAATTGGCTTCCCAGATCACTAGCTGATCAGCAGCATGGCTATAGCAGCTGCTTTCTATTTGATTGGTGACAACATAGCTGCTTCAACCTGATCAGCTTCCCCTGACCATCCCCAGACAGTAGGGGAAGTGTTCATTTTGCCTGCATTGCGAAACAGCTTCTCAGCTGCTTCACAATGCAGGTAATCACTGTATAGATGGGAGAAGTGTGCCAAATGTCAATTTGCTCCTGCCCTGTCCTCAACTGACCCCAGAAAGCAGTGTTAAACTGCTGTACTGCAGCCAGAACATTGTGAGTTCGATCCTGACCAGTACTGAAGGTTGATTTGACCTTCCATCCTTCTGATGCCAGTAAAATGAGTACCCAGCATGTTTGGGGGAAATGTTAATTAACTTGTGAACTACCCAGAGAGTGCACTAAGCATTATGGGGTAGTATATAAATGTTATTGCTATTGCTATGGTGGGAAATAGTATTTTATACAGAGGTTCAGATCTTTTTGTCCTCAAACAGTCCCAATGTGACCTTGCAGTATGCCTACAACTTAGCAACAGGTAGCCATGACTTAAGTTGTGTTTCCTTAGAGGAATAATTGTTTCTAATAGAAAGTGCAGGTAATGGAGAGCTGTGCTGTTTGTTTATTCATTTATTTTAAAATATTTAACTACCTGGGTACTAAAATGATACTTACTACTTTGTTCACACAGTGTATAGAAGTTGATCATTGCCTCTTTGTGAACATTCTTTCTTTTTTTGCACCAAGCTAAAGAGAGGCATTCCATCCTGATGCCCAAGCTGTTTCCAGGCAACCCTCTCTTTCTGGGGAAGGACTGGTGCAGGCCCCAAAAAGCAAGCCTCAACATCAATAACATCCATGAAGTCTCAGGAGAGGACTTTACTCAAAACCATCCTCTAACATAGGGGTGCCTAAACCTTTTGGACCACAGGCAGGTTACGTAGTTGAGCATGTTGGTCATGTGGTTCCTCCCACTGGAAGCAGAAGTAAAACACACATGCGCAGGTGCATAACGCTACCATAAATTACCCGCAGCTGTTGTAAACACGTTTATGATAGCCGCAGGTAATTTACGGCAGTGCTATGCATATGCGAATTCATGGGCATGTTATGTGCTTCTGGGAGTGGCTTCTGCTTCTGGGAATGGTGAGGGCTGGATTAATTGGTGCTGCAGGCCGGATCTAACCTTTGGGCCTTAGTTTGGGCACCCCTGTTTTAACCACTCTTCCAAAAACAGCCATTTACCATGGATGGTGCTCTGTGACTGCAAGGAAGATAAGGAAGAGATGGACTACCACTTGCCAGAGCTCCAGAGGTTAAATGTACTCTTCTCTGTTCTTCTTTCACCATAAAATTATCCATCATGCTTAGCAGGTGGTTTCAGCAAGCCTCTTTTGAAGTGTTCGGGAAGCAAGAATAGAACAGGAAGACAAATCAATGGCATAGAAGGCACGCAAAGGAGGGAAACAGAGGGGATTTATCTAGTGTCCCTCTGGCTATTATGTGCATCAATTGGACAGAGGAAAGCAATCTAGAAATAAACCAACTACAGTAAAACCCCAGTTTATGACTTTAGTCTGTTCTGACTGCTTTCATCGGAAACCAGATCAATCGTAAAACAAAGCACGTTTCCCCATAGGAATACATTGAAAAACCGGTCCCAACTGGACCAAAAATAATGAAAAGAAATACAACCCCCCCCACCCCAAAAAACAACAACATAAATTAACAGACACAATCGTCCCCCACCCCTCGATTGACCCCATCAGATGGTGAGGGGTTGGGGTGGAGAAAAGGGGAAGTTCTTAAAGGATTTACCCCTTTTTTATCTCGCACCTCTGCACCTCGATCGAATTCCCCAGCTGATTAGCGGTTGGGGTGAAGAAGAGGGGGAGTTCTTGAAGTGCGGGAGAAAATAGGGAGGCCCTGAAGAACACCCTCTCCTTTCTCCCCCAGCCAACTCCCAGTGGTGGAGATTGATCGATCTATCGATTGAGGTGCGGGGGGGGGAGTGACACAAAAGGGATGAAGCTATTTCCCTACCATTCCACACCACTGCTTCTTCCTGAACGGTTTGTCCAGCCACCGGGGGAACCCAGTCTCCACCGCTACCGGCAGCAAGAGTGTGGGGACCATATCCACTCAGTTCCAGTCTTCGTTTGAGCTCCCTGAGTGGCGCTGCAGCCAGGAATGTGCACCTCTCTGGAACTTCCTGGTTATGCACCGGGCGCCCAGGCATGCATTCTCAACATTAGCACCACACAGGTTGCTCGGATGAAAACCAGAACTGAGTGGATAAGGTCCCCCACACTCTCTCGCTGCTGGTAGAAGTGGCGGATACTGTGAAAACAGTGGCAGAAATGCTGCTGGTGCCGCATCCACAACAGTAAATGATGAATCGCAACTACCGGTGGTGGGGGATGGGCACCATTTTAGAGTAAAATGGCACAGGGACACCATTTTAAAATATAAAATGGGGCTGGTGGTCTAATTCCCATTCATAAACTGAAAAATAACAACCGTAAACCTGGACGCTATTTTCAAGAAATTTGCCATCATAAACTGTGGCAAACGTAAACCGGGGCATCCCTAAACCAGAGTTTTAATGTAATACATTGTAAGGAAGGAGACTGAAGATGCATTGTGCGTAAGATTTCACCAAAGCTGCCTTTGTCTGTTGGTTGAAAAATCTTCCAGTTCCCCTTCCCTCCTCAACAAAGTCCTGACATGAGGAAAAGGATTTTTTTAAAAAATAAATAGCATTTTTCACTTCATTTGCTTAGAATTCACCTTCTTCCTGTTCCTCTCTCTAAGATTCCCCCCCCCTCATGTAATCATAATCCTTTGCAGGTAATGGAGCAACTGTTTTGGCTGATTGACTAGTTTCAGTGGCTAACCAAAATTTGTTACCCCCTTCCCTGGGTCCCTACAGCTCCATTTGCTTCTCGTAAACATCTGGTTCAGGTTCAATTCAAAATGCTGCTGCTTACTTTTAGAGAAGGTTTCCTGCACATTTTTGGAAGCACCTCCTCCTGTAAGAGTCCCCTCCCTTGGTACAATCATCAGAGCATATTTTGCTCTTTATCCTGTGCTTCCCTCCAATGGTTTTCAGAGAGGGCTCAGAATAGTCTTGTTTGTCGTTCCATCTACTTTATAGAATTTTCGTATTGTTTCACTGGTAGATTTTCATTTTATTACCAAAGACTTGGTCAGATTTTGCTGAGTGCTGTATTGTTCCGATGTTTTCCTTCTTTTTGACCGGATGTGCACCACCTTGAGTGCTATATTGCTGAAGGGCAACAGATGCATTTTACAGCTAAATCAATATGAAGCATTTCCATCCTTCACCTTGTGATGTCATTTTAGGATATCTACAAAAAGAAAGAAAGCCTTTTGCTATTTGGTTTCCAATTCCTTCCCGATAGGTCGAGTCCCAATTCCATAGTTCCATTCTGAAGTAAAAGAACCCAGGATGTTAATTCTTAGGTTGCCCTTCCAGCAGTTGTGCTGACACTTTACAAAGAGTTAACCACGCTCCGTTGCAGGCCCAGGCTTTCCTGCTTCCCTGCCTGCCTGCCTGCCTTCCTTCCTTGCAACCTCAGGATAATAAAAGTGACACTCTCCAACTAAAAGTAGCAAATATTTGAGCTTATCAAATAGCAGAGGAAGTCGTTCAGTTACAAATAAACCCAAGTCTCATAAAAGGAGTTGCTGCACAAGGTGATTTCATGGAACTGGAGACAGCTAAAGGTCACTGGCAGGCCCAGCTCCCACTCTGTGTACACTTGGGAACAGTCCTGCAATGATTAATGGCCAGGGGAGGGGAGAAGAGTAGCTGGTCAGGACTCCCGCTGAGAAATGAAGCTCAGCTTCATGAGGGGGGGGGGAGCCATAAATAAGCATCTCAGGATTATTGCAAGGAAGTGACTCATCCTTTGGAACACAACAGAATCTGTGCTTCTCCTCCCACATTCTGTTTCTCTCTCTTTCTTTCTTTCTTTCTTTCTTTCTTTCTTTCTTTCTTTCTTTCTTTCTTTCTTTCTACTTACTTACTTACTTACTTACTTACTTACTTACTTACTTACTTACTTACTTACTTACTTACTTACTTACTTACTTACTTACTTACTTACTTACTTACTTACTTACTTACTTACTTACTTACTAGGGGCTGCAGTAGCTCAGTGGTTAAGAAGCTCGTCGGCAGTTCAGGACCCGGGTACTGCATGAGGGATTGAGTGCGGGATTGAGTGCCCATCTCTGTCCCAGCTCCTGCCAACCTAGCAGGTCAAAAGCAAGAAATTGCAAGTAGATAAATAGGGACCAGGGACTGTGGTCATCTTCCCATTGGTCCTCTCAAGCCCTCCTGGAGGCATTGCTTTCAGGTCTGTGTAGAGGCTCCAGAGATCCTCAACAAGGATTTAATCATGGATTCCCTCTCCCTATAGAATTGCCTCCTGCTTCCCCACCACTTCACCCCAGCCACCCTTTTCTTCTGGCCTAGACAGCCAGTTACAGCTTCCTTACCCCTGTCTCCTTCTGAGCCCTCTGGATACTTTTTCTTCCCCATTTCTTGGTATTCAGCTGGGAGAAGACTTCTACCTCTGTCCCATTGCCCATATGCTGCTCATCATCCAACTATACCTCCTGGCCTCAAGCTGGCTGGCTGGCCTCAGTACGCACCTGAGGCCCAGCAACCAGCAAGCAATCCAGGGGGCAATGAGATGACTTCAGGGATACCAGAGGCAGCCCCTTACACAAACAATCACGTATTATGCCAAGGGAGTAAGTAAATCTCCCTTGGCCAAGAACTCCCATTCTCTCTTTTTTCTTTTCTTCATGAAACATAATAAAAGATTTGTTCTGCAAAAACCCCATCTTCTTCTAGAGCAGTGGTGCCCAATCCCCCCCCCCTTTTTTTTTTTTTGACGGGCCAGTCCTGTCCCCAACACACAGCTGCAGGGGCTGGAGGCGGGCTGCTCCCATTGCTGACATTTTGATGTCAGCAGCGGCGACAGTGATCATGCTTCATTCCTGCTGGTCCGAGCAGCCTCTGCTTGTTCCCAGCACTGCAGAAGCCTTTGCCAATGTGGATCGCCATGTTGTAGAATTTTTCCAAGCCTTCTCTCTTTCAAAATCCATGGTGCTGGAAGGATAAACTTGGTTCTCCATGCTGATGTCAGCCTTGGCACACCAAGGGACTCTCCTAGCGCAGCATGCCAAGTCTGACGTTAGCACGGTGCACCAAGTTTACCCTTCCAGCACCACTGATTTTGATCTAAGAGTGCCTGGGTTCTCACTGTGGGCCTGATTAATCATATTCATGGGCCTAATTGGGCCACGGGCTGTAGTTTGGGTGTACCTGTCCTAAAGTCATGATGTAAGAGGGACTCACAGACTCTGCTTGACGTACTGCACCCTAATGCAACGCTGTTTAGCATGATCCAGCATGATCCAGATTGGGTTAATATGGCTGTCCAATTGCAATCTGAATGATTCAGTACAGACCATTCCTACAACATGTCTTTCTTCCACAGTTATACCAGTTTGAACCCACTTTAACTACCATATCTTCATCCTATATAAGACTAAGATTTTCATTGCAGCTAGATAGAGTTCTAGAACTGTATGCTAGAACAGTGTTCCCCAACCTTTGGTGTTTGGACTTCAGTTCCCAGAAGCCAAAGTCAATTCACCAATGCACTGATCAGCCAATGTACTGACTTACTGTAGGCTTCTGGGAATTGAAGTCAGTTGTGTTTGAATACAATTTATGCTGTAACATTTGTGAACTATTAGGATCATTACGATCCACCATCTTGTGTCCTTCTTCTTAACTTGTAAATATCGCGGGACTGCGTTCCCGCCTAAACTAAGTAATTTGTACAGTTTTCACTCCAAGTTATCCCTTCCCTTCCTGCCTCTTCCCGCCTAAATGTATCCATTTCTCAGTGTATATAAGGAGCGGTGCTGCGCCACTATTCTCCATGTTCTGACTACCCAATAAATGGGTTAGCCTGTTATGCCGGCTGCTTCATACTTCTTGCAGAACATCAAAAAGTCCAAACATCAAAGGTTGGGGAACCTCCAAGCAAGGGGATTTCAGGAAGCCAAGAAGCCAAACTAAAAGGGCTTTTTGGACCCATCTGTTGAAGGGACAGGAGCCCTCTGCCCCTTGGTATCCACCACTAACCTGGCATCAGGTGCAATGTGCAACAATTAAAACATCCCACGTTTCTTTCATGTTTCAACAAACATACACAAACTGTAGGTGAGTAACTTTGAAATTGTTTTTATCAAGAGCCCCCAAGTCATTTAACAATCTAATCCCCTGTAACAAACTGTTCTGCATACTGAAAAGGTAAGCACCCACTTGTAACTGGCAAAAATGAGAACTATTGCTGGCATTTAATCACAAGTCCTTTTCTTCTCTGTGATTCAAGGGCACAAAATGTTCTGGAAGGAAAAAAAAAGAGCGAGCAATTGTGAACCTGTGGTCTCCTTTGAAGTGGCAGGACACCAACTTGCCTCCAGATCACTGTGAGCAGCTGAAGACACAGATTAGCACCCTGTCTTGTAGCCTACACCTTAGTTTAGTTTAGGGCATATTTCATGCCATTGTGAGCTTGCTCCAATGATGGGGTGGTGGTGTGAGGTGTGGATAAAACACATGAATTGGGAACAAGGCTGGCCCTGCTTTTAGGGCCCAGTGAGATGGGTGTCTTGGGTACAAGAGTATGGGTGCCGGTGTGAATTTGGTGCTCTCTTGCTTCCATCGCAGCCACTATCCCACCTAATCTGCTACTCTGTATTGTTTTTCTCACTGGGATCTATTTGTAGGTATGCCTTGGTCTCTGGAGTCCTCAGAACAAAGATACTATGTTGAAAATTATCTGTGTTTATAAAATTAATGTTTAATGCAGGGGTGGCCATTTTTGCGACACGGGCCTGACCATGCCCCCGGAACAGCTGAGTGGGTCAGTCCACGCCCCCCAGAAGCAGGTGTGTTTACGCCAGATGTAAATGCACCTACTTCTGTGTTTATGTCAACTGTGGGTGTATTTGCACATGTGCGGGCACGGGTGCTTTTTACAGCTGGTGTAAACACACACCCTTCTACTTCTCGGTGTGGGGGAGAGGGCAACTGGCTGGTTGGAATGGTGTTATGTGATGGGTCCGGCCCATGGGCCATAGGTTGGGAACCCCTTGTTTAATGGCTTGTTAAAACGGTGTGGGCCATGGTAGCTTAGTGATTAAGACAGATAGCACTGGCTCTTTGGCTGTAAAGGAAGATGAGCACCATACCCTAGAATCAGACATGACTGGCTTTTGAGCAAGGGAGACCTTTACTAAAATTGTACTGTTTTCTTGCCAGGTATGTTATTAAAAGATAAATGTGCAAACTGTGCCAGGTATGTTATTAAATGTGCAAAATGTGTCTGCCTCCTCCTTTCTGCTCCTACTCCTATTGGTGGTCATACCACCAGCACAGTGGCCGCCACTGTCTCCACAGCAGCCTTCATTCTCCTACCCTTCCATTCTCACCTTAATGTGGTGAAGGGATTTGTGCATGTCAATGGAGCTGAGAGCAATGCCATCAGGAGGGCAGAATCCATAATGAGCCTGGGCTCCTAGCAGGGTCATCCAAAGCAGCATGGTCACAAATGAGACCCCAGACTAAGATATACCATATTTGCCAGCATATAAAATGCATCGGAATATAAAAAGCACACCAAGTTTTAGAAACATTTTAAAGGAATTTTTCCCCTACATTTTAACTCCAGGAGGTGGGGAGAGTGGGATTGGCCAGACAATAGAGCTCTTTTGAAAGCCTCTTGTCTGGCTGATCCCACCACCGCTGGTCATCAGGAGGCAGGAAAGGCTGGCTCGCCCAGGCAAGATTGCTCCCAAAAAAGCGATCTTGCCTGCTTTCCCTCCTCACGAGGAGGGTGGACTTGCCCAGCCAAGATTGCTCCCAAAGGTGCTCTCTTGCCCCGCCAATCCCACCCTCCCCACCTCCTGGATTAAAATCTAGGGGGGCAAATGCCTTATACTCAGATGCATTTTATATGCTGACAAATACGGTATATCGTAGTCTGAGGTCTCATTTGTGACCATGCTGCCTTAGATGACCCTGCTAGGAGCTCAGGCTCATTATGGATTCTGGCCTCCTGATGACATTGCTCTCAGCTCCATTGACACACACAAATCCGTTCACCACATTAAGGTGAGCATGGAAGGGTACAAGAATCTAGCATTCAGCAGTGGTTGCCAAACTGCACCAAGGTAAAATAGCCCTTTTCTGCCTCCAACCATTGATCTTCTCTAGCCGCCTAACCACACTAACCACACCAAGGGGTGAGTGAGGGCGGCTTTAAAATAGCCCTTTTCTGCCTCCAACCATCAATCCTCTCTAGCCGCCTAACCACACTACCCGGGGAGCACTGTTATTGGCATATAAGATACACTCCATTTTTTTGGTGCATTTTAAGGGGGAAATAGTGCGTCAAATTTGAAATTTAATTTATATACCGCAATTCTCTGCTCAAGGAGCGACTCAATGCGGTTTACAAGTTACAGGTTCCAGCATAAAAATATCACAATAAATATCACAAAAAATACAGTATATGACAGTACAATACAGTAAATTCAATAAGATACAAAATACAAAATATCAAATAAGAACATACATATACAAAATATATAATAAGTATGCAATAATACAATATAAGCCGGCACAGGCAATCCGACTTCCACCAACAAACAAATAATGGGGGAAGGAACTCTGTGTCTCGGCTGAGGGCTGAATACAAAATTCAAAATACTAACTGTTCAAGTCAATTCATTAAACAGTTACACCAAAATACAAGGTACAATAAACAAGCACAAATATAAATTATACAAAATACCATTAAATACAGTACTGATCAATTGCATAAACCCTCAGCTCCTTCACATCTGCAAAAACCCCTTGGCTCCTAAACATCCTCGCCGGAGCCCTATAGCCCAACCACGGGGGAAAAACAGTTCCAGCTAGGCTCTCACCTCCCCTGACTGATCGAAAATGGCTCCTGCTCCTGCTCCATCCCGGCAAGGGCAGTGGTGACTGCAGTGGTGGCATCCGGAGCCCTCGAGGCCGGTCTTTTCACCCCTCCCGGGCCGGGAGGGGCTGGCCCCTGAACAGCTGAGCGGCGGCATCCAGAGCCTTTGGGGCTGGTCTTTTCACCCCTCTCGGCTGGCAAATACGATAACTCTTTTCTTCAAGGTAATGGCTACATCTGCAACCAGGAGAATGGTTAGTTCCAATGGTGACGCAGGTGAGAGCAAATGAATAGCAAATGAATAGCAGCAGAAGCTGAAGGTGTCACTGGGCTAGGAGACAATGACAGTGACTTTGAAGCTAACTATTATTAGTATTGTGTAGAAAACGGCAGTGGTAAACCACTGTTGAACTTTTCTTACCTTCAAATCCTTCTTACCTTCAAATCCCTTTTCTTACCTTCAAATCCCTGTGAAGAGACAGATAGATAAACATAAGGTCTGTTTCATGCAAAACATGCATTGTGTCATTCAGTACCTTACTGAATCAGGATCATGGGTAAATAAAAATAGCAAGTATAGTGGCATAAACATGAATAGTAATTCATACTGATGAGAGAGAAAGGAACAAAATGCTTTAATCTGGATTTCTTTGCTAATATAATGGTGAAAGAGGTCATTTGTATCAGTTATTTATGCTAATTATTAGAGGTCATTTGTATCAGTTATTTATGCTAATTATTTTAAAATAAACTAATCACTTTTTTTAAAGTGGCCAATACATTATCTTACAATATATGTGCCTTAAGAACTTTTTAAAAGTAGAACTTTTTAAAATTTTATCCAGCTTTCCCTATCCCAAGAGCTTATGTTTCCTTGTATGTTCTTGGTAAAACTCATTTTGAAAGAATAGAACATTGCTAAAATGGGGTTCAGGCTGCTGGACAGACTAAAGATCTTCATTAAGATGTCTACTCCTATAAAAAAAAATTCACTCTTCTAGTTGTAAAATAATTATAATTTCATCATCATCTAATAATATTGGGGGATATGGTGGCTCAGTGGTTAAGAAGCTCACCTTGTTAGCTGGAAGGCCTGCAAGTTAACAGTTTGAGACCCGGGTACTGCATGACAGACTGAGTGCCCGTCTCTGTCCCAGCTCTTGGGGACACGAAAGGTGCCTCATTCAGATGTCCCCTGAGCAGAGTTTCTCCAGCAAAAAACCTTTCAACCAGGAATAATTTCTGACATGGAATTATTATTATTATTATTATTATTATTATTATTATTATTATTATTATTATTATTATTATTATTATTATTATTATTATTATTATTATTATTATTATTATTATTATTATTATTATTATTATTATTATTATTATTATTATTATTATTATTATTATTATTATTATTATACCTGCTATATGATCTACACCAGAAAAATGAACAATTCAAACATTTAATAGCAAAGATCTAACTGTTCTTAAAGGTATACAAATGACTACCATTTCTCAAAATGTTATACTGGAATCTTATACTTTCTTATCTGACAGTAAGCCCCAATGGTCATACAAAGGTTTACTTCTAATCATATACTCTCTCTCTCTCTCTCTCTCTCTCTCTCTCTCTCTCTCTCTCTCTCTCTCTCTCTCTCTCTCACCCCCAAGAACAATGCTGCTACCTCATTGAATGTAAAGATAGGTAAAGGTTTCCCTTGCTCAAAAGCCAGTCGTATCTGACTCTAGGGTTCAGTGCTCATCTCTATTTCAAAGTCGAAGAGCCAGCGCTGTCTGCTTCTGCAGACATTTCTGTTGTCATGTGGCAGGCATGACTAGACACCGGAGCACAAGGAACGTTGTTACCTTCCCACCGAAGTGGTCTCTATTTATCTACTTGCAATTTCTTGCTTTCGAACTGCTAGGTTGGCAGGAGTCATTGAATGTAAGCAACTGTAAATACAGAGTGAAGAAATTGCCCAAAGAAACTTTAAGTATGGCAAAACCCTCTTCACACAAACAGTACTCCCTACTAGAAGACCAACTGATTGCAAGAGTAAAGGGCAGTAGAAGGGTTAAAAGGCAATTGAAAGTTTCACTGCACTTCAGCATAGAGGGAGAGACAAAGAAGCAGAAAGAATGTGTCTGTACTGCTTGTTTTGGACATGTTGGGATTAACATACGTCCAGCTACATTTCCTTGAAACTGATTAATTTTCAATTCATACTGGAGCCATTTCAAGGAACAGCTCTGTTCTAAAGAGGCCACATCCAGGAACAGAACATTCAGTGAAGGGGATTTCAAAGATGATGTAGTCTTTATTCCACCAAAGCCCATACAAGTATGTGTTTGTTTGTGTATCAAGGATGGATGCATTCATTTGTTAGAAGTCTGTAAACATGTCCAGATTGCCCATTATATACCTGTCAAGTTTTGTATTTGAAAATAAGGGGGATCCAGTGGCGGTGGGCAGTCGCTGCGCCGGTGTGCATGCGCAGTACAGGTTTTGCCTTTTCCTTCCATGGAAGGCACCATGGGGGCTGTAGTTCCTGGCCCATTTTGTGCCAGTGCGCATGCGCAATACGGGTTTTGCCTTTTCCTTCCACGCAAGGCACCATGGGTGCTGTAGTTCCAGGCCCATTTTGCACAAGTATGCATGCACAGTACAGGTTTTGCCTTTTCCTTCCACATAAGGCACCATGGGGGCTGTAGTTCCCAGCCCATTTTTAAAAACATTGTAGAATATGGGAGATTTACGGGGAAATACAAATACGGGATGACAGCGGGGAAGAGGGGTAAATAACGTGAGTTTCCTGGCCAATATGGGAGACTTGACAGCTATGCCAAACACCCCCGATGAGACATATCAACATTATACAATTTCCCTGTTGCTTTACCGAAAGCAGGGAAATTGTAATTGTTCTTCCCTTACTTGCTAAACCTTTTTAGTGCAGGATCGGAAAGGAGGTGAGAAGAAAATATTTATTTCCTTTTTCCTTTGCTTATCAATTCAAGTTGCAGCAGTTCACTATCTTTTTTCTCTTTCCAGAAGCTGCACTACCCTTCACGAGCTGCCAACATATTCAGCATCATGCAAAAAGCCTTTTCAGATTCCAGCCCATGTGCCAAACACATCACAATGACCCATCATGGTCTGACCAGAAATAATACAGTAATACCTCATACAACGTCGGATCCATACAATGTCGCCCAATTCTGGGGGGAAAGGTGCCTCATACAATGTCGCCGTTGTATGAGGTATTAGGATTTCCACGGGAGTTTGGACTTGCAGCTTGGAGGCCCCATGGAGTTCGATCGGCAGCCAGCCGGAGGAGGCAGGGAAGAAAGAACTCGCCGGAGAGATGAGCCCCAAGTGCGGCAAGTTCTTTCTTTCCCCGCCTCCTCTGGCCGGTGTCCGGTCGGACTCCATTGGAGGCGGAGAAAGAAAGAACTTGCCCGAGAGACGAGTTCTTTCTTTCCCCGCTTCCTCTGGCCAGCTGCTGGTTGGACTCTGCTGGAGGCAGGGAAAGAAAGAACTCACCCGAGAGACGAGTTCTTTCTTTCCCCGTCTCCTCCGGCCAGCTGCCGGTCGGACTCCTCTGGAAGTGGGGAAAGAAAGAACTCGCCCGAGAGATGAGTTCTTTCTTTCCCCGCTTCCTCCGGCCGGCTGCCGATCAGACTCCACTGGAAGCGGGAAAAGAACTCGCCTGAGAGACCTCCAACGGAGTTCGACCGGCAGCAGGCCCTGCAGTTTGTGCTGTTACAATGTATCTCTATGGGAACGATGTTATACAAAGCATCGGTGGCAATAATTTGGACATTGTATGAGGCATCACTGCTAGGATTTTGCATGCCTCATACAAAGTCGAAATTCATACAACGTCCTAACTTGTGGAACCATGTTTGGACGTTGTATGAGGTATCACTGTATATGAGAGATGAACAATAACATGGCCCGAGCAGTTCAGAAGAGGACGAAGTGGAAGAGAAGAACAGAAGGTTTTTCAAAAAATGGAAATATCTTACTCTCTCATAAAGATAAGGGGGGATTAGAGACCATGTGACAGATGTTTCTTGTGGAAGCACTTAGCTTTACGGGCCCCACCTGTGTCCATTTAAAACCTTTAAAAGCCATCTCCTGCTCATTTGTGAAAACAGACTTAAAAACTGAAGCATGTCTCAAGCACTGCCTAAAAAACAATGCAGGCATCTTTACAATGTCTATAATCCACCTACAAGATGTGTTCAGCTAGGGTAAAAGACAGGTTTTTAATTTAAAATGACACATTATTTTCTTGCCACCCACATTTGTAAAATACAAACAACATTCAAAATCCAGGGAAATTTCATTTCAAATGGGAAGACAAATTAAAGGATGCATTAAATTAGTTTAGGGCTCCATAAACCTGCCTCCACATGTTCATGGAAAATGGAGGAGAGGATCAATGTGCTAATACATCCTCAACACTGGGGGAAGCCTCCAGCAGTAGTGTTTACCATGTGAAAGAGCATATACATGTACAAATATAGGACATAATATTGTATGTAAAAATCTGAATGCAACATCAAAGTATTTGGTTGGGGAACATGTCTAAACCCCGGGTGCGGGGTGGGGGTGGGGTGTAGAATTCTAATTTGGAAAGGATAGACCTGAACATACAAGGCATGGTTAAGGACAGAGAAAGCAAGATCAAAACAAAATGGGCAGGTCTAGATGTACTTCTTACCTGTTTGGAAGTGTTCCTTCTAAATATACAAAGCACAGCTCAACTCCATGTGTATTATTTTTCATAATCTTACATAAGAACAGCCTTGCTGGAACAGGCCACAGCCTATCCAGTCCAGCATTCTGTCTCACACAGTGGCTCACCATTTCCTTCAGGGTATTCCCAAACAGATGCCTTCACCTGCTTAGGATTCCCTGGAATTGATATTGAGAGATATCCTGCCTATCTCTCCAACCCGGAGGTTGTCCTTAAGTATCCATAATTATAGCCATTGATACCCTTGTCCTCCATGAACTTGTCCAATCCTTTCTTAAAGCTGTCAAGACTGACAGCTGTCACCACTTCTTCTGGCAGGGAGTTCCATAGACCAGTAATCCTCTGGGTGAAAAAGTACTTTCTCTTATTTGTTTGAGAACTAGTACCCAAAAGTTTCATGGAGTGTCCCCTAGTTCTAGTATTATGCGATAGGGAAAACAGTTTTTCCTTATCTACTTTGTCCACACCGTGCATGATTTTATAAACTTCAATCAGGTCACCTCTTAGACGTCGTCGTTCAAGAGTGAAGAGGCCCAACCGTTGCAGCCTCAGATGGTAAGGAAGGTGTTCCAGTCCCCTAATCATTCTGGTTGCCCTCCTCTGCACTTTTTCCAGCTCCATAATATCCTTCTGGAGGTATGGCGACCAGAACTGTACACAGTATTCCAGATGGGGCCTCACCATAGATTTATAAAGAGGCAAAATGACACTTGCTGACTTATTTTCTATACCCTTCCTAATGATCCCTAGCATTGAGTTTGCTTTTTTCACTGCTGAGGCACACTGGGTTGACACCTTCATTGAGTTGTCCACCAGGACACCAAGGTCCCTTTCCTGGTTTGTCTCAGAGAGTTCAGACCCCATCAGTTTATAAATGTAATTGGGGTTCTTTGCCCCAACATGCATCACTCTGCACTTACTAATGTTGAAACTCATTTGCCACTGTTTTGCCCACTCCCCCAGTGTCGAGAGATCCCTCTGGAGCTCCTCACAATCTCTCACAGTTTTCACTACCCTGTATAATTTAGTGTCGTCAGCAAATTTGACTACCTTGCTTTTTACTCCTACCTCTAGATCATTTATGAAGAGGTTGAAAAGCAGGGGTCCCAGTACTGAACCTTGGGGGACCCCACTCTTTACTTCCCTCCACTTGGAGAAGTGTCCATTTAGTGCTACCCTCTGTTTCCTGTCCCTTAGCCAGTTGCTGATCCAGGACAAGACCTGTCCCTTTATTCCATGACTGGTAAGTTTATTCAAGAGCCTTTGGTGTGGGACCTTGTCAAAAGCCTTCTGAAAGTCCAGATAAACAATGTCAACTGGATCCCCCTTATCCACATGCTTGTTGACACTCTCAAAAAATTCCAACAGATTAGTGAGGCATGATTTGCCCTTGCAAAAGCCATGTTGGCTCTCCTTTAGCAGCGCCTTCTCTTCTATGTGCCTATTAATTCTATCTTTTAGGATAGTTTCCATCACTTTACCTGGGACACATGTCAAACTGACAGGTCGGTAATTTCCTGGATCACCCCTGGATCCTTTTTTGAAAATTGGTGTTACATTCGCTACCTTCCAGTCATCAGGCACAAAGCCTGATTTGAGGGAAAGATTATATATTTTGGCTAGGAGATCAGCAATTTCATCTTTAAGTTCCCTGAGAACTCGTGGATGGATGCCATCTGGTCCTGGTGATTTGTTAGTGTTTAGTTTAACAAGACATGCAAGGACCTCCTCCCTGGTTATTTCTATCTGGCTTAATTCTTCGGTTTCCCTCCCTACGAAGATAGGCTCTGTTTTGGGCATGTGGCCTCTGTCTTCTTCAGTGAATACTGAAGCAAAGAATTCATTGAGTCTCTCTGCAATCTCTGTTTCCTCTTTAATAACCCCTTGCCTTCCATTGTCATCTAATGGTCCAATGGCCTTCCTAGTTGGGTTCTTACTTCTAATGTACTTAAAGAAGTCTTTGTTATTTCTCTGAGTATTTTTAGCTATACGCTCCTCAAAGTCTTGCTTTGCTTTCCTGATTGTTGCCTTGCATTTGTTCTGCCAGAATTTATGTTTCTGCCTGCTGTCCTCATTCGGACAAGCCTTCCATCTTCTAAATGAGCTTTTCTTGCTCTTGATCACTTCCCGAACAGCTCCTGTAAGCCACATTGGAGTCCTCTTGGACCTGGCAGTGCCCTTTTTCCTTTTGGGTATGCATTCCAATTGGGCCTCTGTTATTGTTTTTGTAAACAGCCTCCATGCCTCTTGAAGTGTTTGGACTCTCTCAATTTTCCCTTTCAGCTTCTTTTTTACTAGTTTCCTCAACTTTGGGAAATTTCCTTTTTGAAAATTTAAGGTCTCTGTGTTAGATTTTATCAGTGACTTGCGGTCTATGATCAAGTTAAACATAATTGAGTTGTGGTCACTGTTCCCTATTGGATCAGTCACATTAACATCTTGCACCAGATCCTGAGTATTACTCAGGATCAAGTCAAGGATTCTTCTACCTCTAGTTGGGTCTTCAACCATCTGTCCCAGGGAACAATCATTTAGCATATCTAGGAACTTTATCTCTTTATCATGTGCTGAACAACAGTTCACCCAGTCTATGTGAGGGTAATTGAAGTCCCCCATTATAACCAGGCTTCCCTTCTTGGATGCCTCCTTTACAACATTCTCCAACTGCCTGTCTCCCTCAATCTTCATAGCAACAACTCCCTAGATTATAAAACACAGTTCAATTCTCTTCAGGATATCTAAAAATATTTTTTTAAGTCTAGATGCCATAAAAGTGGATGTTTTCAGTCTAAAGAACTTTGTGGGCCAGATGAATAAACCCCATGGGGCCACATCCATGCCACAGAAGATTTTTTCCCCACATCCTTTCTTTAGAAGTATGACTCTGAAAATTAACTACATGTATCGTTGTCCAGACAAAATTCTCATTACACACTCAGTAAATATAGAGCTTGGAAACTATTTTTAAAGTAGCTATTTCCCATTACTTACTAACCTGACAACCCTGAGGACTAACGGCCTTGGGTGTCAAAGTCCACAGGGAAGGGTGATGATCCCCAAGTGGGTGAGATCATCCATTCCCACGGGGTGCAGTACCATCAGTACGTGGATGACACTCAGTTGTACATCTCAGCCCGTGGTGATCCCAGCGATGCTGTCAAAGTCCTATCTGGGTGTCTGAGGGCTGTGGAGGTATGTATGGGGACCAACGAGCTACAACTGAACCCCAGCAACACTGAGGGGCTATGGATTGGGGGCTCTGTGCTGTCCAGGAAACTACCATCTTTGGTCTTGGATGGGGATGTTTTGCCCCAGACAAACCCGGTGCACAACTTGGGGGTCCTCCTGGACTCGCGGCTGCTACTAGAAGAACAGGTGGCGGTTGTGGCCAGGAGGGCTTTTGCACAGCTTCGGCTAATTCACCAGTGCACTCGTTACTGGACAGGGACTCCCTGCTTATGTTCACTCATGCTCTGGTCACCTCCAGACTAGACTATTGTAATGCGCTCTACATGGGGCTGCACTTGACGACCATTTGGAGGCTACAATTGGTTCAGAATGCGGTGGCCCGGGTGGTGATGGGGTGTGGACGCTATGCCCATGCCTCACCACTGCTTCGGGAGCTGCACTGGTTACCAGTTTGCCTCTGGGTGCAATTCAAGGTGCTGGTTTTGACCTTTAAAGCCCTACATGGTAGTGGGCCAGGATACCTAAGAGACTGCATCACCCTAAAAATGTCTGTCCATCTAACCAGAGTGGACCAGAGGAGCTCTCTTATTGTACCATCGGCTAGAGGGGCTCGCCTCTCTAGCACAAGGAGGAGGGCCTTCTCCGTGTCCGCACTGGCCCTTTGGAACCTCCTGCCAACAGAGTTGCATATCCAGACAGAATTGCTGACCTTCAGAAAAGAACTTAAAACCTGGCTGGCAGGACAAGTATTGGGTGCAGGTGGAAGGGTATCCACCGTTGGGTGGCTGGTATAGTGGGACTCCAGCCTCCTCAGTCCCTGCACCCTTTTTAATGGGTGGGTAGTTTTAATCAGTTTTAACTATGTTTTTATTTATGATTGTAAACCGCCCTGAGTTGCCCATAGCCAAGTGGGTGGTATAGAAATTGAAATAAATAAATCCCACTTAAAACCATTTTGATGGAGGTGAGCAGCTTCATCAATATTGGCCTGGGGCTGATGAGGACTTTGCCTGCCAAAAGGGCTCAGAACCAGAAAGTGACCTGCAGAAGGCAAATGGAAGACTACCACATTATATAGTTTCCAGCACAATCTTCATGGCTAATTGCCATGATGATAGCCAATATATGGAATCAGATATGGCAGTTGAAGAAGAAACATGTTGAAGAAGTCTGCCTAGCTCAGGGGTTCTCTGCCTTTTGGCACCATGGACAGCTGAGCGGGCTGGACACATGGTCCCTCCCAGTGGTGGGCTCAAAAAAAATTTACTACCACATTGTGGGCGTGGTATGGTGGGTGTGGCCAGGGGGAAAGCCCTGTGTGGCACCAGAATTAGGACTATTTTATTTCAAAATGTGGATGGGCGGGGCCAGCCAGAATTTCTGCTATCAGTTCTGGCGAACTGATGCGAACCTGCTGATGCCCACCACTGGTCCCTCCTCTGCCATAAACCTCAGTGGGTGTGGGTGCATTTGCGTGCGTGCATCCACTTCCACTTCCTGGAGTCACCACCACGGAATGGCCCATGGGCTGGGTCTGGCCTGTGGGCCATATGTTGCAAACCCCTGACATAGCACACACACCCCAACATTTTTATTGTAATGGTGGTGGTGGTGGTGGTGGTGGTGGTTGCTGCTGCTGTTGTTGCATACCTGTCAACTGCAGCTCTGGAAAATACGGGACCTGCGCAGAATGGTTCTGCGCAGGTCGCCTTTTACACTTGCATAGAACCCTTCTACGCATGCATAGAAGGCTTCTACGATCCCCTTCTGTGCAGATCGTCTTCTACGCATGCGTAGAAGGGTTCTATGCAAGCGTAGAATGGTTCTAGGCAAGTGTAAAAGCCTTATACGCATGCGTAGAAGGTGATCTGCGCAGAAGGGATGTGCAGTACCTTTTCCCCCCACTGCCAATTCCAAGGTTTTGGCAGCTGCGGGTGGGAAATGGTGCAAATCGGCGTTGAAAATTGGGAAATCCCAGCCAATCCGTGAAGGTTGACAGGTATGGCTGTTGTAGTACACTGCCCAGAGTGGGAAAATATCCCAGATGGGTAGGATATAAATGTAATGAATGAATGAATGAATGAATGAATGAATGAATGAATGAATGGATAGATAGATAGATAGATAGATAGATAGATAGATAGATAGATAGATAGATAGATAGATAGATAGATAGATAGATAGATAGATAGATAGAAAGAAAGAAAGAAAGAAAGAAAGAAAGAAAGAAAGAAAGAAAGAAAGAAAGAAAGAAAGAAAGAAAGAAAGAAAGAAAGAAAGAAAGAAATAGTGGTTAAGCTGCAGTTCTCCAGTCAAAACTCTGCTCATAATCTGACTTCAATTTTGAAGAGGTAAAGACTGACTTAACCTTCTATCCTTCTGAGATCAGTAAAATGAGTACAGTACCCAGTTTGTTGTTGTAGCTTGTTGTAATTTGCATAATTACTTTCTAAACTGCCCAAAGAGTACTTTAGCATTATGAGGCAGTATTTAAGCAGCTATATTTGCATTCCCCCCCACACACACACTTACTTTTCCACAAATAATCACATCCTTGCATGTAGAGGCAGTGCCAAGTACTGTATGTCACTCTCAGCGTGGAAGAGCCTGGTTTTAAACTGTAACTCTGTTTCCTTATGTACTTTTCTTTCTGCCTTTTTGAGTTCTCACCTTATATTGGGAGGAGCAATTTGGGCCCTCCATAGGCGGTTAGGCTGTGTAGTTCCCCTCAGTCTGAGCTGGCTAACCCAGTGGGAAGGAATGTTGGGCAGTGTGGTCCAGAAACATCTGTAAGGCCAAGACTCTCCACTCAATTTTAATTTTTAAAAAAACCTTAATGATACAATGAATATTTTACTTGATTGCAGAGATTTGCAAAATAGCAACTTGAGGGTTAAGCTGCTGGCAGAGGAGGAGTTCCAGAAGATAGTTCTGCCTCTGCACCATGTCTCCAATGGTCTTCTGAACAGCTGGAGAGACCGGAAGATGAGTAGCAATGACGGGAGAGGCAACAGATGGCAAGTTAAAGCTTCTGTGGGGAGCCAGTCATTTTATAAATAATGTTCTGAATTCTTTTAAAAAACTACTCTTCCTGTGAGTAGGGGTTGTTTTGCAGCTACATTCTTCCTTAAGATGTTTTCCATGACAAAAATATTTCTAGCAAAATTACACAGGAAGACATCTACAGCCTCCTCCAGTTTCCCCAGATGCTAATGACAGCAAAGATTCTGCATGGGGACGAGTCAGACATTTTGCACCTACACTTTAAACCTCATGCTCCAAGAAGGCACATTTGTGCACAGTGATTCTTGCACATAGACATCTCCTTCCTTTCATTACCCAAGACAAGCAGACAAGAAATAGTTCACACATTGTCATTCTTGTTTCATGCCATTCAAGGCATCTCACCCAATCACTTTCAATTGACGCATACACACGTAACAACTATATTAGGATTTTGGTGTTAATCCTAATGCTCTGTGCTTCTAACTTGTGAATCGGCCAGGGCTTCGAGGCCAGCTGTGGCCGCTGTGCCAGAGCCCCACCTCGGCAGGGATATAAGGACAGTGCGGACTGACGCTGCGGGACTTCTCCGCCAACTCTCCCTGGCCCCGTCATAGGCCAGAGCTTTGAGGCCAGCTGTGGCCGCTCTGCCGGAGCCCTGCCTCAGCGGGGATATAAGGACAGTGCGGCCCAACGCTGCGGGACTTTGCCGCCGCCTCTCCCTGGCCCTGTCATCAGCCAGGGCTTTGAGGCCAGCTGTGGCCACTCTGCCGGAGCCCTGCCTCGGCGGGGATATAAGGACAGTGTGGCCCGATGCTGTGGGACTTTGCCGCCACCTCTCCCTGGCCCCATCATCGGCCAGGGCTTCGAGGCCAGCTGTTGCCATTTTGCCAGAGCCCCACCTTGGTGGGGATATAAGGACAGTGTGGCCCAACACTGCAGGGCTTTGCCACTGCCCCTCCCTGTCCTCGCTGCCAACACTGACATTGGTCCTGTGGGCATTGGCTGCGGGGGAGTGTTGACCACCTGGGCTCCCGGCGGCGAAGACTTAAAAGTCTAACGCTGGCGCTGCCCTCCCGAGCCTTCTCCCCTGGTCTGGCATTGGCCGCGGGGGAGTGAAGATGACGTGGACCTGGGTTCTGATACATTTGTTGAGCCTGGCCCGAGTTAAGGGCGTTATTTGTAATTTTTATATTGTTACTGTTATTATTGCACCGCTATTTGGTATTTGTGTATTTATTTTTGCTGTATTATTATTATTGCTGTATTATTGTTATTCTGATATTGATTGTCCTATTGTTGTTTTGATATTGTTGTTCTGCTGCTTCAAGTTGCCTTCGGGCTGAGGGAAGTGGGGTGTAAATAAACCGATGATGATGTAGTAATTTGCATGAACTCTTTTAATTTTCCTGGATTGTTACATCTATAAAGTGTCCTGTCCCTTTCTATATTGGTTTCTAATGGGAAAATTTTGCAAAATCTTGTTATATTTAGACTTTTATGGTGAAGTTGTGATCCTTTATTACAGTCTATGACCAGCATGGTAAAATGAGTTGTGATTTTTTAAAAATTTAAATGCTTAAAATGTAGTTAAAAATATATGTCCATCCAAAAACATGTCCATCCAGTGTTAAAAGAAATAGAATAAAAATCGGTTTTTAAAATTAGTGCTACGGTAACTGCTACTGCAAGATGGCATTCACATTTTGTGCCACTGAGGGGCCTGCCAGAATTGTTCTTCTAATCCTGATTGTTGTGATCTTGGAAAATGAATCATACCTGTTAAGTATTGCTGGTGAAAATACGGGAAATTCTCCGGGCACGGGCGCGCATGCGCAGCAACCCCTTCGAGCATGCGCACAACCCCTTCGAGCATGCGCACAACCCCTTCACGCATGTGCACAACCCCTTCATGCATGCGCACCACTGCCTCTGATGGGTGCGCATGCACAGCAACCCATTTTCCAGCTGCTCCAATATGGGATGACGGCAGGAAAGAGTGGGCAAGAGGGGCAAAAAACAGTATTTCCTGGCCAACACGGGATACTGAATAGGTATGGTCTGAATTGAAATCTGTCGTGTCCAAGTCATGTTTCTGATTCCTCTACACACACACATACGTTGCAGCTAGGGAAAGCTCCAAGAGAAGGTGGCACAAATATAATATAATTTTTAAAACTCCAGCTCTCTGTTCTTCCCCTCAGAAAGAGACAAAGATGACAACCTTGTAGCGGTTGTGACTTTAGAATGGTTAAGGATACAGGCTCATGAATGATGACCGTAAAATTAAGGGTGGGGCAGGAAGAGGAGTACCAATAATTGAACAGGGAGACAAGGTGCACTGATTGGAAGACATGTTTGGATGCTTTGCTCGGAAAAATCAACATCTGCAGTGCAAACAGTAGGAATACTCAAGTGATCCTCAGTGAGAGATAAAAGTGATTGCAGTAAAGATAAGGAACTTTTTCAGAGCAATCCACATTCTCCAATTTGGACATGCTCTAAGACAGAGATTCTCAAACTGCGGCCCATGGGCCAGATGCAGCCCACAGCATCATTTCGTGTGGCCCCAACTGCCTCCACCACACCAGGAAGTGCCATGTGGTGGAGGAAAAGCAAAATGGCCATCCAGCCCCCGAAGCTGTCTGAGGGAGCCTGACCTGGCCCCCTGGCTTAAAAAGGTTGAGAACTCCGGCTCTAAGAGATAAGAACTAGTCTAAAGTCACCTAATAAACTTTGTGGCTGAGCAGTGAGTTGATCCTAACTCTTTAACTGTAATCAGTCCAACTTCCGATGGTGCTTACACACCTTCTTGACCCACATATGTCATCACCCCAAAGGACAACCACTTCTAAACCCGAGCATAAAATTTGGAGTTGCCACTTACATTTGAGAATAAGTTTAATTGGCAATAGGGGTAACGCTCTTTCATACATTATAGGCAGTGATGTACTGAAGCCGGTCCTGTCGGGTCCAACCGTACCAGTAGCAGAACTGGCTGGCCATGCTCACCTCCCTCCCACACCATGCCCACCTCCTCCTCCTCCTCTCCCCGCACTCCGGATGCGACTAGGAGCCAGGAAGAAGAGGAGGAAGAGGAAGAGCAGCTGCCGCTGGCACTGCTGAAAGGTGGGTGTGGCCCTCCCTCTCCCTGCAGCACTGGCAATGTTTCCCATGCGCCTCGCCCAGCCAGAGCTGAAGGCGCACTTTCACCTCCACACTTCCCGCACGCCTTCAGTCCTGGGCAAGGTGCATGCGAAGCATTGCTGGTGCTGCTGGGAGGGGAAGGGAGCCAGCCCACTGCCCCGCCCACCTCCCGGCAGCACCGGCAACACTTTGCATTGACATCGCCCAGGGCCAAATGCACGCAGGAAGTGCGGAGGTGAAAGTGTGCATCCATGAGGGGGCCGAGCTGACCTGCAAGCAGCGCCTGGCTGCTCTGGGACTCCTCCTTGTCTCTGGAACAACGGGTGAAGTGGCGGAAGCGGTTGAGGCCTAGGTGCAACTGCAACTCACACCTAATCCTCATCTGGCCAGACGGGCTGCATCAGGAGGCTGGGACGGCCGTGCCGGGGTCTCCCGCCTCAGCTGAGAGTTACGCTCCAAGAGCAAGGTAGGTACCTGCCCGGTTTCTTTTCTTTTCCTTCTTTTCCTCTTTTGTTTGGGTGGGGTGGGGTGGGGGAGATGAGGCCACGCCCACAGTTAGCCATGCCCACAGTGTGGTAGTAAATGTTTTAGAGTGCATCACTGATTATAGGATCTCTTCCACAGTGTTGCTTTAACTTTGCTACAGCTAATGTGAGCTTTCGTGGAGCAAGTACACTTCATCAGACATAGGAATGGAATAGCAAGGCATGAGCTTATATACACCAGATACAGAGTCCTAGAGTGACATAACATCATCATGCAAATCAATACAGCTTCCCACAGCTGGCAGTGGTAGATGATCTCTGGTTTTCATTTGGATCTGCTCTAACTGTCCCCTATTCAATTTTAAATGTGGGGAATTACAACACAAGCACCTGGCATTGAATGCCAAAGAATTTAACCACTGTGTTTCTGTATGAGCACATTCCCCCATTCTATGAGATATGCTGTGAAATGGAATATTGTGAAGGTGGTATAATATAACAAAATACAAAATATATAGCAGCATAAAACAATCTGTGTATCAAATTTGATAATGTCCCATAAATCCCTGGCTCATATTCAAACCCTTGTGGAGGGTGTCCATCAAATGGATGTACAGTGGAACCTCATACAACAATCGCCCCGTATAACAATGAAATCGCATAACAATTAGGTTTTGGGGGAAATGGTATTCCGCATAACAATTTTCCCTATGGAAAAAAATTGTACAACAATTTTTCAATGGGAAAAACCACTTAACAAAAAAAAATCGTTGTACGATGCATCCCATAGGGAAAATTGCTGTACGATGCATGTATCGAATAGCAATTGTTTCATACCACAACGAGCCCCATGGAATGGATTATAATTGTTGTATGAGGTACCACTATATTTGACTTCTGCCACAAGGTTTTGAATATTAGCCAGGGGTTTATGGGATACTAGCAGAGGTTGCCTGGCATTGCCGGGCTGATTTAAATTGTGTTGGAAGGTTAAATTGTGTTAATGTTTGTTAAAAATTGCTTAGTCTGTAATTTTTAAAATGTTTATTTATACAAAATTTTTTTGGCTTGGCTGGCTGTTTTATGTAACTGAATAATGTTTTAGTTTTTGGTTTTCTTTTTTTAAAATAGTTGTACCGTAGGTAATAATTTTAATAATGTGAAAGTAAATGTTTTTTACATACAATGTTTTAAAAATGTGTTTAGTTGTTTTGGGTTTTTATTTGAGTTAGAACTCAGCACATGATTTTAATTAAAAAATTATTTTATTTTATTGACATATGTTTGTGATTTGTGTTAAATTGTGTTTTCGTGTAATTTTTTGGACTTGTTATTATTGTGACCTTTTGTGTAAAATTGTGATTTTGTGTTATTGTTTTGATTTGTTTTTACTGTTGTGGCCTTTTGTTAGGGGCTGTTGTGTGTTTTTGAATTGTTTTTACTACTGTGGCCAGCAGGTGGTGCTGGTAGGGGTTTTCTTGTATTTTGACTGTTTTTTCTCTCCTGGCCTCTGGGTGGAGCTTCTTCCAGTAAGTAGTCTCTTTCTTTATTCATTTCGTTTCTGGTCGTCGTGCAGGTAGAACATGTGGTGGTGAGTTGGCTTTCTTTCTTTATTTTGTGTGAGGTGGTTGGGTTTTGTATTTTTTGACTGTTTTGTTTTTGATTGTTTTTGTTTACTTTGTATTGTTTTTGGTGTTGTTTTTGTTTGTTTTTGTGTATTTTTGGATGTTTTTGATTGTGCTTTAAGGTTTTTTTAAAATTATTTAATTTTTATAATTTTTTTGTTGTTGTGGCTTTGGGGGGTGGGGTTGGTTTATTTCCATGGGCCGGCCTGGCTGGCTGGACCATGGGAATTCCAACGCCGCTTTATGTGGCATTGGGGGGGTTATTTCCACGGGCTGGCTTCGCTAGCTAGACCGCAGGCGTTGGGGAGGGGGGCTTTATTGTGTTATGGTGCTTTGATTGTGTGGAGTCATGAAAGTAGATCAGGGTTTCCCCTTTAATATCAGTGGGTGGTGGGTTGCGATCCCCCTCTCCGCTGGCTCCCCTGGGGTTGGGAGGTTTGTGGGGACAAAAGGGATCTGTCCCTCCAACCCTTCTGGACCCAGGAGACCAGGGAGAGGGGTTCGATTCCCCCCTCCTAAAAAAACCTCCGTTTTTAAAGAGAAGAAACCGCTTGGTTTCTTCTCTTTAAAGACGGACTTTTTTTGGGGTGTGTGTGGATTCGATCCCCTCTCCCTGGTCTACTGGGTCCAGAAGGGTTGGGGGGACATACCCCTTTTGTCCCCACAAACCTCCCAACACCAGGTGAGCCAGTGGAGAGGGGGATCGCCACCCCCCACTCACTGATATTAAAGTGAAAACTCCAATTGGGACCTTCAGATGCCCTTGGTGAGGGAAAGAAGGGCGGTTGGTGTTTGCGTGGCTGTGAGGTGGTGAGTTGTTTTTTTAAAAAATTTCGGGCGCCGGCTTCTTCAGCGTAATGCGCACTCTTGTCGCGCAGGACTCTGGGGCTTGTAGTTATGGGTTTGTGATTTGTGGTTGTGGTACGTTTTTTTTTCAGCGGCTCGATTTTGATTGGCCATAGCGTGTTTCTCAATGTTCTTTGTGGTCGTGCCTCTCAGCCTGATTGGCTGTGGTGCAGCACAAAGAACATTGGGAAATAAATTTGTTTCCCTTTTTTGCATTTGTGGAGCTGTTGCCCCACTGGTGCATTTCTCAATCCTTCGTTGACCTGCGGACCCAGTTCGGCCATGTGCACGAAGGGTGGGTGCGGGTTAGTAGGGCCAGGCTTAGGAACCTATACGACCTTCCAACGGTTAACCCTTGGTTTTATAGGTTAAGATTATCAATTTTGATACACAGATTGCTATATGCTGCTATATATGTTGTATTTTGTTATATTATACCACCCCACCTTCATAATATTCCCTTCAATACATGCATTGTATAGCAATTTTCCCTATGGGATGCATCATACAACGATTTTTTTAAAAACATTTCTCAGCATGTCTCACAGAATGGGGGATGTGCTCACATAGCAACATAGAGGCTAAATTCATTGTGTTGTAATTCCCCACATTTAAAATTGAATAGGGGACAGTTATAGTGGATCCGAATAAAAACCAGAGATCATCTACCACTGCCAGCTGTGGAAAGCTGTATTGATTGCATGATGATGTCAGTCTTTTTAATCACTCTATGACTCTGTAAAGGTAAAGGTTTCCCTTGCTCGAAAGCCAGTCGTATCCGACTCTAGGTTGCAGTGCTCATCTCTGTTTCAAAGCCGAAGAGCCAGCGCTGTCTGCTTCCGCAGATGTTTCCATGGTCATTTGGCAGGCATGACTAGACACCGGAGCGCATGGAGCGCTGTCACCTTCCCACCGAGGTGTTCCCTATTTATCTACTTGCAATTTCTTGCTTTTGAACTGCTAGCTTGTCAGGAGCTGGGACAAAGATGGGAGCTCATTCTGTCCTGCAGTACTTGGGAATCGAACTGCTGACCTTCCACCTCCCAGTCAGCGTCTTAGCCAATTGAGCCACTGCAGTGTGCATATATAAACTCATGCCTTTCTATTTCATTTCTTTGTCTGATGAAGTGGACTTGCTCCATGAAAGCTCACATTAAAAATATAGCAGTTTTGTTTTTACTTCCTGATATGCCTGAAACACAGACTAACATGGCTACTATTCTAGGTAAAAATAAATTATAAGAGCAATGTTTCAAGCTGTCAGTTCATACGTTAATTATAAGCACTTATTTTTCTTCTTAAGAACTGAAATACTATCTGTTCCTTATATAGAGATAGATACTTGCTTTGACACATGTACCAACAAGACCACACTATTATGTACAGCTTCTTCACAAAATAGGCCACACACTTTCTCACTAACCCCTCTCTAAGTCTTCAGCTCTGACTGCTCTAATTGACAGCGCTGACTCACTACTACACACATACCTTTATATACAAAACAGAAACAATCTCTAATACAGAAGGACATGTATAAATGTTATGGAAAGGAACTATAATTCATCTCACCAATGATTTTTTTAAAATTACTTTTAAAAATGTCAAAGTTGGTGGTTATTTATGATCGCTTTCCTAATGATCTCCAGTGTGGATCCTGAGCTGGTGGTCAAGTTAAGAGTAGGGTGTTTTGTTCAGAATTATGGTAATACTGTAATAGTTAATAGGTTTTTGGGTAGATTAAAAAAGGCAAATATTAATAGTTATATGTATATATAAAAGAGGATTATTTGGAGATTCAATGTCACAAGAAATAGAAGATATTGCAAATGTAAGTTTTATGTTGCATATAATGAATTGGGGTACAGTATAATAACTGAGATTTAATGAAGCATGGGCAGGTATTACATTGATAAAGTAGAGCTATTGTTATTAGTGTTATTATTGTTGTTGTTTATTGTCTTATTCTTTTGTATTTGTATTGTAATTTCTTCTTTTTGTTCAGACTTTGTTATAATCTTTTGAAATTTTAATAAAAATTATTTTAAAAAAGTAGGGTGAGGCAGAGGCATGCATGTAAGCCCCACTTCTCCCTTGAAAGTCTTTCAGACCTTTGCGCATTTTGTCTGCAACAAAACCTGTACATGCTTACAGTGCTTTTTTTACAGTGCTTTGTGTGTGAGAGAGATATATGAAATGACCTGAATAATTAGAGCAGGGGTTCCCAACCTTTTTATGCCAGGGGCCTGACCACACTCCCTACAGCTGAGCGGACTGGTCACATGGTACTCCCCACCGTAAACGCTGCCATAAAACACGTCCATGACTGGGCACTTTTGCACAGGCGTGGGTGCATTTATGGTTGTCGTAAATGCTCCCGCTCCCGGTGCATCATCATCACCATTGCGGGTCACATGAGATGGTGCCACAGGTCATGGCTGGCCCACACACTGTAGGTTGGCCACCTCTGAAATAGATCTTCCAATGATGGAAGCACAGGTTTTGCTGCAGACCTTTACATGAAACACATGTAGGTTTGCCTTCCTTCCAGGTGGGATGGGAATGTGCAGTAGGAGGTGGAATTTAAGTGCATCCACACATCTCTACCACCCTTTTAACTTTACTCACATTTAAGCATAATGTGTGAATAATAATAATTGCATGCTGTCAAACTGATTCCTATTCATGGAAATCCTTACTAGGGTTTCCTAGCTATAGGGTAGTCAGAAGTGCATACCATTTCCTTCCCTGGGGGGGGGAGGGGTTCCTCTGTGACTATATGCATAGCCCAAAGCCACACATGCTGTCTATTCTCTGAGGAGACATAGTGGAGAATTGAGCTCCCCACCCCTGACTCTACAGTCAAATAGCCCATCTCACATAGCTATAGGGTTATGGAATCTGTCTTTTATTTATTTTTACAATAGCCATGCACTGGTGCTACCATTTCAAGTGAATTTCTTACCTAACTCCAACCTTTCTTTCTTGGTTAGTTTCTAATTCTGTATGTATGTGCCCCCCATAGCACGACTCATATTTGGTGTGGTGTTTTGCTACTAAAGCCAAGGTCTTGTATCTTCCTCTTACGTTTTTGTGCTAGAGAGTTTCAAAAATCCCACAAGAAGGTGGAAATATTAAGCAATGTGAAAAGTAGGATTTACAAGAGGCCAGCCAGGGAAAAACCCCAGATTCATTTCTGCATAAGGTCTCTGCAACCTCCCTCAAGATAGTACATTAATGTATCACTAGTTGAATCTGCATATGGGATGTGTGTGTGTGTGTGGGGGGGGGGGGACATTCAAATCCAATTTTAAAGACAGTAAGGCATCTTCCTTTCCCTGCAGCCATAACATAAATAACCAGGAACAAAAGTAATTAACTGAAAACACATGCTGCTATAGACACAGTGGGAAGTTTCCGGAAGTAAGGCAAAACTATAACAGGAAAGAAATTCATACAAGTTAAGGGAGGGAAGGGGACAGAAAAAATAATAGGAGACCCTAGGTATATACCAACATACACATTATTATTATTATTATTATTATTATTATTATTATTATTATTATTATTATTATTATTATTATTATTATTATTATTATTATTATTATTATTATTATTATTATTATTATTATTATTATTATTATTATTATTATTATTATTATTATTATTATTATTATTAAAGAAACCTAAGAACTTGACATGAAAAGTTGACCCCTTCAGTTTGGAGAATGGACAAAAATTAAACTACAGTAAAATCCCATTTTACAGAAACCCAGTTTTACAGAAGGTTTTTTTTTTCTGAAAACATGTCCCATTTTATAGGAAAACCCCATTTTACAGAATGCAATTTCCCAGAGCACATCGCAGCCATTCTGGACCCTGTGGGTGGCAGTAGAATTGTCTGGAGAGGCGTTAGAATGGTTTTTTATTTTAACTTTTATTATTGGGGTGTGTGTGTGTGTGTCAGGAATGTTCTTATGGGAATGCCTCATTTTACAGAAAACATCGAGTTAAGGAAAAAGCTATGGAACAGACTTTTTCCATAAAACGGGGATTTATTGTATGCCCACAAAGAAGCACCGGCCAGAATTCTTGAGTAGATTTATGCTTGTGAGGAAACAACATAAATAAGTTTTGGAGGCAAATTGCTGCTAGTTAATGACGTTGTGGTTGCATTCTTAGATATGTGCAAGCATACATCTGGCTACACACACTGCCTCTCATCAATGAGCAGCAATTTGTGCCAAGTCTGAAATGATTTTCCTCACCCACACATAAACTGGCAATAGGAGTTTGACCTTTATATTAAAAAGGGTCAATGGGTGCATGAGTTAAAACCTTTGAGGTGATCTTTGCTTAGATACAATATTTCTGCAAAGCCAATTTAAGAGCAGGCAACCTGAAGCTGGGAATTCCTTATAAACTTTAGTTGCGGTTGGTTTAGGTTACAACCATACAGTGCAAGTATCTGCACATCTAGAGAAGAAATCTAGAACAGCCACAAGGAGGACAACATCTGAAGTTCAGGAGGCAAGTTGACACTGTTCCTGATGGCTAGATGAAGCCATCATGACTAATAGCCACTTAGCCTTGTCTGCCATTGTGGATCCGCGTGCCCAGTTGGCACGCATGGCCTCTGGCAGAGGTTAAACCTAGCGAGCACGCTCCTGGCCCCTGGCCCTTGCCAGCAGAGAGAAATTAAGGGGGGTGAATAAATGATAGGGTTTGATTCACCCAATTACCTGACCTGACCAACGAACCTGCTGAAAGAGCAAATACGTTACCTATTAGAGTAATCCCTCATCTCCGAGTCTCAGTCTCATCCCAGAAGCAAACAGGAGTCATGATTGCCTTAGTCTAAGCCCAAAACAATGGTGTTGTCCCAGCCAGTGTTTGTCCGCACTAATTAACTTCCCCCCGAGAGATTCCCAATTAACCTGAGTAAATAGGTGATGTGATTGACTGTTGGGTGACGGTTTTTTCTACCTTGCCTTCTGATCTATAAATGGTCATGCCTTTTCCTCAATAAACCACTGATCTTATCCTCCTCCATACTGCCTCGTATCGTTCTTTGATCAGTCTCCTCCGGGACCTCCGGCCCTCTGCGGCCCCGATTCCTACACCTGGTGACCCCGACGTGATCTACTCGTGAGTAAGCGACCCCCGAGTGGTCTTCCTCAGAGTAGCGATCACACGGTCCGGTTCTGCGCTTGAACCGTGTCCGAATCATCCCGGAGGACAGCGCGGCACTCCGGCCGGCAGCCAGCCAATCAGAGGGACGGCCTGCGGTGAGGCAGTCCAAAGAGGCATCCTACAGCTTGCTCCCGACTTTCGCGGCGGCTTGCGCCAAAGGGAAAAACGCGTTCCGCTCAGGGCAGCTGTGAGCCCCTGACAGCGCAGTGGCCACCGAGGGCCTGTGGCCGCAGTCCACGCTCCGAGCTCTACCCAGAAGCGTCGTCGCCAGAACCTATTGCCTGCCAAAGACACGTCGACTCGTCGCGAGGAGGAATCTTCCGAGGACCCAATCGCAGGTAATATGGGGACCTGTCCTCAGCGACAGCGTCCATCCGCTAGCCAAAGAACTCGTGTAGAGGAGTTCAACATCCTGGCCAGGGTATTTAATTTGCGTTTTCACAGCGGGGAGCTAGTGAGACTTTTGGTGTACCTAGGGGAACACTGCCTGCTTTACCCAGAAGTAGGTACGTTAACCCTTGAGCTCTGGGATCAGATAGGAGACTGCATTCAGCAACCCCCGAAAGCTCCAGGAGGCGTAATTCGCACATGGAGAAAGTGTAGGAAGCTCTTGGCGGAGATAGAGCCAGTCCGGGTAGAGGCCAAAGAACCCCCAAGTCTGCCAGATGCGCCAGCCGAACCAACGGTGCCTACGGCGCTCTATCCGTCACTCCAATTTAGGCAGAGTAGCGTAGGGAGCTTTCCCTCGGTGACAGCTGCAGACGTCACCGGTGGAATGCAAGGAATGAGGAGCGCAGGCGCTTCTCAGAGAGCAACAGGTTCCCTAGCTACCAAAAGTGCCCTTCAGCGCACAGTAGAGGAAGAACTCAGGAAGGGGGAATTACCAGTAGAGGAGCTAGCAGAGCTCAGTCAGATATGTCCCATCCGCATGGAGATGGACGCGCTTACGGGCGCTCAGCAGATAGTACACTCCCCAGTCCCGTATAAGCTTCTCATGGCTATACGGAAAGCCATTTCCGAGACAGGGCTCCAAAGTCGTTTTACAAGGGGCACACTTCAGCAAGTGTGCGAGAACACCATGTGGATTCCCCATGACTGGAAAGCCGTCATGCGGATGATGCTCACCCCTAGCCAGTATTTAATTTGGGGCAGCGAGTTTCGCCTAGAGGCACAGACGAGGGCTGCTAGGATGGGAGGCGCAGTACTTCCCGACCAGCTATATGGTTCGGGTGCCTTCGAGCCCATCGATGCCCAAATCAACTTGCCTCTAGCCACTCTCCAGATGTCGGCCGAGGCCGCCTTTAGGGCATTTTTCAAAGTCCCAGCAACTGGCAAAGCGGCTAAAAATTACACCGCTATCAAGCAAGGAGCCCAGGAACCCTATATGGACTTCATCAATTGCCTGGAAGAAGCCATTAGCAGGCAGATTGATAATGAGCAGGCCCAGCAAGAGCTCATGATGAAGTTAGCCAAGGACAATGCCAATCTAGACTGCCATAAAATCTTGCAGTCACTAGGCAATCGTCCTGATTTGACCCTTACGGACATGATTAGAGCTTGCGCCGACGTTGGCACAGAATCCTACAAAATGGGATTGCTAACGGCAGTGGTGCAAGGGGGTAAGAGACCAAAAGGAAAGACCCAAGGAGCATGTCACAGTTGTGGCAAGGTCGGTCACTTCGCTGGGGAGTGCCGATCCAAGGGAGGTGGACAAAAGTCCGGCCGTCCCAAGACTCCGAACACCCCATGTCCGAAGTGCAAAAGAGGCTACCATTGGGCTCGAGACTGTCCGAATTCGGGAAACCGGAACGCGGGCATGTCTCTGGCCCCGGTCCAAACAGGGACTCCCCTCATCCAAAGCTCACCAGAGCTAGACTAAATCCCGGTCTCATTCCAGACATTGCGAGGGCACAGGCCAGCCCCAAGGGTAGTACAGGGTTAGACTTGACTTGTCAGGCGGGCGTTACATGCGACCTGCCAGGCACGGTCTATCTGGTGGACTCCCAGTACATGGGTCCACTGCCCAAGGGCTTTATAGGTTTAGTTTTGCCCCGCAGTGTAGCTGGAGCACGCGGAATTTTCATAATTCCAGGAGTCGTTGACTCGAATTTTTCAGGCGTTCTCCAAGTTCAGCTTTGGACTCATCTGCCCCAAACAATCCACAAGGGAGACACCTTAGCGCAACTGATTATGGTTCCTTGTTACTCGCCAGCAGATAGCCAGGGAAGGCTCAGTGACAGCTCCGAGTCCCAGTCAGAGGACCGCTCGAGCGCCAGTAAGGCAGTACAAGGATACGAGGTCTTAGCGACAGTGGAGACCAACATTGAGTGGAAGCAGCCCCGTTATCGAGGTATTTTTGAACAAAAGAGTGTTCTCAGGGTTACTCGATACCGGAGCGGATGTGAGCGTGATAAGCAGAAGCCAGTGGCCAAGAGAGTGGGCCATTGAGCCGGTCTCCGATGTGTGGGGGGTAGGCGGCGTCCAGGAAGCATTTAGGAGCCGAGAGTGAGTGGAAGTCACAATCCCAAGGGCTGACGGCACGGCGGTAATTCGGCCGCACATTCTTGACGTGCACATCAACCTTTGGGGGTGAGACATCCTGCAGCAGTACGGTGCTACGCTTACCTTTGGGTAATGGCGTTGCCACTTAAATGGCTCACCGATACGCCGGTTTGGGTAGAACAATGGCCGGTAGTGGGAGAGAAGTTAGTTGCCCTCAAGCAGCTAGTTAAAGAACAGCTAGACACAGGACATATAGAACGGTCCACAAGTCCTTGGAATTCACCAATTTTTGTGATTAAAAAGAAGTCGGGGAAGTGGCGACTCCTCCACGATCTCAGAGAGATCAATAAATGCATTCAGCCAATGGGTCCGCTCCAATGCGGCATCCCAAATCCGAACATGATTCCCGAGGGGTGGGAGATTCTAGTCGTAGATCTCAAGGATTGCTTTTATACAATCCCCTTAGACCCCCGGGACCGGGAAAGGTTCGCCTTTACGGTGCCAGTTGTGAACCACAGCGAGCCCACACAGCGTTACGCGTGGAAATTTTTGCCACAGGGCATGCTCAATTCACCCACCCTGTGCCAAATTTATGTTCACAACGCACTGGCAAAGTTCCGAAGCCTTTACCCTAAAGCTATAGTTTGCCATTTCATGGATGACATCTTGGTCGCGATGCCGCAACTCGGCAGCGAAATGTTTTCTGACCTCCAGGCCAGCCTGGGGGACAAAGGTTTACTCATTGCCCCAGAGAAAGTGCAGAGAACCGAGCCCTTCTCATACTTGGGTCATCGGCTTCTCCGCTCTTTCGCAGCACCAGTTTTGCCTCAGATCAACTTACAGGACTCAGTCACCCTTGTAGAGTTGCAGCAAGTTTTGGGGAACATCAATTGGGCCAGACCGTATTTCCGATTGGATACGGATCTTCTGAAACCACTCTTCTCGCTGCTAACTTTAGGTAAGCAGCCGGCAGACCGGATACAGATTTCTCGAGACGCACGCTTGGCTCTCGAGAAGGTCAACCAAGTTCTCAGCCAGCGATGGGTAGATAGGATCACCCCAGGGCCATATGCTCCGATCCTGAATTTGTACATCGTACGGTCAGGATCCATGTTTACCGGAGCGCTCGGCGTAGATGCCGAGAAAGGGGCGAGTATCGTGGAGTGGGTGTACCTTCCGAACACCTCTTCACGAAACATCGTTCCTCCCCAAGAATTGGTCTCCGCGGTGGTTTACCGCGGAAGGCTGAGAGCTAGGGACATTTCAGGGCATGATTTGGCCAAAATCGTAGTTCCATTCACCAAGGAACAAGTTCAGCAATTAATGCAGCTTGGTGACTCGCTTCCAATAGCATTGGAAGGATTCACCGGGAGCTTGGCATACCACTTGCCAAAGGACCCCAGACTTGTCTCACTCCAAACGCAGACAGTCAGCTTGTTTGAATTGCTCTCGCTGGTTCCGCTTCAGGGAGCCAGGACAGTTTTTACTGATGGTGGTCGAACATACGGTGTCTTGACCTGGCAGGAGGGCCAAGCTTGGCGCACACTGCTAACTCTTCCACAAAAGTCCGCGCAGCGGGCGGAGTTGGCAGCGGTGAACCTTGCTTTGCGCACCTTCGCCAAAGAACGTTTAAACATCATTACTGACAGTATGTACGTTAGGAATTTGCTTCACGGTCTACCGGGAGCATACATTACTCCTGCGATAGACAAAAATTTGCCTAGTCTGTTTTTAACTGCTCAATTTCATTTGCGAAACCGCACGGAGCTGCTCTATATTGCCCACATCCGAAGTCACCAAGACCTACCGGGTCCGATTTCGGCGGGCAATAGCAGAGCGGATGCGGCGGCAAAGGAAATTCAGCAACGTTCAGTTTTGGGTGTTTTTACTACTCCAATTCAGAGCCATGCATTTTTTCACCAAAATGCCAAAGCGCTCGCCAGACAGTTCAATTTGCCACTCTCTCAAGCCCAAGGCATAGTTCGCTCTTGCCAGCATTGTGCAGGGGCGCCGGGGGGCCCCTCGTGGGGGGTCAACCCACGAGGGACAGAGGCTAATCAGGTGTGGCAAATGGACGTCACACATGTCCCGCAGTTTGGCAGATGGCAGTACATGCACGTTTGCATAGACACTTTTTCTCAGTTCGTTTGGGCAACGGCGCAGAAAGGGGAGACTGCTTCCCACGTGGAGCAGCACCTCCTCTCCTGCATTGCAGCCATGGGCAAACCTCGGCACGTTAAAACCGATAACGCGCCATCCTACAGCTCTAGGCAGTTGGCCGCCTTCATGGCCACTTGGGATATTAAGCATACTTTTGGCGTTCCTAACAATCCGCAGGGGCAAGCGATTGTGGAACGGGTCAATTGGACGCTCAAGTCCTATATTGACAAACAAACAGAAAGGGGGGAGCCACCAGCCCTCCCCAAGTCACAGGGCCAGGCACAGCATTGCCTGAATAAGGTATTGTTCACATACAATCACCTTAATGTTTTTTCGGATTGTATGCCGCAGGAGAAGCACTTCCGCCATCCAGAAGCTCTCCCGCGACCGATGGTCCGATACCGGGTGCCACCGGACCCTTCTTGGAGGGGCCCGGCGCCGCTCGTAACCTGGGGGCAAGGGTATGCTGCAGTTATGTCTCCTACAGGTGTCGTTTGGATTCCAGCTCGGTGTGTCAAGCCTCACTTGGAACCACATGGCGTGGACCCAGACCGACCCGAGTCCGATCCCGGAGATGGAGGACCTCACCCTGACCGAGGAGATCCACCGGGAGAAGTGACGGCTGCGGACGCCAGCACCGAGGATCACCTGGGGGATGGTCAAGACCCTTTGCAGTGAGGCCCAGGGCGCCCTCCGACGCGAGGAGAGGGAGCCGACATCGGAGAACTTCGTAGCAGCAGTCTTCGCCCAGATTGATGTCAACACCGTGATCTTCACCATCATCCTGACCCTCTCCCTGCTTCTGGGGGGAGGCACTCAGGCTGCCTCGTTGGAGGCCAACGATCTACTGCCCGGCGGAGACCTCTCTGCCCGGATGCAGTACAATATTTGGGAGAGGTTGGCGGGTCTCGTCAACCAGTCCGATTTTTGCCTCAGGCAGGACCTTGGTTCTGCCTCGATCCTCAGCACCTGCCTCATCCCAGTGTGCCATTCTCCAGGCGCGCACCCCAGGGATGGGGATTGGCTTGTAAAGAGACTTTTCAGCCCGTACAACCCAGCGGCTTCTTCAGAGTATGCCCGTTGGGAGATGCAGCTGACCATGACCTTGCCGGCTGATGCAGCCACCCTCCACACTCCTCGGGTGGCGGTCAGCCCGAACTCTACCTGTGGACGAATGTACGGCTGCGCCTCAGCTGGTCGTACCCGGCGCCGCTGCCTCAACGTTGGCAGTGGCAATTGGACTTGCAATAACCCAGTACCACTTGGCACCATGTACGCTCATATAACCCTGCCATCTGGTTGGTTCTTCACATGCAACCAGTACACGTGGAACTACATTCCTGCTAATGTTTCAGACTCTATATGTTGTATCAGTCGTTTGACATTGTTACTCCCTACTAAGGATATGGTCACCCCAAGCACAAATGTTACAAATGTTTCAAATGTTCCCTCACTCATACGGCACATTCGCACCACCCAGTTAGACAGCTCATGTGAGAGCAGCTTTAGAGTAATGAGCCCTGCCGAATATCTCTCTTTGGCAGTCAGCATCTTTGGCGTGCCAGGCTTAGCTGTCGGCAACGCAAAGAGGATTGGTCGCTTGGCTTGCGGTCTAGCAAAAGCCATCAACCATACCTCCTCCGCGATAGCGCTCCTTAATCAAGAGCAGGTAGAGCTTCGCCATGCCATTCTTGACAATCGAGCGGCTATCGACTACCTCTTATTGTTGCACCACCTGGGTTGCGAATCCTTTCATGGTATGTGCTGTTTCAACCTTACTGACAACTCCCTCAAAGTACAGAGTCAGCTCACTGATCTCCACACCATAGTCCAGGGCATCACAGAGGGTTCTGCATGGGGAGCTTGGTGGAGTTCATTGTGGAACTGGATGTGGTCATGGATCCCCTGGGGGTGGCTCCAAACGGTACTCAAGGTGGTTGTGGGGGTGATTATACTAGGCATCGCACTCTGCTGCTTTGCACAATGTATTCCCTCGCTGATCTCAAGGTGCCGCCCCAGAAGGAAACCCCGAGACGTCATTCCCACTCATCAGCTGGTCCCGCTCCTACGCAGAGTCGCTGGTCAGGCTCTTAAGAAAAATTAAAAGGGGAGATGTGGATCCGCGTGCCCAGTTGGCACACATGGCCTCTGGCAGAGGTTAAACCTAGCGAGCACGCTCCTGGCCCCTGGCCCTTGCCAGCAGAGAGAAATTAAGGGGGGTGAATAAATGATAGGGTTTGATTCACCCAATTACCTGACCTGACCAACGAACCTGCTGAAAGAGCAAATACATTACCTATTAGAGTAATCCCTCATCTCCGAGTCTCAGTCTCATCCCAGAAGCAAACAGGAGTCATGATTGCCTTAGTCTAAGCCCAAAACAATGGTGTTGTCCCAGCCAGTGTTTGTCCGCACTAATTAACTTCCCCCCGAGAGATTCCCAATTAACCTGAGTAAATAGGTGATGTGATTGACTGTTGGGTGACGGTTTTTTCTACCTTGCCTTCTGATCTATAAATGGTCATGCCTTTTCCTCAATAAACCACTGATCTTATCCTCCTCCATACTGCCTCGTATCGTTCTTTGATCAGTCTCCTCCGGGACCTCCGGCCCTCTGCGGCCCCGATTCCTACATGCCATGAATTTGTCTGATCCTCTTTTAAAGATTTCTGATGGTCAAATCAGACAACACAGATGTGTCATACGATGCTGATAGAGTACCATGCTAGATCAATCAGAGTTGCAGATTATCTCTGTGTTTATCTCCCAATTTGGTCTCCCTTGCTCAAAAGCTAGTCGTGTCTGACTCTAGGAGGTGGTGTCTATCTCCATTTACAGCCCAAGAACAATGCTGTCTGCATCTGCAGAACTTTCATCATGTGGCAGGCATGACTAGACACCAGAGTGCATGGAATGCTGTTACCTTTCCCTCTGAAGTGATACCCATTTACCTACTTGTAGTTTCTTGCTTTCAAACTGCTAGATTGGCAGGGGTTGAGAAAGAGGATGGGTGCTCACTCCGTCACGCAGCACTCGCGTCTCGAACTGCTAACCTGCCAACCTTCTGGTCATCAAACTCAGCAACTTAACCACTAAGCCACCATTGTCCCTATTTATTCCCAATTCCCAAATACCCAATTATCAACTACTAAACTAAACAAGCTCATGAGCAAACTATGAGAGACTTGTAAAGCTCTTGCTGTAACAATCAGATAACTTTCTGCATTTAACAAGCTCCTGCTTCTAACAATATAGCAACTGTATAGTTTAACTCTAAATCAGTGGCTAGCACTGTACCTTGAAAAAGCAAATCACATGCTTTATGTACGATGTGAAGAATGTACTTCTTTTACTTTGTCCTGAATCTTGCAACATTTCATTTCATTGCATGAGGCTAAGTTCCAGCATTCATCCTCCTGTGTCAATCTATCCTAGGTGCCATTTTGAATGGAAACCAGTCTTTTGGTTGGCTGTTTGGAACAGCTGTGCATTGCAACACATAAAAATGGGTGTCAGAGTTCATTGGCTTCATATAGTGAAGTCGCACACCCCATCCCACCCCATGATCATCCTCATAATTATCTCTCCATGCAAAGAGGGGATATTCAACAAAACTCTCTACAACACAAGCCTTCTAGAGATTCAACAATGTTTTCTGTATGTGGGGTTCCCCCCACCCCATTTACTGAAGCACATTTTTATTTTAAAAGGTCTAAAAAAACCCTCAGCTTTCCACACCTGTTCTGACTGAATGCACAACTGCAGTCAAACGTTTTTCCATTAATAACTTTTACTGACTAAGCTCTGGCTTTAACAGAGGATGGGGAGGAGAGGTCCTCATTCCATTTCTGAAGGAGTGGCTGTTCTTAATGCTGACAGCTGGTTTAGTCAAGAGGCCCTCGGCATGTTTGCTGGATAATAATTGAGTGGTTCATGTCACTAGTCATATTGATGAGTAAGATTTCCTTTGGATGATGCTAATACACTCACTCCCCCACAGCCTCCATGCCACAGAACTGGCAGTGGGAAAGAAAGAGCGAAATGAGGACTTTGAAATGATGATTCTGTTTCTGCTTAAAGCAGGGGTGCCCAAACTTTTTGGGCCGTGAGCTGGTCACGTGGTTTAGGGGGCTGGTCACTATGCCTTGTGGGCCAGATCCAGTCCTGACGGCAATTCATCCGGCCCACAAAGCCCTCGTTGCTCTCAGAAGTGGAAGTAAAACGTGCCCGTATGGGTGTGTTTTACTTCCACTTCCAGGAGCAACGAGGGCTTCGTGGGCCAGATGAATTGATGTCAAGGGTCAGATCCAGTCCACGGGCCATAGTATAGGCACCCCTTGCTTAGAGCATATGGCTCTATCATGTTTAGGAGGCACCATAGACAACTTTGAGGGCTTTTTCAAAAATACATCATGACTCAGTGGGTGGCAGCTAAATGAAATGTTTATAAGACCTTCCCAGAAGAAGAAAAACACCCTCCTACTCTATGCCACTCAGCTCTTCCTTCAAGTCCCTCTTCACAATCTACCATATTTCTCAGTGTGGTGCTTTTGTTTTAATTAACTCCTTTCCATTCACCCTCACTCTCAAATAGAATGCATGCCATCCACCAGAAAAAAGACCTTAAGATGAACTGAACTATTTAACACAAGTGGCGCTTGTATCAGTTTTTAAAAAGAAACTTAAAGTAACTAGTTTAGTATCCTTTATGCAATTTTAAAGTACGTATTTGTGGTTTTTTAATTTAAAAAACCTATACCTAGAAGAGTATAGTAATTGCTTTGAAAAGTCTAAAACTATAACACTAAGACCAATATCCTATTTAGTTTTACAAACAAATAACACTCATCATACACTCTTTTTTTTTTTTTTGCTATCCAGCACAGTTCCTTTGGCATCACTCATTACAGGAGTGGTAGCAAGAGTGGCAGCATAACCAATGTTACAATCAATGCTTGCCTGTTCACATCAAGGAAAGCCTTCCAGAGGGAGAGAAACATGTAATTATCTTTACATAATCATGTAAGCAAGCTGAATTGCAGTCTGATTAATGATTATTTTTAAAAGTAACTTTCCAAGCTTTGGTCTCAAGCAGATAGTATCAAATAGGTTTTAACACCCCTTCTGAATTGCATCTGGTCTCCACCATGTGCCCAACAATTCCTACATAGCCCTAATACAAACTGGTTAGAACACCACCAATCTCAATGGATGCGTTGTAAAGCCTGTAGTTTTGTTTCAGAGTGGCTATTTCCTTCAATCTGATTTTAAACTGCATTGAAAATATTAATTTTCGCATTCTAAAGGACTCGTAGTTTGGGCTTGTCAGGTCCAAAAGGCAACAAAGTGTTCTCTCGGGTGTTTCCAAGGTGCAGGCAGACATAAAGCAAATCTCTTTTTCTTCATTCCTTCTGGGCAAGAACGTCAAGTCCCAGGTTTAATCAAAGTGCTAATCCTTTGAGATTTACACAGGACAATATTGTATTCAGCTTTTTACACGAAAGCAACTAAGTGCTACAAATACCTGTGAGTAGTAATTTATTCCCTGGGGTTCCTCAAAGAAGCAGATCTTAGAAAGAGTGGAGCAAGTTCTGCCATCAATTAACAAGTGGAAAAGGCATGCACTTTCCATAACCAAGTACTCAGAGATGAAGCACCTCATGTTAGGTTTAAGAAGCTGAGTTTTAGTGCTAGATTGAAAGAGCAACAAAAATGGATAGATTTTTCCCCTCCCCATAATATTTTGCTAGATTTTTCTGAAAAGGGATGTCTTTTTGACATAAATCCAGTGGGTGTGGGTGTCCAATATCTAGCAAGGACCAAATTCATACAGAAGGTGCAGGAAATCTATGTCCCTAGATGTTTGCTTCATCAGGCATTGTAGTTAATGATATATGAGTTCTTTAGAAACTCAAGAAAACAGATGTAGCATGGCAAGTTGTCTGCGAACACTCTGTTGGCCCATGTGCGATACAAGGGAACCTTATGACTTCATGGAACTTGAATGTAGGTTTGCATCTTCATGTCAAAGATGCCAACAAGACTTGATATATTTGGGGAAACTGGACATCTCTTTCAGGCCAGTCATCCACCATCTTCACTGGAATTGGCCTTGTTGGCATTATGGAAGACCTCCTGAAGTGAGAGCAGTGGTAAGTATCTTCAAATCTGGAAAAGGAAAGAAGAAACACAGAATTTGATATCCACCAAAACGAGATGTGAGTCATGGATCCACACTGGAGGAAACATAAGCTGATACATCCCATGTGTCTTTAGAGGAAGAGACAAATTTCCCAAGTAAATGGTGCTGGAAAAGGAAAATAAAATATTTGTGGGTGTATGTAGTGCATACCTGTCAAGCTGCAGTTCTCAAAATCCAGGAGCCGGGCACGTATGTGCAGTAAGTTTTCAGGCACCGGGCAGGAAAGGGGTTACTGTGCATGCTTGGCCATCAGAGGCAGCAGCGCACATGCGCAGTAATCCCTGCGCACGTGTGCAGTAAGCTCTTCAGCCAGGAAAGGGGTTACTGCACATGTGCAGTAACTCAGTAACCCCTGCACACATGCACAGTAACTCCTTTCCTAGCTGGTCAAATTATGGGATGGCCGTGGGGAGGGGCGTGATGGAGCGGTGAAATATGGGATTTCCCGGCCAATCCGGAATACTTGACAGGTAAGATGTAGTGACTTTAAATTCTGAGGACCCATCTTCACCCCTTCCTGCTGGTGCCCAGACCCATTGGTTCATCACACATATGTTTGTCTCTGTGTTGCACTTGTGCCCCCAAACTAGAACCTGTTGATGGGATCTGTTTCTACATGCACTAGGTCAAAAACAAGGGCCAAACGGTTCATATTCATGATAAAGCAGGAAAAATTGTGATATTAAAATCAACAATATATTATTATTCCTTTTGCCTCAAACGGATTTTGCCTGCTCTACATGCACTAGAGCAGATCATGCCTCTTGGAGCAAGGAAGGGAATGGAGCACCAGCATAGCAACTCATAGTCACAAATTTTCTGGTCGTATATGACCAGGCAACAATGGTGCAGAACTTGAGAAGAAACATCTGGTGGACTAGTAGTGAGCTTTTCACAAGCTCCATCAGCAGCATAGGCCTAGAAAAAAAAACCTTGTTTGTGACAGATAAATCAGCAGGTTGTGAACTTTAGCAGGAATGCCAGCAGTAGCTAAGAATGGCTATTCTCTGTCAATGCTCTGAAATGGTCCTGTTGAGCAAAAGTAGAATATACAGTACCTGGATAAAACAATGTTTTGTTTCTCATCTGCTTTCTGGAACTTTTTGAAAGATTATAGGTATTTCGAAACTGTCCTCCTGGAACTTTGAGTTCATATGTTTTAAACAATGAACCCAATCTGTACGAGTCAAAAGGCTTAGTGTTTATGAAATAAATTTAACAGCTGCTCCCCATTTGTTACAGTTTCAGAATGCATGTAAATTAATGTAATTTCCGAGCAAGTCAGGACTTTATTGAGCAGTTCTGTAAGGAAATCAATTGCAAAAATTGTTTTTAACTTCCACTAGTTTTCCATATTCAGTTACTATTATTATTCTATTAAATATCATTCCACTCCATGGCAGGTACGATTGAATTATGTAGAAGAAATTAGATCTCATGCCAGCAAAGACAGCCTAGTTCAGGATACTGTAGCTAAACAGAGACTTATGAAATGTCTTCTTTTTCTTAAGAGTCCCCAAGGTCAATGAGTTGAAATAGAATGCAAATGCAGGAAGCAAAAATGCTACTTTGACCAGTAAAAGTTAAAAAGCCAGGATGTTAATCTCAGAGTAGTGTTTCAAAAATTGCATCTCTCAAAATTCCTCTGCTTAGGATGTAAAACTACACCCCTTCAAGTGTTATAGGATTTCAGATCCTATAATCCAGCTATGCTGGCAGGACCTGATGGGAGTTAGTAAAAGGTAAAGGTTTCCCTTGCTCGAAAGCCAGTCATATCTGACTCTAGGGTTCAGTGCTCATCTCTGTTTCAAAGCCGAAGAGCCAGCGCTGTCTGCGTATGCAGACGTTTCTGTGGTCATGTGGCAAGCATGACTAGACACCAGAGGGCACGGAACGCTGTTACCTTCCCACCAAAATGGTCCCTATTTATCTACTTGTAATTTCTTGCCTTTGAACTGCTAGGTTGGCAGGAGCTGGAACAAAGACGAGAGCTCATTCCGTCCTGCAGTACTCGGGAATCGAACTACTGACCTTCTGCCTCCCAGTCAGCATCTTAGTCACTTAAGCCACTGAAACAAGAAAGAAAACAAAAGTCCCCCAAGAAGCTGGGGAAAGGGTTCTTTGGCCCACACAGCTTTGTGCCCATTGCATCTACAATACCATCTAGCCATCTTATTTTTGGCCACCCCCTTCTTTTGTCCTCCACCTTTCCCAGCATCAAGGCCTTCTCAAGTGAATCCTCTCTTCTCATTTGATGTCCAAAGTACTTTAGCGTCATCTTTACTATGCAATTTTTTGTTTGCAAGGTGATGCCTCTACTTCTAACTATGTTCCCCAGGTTTCTCATAGCTTGTTTCCCAAGCATCAGTCGCCTTTTTATTTCATGGCTGCAATCACCATCTGCAGCGATCTTTGATCCTAAGAAAGTAAAATCTGCCAGTCATATCCAACTCTAGGGTGCAGTGCTCATCTCCATTTACAGCCAAAGAGCAAGTGCTGTCTGTGTTTGCAGACATTTTCATGTCCATGTGGCAGGCATGACTAGAGCCCAGCAAGTCACATGGCTATATTTGGCCATGCCCACAGATTTGGCCACACCCACAGAGGGGTGTGGCCAAAGTTTCCCTTATTTTCAAATCCAAAACTTGACAGGTATCACTGGGAGGCAGAAGATCAGCAGTTCGATTCCCAAGTACTGCAGGACGGAATGAGCTCCCGTCTTTGTCCCAGCTCATGCGAACCTAGCAGTTCAAAAGCAAGAAATTGCAAGTAGATAAATAGGGACCTCTTCGGTAGGAAGGTAACAGTGTTCCGTGTGCTCTGGTGTCTAGTCGTGCCTGCCACATGACCACGGAAATGTCTGCGAAAGCAGACAGTGTTTTCAAGCATGGGGAACCTTTACTAGGGATTTGGTGTGTATGAAGTGAATGAGTTTGTTACTGTATGACCTTATTTCACCCATTATCTGCAATCACCTTCAACATACTGTTGTAGTAAATAGTAAGACTTTTTCAATGGGGAAAACTTTCACCAAACAGGAACTACAGTGAAATATACAGTATGCCTCTCAGAGCTCCTTCAGGGAGAAGATAGGTTAGAATCCAGTCGTGGTTATAGTATTGTATTGCCCCAGATTCCCCCTTTAACCCACCCACCCCATGCCACAATGTTCTGGAAAACTATGCCAATACATGTGTTTAGTTTGTTTTTGAATGCTGAGATTTTTCATCTGACTCATTCAGAGTATCCACCGGAATGCAGGAAGGTCTTCCCCAACTCATCATGTCAATTCTGGTGACTGATCACAACTTTCAGGAAAGCCAAAGTCTATATTTTTTCCTCTTCTCTTACCACTCCATTCCCACTTCCTGCAACCCACATTGGCATACTTAAAGGCTGGCTCCTGCACTGCTGTTTCTTTGTGGCCGCATCACCCACTCTTCACTAAAGTTTCTGCCAACGTGTTCTAAAATTACACAGTTTATGTCTGAGTGGGAATACTGTTTGGTGCTGAAGCTGTACTGCGTGAGTGGTCAGTATGTTCATACTTTCCTGTGAGTTGGACTATTACTTGGTCATCACAACTCTTGCCAACAAAAACATCTCATCTTATAAACACAGCTTGTACAATTTTTACTGGGTTGAGGGTGGCGGCGGTGGCAAAAGTTAGCACTTCGCCATTTCAGAGCTGCCCACTAATAGGTTTCTTCAAATGCTTATTAAGTGAGTCATAGCTGGATGATGCTAAAAATGATTCAGAAAATTATCCTCATTTATTACACAACTTGATGAGGTTTTGTTAGGTAGTCCAGACTCTCCTGCTTGAAGGGAATTCCCTCCTTGATACCTATTAAAAGATGTCCCATTTTGCCAATCTGAAAACTCATCCTCATCTTTTCCTTTGTCTTCAAATAGAGCAAGGGTGAGTCCCTCAAGTGGCTAAGATGCTGACTGGAAGGAGGAAGGTCAGCAGTTCATTTCCCAAGTACTGCAGGATGGAATGAGCTCCCGTCTCAGCAGTTCGAAAGTGATCAGTTCATATAGTGAATCCCCCCTCTTTCTCTCTTATAGTGATCAGGCAACTCCACCACCACCCATTAGTGTGGAGGAGTGGTTTATTATATAAGTATATTTTAAAAACATTTTTGTACAAATTTGTGTTTGCAGTGCTTAGACAGACAGACTGACTGGCAGATTGAGGGGGTGGACCAACAGACATACTTAGGCAACCTGTGTGTGTTACAAACACACTTCTTCCCCTTGTCATTTCCCTTTAGTTCCCAGGTGAGGATATATACACAGAAATAGCTAGCGTGCACAGCTTTTGCACAGGAGAGTTACCTAGGAAGGCCATCACGTGCTATACAGCAAAGGCAGGTAACAGACAACAAATTGGCTCTATGTGGCCTCAGGCCACTTCTGTCCATTCCAAGGCCCTCACAGATCATTGAAATTCAGATACAAATCGTGTTGCCAAAATTTAGCAGCAAATACTAAAAACCATTCAAATCAAGAATTTCTGCTTGTTTTAAAAGGGATTTCACAGTTTGTTTTAAAAGGGGTTTCACAGTTCATTGCCAATATCTGGTGGGGTGTGGGGGGGTGACTATGAGATTGCCGTCCCTTAGATGGCTGATAAATCAATACCTCCTGTGTTCCTAACTTTAGTTTCTTTCTTTCTCTCTCTCTCTCTCCATACATGGCTATAGAATAAGCTTTGTAGAACCTTATTACACCATTTTAGTTCATTTCTTCCCTCTCACCCCAATATTTACTTCTTTCTTTATCACTTTCAGTATTTCATATATTTAACAGAGATTGTGGGTGGGGGGGGGATAATTGGTCATTACCTTGTTTTGATAAGTCATCAGGGAAGGAAAATCACGTAAGTGTTCTCTCCACCCTGGCAGGATTCCCTATGTACCTGCTCTTGTGAGATTGGTTTTGCAACTGGTTGTATGATCAGTTGAACAACTGGAGGGCAGATAGAATAGAGAAACACTTATTCAATTACTCAAAAGAGAATACAAGCCAAGAAATAAAATTATCCATGATGATTTTCTAAGTAAGTGACTAATGCTCAAAACCTTAAGTGTCTTTTATTCAGTTTTAATCAGTGTGACTAACAACTTAATATATAAAAGATTTAAACCATAAGAAGAAAATCATGAACAATGGTATACCACTTCTGTACATTCTTCATCTAGAAAACCTTGGAAATGTCCCTTGAGGGTACACAATTATTCTTATTATTAATCTATGAGGTATTTAAACTCAAGGAAAAACCCAGCCCTAATTTTATATTCATGTTTCACCCCAAACTATTCTACTGCATCTAAACTCTAGACTAATTGTTCTCTCAGACTCTATACCATGGGGTGGCCAACCCTGGTGCCCCAGGTGTCCCTGGACTTCAATTACAGAAGCATACCTGCTGATCAGGGCTTTTGGGAATTGAAGTCCAGAAACACCTGGGGCACCAAGGTTGACCACCCTTGCTCTACACAATAGACCTCTTCTTGATGACTACCCAAGAACAGATTGCCTAACTGACAGCTTAACTGCCTCTTGACAGAGCCACATTCCTTCCCACCCCAGACACACCAGCCAATCAGCATTCAGGCCTGCACCCAACATTCCGTCATCCTTCTGCCCATTCTTCTAGCACCCAGGCTATGAATATATACCTACTAGCATATTTGTGCCCGGCTAGCTGGGCAGTTTTTGTTTGTGTTGTTTTTTGGGGTTTTTTTTGGTTAAGGGTGGTTTGGGTGGGAGTGTTTTGCATTTGTGGTTTGTGACTTTTTAAAATCTATTTTATTAGATTTATTTGTGATTTGGATTTATTTATTTTTCTGACTTGTTTTTACTCTTGTGGTCTCTAGGTGGGGCTGTTAGTAATAGTGTTGGATTTTCTTTTTGTTTGACTTGTTTTTTCTCTCCCGGCCTCTAGGTGGAGCTTCTTCTGGTAAGTAGTCTTTGTTTCTTCATTTCTGTTCTGGAGTCATGGAGGGAGGACGTGCTGGTGAGTTCTCTGGGTTTTTTTTAATCTGGGTTTTGTTTTTTGTTTTGTTTTTTTGTATTGGACTGGTAGATGTTTCTGTTTCCTCTTTTATGGTTTTTTTGTTTCAGATGTGTTAATTGTTTTGTTTGTTTCTGGTTGTTTTTATGTTTCTGATTTCTTTTGTGATTATTTGTTTAATTTGTGGTATTTTTGTTGTTTGCGTTAGGTATTTTTGTGTTGTAGTTAGGTGTTTTTTAGGTGCTTTCATGGTTTTTTGGGTGTTTTTGTTTGTGGATTTTGTTGTTTATTGTTTTGTTTGTTAATGTGTTTATTTATTTATTCATTAATTTGTGTTTTATTATTTTTGGTGTTTGGCGTTTTTGGTAAATGTTTGGTTTTATTGTTGTTGTATATTTTTGCATGAAGAATGGGCTGTCTGTCAGTTCCTCTTCTCCCCATTGCTACTTTGAATTTTGGTTTTGATGCAGCAATGGGAAAAAGGAGAAGGCAGCAGCCAGCCCGTTCTTCCCCTGGTAAGGTTCGTTAGGTAGGTCAGGTGAAACGAGGCAGAGAAGAGCTATCTGCCTGACAATGGTTCTCTCCTCTCTGTCTCCTTTTTCTCCTGGTTTACCTAGTGTTTGTTTGTTTATTTATTCATTTATTTGTGTTTTATTATTTTTGTTGTTTGGCATTTTGGGTAAATGTTTGGTTTTCTTGTTGTTGTGTATTTTTGTGTGAAGAACGGGCTGCCTGTCGGTTCCTCTTCTCCCCATTGCTTCTTTGAATTTTGCTTTCAATGCAGCAATGGGGAAAAGGAGCAGCCGGCAGTCAGCCCGCTCTTCCCCCGGTAAGGTTCGTTAGATAGGTTGGGGGAGAAGGAGGCAGAGAAAAGCTATCTGCCTGACAATGGTTCTCTCCTCTCTGTTTTCTTTTTCTCCTGGCTTACCTAACTGGAGATCGGCAGGCAGTGATCCGTAAGGGGTGGTGCTCTTCCTTGCGGATTGCTGGCTGCTGCTTTTATATTATCTCCATCAGAAGTACAAAGGCAGCAGCCAGTCATCCGCGGGGGGGGGGGGGGTGCTTCCCCTGACAAACTGCTGCCTGCTGGTGGTATATTTCAATTGGGCGCGCCGCGTTTCCCAATGTTCTTTTTTCTCGCACCTCTCAGCCTGATTGGCTGAGGTGTGGCATGGCACAGAGGATGTTGGGAATTGAAGTTGTTTCCCTTTGTCCCCGTTTGTGGGGCTGTTGCCCCACTGGCGGCTTTGGCAATGTTGCAGCACTCTGCGGTCTGGGTTCAGGCGAGTGCAGGCGGCTCAGTACGGGATACGATAGCCGGGTGCGGGCATTTATACCGGAGTCCAGCGGTTAACACCCCTCTTTATAGGTTAAGATTTGTATACATTGAATACATTGGTACAGTACTCGCGAATCTACACTTATGGAGCTGGGCAGAAAGGACAGAATTGCCGCATCATCCTTTATTCATCTTTCAACACCTCCTGCTTGTGGCTAAATTATACTGTGTGTTTTTGCCAATGTAGAGCACAGATATTATTTCCCACAAAATGAACCATTATTTTTATTTCATACCATTCAGCTAGGCTGTTTGTTTTACCTGGAGGCATCTGTGTTGTAATTTAGAACTCCTCTGCTTTTGAGAATTTGGTATTTCAGTATATCACCTTCTTGATAATAAACCCTGCTTCGAGATTTTTGTTTTATTGATTCATTCCCTGGATGCCTGTAACATGATAAATACGTGGAAACTTGGAAATGGTATTTTGTTTACCCTCCTTTGCAGCTGCCAAAACAGCTGCCATTCAGCTTTTTTTTAAAAAAAGGAAACAAGGGCCTATTATCTGATAGGAAAATTCTCATATTCCTACAACCAATGGTTGTCAACCATAGTAATGCATCTCAAGTGTGTGTGTGTGTGTGTGTGTGTGTGTGTGTGTGTGTGTGTGTGTGTGTGTGTGTGTGTGTGTGTGATGTAATGTTAAATTAAAAACAAAATAAGATCAGACAAAGAATACATTTTATTTGGAAAACAGAAATATAAAAAGGGTTAGTTCTTTAAGACTTCACACAAAGGTATCCCAAATCTTACACATTAAAATGTGGAAGAAAACAAACATCACTTTCCCCTTATTTTTCAAAACTCTTTCAAGCCCAACAGGAAAAAAATACTAATCTAAGAAAGGACCTCAGACTGTCGTTCTGCTTTGGGTGGGCAATTTCAGAGATGCCAAGGTTTAGTTTTCAGATTGGCCAGCAGCACTGAGGGCCACACTCCTAAAAGAGAATGGGTAAAGGGGAGAAGGAACAGTTGAAGGGGCTAATTTACATATTTAAATTTTTAATTTAATTTATAACTACAATAGTGATGTAAAAACAACAATGAAAGTATACAAAAATTCTGCAATTTTAAAAATCTATCTATTCCACTGTGTTCTTCTTCATGTGCCATATATGATTATAAATACTGGCGATCCTCATGGTGATCAGCCATGAAGATTGTGCTGGGAACAACATATTGCAGTAGTCTTCCGTTTGCCTTCCACATCACAGCATGACTCCAGTACCACTGATCCAGTTCTGTGAGTCACTTTCTGGTCCTGAGCCCCTTTGGCACACAAGATCTTCATCAGCCCCAGGCTAGTATTGATGCAGCTGCAGCCCCCCATCAAGATGGATCCAAGTGGGATTTAATCCAGTTGGGGACCATCACCCTTTCCTGTGGACTTCACCACCCAAGGCTGTTAGTCCTCAGGGTGGTCAGGTTAGTTAACCGCTGCCTGATGATCATTGTTGAATCACTGGCAGTTTGGTCTACTCTATTACCATAGCAGGGTTACCTGGCCAGACTGAAATCCACTGCCTGGTCTTTTAAAATTATAGGTATTTCCCTGCAATAAAATCATAATCATAACCTGTCGCTCCAGCTACTAAATTATCTAATTTTATATGGCACACTTGCCTAAACAGTGTTTGCAACTTTAAAGAAAATTATTTAAGCTTCATTGCCATCCCCAGCTACATTTATAGATGTTATTTTTAATGTACTATTTAAATTTCCAACGCTTGGTGTTTACTTTGCTAAGATGCAACTTACATAACAGCAGCAGCCATGTCCTGACAAGAAAGGCATGGCAAGACTAAATGAACCCTCGTTCAGCAGTCTTGTCGAAGTACAGCAAGTAGATTGAAAACTTCAATAGGCAACTATGGTATAACTTGTGTTTTGCACAGTTGAAGAAAGTTGAAGAAGAACACAGATCATCTTTATGGTGTTTATTCAGTGAAACCAAGCAAGACCGAAGAAGAGTAAAAAGTGCAACAGAGCATTGAAAGCAGTGGGAAGCCCATGTTACCGATTTTCATCAGGAATGTTTAAAACATAAACGAATTCTGGGGTAGATCTTACAAAGTTCAAGTGATTCACCAGTTACGCCCATTCCTGGACCGTGACTCCTTGCTCATGGTTACTCATGCACTGGTCATCTCCTGGTTAGATTATTGTAATGTGCTCTACATGGGGCTGCCCTTGATGACCATTCAGAATCTGCAGCTAGTGCAGAATGTGGTGGCCTGTTTGATGATGGGGTGAGGTCTCTATTCTCATGCCTCACCGTTGCTCCAGGAGCTGCACTGGTTACCAGTGTGCCTCCGAGTTCAATTCAAGGTGATGGTTATGACCTTTAAAACCCTACATGGTAGTGGGCCAGGTTACTTAAGAGACTGCATCACCCTGAGGATATCAGCCCATCCCACTAGAGTGGACCGGAGGGGCTCTCTAAGGGTCCCAAGTGCTAGAGAGGCTCATCTCTCTCGCACCAGATGGAGGGCCTTTTCAGTGGCCGCTCTGGCCCTTTAGGAGCTCCTCCGACTGACCTCCACCTCCAATCAGAATTGTTAGCATTCAGGAAAGATGAGAAAGCCATCCGAGGCAAAAATATAAAGTCTTTATAAAAGAGAATAAAAATGACAAGATACATATTAATACATGAGTAAAATAGTAAAATAGTATATATATATATATATATATATATATATATATATATATATATATATATATATATATATATATATATATATATATATATATATATATATATATATATATATATATATATATATATATATATATATATATATATATATATATATATATATATATATATATATATATATATATATATATATATATATATATATATATATATATATATTACTCGTGTATTAATATGCATCTTGTCATTTGTATTCTGATTTCACCATTATGATAATTTGTTTTTCTTTAGAAGTATATTCCTTGAAGAAGAATTTCTGTATGAAAAGCTGCATTTATCCAGGAAACAGCTTTGGAATTACTTTGAGAGGCGTTATCTCATTCATTTGATTTATTCTACAAATTTGGATTTATATGGATTTACATAGAATTGAGACTGTATTGAAATAAAGACTTTATATTTTTGCCTCGGACGGCTTTCTCATATTTCATTATTTCACTATCTGGCCATTCACAATCCTTGAAGCATTCAGGTAAGGCCTGAAGACCTGGCTAGCCCAGTGGCTGTGGGGTGCTGTGATGGGAGCACCCCCGCTTGCTGGATCATATGACTACTCTAAATAACTTGCCATCTGGGGACCTTAGCTTAAACTGTCCAAGATGTTTTTAATACTATGTATTTTAGTAGTTTGAGTTGCTGACTTTGGTTATAGCATACCTGTCAAGCATTGCTCTGGACAATACGGGACATGCGCAGAAGGCTTCTGCACAAAACCCTTCTGTGCATGCGCAGAACCCTTTTACGCATGCACAGGAGGCTTCTGCACAGAACCCTTCTGCGCAGAACCCTTCTGTGCAGAACCCTTCTGCGCATGTGTAGAAGGGTTCTGCACATGCGCAGAAGGGCTCTGCGCAGAAGGGGATGCAAAGTAACTACTTTCCCCCACCGTCAAATTACGGGATGGCGGCGGGTCCGGGCGGGAAAGTAGAAGAAGCGGTGCTGAATTATGGGAAATCCTGGCCACACACACATACACATATCTTTATTCGACCCATCAGTCAGTACAAAATAACACACAGAGATTTAAACTAACATTTAAGCCTAACAAGCTTTACCTTCAGGATATACATACTCTGTGTTAATAGGCCTGAGTCAAAACTGTCAATTTTAATCTTGCAACGTTTGAGTGCCAAAAATAGGAATTTAGAAACTCATATGGCTGACAAAGCAGCAACGCTATTCAAGAGAAATCAAACCTGATTTTCTCTAGGCTCAAATCTGATTTGGCAAAGAAGAAAGCTATGAGTATTTGTCTAATGTCAGCATAGAAAGGACAATTCAGAAGGATATGCTCAGTTGACTCAACCGCTTTCTGGAGACAGAGACAGGTTCTTTGGGCATAGGGTATATCTTTGTATCTTCCCAATAGAACAGCTGTATTGAGGGCATTCAATCTAGCGGCCATAAAAAGACTGTGATATTCCACATAACAAATTTCAGCCAAATATGGAGCTGGAGTGTTCTGCCAAATCTGGTGCCTGAAATACATCTCCAGTTTAAAAAAAGCAATATCCTCTTGCTTGCCGATATCGCTCAGCCTTTGGGCTATTATGGCTCTAGCTTGGGTGTAAGTCATGGATTCTAGGTACAAATGGGATAACCCGCAAACCTGAACTCTATCAATAATGTCCCTTTCCCAGCATGATTGAATATTATCCCTTAATATTAAAGGGGCTAGGCCCACAGGTTTAAAACACAGCTTGAGCCACAGCCACAGCTTTGCTTCCAGGCGATATGCCGAAAAGCTTGCCAGCCAACCTCTAATCTCATAACTGCTCCTGCTATTGACGGTGGAATCCTAAGTATAGATCTAAGGAACCGCAATTGAATTGACTCCAGTTTCAAGTAATCTGAATGGGAATGGAAATCCCGGCCAATACGGGATACTTGACAGGTATGGGTTATAGTGTTGCAGCTCAATTTTATACTGTGATTGTTGTTTTTGTGGACTGTAAGCCACTCCGATTTTCTAAATAATAAATAAATAAATAAAGTTGCCTGTAGCAAAACAGTGCACTAGGTGGTATTCCATTCAGGTTTATAGTAAGATATGCCTTTCCCTAGGATATTGCATTCTACTCTCTGTTCCAGTTGATACAACAGTACTTTGCAGGCGCACCCCCCAATAAAGGACTCAGACACCAATGAAAGTGGATAACGGCATTGGGCCACATTTATTGATTCATGCCCTAGTCCGAATTATAAATTTCTATTGGTAATTGACCAATCATAATTCTTAAGGCAAGCAGGCCGAAGTAACACTGGTAAGGTACCACCCAAAATTGCCAACGGCAATTGCTACAATGTATCCATTTGTATCAATTTGTTTGTTGACCACAAACAAATTGTTGACCGTAGTCAATATCTAACTAATGACCCCACCCTCTGACGCGTATCCGTAAAATCACGGGGTGATGCATGCTGTCTAGCTATAGCCATCACCCCGTCGCCTAGTTCGTCGTTGACCGGACAACGTTTAACCAACTTATGCCTGTCTAGTGTTGTCCAGTCAATTGCGAACTTGCCGGATACCTGTGGGTCATAATGTTTACCTTACCAGTGCTACCCGCCCATGTGACCAAAGTCAACAGCAGCAACAGAAAAACCCCTATGTCAAACCATAGCAACAGTGTGGGATGGGCGAAAAAACCAGGACCCGGAAGCCAATATGGGTCCCAGCCAAAAATTCCCACCCGGCCCCGAAGCGACCAAAATATCACACTGTTAACTAGGGAGGGGGTGGAGGGGAAAAACTTCTCCGCTCCGTCGCTTCGCAAAATGGCAGCTCGGCTGCCTCGTGGCCACCCCTTTTATAAGGGAGCTGGCCACGCCCCTAACTACCCGGATGCCTTCGTCCTGTGGGGGGGGCCCCGCAAAGAGCGCAGTGGCCATTTTGGCGCCGCGCTTGCATTGCAGGCGCACCCCCCAATAAAGGACTCAGACACCAATGAAAGTGGATAGCGGCATTGGGCCACATATATTGATTCATGCCCTAGTCCGAATTATAAATTTCTATTGGTAATTGACCAATCATAATTCTTAAGGCAAGCAGGCCGAAGTAACACTGGTAAGGTACCACCCAAAATTGCCAATGGCAATTGCTACAATGTATCCATTTGTATCAATTTGTTTGTTGACCACAAACAAATTGTTGACCGTAGTCAATATCTAACTAATGACCCCACCCTCTGACGCGTATCCGTAAAATCACGGGGTGATGCATGCTGTCTAGCTATAGCCATCACCCCGTCGCCTAGTTCGTCGTTGACCGGACAACGTTTAACCAACTTATGCCTGTCTAGTGTTGTCCAGTCAATTGCGAACTTGCCGGATACCTGTGGGTCATAATGTTTACCTTACCAGTGCTACCCGCCACATGGAGGGGCTTCAAAGAAGGCTCGATGCTCCCCCCCAGACCGTCAGCTTGGTCAACAGGCCTGCTCGCCAATCACTCAACAGGAGGTCCATACCTCCTCGCGACAGATGGACCCCATCCCCTGCATACAAGTCATAACTTTGGAGGCTAATAGCGGGGTGACGACTGACCCTCCCCCAAGCCCTGTCGACAAGGAAACGCGCCACTGCCCTATTCACCATGCGTCTAGCGCGGTCGAGGGCCAGGAGGTCAACACCCCCTCTGTAGGAATGGCGCGGGACCATGTCCGACCAAACAAGGGTTGTGGCGGGCCAGACGTAATGCAGGTAGGCGAGGTCCTCGCAAATCGCATGCTTCAGCGACAAGCCGGTGACCTGGCCCAAATCATTGCCCCCCAGGTGTATGATCAGAATGTCAGGCGGGTCAGCATTCTGGCCTGAAAAAAGGAAAGGCAGCAGCTCCCGCCATAACATCCCGGGCTTACCATGCCATGTGAGACTTGCGTATGCACCCAGTCCCAGTCGGGGTCCCCACTCTGTCACCGCAGCATAACGCGCTGCCCTGTGCACGTAGCTATGGCCCACCAGCCATACTGTCACCGGTGTAATACGACACCCCGGGTCTGTAAAGGAAAAAATGAGGGAAAGTAGGTAAGGTGACTGGGTTGGTACTCATGGCGGGAGTGGGCACACATAAAATTGAAAACATTGCGAACCCCACCGTCCCATGCTACGTATGTCAGCCCCTGAGTACCCAAAAGCCGCAGCGGTCGAGGCCGCCCCTATACGGAATAAATGAGTGCCATAGCGGGCGCCTGGGAGGCCCACACTGGCCAGCGCTTTGCCCGTCACCTTCCAAAATTGAAATTTAGTAAGGGGAGACCCATCTTGGTGACAGAAAAACGGGCCATGGTGCGTGCCACGCAGTGCCAGGAATTCCTGTAGGGCACCAACCGGACAGATGTCTGCCAAAGAACACCGTAGCAGTCGCACACCACTGCCGACGCCATGCTGATTGGTCTTAGAGGAACATATCCTCAACTGAGCCCAGTCTTTGGCTACACAGACATCCTCGAGTTCCAGTGCCCTACGACTTGCATCCGCCTTAGACAGCATCACAAGCTCGCTGATGCGGAGCGTTCCAAAAAATGCCACCGTTGTGGCTGCATGGAACAGGGCTGCCTCATATGCATCAAAACAGAGGCAAGGCCAGCCCCGGGCCAACCGGGTAAGGACCCCTGGGGAAATCGGGTGGCGGTCGTCCGGGCAACACCCGCGCTCGCGCACCCACCCCTCCAAAACATGTCTCACACGGAAGTCAGAGGTGCTGTCCACATGACCCCCCCCCCCACCTTGGCCATAAAAGCCAACGCTGAAAGCTTAGATGCTATGGTGCGAGGTGCAAGGCCCTGAGAATGCAGGTAAACCATGAACCGCAGCACATGGGTTACCGGGATCGGCCAGGTTCCTGGCAATTGAAATTGAGTACAGAATGCCCTGAAAGAATTAATTGCGTGGTGATATGCCTTACGGGTGCGTGGCGCTAGCGACAGGCCAATCGCCCGGTTCACCTCTCCTTGCCAATGGTCCATATCTCCTCCGGGAGTGGCGAGGGAAATTCCTCCGCATCCGGGGCCAAGGCACGGAACTGGGAGATCTGTAGGCGGGACAAAGCGTCAGCAATATCATTATTAACCCCTGGGATATGCCTGGCCCTGAACAGTACGTTGAGGCGCAGGCTGCGCAACACAAATTGGCGCACTAGATCCATAACCCTGGGCGATTTGGAAGTCTGTGCATTTACAATGTGGACCACAGCCGCATTGTCACACCAGAAATGCACGACCGAGTTGGACCACTCCTGGCCCCATAGCATCAAAGCACCCAGGATAGGGAAAAATTCCAGATATGTGAGATCACGCAGGTGACCCGTGCCTGCCCAGGCCGGTGGCCACCCACCATAGGCCCACTTCCCATTGAAGTACATCCCATAACCGAGGGATCCCGAGGCATCAGACTGAATCTGAAATTGAGGGGAAGCCAGGAGGTCATGCCTCCAAAATGAGACCCCATTGAACTCCCTCAGGAACTGTAACCAGACAAGCATGTCTGCCCTGATACCCCGGGTAAGCCTAACCCTATGGTGAGGCCTGGATAATCCTGCCATAGCGTCGCACAAGCGCCGGGCAAAAGCCCTGCCCGGTGCGACCACTCTGCAGGCGAAATTAAGGTGACCATGCAGCACCTGCAGTTCCCTCAGTGATGCCTTGCACTTGGCCAACAAGTCTGAGATAAGGGCCACTATCCTTGACACCTTATCCCGCGGTAACCTAGACGCCTGCGCTATCGTGTCGATCTGCACCCCCAGGAAGACTAGCTGTGTAGATGGGCCCTCGGTCTTTTCGGGTGCTAAAGGGACACCGAGTTCCTCCATTAGCATCTGAAATGTGTTGAGGAGACGTGTACACGTGTCCCAGCCCCATTCACCCCCGAATAAAAAGTCATCCAGGTAATGGGCTACAGACCGGGACCCTGACCTGCAGACGAAAGCCCACTCTAGGAAGGTACTAAAACGCTCGAAAGCCGAGCATGATATGGAACAGCCAAAAGGCATGGCCTTATCAAAATAATATTCGCCCCGAAATTTGAAACCAAGCAATTCAAAGTCGCCCGGGTGCACTGGCAAGAGGCGAAAAGCCGACTTAATGTCGCACTTAGCCAGCAGCGCACCCGGGCCACATGAGCGCACCATGCGCAGCGCGTGGTCAAAAGATGTATACCTGACTGAGCAAAGGTCATCAGGGATAGCATCGTTGACCGATCGGCCGGCTGGGTAGGACAAGTGATGGATAAGGCGAAACTCGCCTGGTGACTTCTTGGGAACCAAGCCCAGGGGCGATACCTTGAGGTTAGTGAACGGGGGTGCAGGGAAAGGGCCAGCGACCCTGCCCGCATTCACCTCCTTATTAATGCTGGCGGCAGCCAACTCCTCCCTCCCCCTAAGGGACAAAAGGTTGGGGGCATCCTGAGGGGACCTATCACCCATGAAAGGAATACCGAACCCCTGTCTAAAGCCCTGAAGGAGATAATCTGCATCCTCCCCCTTTGGGTACAATGCGAGCCAACGCTCCAGCATGTCCACATTAATTGGGGAGGGAGCCTTTCGGTGAACCAGCTCCATCTGCGGCAGTCTTGCCAGCCCACTGTCCACCCCTCCCTCTGCCCCGCGTCCCTCCAGGCCTGGGACAGGCAGAGGCTGCATGGGGGCCCGCACAGGTGGGACACTCATGTCTGTACTTGCAATTCTTCTTATTGCATGAACCATTAGACGAGAAAGTCCAGCACAGCAGGCGGGCTGGAACCCCCTGCCCCGCCACTTGGCGGGGAACCTGCGCTGGAGCCACTCGCTGGACACAATGTCCACAATGGTATCTTTCCCCTGGCGCGGGGCGCGTGGGCGTCATGTACAGAAGCCAAAGCCTCTGGCATGGCTCATCCCACCTCATCTCAGGGTGCAGGGGAATTCGCATACGGAATTCCTCGTCATAAGCCAACCACGACGGGCCCGGAAAATCAACCATCGCCCGATAGATATTGTCCAAATACTGGACCATCGGAATTGCCAGATCCGGCCGGGCCCTCAGGTACACCGCCATGTAGATGAGGTAAGCCGGCAGCCAGTTGGCCCACGTTCGTGGTGGCTTGCGACGACGTGCCTGTTCCTTATCCTTCTCATCCTGCCCCTCCCTCTCTTCCTTGGTGGCCTCCCTGTTTAGGAGTGAGAAGATATCAACATACTCCCCTCGCCATATTTTCTCTCTGGTGGCCTGTACCAAGTGGTCACCCAGTGGCAAGGAATAGCCCGCTGTTGGCAAGGCCGAGACAGGCACAGCAGAAATTGCGGGCATCTGGAAAGGGGCTTGGACTAGCCCAGCCACCCCCAAAACATTCCCCACAGGGTAGGAAACGCTCCCCACCCCGGGGCCCTGGGTGGTGGTTGACGTCGCCTGGTGGTGCGTCAGCGGCTGTACCGCCGCACCACCCATGCGAGGCCAAGGCCATTGGAAAGCCCCCCCCCCAACGTAGCCACATGTGTAGGTGCACTAGTTTGTACTGCATACTCACATGCTGCACCCCCGCGGGCCGCCCCCACCGGGGGTTCCGGCCCACTGGGGGCGTCGGAGCTCACGACCGCCGTAGAGCTCGCCGCCGGGGCCTGACCCGCGCTGGCCTGTTGGTTGGGGAGCTGCGAGGCAGTGGCCGAAGTCGCGCCACGCGCCTCAAGCTGCTCGATCCGTCCCGTCGCCTGCCGCTGCCCAGCAGACGACGCGTCAAAGTGCACCCCAAAAGGAGCCCCAGCGTGGCTGGCCTGAGCAAGGGAAGCCTCGAGTGCCGCCACACGGGCCAGCAAGGCCTCCACACTGGAGTGGGGCCACGGGCCAGCCGGCCCGCCCGTTACGGGCGTGGGTACAGGTCCTTGCACCCCGGGGCCCGAATATGGCCATGACCCCACACCCAGGCCCGGCAGGGCCGGCGTAGGCACCTGCCAAGGGAGGGGACCACACCACCCCCCAAGGCTGGAAGGCCCTGGAGTGAGCTGCGCCCCGATAGAGGGAGGCCCAGTAGAATGAGCACCAGGAGCGGCGTCCGCCGCTTGCGGGCTGTGGGCCGCAGCCCATACTGGACCCCTGCTCGGGTCCCCAGCCTCCGGCCAGGGGGTAATAGACCCCATCCCACCGGTCCCGGTGGGAGCCGGCAAAGGCGGCTGGTGGGAAGGCGCAGCCGCGGTCCTCCAACCCGGATTGCGCCTCCGAACCGCCCGAGCCGCGCTCGCGGCCGCCTTCTTCTTCGAAGGCATCTCAGTCGGACCTAAGGGAAGCCGAAAAGAGGAAGGTCAGCAGCCAAAAGGCTTCCCGATCAAGGTAAAAGCGACGGAGTAAGAGGAAAAACTTCTCCGCTCCGTCGCTTCGCAAAATGGCAGCTCGGCTGCCTCGTGGCCACCCCTTTTATAAGGGAGCTGGCCACGCCCCTAACTACCCGGATGCCTTCATCCTGTGGGCGGGCCCCCGCAAAGAGCACGGCGGCCATTTTGGCGCCGCGCTTGCATTATGCCCAGTATTTACTGGGATGGCTTTGTTTGTTTCTTATTGCCACTACTTTAGGGTCCAATCCCAACACCCACCCTAAACATTTTAATATTGAAATTCACAAATTCATCTTGCATTGCTGACTGGAACACTGACAAGCTTTCAAACGCTAACAAAATGCTATTTGTGTCATCTTTTCTTTAATAGTAGAAGATCTCTGGTCGTTATTCAGATTAGTTGTGAAGCTTAACCCTGCTGAATTGCAACTGTTTAGTAGATGGATGTGAGACAAACATTGTGGCATCACACATTTGCTAATGAGTTTACTCTTCAGGTTTAGCATCTATTGACAATGGTGTGAGTTCTTCCTTTATTCTGTTAGGTAGCCTGAAGCTGTAGATGAGAATTCTACTGATTCTACTAATAGGGGGAAATGTATCTTTTCTTTAATAAGTCATTTTGTCCACAAGGTAGCAAGAGATAGGGGAGAGAAGGGTTTATGGTTTTTCTACTCGTAGGAGAGTGAAGTTACAACCTGCTGTTTTCATATGCAGAGAATGGAGGAAGCATATAGTATGGGGAGTATTCATATGTGTATATTTTGCTGGGGAGGAGGAAGAAGGGTGATGATGATGATGTATTGCTAAGAAAAGAGTGTTAAAGGGATTTACCAGGTTGCCTACAATTTACCTTGTGCTTATGGATATGGATATAAAAATGCACACTGTGCAATTTCCTATCTTCTTTCCTCTTCATAGCTACAACAGCAAGAAAGGAACTACAGGCAGAAAACCAACAGCTCCTAAATACCTTCAGTAAAGTTAAAACAAGTGGAAAGTAAATGTCTCAAAAACCCTCAAGAGGCTGCAAGTTTCGGTCCTTGAAGATTGTCATGTTAGCTGGGTACTCTTCTACTGTTTTTAGCTGCTTATCTGCTCCACATTAAGTGAAAAGAGGGGTGTTTGCTTCATCTGTAATATCTAAAGTAGGAGAAAGAGTGCCATTACTTTATTTATTTCAATCGCCAATTTACCCTAAGAAGAATTTTTGTAGATCGTTGAACATTTTAGGACTAAGTATGCATTGCAAATAGTCTATCACTAGCAGAGGACCTGGCATTGCCCGGGGGTACCCTACCCGGGCCAAGGAGAGACCCGGGCCTGCCCCCCACCCCAGCTGCTTTACCTTTTTGTCTTCTGTAATCGCGGCCGCTCTCTCAGCCCTGCCGTGAGGCACCGTCTCAGCCTGACTCTGGCTGCCACCACCGGCCTCCACAGCGACTGCAGTCAGTGGGTAGCCATCACAGCCCAGCCCCTCCATCCTCCTGTGGGATGTGTCAGGTGTAAGGGAGGCTCCATTTGGGTGGGTGGGCAGAGGACCCATTGGGGGTGGAGGCCTGCAAAAGGTGGCAGCCCAGTCCCATCCTCCATCCACCCCGCGGCTGTGGGTTCTCCCTTCCCCCGAGGCATGCCTTGGGAGTGCAGAGGAGCCATGCCACGATGGCCGCCCACTGACAGTAGTCGCTGGGGCAGGGACGGCCATAATGGGCGTAATTGCCACCATCCGTACTGGCAGCTAGGCCATGCGCCACCTGGAATGCCGGGCAGACTTTGGTGCATGCGTGGAATTTTGTGCATGCACCACAGCCTGGAATGCCAGGCAGGGTTAGACGCATGCGTGGATTCTTGCGCATGCGCAGTCACCACCCCTGGTCATTTCTGCTGGCTGGGGGTGGGGCATTGCAGCCCCTTTTCGGGGGCAAGGACCCCAAGGCGGACTGCTGGTTACCCACGCTGGCCACCCCAGACATTGAAGGTAGGCGTGCACACAGTTTCCAGCGCAATTGGTGCAGGGGTGTCGCTTTGTATGAGGGAGCCCTGTGATGTCATGGAGCCCCAGATCTGGTCAGCTGGGAATTGGTTGAGCTGTGGCGATAACATCACAATCCCCCCTGGTTGGCTTTTCCCCCTTGCTTTTTCTCTTGTCAGTTGGGGTGTCCCCTTTGTGGATTGATTTAGGGGGTGTACCACTCCCCATGGGGCTTGACACCCCCACAGTGACCGTCTCTTCAGCCCAAGGTACATAAGGTACGTATGTGCCAAGTTTCAGCGTGATCGGTGCAGGGGTGTGGATTTGTATAAGCAACATACAGCACCGGACCTTGATTTTAGTTATATAGATTAGAAGAGTGGTCTCCTTAAGTGCTCAAAACATCTGATTTTCGCTTCAGCAGCTTGTCATATCTCCTGTAGTCTGAAAATCAATTTTCTTTGTTTTGTGATTGATCATCAAGAAGTAACCATGAGCTTCATTTACAAGTATGTCTATTCTGTCACAAATGTCTGCTGGAATCACATATCTGAAGCAGGTATCATATTCTAACAAATGTTTATCTGTAGCACGTTGTTTAGCCCATAGAATACATAGCATATTGCTTCTAAATAATCCTGTGTATACGTGTGATCAGGGGAAAATAATGGCAGAAAACTAACAAGCACAACTCAGTAGCAAATGGTTCCCAGTTACTTCTTCCTCTAACCCAGAAATGACCAAGCATGTGGATGAAGTTGTCACGGGCGTGTGAAAGGCTATTCATAGGGGAACAAATTAAAAATGCAATAATTCAAATAATGCCTGAAATAAATGGCCAGATTATTCATTTGAATGATTTGTTACTTTTATTATTCATCCTTAAGGAGGGGAATGACCATTTGAAGTACAGTTTACACCAGCTTGATTCAAAATGGCAATTCAATGGAAGTCTCCTCTAGGACTATTAAGAGGGTTGTGGATGGATACAGTATGGACAATAGCCCTAGTGGAGAATCTGAACTACAGATTAAGTAATGGTAAAGGTATCCCTTGCTCGAAAGCCAGTCATATCCAACTCTAGGGTTCAGTGCTCATCTCTGTTTATAGCCAAAGAGCCAGTGCTGTCTGCTTCCACAGATGTTTCCATGGTTATGTAGCAGGCATGACAGATTGCACGGGTATATATGATCTCTCTATCTGTTTGATTTATATGCAGAATATATGGGAACTGTTTCCCTTCCTACTGAAGTGGTGCCTATTTATCTACTTGCAATTTCTTGCTTTCAAACTGCTAGGTTGGCAGGATCTGAGACAGAGATGAGCACTCACTCTGTCGGGCAGCACTCGGGTCTTGAACTGCTGACCTGCTGACCTACCAGTTATCAAGTTCAATGTCTTACTGCTACTGCAGTCCCAACCCACAGATTAAGATCACCCAAAAGTGTGGGTTATGTGTCATGAAGTTGCTTCTGACTTATAATGAAATATATAATGATATATTTAAAAAGAGAGTATTTTGAGTTTAGTAATAAGAATTCAAAATTGTTAGCTAAAGCTGCAAAAAGAAAAGACAGAAAGGAGAGAAATTGGAACTTTAATTAATAAAGATGGAGTAAGATTTAATAAGATTGGGGACAAATGTAAAATTGTTAAGGACTTTTACCAGGCTTTGTATACTAAAAAGAATATAGATTTGATTAAGTTAAAAGATCAACTGGAAAAACAAATAGTGAACAGGATAATCCAGGAACATAGAAATAGAATGGAGGACAAAATAACAGAAAAAGAAGTGAAAGAGGTAATAAATAGTTTGAAAAAGGATAAAGCTCCTGGAGAAGATGAGTTTTCAGCCAAATTTTACAAGGAATTTAAAGATTCAGTAGTACCGAAATTGGTAAAATTATATAATTATATAATGGAAGGAGGGCAAATTCTGACTTCTTGGTATAGAACCATAATAGTTTTATTGCCAAAACCTGGAAAGGATCTAGAGAAAGTGGAATCGTATAGACCTATTTCTCTGATAAACCAAGATGCCAAGATCTTTACAGCGTTATTAGCAAATAGGTTGAATAGTTTTATGGGTATCAATATTTTAATGAGCATCAAGTAGTTTTTTTTGAAGTGTAGACACTTGGCAGACCTGACAAGAAGGGTTATTGATTTAATGGATACAGTTGGACAGACTAAGGAGAAAGTTGGGCTCTTATCTTTGGATATTTTTAAGGAATTTGATTCATTACAATGAGTTACAATTAAAGAGCTAATCAAATGCTATGGATTCGGTGATAAATTCAGGATGACTATTGAACAATTATATCAGCATAGATCTGCTATGGTCAGGGTAAACGATGAGGTAACAGAAGAAGTGATATTAGAAGCAGGAAGAAGACAGGGGTGCCCATTATCACCAATATTGTTCATTATGGCTATGGAGATGTTGGCAAAGGCTATAAGGAATGATAAAGAAATTGAGGGGATATTAGGAAATAAGATAAGTTTATATGCTGATGATACATTGATAATTACAAAACAACCTGGGAAAACGTTAGTTAAGATACAAGAAAAGCTTAAAGAATTTGAGGTCATTACAGGATTGAGAATTAACTGGGACAAGTCGGAGATGATTTTGTGCAATATAGGTAAGGAAGAACAAAAAACAATAAAGGAAAATGGTAATTTACAAATTAAAGTCAACTTGAAATATTTGGGGATAAATATCTCAAATAAGAGTGAGAATCTTAAGAAGTTAAACTATGTAAAATTAAAAATAGAAATTAAAGAGAAAATACAATGATACCAAAAGCTGAAGTTGTCCTGGTTTGGGAGGATAGCGTAATGTAAAATGATGTTACTACTTAGAATTAACTTCTTATTCAATGCTCTTTCAATTCAATTGAATGATAATGAAATAAAGGAGTTTCAAAAATTGTTTGATAGTTTCTGTAATGGAGGGAAGAAACCTAGAATTAATAAAAAAAATTGGTAGTTATCACAGAAAGAAGGAGGCTTAGGAATCCCGAATTTGAGGAACTACTATCGTGCTTTTCAAATTAAGAATATTTTAATTTAATTTTAATTTAATTTTCGCGCTTATATACCGCCCACTCGGGTGCAACCCAACTCAGGGCGGTTTACATGGCGGACAATAAATACAATATAATAATACAATGACACATAATAATACAATTCAATTACATCAAATAAATTCAGGGGGAAAAGCACAATATCAATACAACACATAATACATAAGTACACAGCATCAAAAGTAAACCATATTAACAAAATCCCCAAGGGATGAAGCACAGCTCACATCCCATAATGTGCCCAGCCCAACTTCCCCAGCCGGCAAACATCAGCCTCAGTCCCTCTGTCTCCCTCCCTGCCCCCCCCACTCTCCCCACAGAGAGCGCCAACGCTCCCATCTCCCCTGACCAACTTGGCCCGGGGAGAGAGCCGCAGGTGGCCGTAGGGCCTTTTCGCCCCCACCGGGGCTAGGAACGCGGCGGCAGCGGCTCACTTGGCACCCCCTCGCCTTTTGAGTCCGAAGGCGAGGGGGGGAGGGCGGGGCCCGGGAACGGCGGCAGGTGGTGTGGCCGAAGGGCCTCTTCGCCCCCACCGGGGCCAGGAGCGCGGCGGCAGCGGCTCGCTCGGCGCCCCCTCGCCTTTTGAGTCCGAAGGTGAGGGGGGAGGGCGGGGCCCGGGAACGGCGGCAGGTGGTGTGGCCGAAGGGCCTCTTCGCCCCCACCGGGGCCAGGAGCGCGGCGGCAGCGGCTCGCTCGGCACCCCCTCGCCCTTTGAGTCCGAAGGCGAGGGGGGAGGGCGGGGCCAGGGAACGGCGGCAGGTGGTGTGGCCAAAGGGCCTCTTTGCCCCCACCGGGGCCAGGAGCGCGGCAGCAGCGGCTCGCTCGGCACCCCCTCGCCTTTTGAGTCCGAAGGCGAGGGGGGGAGGGCGGGGCCCGGGAATGGCGGCAGGTGGTGTGGCCGAAGGGCCTCTTCGCCCCCACCGGGGCCAGGAGCGCGGCGGCAGCGGCTCGCTCGGCACCCCCTCGCCCTTTGAGTCCGAAGGCGAGGGGGGAGGGCGGGGCCCGGGAACGGCGGCAGGTGGTGTGGCCAAAGGGCCTCTTCGCCCCCACCGGGGCCAGGAGCGCGGCGGCAGCGGCTCGCTCGGCACCCCCTCGCCTTTTGAGTCCGAAGGCGAGGGGGGAGGGCGGGGCCCGGGAACGGCGGCAGGTGGTGTGGCCGAAGGGCCTCTTCACCCCCACCGGGGCCAGGAGCGCGGCGGCAGCGGCTCGCTCGGCACCCCCTCGCCTTTTGAGTCCGAAGGTGAGGGGGGGAGGGCGGGGCCCGGGAACGGCGGCAGGTGGTGTGGCCGAAGGGCCTCTTCGCCCCCACCGGGGCCAGGAGCGCGGCGGCAGCGGCTCGCTCGGCACCCCCTCGCCCTTTGAGTCCGAAGGCGAGGGGGGAGGGCGGGGCCCGGGAACGGCGGCAGGTGGTGTGGCCGAAGGGCCTCTTCGCCCCCACCGGGGCCAGGAGCGCGGCGGCAGCGGCTTGCTCGGCACCCCCTCGCCTTTTGAGTCCGAAGGCGAGGGGGGGAGGGCGGGGCCCGGGAACGGCGGCAGGTGGTGTGGCCGAAGGGCCTCTTCGCCCCCACCGGGGCCAGGAGCGCGGCGGCAGCGGCTCGCTCGGCACCCCCTCGCCTTTTGAGTCCGAAGGCGAGGGGGGGAGGGCGGGGCCCGGGAACGGCGGCAGGTGGTGTGGCCGAAGGGCCTCTTCGCCCCCACCGGGGCCATATAGTAAAAGAATATAGTAAAGATCCTGGCTAGAGAAAAGGTTATATGGGAGGAAATAGAGATGAACGAGATTAAGCAAATTGGAAAAATGGTCTTTCTGGGATGTGATTTTGTGAAACCACCTGTTAAAAATAAAATGATGAAGGTACTATTGGGAGTGTGGAGAAAAGTGAAAAAAGAATTGGCCCCGGATATTTCTCCTATTATTGAAATTAAAGATATTTTTAAAAATTCAATAAAATTGGATAATGAGGTAAAAGAAGTACTGTACAGGAATGATGTTTCCTTGTTGAGGGATTGGATCTCGGCCTATAGTGATAGTGAGAAAAAGGCAGATTTGTATGCACAGCTGAAGATGAATTGGTTCCAGAAAGTGTTAGTAAATAAATGGAATAGCAAATATATGAGGGAAACTTGCTGGGATAGAGAGAAGAAGGGGTTTGAGGAATTGTTAATAAAAATAAGAAAGAGAGAAAGGGGTATTAAGGGTATAGTTAGCAAAATATATAGTTTGTTAAATAACGAGGGTAACCCACAAGGGGATTTGAAAATGAGTTGGGAAAGAGATTTGAATATTAAGATTGACGATGCAAATTGGAAAAATAAGTGGAAGAAAAGAATCAAGAGAACTATGTCCGTTAGATTAAAGGAGCATAATTATAAAATGTTGTGGAAATGGTATTTGACCCCAGTGAGGTTAAATCAGATTGATAATAAGAAGGATAAAATGTGTTGGCAGTGTAAGGAGTCATTGGGAACTTATGAACACATGTGGTGGAGTTATAAAGTAGTTAAAGACTTCTGGAGGAAAATTGAAAAAGAGATAGGGGAAATTATGGGTCATAGAATATTAAATTGGGGTCAAGTACCGTTTTGTTGACAGATGTGGAAAGCACAAATTTAAGCAAAGACAAAAAAGAACTGTTAGAGATAGTGATGACAACGGGTAGACAATGTATCGCTAGAAATTGGAAAAATGATGTGATTGTGAAAATAGAGGAATGGTACAAGGAAATGTGGGATTTAGCATTGAATGATAAGCTAACATGGGAGTTAAAAATGAGAAAGGGCATTATTAAAGAAAACAGATTCTGGAAGGTGTGGCAGGTTTTTGTGAAACATGCATTGAAAGGAGATGATACAAATAGGCCTGTACCTGGCCAAAGATGTTTTTGGATAAGAAACAAATGAGAAAATCTGTGCTCTCTAGGGCAATGTATAAAGCACTGGGTGTTTTTGATTATTTTTGTACTAGTATTACAATTTTTATATTGAAATAATGATTATGGAGTTTGACTTAGTTGATGTATTAGAATGTGTAGGAATGAAATGAGTAAGAATTTGTTTAATGTGATAATGATAAATTATAAAATTGAGTTTAGAAATTAGTGGGATGTATAATTAATAGAGGTAAAAATATAGTATTTAGATGAGTAAGTTACTTATTAAAAGTATGAAGGTGAATGTGTTAACATATATTTTACTAAGTCATACACATTGGTATTTTTATATGTTTTCTTTTATTGTATTAAGATTGTTAATTTGTAATGTTTGTTTATGTTATGTATTACTGTTGTCTTATTTTGTTAAGATGTACTATTGTGTTAAAATTTAATAAAAATATTTAAAAAATAATAATGACCCTATGAATTAGTGCACTATAAAAAGACCTATCAGTAGAAACTGCTGAAATCTTAGAAACTCAAGGCCATAATGAGTTTCAGTTGAATTTTCTAAAACAAATCCAGTTTTCCATATATTCTGCATATAAATAAAACAGATAGAGAGATCATATATACCCTTGTCTGACAGTTTTGCCAATAGAAAATCAGTCTGCTTCTCAATATCTTGTCCTGAGAGCAGCTTCTTGTCTTGAGTATAGTTTATGTACATCCATTTCTTTTACAATGATCCATAGTTATGTTATCAATTGCTCTGTTATAATTTATATTTATAGGCTGATTTTCTTCTGAAATTCTTAGATACAGTCCTGTGACCAGCATGTATCTACAATATGGTCTTTTGTACTTCTCAATTTTCTGAATCAAAATTGAACATTTGACTTTTTTTTTACTCCATGCATGATAAAATATGTTGTTGCAAAATTTTGAACTTCACTTTGCTTACTCAGGAAATTAATGCAATAGTCCTATGCTCTTTGTCATCTACTTTCTTGGAGATTGGAATGTTTATTGAACATTTACAATCTGCGGGCCATTGTTTTGTCTTCCACATTTTGTAGAATATTTTTGCTAGGGTTTTGGTAGATTCAGTTTCTATAGCATGAAACATTTCTATTTGGTATGCCATTTATTCCTGGCGATTTATTTCTTCCAAATGATTAGGGTGGTTCACCTGCTGCCGTCTAAAATTACAGATTCTTTATCACGGTTGCCTTCTCAAAAGGAATTTGTCATTCTTGCTAATCTTCTGTATAGTTCTTCATTATATTGTTTCTAGCTTTTCTTTACTGGATAAGGCTAACATCCAGTGACATCCATGTTTACAGTTCTGTGCAGTTGCCAGAGGCCATGGTCACATGCTTAAAATGTTACATATTTGGTTCCAAATTGACACTGGAGAAATCCAGTCAAATTTACTTGTTTGCATGATGCATGTATAAGCTCACATTATATGTTTTAATGCAGGTTATTTGAAATTATCTTGAGGGAACTGCTTATTTTAAATAAATATTTATGTTGTGTTAAATTGTACTGATTTTGTGTGTATGCATTTCCCTCAGTATATTTAGGAGTGTATTTATGGAGGAACAAGTTCATGTTTCAACAGTGGTATACAACTACAAAAATAAAGTGACTTATAAGACTTTATCATGGATGCAAACATAAATTCATATTGCATGTGACTGTAAATCGATTTGAAAGAATACAGTTTTCAAAGTAGGTGGTTTTTTTTGGTCATATAACTGTAACTGTTTTTGCAATGTTTAGATCAGGGATGGCCAACCTTGGTGCCCCAGGTGTTCTTTGATGTCAGTTACCAGAACCCCAAGTAAGGTCATCTGCTGATCAGGGCTTCTTGGAATTGAAGTCCAAGAACACCTGGGGCCCCAAGGTTGGCCACCTCTGCATTTCTGTCCTGATTTGTTTCTGTGTCAAATTCTGCAAAAATAATTGGTTCTGCTCGACTTCCTACTTTTGTAGGTACCACATCTAGCCTATGATAACCTATGATTATCAACACATTCTGTAGAAAAACCTGGTACTCTCTAGTAACTGGCTTTATCCTTGCAACAATGGGATACTTATGCCACCAGCCACCATATAGCTGAATTCAATGAGGACAAAGCACAACCTTGTTTCAAGCAGGTGTAAGTGCCTGAATGAAGCAGTTCACGGAACGTAAGTTTTAAGTTATAAAAAACATTCTCATATGGTTTTTAAGTACAGTAAAACCCCAACTTACAAATGCCTTGAATTACATAAAATTCAACTTACATAATGATTCTGTGCTAAAACCATGTCCCGATTTACATGATTTCCTATGGGTTTGCTTCAAGTTACATAAAGAATCTTTTTCCTATGGGTTTGCTTCGAGTTATGTAAAAATTTATTTCCCTATGGGTTTGCTTTGATTTACATAAAAAATCATTTTTCCTATGGGTGTGCTTCAAGTTACATTAAAAAATAATTTTTCCTATGGGTTTGTTTTGAGTTACAAAAAATTCGATTTGAGCAAAAGTCTACGGAACAGACTTTTTTTTCATAAGTAGGGGTTTTACTGTAATGTGATAACCAGACTATTATGGATGTTGAGTATCTGACTGCATTCCTTGTATCCCAATTCCTAGCATAGTTCCCACATCATTCTAGCATGACCAGTCCAACAGAAGAGATATGGAAGCCAGTATAGTGAAGTGGTTATAGTTATGGTATAGGTGCCAGTGGTGCCCTAACTTATTTCTTCGTGGGACGGTCCTGCCCCCAATATGCAGCTGTGGGGGCCAGACGTCAGCAGCGATGGTGATCGGGCTTCACTCCTGCTGGTCTGAGCAGCCTCCGCTCGGTCCCAGCGCTTCAGAAATCTTTGGCAGCATGGATCGCCAAGTTGAGGAATTTTTCTGAGCCTTCTCCATTTCAAAATCTGTGGTGCTGAAAGGGTAAACCAGGTGCACCGTGCTGATGTCAGCTTTGGCACACCAGGTATACCCTTCCAGTAAATGCTGCAGTGAAATCCCAGGAAGTGCCTTTTCACAGACATTTAACTTTTTTAAAATGTTCAAATGTTCACCCCTGCTATTTACCTTTTAAATTTTTTTTTAACCTTTGTTAATTGAATGATTTGCATCCTGTCTAGCTTAGACTTCAGGGTGTAATTGAATCCCATTGGAAAGAATGGAGCATTCTTTTTAAGGTCTTTCTTTATTCATGTCAAAGGCACCACCAGCATATAATAACACACAAAGCTAAAATTAACACATCTAAAAGCAAAATAGAATTAAAAGGGCTAGATTATATCTGCCCGATATCAGGCCACATCAACAGCAACATAAGGTCCTCCTCAGTGCATGTTGAGGGGCATTGTGTGCATTGTATCATATGGGAGATAGTTTGTTCTTCTCTGCATTCACACTGGCTGTCATCTACAGGGAAACCTCACCTTCTCAGACTGTGTGCCGGGGTAGGAAGATCAAGGGCTAACCCTTGATCTTCCTACCCTGGCGCACAGTCTGTTTAAAGCTTTCCACACAGGCCATGGCTGTTCATGGCCAGGTGGTAGAGAGTTGTGTGGTTCTGCCCAGTTATCTGGTAGCTCCTTGCTCACCTTCCACAGTTCATTTAAAGATGCATGGGTAGGGTTGGGTTACAAGAGTGAACAGCTAAACTTACCTTTTGAACTCAGTGGGACTTATTCTACCTATGACTGTGCTGCTAAGTAAATACCATTCAACAAATTTAACCCTATGCATGTCTACCTAGGGCCAAACTACATGTTACAGATTAGTTGAAATCATGTTAGTGTTCTGCAGACAAATGCCTACGTCGAAAAAACCTGACAAGCAAACTGGAAATATGTTTATATCCTAGAGACCAGGCATAAAACAAATTCATCTGATTTACAAAGTAAAAGAAGTAAGGAAAAAGCTCCTACTGTGATTGTCACACCCAATCAGCCCTTAGGAATTTCCTTCACTATTGGTGGGCTATCTGTAGATGAGGCTAGCTTCTACTACTATGCTCAAAATCCCAGCCTTGAGCTTGCAATTTCACCCCTGAGATTATGTACAGGAGAGAGAGAAAGGAGGGGGGGATTCTACTATTTCCAACTTGAAGTGAATTCATGATTTGGATTTTGAAATTCTGTTGACAGTCAAACATGGAAAATATTTTTGCCACTTTGGTGGCTGTTATAAAGATTTCTTAATAGGCTACTACTCTGCTGAAATGTACCTAACACATTTGCCAGGAAGTATACTTTAAAAGCCACTTGAATAGCCTTCCTACCCTACCCCTGAAAGGGGAAAAAACAATTTCCATTCAAAAGGAGAGAAAGCATCTTTATTGCAATCTGAATCTATTGTTCCATGATTTCCAAGCCATGACCTGCTGGAGAAGTTCTTCATTGTTCCAACAGTTGACTGGCAGAGCATGAAACAAACATGCTAAGTTTGAGAGGTTGCCTGTAATATTATTCTATAAAAATGTCAATTTCCGAAAGAGATTTGAAATGGAGCTTGTAATTCTTTAAACATCAGGGAGGTCCACCTAAAAGTTGCCAGAGATAGTCTCCAGCTCAAGCTGGTCCCAATATATCAACACAAAAACATTCCTTTCACTTTGGTTTATTTTTAGGCCTAATCTCAAGCAGATTTGAAAGAACATGTATCATGGCAGAGTTGTCTGGAGGTAACACTGTTGAACTGAAGAGGGCTCACCACAATTTAATGGGCTATGGTACATGAAATATCTACAGATTGTCATTTGCATCTCATGGGGTTAACTTGTCTAAAAGAAAAATTAATTTGAAAGTCAGTTTTAGAATTGTCATCAAGTTAACAAGGAAGGAAAAGCTGAAACCAAAAGAAAGTAGAAGTCATAGGTAAAGATGGAGGGTACTACTGTTACGTCATCTGCAGGAATGTCACCTAGGAGTTGGGGCCAGGTTTAGTCCCATTCGATTGAGTGAGATAGAATATCTGGCTGTGGAACTAGGAGTCAGGAGTCCCCAGTGTGTCTACTGGGAGAAGAGCCAACCTGTCTGGCCTTGAACAAGCTGCAGAGTCCCAGGATATCCCAAGAAGAAAGGAATAGTAAGCCTTTTTAGTGTTATGGAGAAAAGATCTCCATAAATCAGAACACCTGATGGCACACAATTATTATTGCAAGCTACGACTAACAAAGTCATAAGTGGGGGACTGTGATGGCTTAGTGGCTAAGATGCTGAACTTGATGACTGGAAGGTTGGCAGGTCAGCAGTTTCAGACCAGAGTGCTTTATTATGGAGTGAGCTCTCATCTCTGTCCCAGACATCCGCGGAAACATCTGCAGATTCAGCTTGTGCTTGCTCTTCGGCTATAAATGGAAATGAGCACCAAACCCTAGAGTCAGATACGGCTGGCTTTTGAGTAAGGGTGACCTTTATCACTAATCTTGGCTTCGTTCCCTACTGCTATCCACAAGATCTGAGTTTAGCCAAAATGTGTAATTATAGTTAGTTGAAAATGGAATATAATTTAGGATTATAAATTACGGTAGTTCTCTGAGTTGGTTGCTAGATACTCCCAGCTATTTCCAGCTATAAAACAGGTTGCCTCAAAAGATGGAAATGTCTGTTTCCAAAGCTGACAGTAAAATCAAACCACACATTTACAGGATGGCCAGCGAAAGAGGACGTGAATGCTGAGAAGGATGGGGACTGGGGAGTGATTTCTTAACCCGGCTCAAAATCAAGGACTACACTCATATTTCCGAGAAGCAGACACTAGAGGTGCAACAAAGCAGTGAATACCGGAAATCTGATGACCTCTTAAAACTGACAGAACGTGTCAACTGTTCTCCATCTCTCTGAGGCTGATGTATTTCTGAGGAATAAAACTATAATTACTGCAGTAAAAAAAAAAATTCATTATTTGGGAAACCACAGCATTTATAGCTGGTCTTGCAGAACAGTTGCAGTAGTATGATAGCCAGGACCACAAATGATCACTGATGCTCCCCTGCCCTGTGTTGAAGAAGAATGGTGCATATTATTTTCCATTCAAGTTTTAATCTTTTCTCTTCCAATTACTGTCTGATGAAGCAACACTAACCTCTGTTCTTTAGGTTTCCCTTGCTCGAAAGCCAGTCGTATCTGATTCTAGGGTTTAGTGCTCATCTCTGTTTCAAAAGCCAAAGAGCCAGTGCTGTCTGCTTCTGCTTTCCGTGGTCATGTGGCAGGCATGTCTAGACACCAGAGTGCACAGAACACTGTTACCTTCCCACCGAAGTGGTCCTTATTTATCTGCTTGCAATTTCTTGCTTTCGAACTGCTAGGTAGGCAGGAGCTGGGACAAAGACGGGAGCTCATTCTGTCTTGCAGTACTCGGGAATCAAACTGCTGACCTTCTACCTCCCAGTCAGTGTCTTAGCCACTTGAGCCACTGCAGTCCTTGTTCTTTACCAAAGCAGAAAACAGCTAGTAAGCAACCTGGCTGAATGGGAAAACACAGATTAAGTAGGAATGACAAACCTGTCCATCAAAATCACTCTTTGCACATTCATTCCTGGACTGGGTTGTTCTAAGGCAGCTTTCTCTATTGTTGGGTATAATTTGCCAGGTGAAAATCAGCAGCCCTCCATAAAATGAAAGGCATGTTTTCTTCCTGACTTCATTGTAAACCAGGGTGCCCAAACTTCATTGTAAACCAGGGGTGCCCAAACCTTTCAGGCCATGTGCCGGCCATGTGGTTCAGGGAGCTGGTCACTATGGCCCGGGGGGGGGGTGTTTTACTTCCGCTTCTAAGAGTGTTGAGGGCTTCATGGCATACCTGTCAAGTTTTGAATTTGGAAATAATGGAAATTTCCCAGCAAATAAGGGATACTCGACAGCTATGCTTATCCTGTGCTGTTCTCCAATGGTGGCAATAGGGCATTGCAGTCTAATTAATAAGGGATGACGGCGGGAAAGAGGGTAACATAAGGGGTTTTCCTGGCCAATAAGGGATACTTGACAGCTATGCTTCACAGGCCAGATGAATTGGTGTCAGGGGCCAGATCCGGCACCCCAGGCCATAGTTTGGGCACCCCTGCTGTAAACCTTCCTACCTAATAGTCTTTCTTAAAGAAATTCAAATCTCCCTGCTGGGCATGTTGGGTTTCAAGCTTTTCCTGAAAAGCTCCTCCTCCAGCCAAGTGGACTTAGTAACCCAATGCTTTTGATAGTGGGGGAAATTGATATTTGTGAGTCAATCAGACAGGTACAAAAGCCCTTGCAAAGGGCATGATATTGTTACAGGGTACAGGTGACCCCCCCCCCCGGCCAACTGGTAGCAGCGCAAGGAAGGAATGGGCTGTTGTGTTCCCACCCCCCACCCCCCCACAATCACAGTTGAAGAAAGAAGTTTGTCAGTGACAAGAAAGATGGCTCACATACCACACATTCCTCAGCATGAGAAATAATGAAAGTGGGAGGAGAATGAGGGGGGGAATCAAATGTCAACTAAGGATGTCAGCAGTGAAGTTAACACAGGTGCAATATTCCCTCAAACAAAGGACACTTTGTTTCTCCTCTGCTTCACGCTGTGAAAAGGAGTTTCTCTCCCCCCCCCCCCCCACCACCACCACCACCTTTTTCTTTTATCAGAGCAGGCAAGATTAAAAATGCTGATACTCTTCCTTAGCGAAAATATTTTTACAGCTCTTGCTCAAATGACTGGATGAGGATTAATTTTTCTACAGGATTTCTAAATAGATTCTTTAAGTGCAACTAAAAGACGGAACGCGGGGGAGACCCTCCAAAATTGTTTCCATTCTCCTTCCCAGAATGGTGATCTATTTAGACCTCTCAGCGGAGGTGCACCTGCAGTAGTCAAGGGCCTGTGTGTGTGTGTGTGTGTGTGTGTGTGTGTGTGTGTCCAGTCATTCTGAGACTGGAACAAAATGTTCCCGTGTGGATTGCTTCCATTCAGATTTCTAGCCAGCGCGCCAAGCCGTTCCTTCACCCAGGACTGGCCATTCTATTCTATCCCATTCTCTTTTCTAGCTCCTGCTGCCCATTCACCATGAGTGTTCTGCCAACAGTAAGCAGCTCAGTCCATCATGGACTGTCGGGGAACGCTTGTTGGATCTTCTTCTTGCTTGGAAAATATGGTTGCATACCTTGGAGCTTTCCTCTTACTCTCATCTGGTTGCCAGGTGCAATTCATTTATAAGTTGGAGCAGTATCTGAACATTTTTTTATTTCTCCTTCTTATCTTTCCTAGATCTGTGTTTAGACGGTGATTCTTTGACTTATCTCCACTTCCATACTCTGAGGTCACTCCCTAGGCATTGCTGGGTCCAGCCAGACTCACATGGACTCTCCCTAAGGTGTGATCAGACATACACACATGAAAGCCAACTTTATGTGTGCATGTCTCCTCACACCTTAGGGAGAATCATTAAGGAGGAGCAATCAAAACTTTGGCCACAGCGCCCAAATTTAGAGGGTGCAAAAATTTGCTGCTGAAAGGATGCATACCTAGCCACTGTTTTTTTTTTAACTGAAAGGGAACAAACACACTCAGCCAAGCAAGCACATATATTACCCTCCAGTCTTTTCGCCCCAAGTAAAAAGAAACACAAACCAGATGGCCTCAGCACAGGCTCAATGTGACCATCGCATGTTCAGACTCAGGCTTTCCTTTGCTTTTCTTCCATCAGTTGATTCAACAAAGTAGTAAATTTGCTCAGTGTGCTCTACAAAGTAGTTACTTCTGTGTAAGAACCATGCACTCAGCTCTACCTTGCTGCACACTGCCAGTAGAAATGGCAAACTCTCCTATATGCAAAAAGAATGAAAGCAATACAGGGAATGGAGAGCAGCTGTGTGGTGTGGCCGGCTGGCATAAGAACGCCGCTCCTGCCACTCTGGACTCTTCCCTCGGCCAGCCCTGGCCTTGACGGAATGGAGAGCAGCTGTGCTTTATTGTTATTGTTGTTGTTGTTGTTGTTGTTGTTGTTGTTGTTGCTGCTGCTGCTGCTGCTGCTGTTGTTGTTGTTGTTGTTGTTATTATTATTATTATTATTGGAATCTTCTTGGGATGGTTCATTCCTCAGCTCCTGTGTACATTTTCAGTTGTGTTATTGGTTTTTTTTGTGTACATGTTGCTTTTAACTATCTGTGTCAGCTAGCATAAACCAGCATCCTAGACCTATAGAACCACAGAATTTCTAAAATACACAAATAAGATCCCAGTGCAAATTTTTGCATTACATGCTACCAATTTGTTCATTAATTTTCATAAGTCTAAATCCACCATAATGCTAGAGGACTGAATTACTGAATTTGTGTCTGAAATTGTCCAAGTGCTTGTACCATTCTCCTGTCTTTTGCAACAAAAACCAGGATTGACTATGAACCTTGCACTAACAGTGAAAATATATAAAGGTTTCCCTTGCTCGAAAGCCAGTCGTATCCGACTCTCGGATTCAGTGCTCATCTCTGTTTCAAAGCCGAAGAGCCAGTGCTGTCTGCTTCTGCAGATGTTTCCGTGGTCATGTGGCAGGCATGACTAGACACCGGAGAGCACGGAACGCTGTTACCTTCCCACTGAAGTGCTCCCTATTTATCTACTTGCAATTTCTTGCTTTCAAACTGTTAGGTTGGTAGTTCAAAAATAAGGTAAGTCCATCCATGGCAGAGATTGCTGTGTTCATTCTGAGATCTCCTTATGCAAAATAGCTCCGGGGGTGGGTAGCTGTGTTAGTCTGTTGCAGCAAAACAACTGAAAAGTTCAGTGGCACTTTGAAGATAAATGCATTTATTACAGTTTGGAATTGCATGGCTTTGTAAGCACAAATGCCTAGAAATTTGACACTGTAAAAATTGCTGGATTAATATTGTAGATTTCTGCTGGACATGTTGGATTCTCACAAATAGTTTGTCCATTCTAAATATATCTCAACCAATGGGAGAAGCTTTCTAAGACACAACTTACAGCACAACCACATAATAAAAGCTTTCCTCCATCAGTACCACTTCAGGAAGGTCAGCCAATACATTTTGCTGATAGTGGCCCCTGCATTGTACACAAGACCGATGTAGTCATTTTGATGAAGACAGAAGATTTCACAAGTGTTCTCTCTTAATATACATTTAAACAAGGTGGCAGCAGTAAATTAAATAACTGTTTGCTGCCATATCATAACACCCAAAAATCAACTGCCAGGACCAACTGCCTCATCTTATTAGGCAGATCTCTCTGTACTTCACATGGGATAGACCCGCATCAGTGGTGGGATGGCCCATCGGGCTAGCGGGACTCAGCCTGGGGCACTCCCCAGGCCCAGGCCCCCCCTTGGATGCCAATCTAAAGAGCCGAGCTGCAATGCCCAGAACAATCAAGCAAATGAATGGGACTCCGTGTTCCTCTGCCTGCCTTCCTCCTCCTGTGTTGCCAAATGTAAGATTACAAAAGCAGCTCGATTGAGAGTGGAGCTGCCATGGATTAGCGGTTGCAATTTTGCCTTGTAAGCAGGAGGGTGTTGGTTCGAATCTCCAGAGGGGAGTTGAAATTAGAAGGCAAGTGGGAACGTATATATTTTGTTAGGATTAGACACCCTCATCACTCCCTGTCCAGCACCCTTTTAGCGTAGCCAGCACTCCCCGTGTCTGCTTCTTCTTTAAAAGAGTCCTAAAACATAGAAAGGCAGCGTAGCATGACAAGGATAAAGTCATGTTTAATTCTTTTTCCTATTAAGCTAGTTTTCTACTTGCAATGAGTTGTTGTTGTTTTAAAGTGGAGTATCATTCAGATGGAAAATCCATAACACACAACCAAAAATAGTTGAGCTCACAACTTTGTGAGCCCCCAGAATGTATAAATTAATACTAGGTTCTTCTGGATCAGATCAAATATATGTAGCTGGTTTAGAGCTGGAATATTTAGCCATAATGATCATATTATAATCAGCCACACTGAAATCCCTATGGTATAAGGCAATTTTGAATTGTATATGTAAATATTTGCAGAATAAATTTAATTCCTTCATTCTGAACAGAACTGTGATCCAATGCTCTTTCCTATGAGGCAATAAATTTTCACCCATGACATTTAAAAAGTCAGGCCTGAAAGTTTTCAACTTTAATGGCCGGGGCAATATTTCTTAGATTTGCAAATCTTTCCATATGCTGCAGCTTATGGTATATAAACAATGAAAGTTATACTCACATATCCCACCACAATGTTTTCGCTCTCCAGTTTGCATATGAGGTTTAAGATTTCTGGACATTACTATTGCTTCTATTATTACATTTATATTTCATCATTCCTTCAGACAGCTCAAATTATGTATAAAGTTCTCCAATTTATGTTCACAACCTATGAGGTAGATTGTTATTGTAACATGCCATCAGGTCACCTCTGAGTTATAATGACCCTATGAATGAGTGATCTCCAAAATCTCCCGTCCTTAACAGCCCTGTTCAGCTCTTAAAAACTCAAAACTGTGGTTCCTTAATGGAGTCTATTGACTTCATATTTGGTCTTCCTCTTTTCGTGTTGCCTTCAACTTTTCCTAGGATTATGATCTTTTCCAGAGATTTTTTCCTTCTCATGATGTATCCAGAGGATGACAATCTCATTTTTGCCATTTTTGCCTCCAGATATGGCTCAGGCTAAGACCCACTTGTTCATCTTTCTTTTGTCCAGGATATCTATAAAGCTCTTCTCTAGTACCATATTTCAAATGATTCTTTTCCTACCAGTCTTCTTCACTGTCCAACTTTCATGCCCATAAATATTGAGTGGAAATATAAGAGTGTGGATGTTCTTGGGCCTTGGTCTCCAGTGACACATCCATATGCTTGATGATATTTTCTAATTCTTTCAATTAGGTCCTTTGGAGTCTCTATCTTCTTATGATTTATTGGCTGCAGTCTCTATTTGCATTGATGATTGAACCAAGGTATACAGAATATTTAACAATTTCAATTTCTGGATATGGGATATTGTGCTTCTGTATGCACGATTCAGAAAACCGGGATATAGTCCAATATTGCTGCACAATATCATGTCCATGTTGCCAAAAGAAAAAGAAGATGTCAAGTTTTGCTCTCTGTGTGCAAAGTGATAGTGCCAGAGCTTGTGCTGAAAGACTTAGTATGTAGACACTATTAGATTTAAGAACTCAAAAGCATACTACTTATTTTTCTTAACTATGCACTCACCATATTCAGCATGTGTGGAAAAACCATTGATAGTTAAGGCTGAAGCAGTTAACATGTTCCGTTGCAAACCAGAAATATCTAAAACAGGGATTCTTAAACTACGGCCAGTGGGCTACATCCAGCCTGCAGCACCAAATCACCTGGCTGTGCCCTTGCTGTGTCTGTGGGTGGTGCTGCAGGCCCCACCTCAATCCTTGTCCCCTCCATCCATCCTCTGCTTCGCTGGCTCTCCATAGCAGGGCAGATGTTGTGCCAGCAGCAACTTCTCACAACATCTGCCCTGCTACAGAGCACTGGCAGGGACACACCAAGTGAAGCGGAGGAGGAAGGGGACAAGGATTGAAGCAGCACCACCCATGCCCACAGTGAAGTCAAAGACCTGTGTTGCCCATGACCTTGCCTGGCCTGGCCAGGTGGCTCCTCTGCCTGCCCAGTCTCACCAATACTCACTCTCACCACCAGTGGTAAGCAGAGAAATGGTGGAGTCGGGAGGGCTTGGGGTGATTGCCACTATCGTCGGTGGCAGTGGGGGGGGAGTGGGGAGGACTTGGGGTGGTCGCTGCTGCCATTGTCAGTGGGGGAGAGTGGGGAGGGCTTGGGGTGGTTGCCGCTTCCATCATCAGTGGTGGGGGGAGTGGGGAGGGCTTTGGTGGTTGCTGCTGCTGCTGTTGGTAGTGGGGGGGAGTAGGGATGGCTCAGGGTGGTTGACGCTGCTGTTGTCAGAGGGGGGAATGGGGAGGGCTCAGGTTGGTTGCTGCTGCCATTGTCAGCAGTGGCGGAGTGGGGAGGGCTCGGGGAGATCACCGCTGCCATTGTTGGCAGTGGAGGGAGTGGGGAGGGCTTGGGGTGGTCACCACCAAAGCCAAGACCACCAGTACAGCCCCTCAACAGTCTGCGGGAGCATGGACAGGCCCCCAGCTTAAAAACTTTGAGGATCCCTGATCTAAAACATCATTTAGAGTATTGACACTGATTTCGTTGAACAATTTACTTTGCAAAACACTAGCTCCAATTTTTATGTATTCATATAGTCATAATTGACTATTTGAATATTTCAATCAGCATTCCCATCTAAGATAATAAAGAATTCTGTAATATGTATGGAGTAGCTAGTACATCCTGAATCAATGGTCTACTCAACTGAATTTTGTTCAAAATTGTAAACCATGCAAGCACTGTGTTTTAAACCTTTTTTTCTCTTTGTCTCTTACATAAAATAAGTTTTCACGTGTTTTCTTTAATCTTTTATCTCAGAACTGTTATCTCAGAACTGTTTTTGCTTTCTTTTCCTGAAAAGTTTCTACAGGAATGTGGTTGGTTCCAAGGTATGGTTTTCCTATTGTCCTTCCCATTCACCAGGTTAATTCAGGTTATTTTGGTATATGATTGTTTTAGGAAAGGCCCTTCAAGTTTACTATTTAGGATAACTTCTGCGGATTCCACGTGCCCAATTGGCATAGAACCTTGGCAGAGGTTAAACCAGTCGAGCAGACTCCTGGCCACTGGCCCTTGCCAGTACGGAAATTGGGGGAGCGGATTAATAGTATAAATCATAAGGGTTTATTCACCCACACCCAACCTGACCGGCGGTTCTGCTGAGAGAGCAAAACGCTAACCTCCGTTACCCATTAAGCAATTACTGACTCACAGATCAGCCCAATCTTTGGTGCAAATAGAAGCCATATTTACCCTGGCGTAAGCCTCGAACAATGGTTTTCCCCTGTCAGTGTTTGCCCGAGTTAATTAACTTCCCCAAGAGAGATTCCCCATTAACCCGAGTAAATGGGTGATGTGATTTTCTGTCAGATGACGATTCTTTTCTGCATTGCCTTCTGATCTATATATGATGATGCTTTTCCTTCAATAAACCACTGATCTGATCTCGCTCCATACTGCCTCGTATCGTTCCTTGATCAGTCTCCTCCGGGACCCAACGGCCGTCCTAGCAGCCCCGATTCCTACACCTGGTGACCCCGACGTGATCTACTTGAGAGTAAGCGATCACACGGTCCGGTTCTGCGCTTGAACCGCGTCCGATCATCCCGGAGGACAGCGCGGCAGCCCGGTCGGTAAGCCAGCCAATCGGGAAGATGGCCCAAGCGGCGGGGCATTACAAAAGAGGCATCCTACAGCTTGCTCCCGACTTTCGCGGCGGCTTGCAGTAACGGAAAAACGTGTTCCGCTCAGGGTGAGCTGTGAACCCCTGACAGCGCAGAGGCCACTGAGGGCCCGTGGCAGGAGGCCACACTCCAAGCTCTACCCAGAGAATCGTCGCCAAAACCTATTGCCTTGCCCACAGACGCGTCGACTTGTCCCGAGGAGGAATCTTCGGAGGACCCCGCAGGTAATATGGGGACTTGTCCTCAGCGGCAACGTCCGTCCGCTAGCCAAAGAACTCATGAGGAGGAGTTCAAAATCCTGGCCAGGGTATTTCAGTTACGTTTTCACAGCAGAGAGCTAGCAAGACTTTTGGTGTACCTAAGGGAACACTGCCTGCTTTACCCAGAAGTAGGTACGTTAACCCTTCAGCTTTGGGATCAGATAGGAGACTGCATTCAGCAACCCCCGAAAGCTCCAGAGGGCGTAATTCGCACATGGAGTAAATGTAGGAAGCTCTTAGCAGAGATAGATCCAGTCCGGGTAGAAGCCAAAGAACCCCCAGCGCCAGTCGAGCCATCGGCGCCCACGGCGCTCTATCCGTCATTGCAGTTTAAGCAGAGTAGTGTAGGGAGCTTTCCCTCGGTGACAGCTGCAGACGTCACCGACGGAATGCATGGAATGAGGAGCGCAGGCGCTTCTCTGACAGCTACAGGCTCCCAGACCAAGAGTGCCCTTCAGCGCACAATTGAGGAAGAAATCAGGAAGGGGGAATTGCCAGCAGAAGAACTAGCTGAGCTTAGTCAGATTTGTCCAATTCGCTTGGAAATGGATGCCCTCACAGGGGCCCAGCAGGTAGTTCATTCACCAGTCCCGTATAAGCTCCTCATGGCTATACGGAAGGCCATTACAGAGACAGGACTCCAGAGTCGCTTCACAAGGGGCACGCTTCAGCAAGTGTGCGAGAATACCATGTTCATCCCACACGACTGGAAAGCCGTCATGCGGATGATGCTCAACCCCAGCCAGTATTTGCTATGGGACAGCGAGTATCGCCTCGAGGCTCAGACAAGGGCTGCCAGGATGGGAGGCGCAGTACTTCCTGACCAGTTATATGGTTCAGGTGCCTTCGAATCCATCGATGCGCAGACCAACTTGCCACTCACCACTCTTCAAATGTCAGCCGAGGCTGCCTTCAAGGCTTTTCTCAAGGTTCCCGCAACTGGCAAAGCGGCCAAAAATTACACCACAGTCAAACAGGGAGCCCGGGAGCCCTACATGGACTTCATCAATCGCTTAGAGGAAGCGATCAGTAGGCAGATCGATAATGAGGAAGCCCAACAAGAGCTCATGATGAAATTGGCCAAAGACAATGCCAATTTAGACTGCTGTAAAATCTTGCAGTCACTGGGCAATCGTCCCGACTTGACTCTCACGGACATGATTAGAGCTTGCGCCGACGTTGGCACAGAATCCTATAAAATGGGTCTGTTGGCAGCAGCGGTGCAAGGGGGTAGAAGACCTAAGAATAGAAATCAAGGGGCATGCCGATCCAAGGGAGGCGGACAAAATTCCGGCCGTTCCAAGGCTCCAAACACCCCATGTCCGAAGTGTAAGAAAGGCTACCATTGGTCCAGACACTGTCCGAATTCGGGAAACCGGAATGCGGGCACGTCTCTGGCCCCGGTCCAAACAGAGACATCCCTTGCTCTGGGCGCGCCAGAGCTAGACTAGATTCCATTCACATTCCAGGCATTGCGAAGGCACAGGCCAGCCCCAAGGGTAGCACAGGGCTAGAATTGACTTGCCAGGCGGAGGTCACATGCGACTTGCCAGGCACAGTCTATCTGGTGGACTCCCAGTACATGGGACCCCTGCCCAAAGGCTTCATAGGTTTAGTTTTGCCTCACAGTGTAGCAGGAGCATGCGGAATTCTTGTAATTCCGGGAGTCATCGACTCCAATTTTTCAGCCATTCTCCAAGTTCAGCTTTGGACGCACTTACCCCAGACAATTCACAAAGGAGACACATTAGCGCAACTGATTATGGTTCCTTGTAACTCGCCAGCAGACAGCCAGGGAAGGCTCAGGGACAGCTCAGAGTCCGGGTCAGCAGACCGCTCAAGCACAAGGGAGGCAGTGCAAGGATACCAAGTCATAGCGACAGTGGAGACCAACATTGAGTGGAAACAGCGACCAGTCATTGAGGTATTTTTGAATAAAAAATCATTCTCAGGGCTGTTAGATACCTGAGCTGACGTCAGCGTGGTCAGCCGAAGCCAGTGGCCACGGGAGTGGGCCATTGAGCCGGTCTCCGATGTGTGGGGGGTAGGCGGCATCCAAGAAGCGTTTAGAAGCCGGGAGTGGGTGGAGGTCACAATCCCAAAGGCTGACAGCACAGCGGTCATTCGGCCGCACATTCTGGACGTGCATATCAACCTTTGGGGGCGAGACATTTTACAGCAGTACGGTGCTACGCTTACCTTCGGGTAATGGCGTTGCCACTTAAATGGCTCACCAATACACCAGTCTGGGTGGAACAATGGCTGGTAGTGGGAGAGAAATTAGTCGCCCTAAAGCAACTGGTTAAAGAACATCTAGATGCAGGACATATAGAGCAGTCCACTAGTCCTTGGAATTCGCCAATTTTTGTCATTAAAAAGAAGTCGGGGAAGTGGCGACTCCTCCACGATCTCAGAGAGATCAATAAATGTATACAGCCAATGGGTCCGCTTCAATGCGGCATCCCAAATCCGAATATGATTCCGGAGGGTTGGGAGATCCTAGTCGTAGACTTAAAGGATTGCTTTTACACCATTCCCTTAGACCCCAGGGACAGGGAAAGGTTCGCCTTTACGGTGCCGGTTGTGAACCACAGCGAGCCCACGCAGCGTTACGCGTGGAAATTTTTGCCACAGGGCATGCTCAATTCGCCCACCCTGTGCCAAATTTATGTTCACAACGCACTGGCAAGGTTTCGAAACCTTCATCCCACAGCTTTAGTGCGCCATTTCATGGATGGCATCTTGGTCGCAGTGCCGCAACTCGGCAGTGAAATGTTTGCAGACCTCCAGGCCAGCCTGGGGGAGAAAGGGTTACTCATTGCCCCAGAGAAAGTGCAGAGAACCGAGCCCTTCTCATATTTGGGTCATCGGCTTCTCCGTTACTTCGCAGCACCAGTTTTGCCCCGAAAACAACTTGAAAGACTCAGTCACCCTGGTAGAATTGCAGCAGGTTTTAGGTAACATTAATTGGGCCAGACCGTATTTCCGATTGAATACAGATCTTTTAAAACCGCTCTTCTCGCTGCTGACGTTAGGCAAGCAGCCGGCAGACCGGATACAAATTCCTCGAGAGGCACGCTTGGCCCTCGAGAAAGTCAACCAAATTCTCAGCCAAAGGTGGGTGGACAGGATTGCGCAGGGGCCATATGCCCCGATCCTGAACTTGTACATAGTTCGGGCAGGATCCATGTTCACCGGAGCCCTAGGACTGGACTCCGAGAAAGGAGCGAGTATCGTGGAATGGGTGTATTTACCGAACACCTCTTCCCGAAACATCGTTCCTCCCCAAGAGTTGGTCTCCGCGGTGGTTTACCGTGGAAGGCTGAGAGCTAGGGACATTTCAGGGCACGACTTAGCAAAGATCGTGGTCCCGTTTACCAAAGAGCAGGTTAAGCAATTGATGCAGCTCGGTGACTCGCTTCCAATTGCTTTGGAAGGATTCACCGGATGCTTGGCATACCACTTGCCGAAAGACCCCAGACTTGTCTCGCTTCAAACGCAGACAGTCAGCTTGTTTGAATTGCTTTCGCTGGTTCCACTTCAGGGGGCCAGGACAGTTTTTACGGATGGGGGTCGCACATATGGTGTCTTAACTTGGCAGGAGGGCCAGGCTTGGCGCACGCTATTAACTCTCCCACAGAAGTCCGTGCAGCGGGCAGAGTTGGCAGCGGTGAACCTTGCCTTGCACACCTTTGCCAAAGAGCACCTAAACATCATTACTGACAGTCAGTACGTTAGGAATTTGCTTCACAGTCTACCGGGAGCATACATCACTCCCGCGATAGACAAAAACTTACTGAGTTTGTTCCTCACTGCTCAATTTCATTTGCGAAACCGCACGGAAGCGCTCTATATTGCCCACATCCGAAGTCACCAAGACCTACTGGGTCCGATTTCGGCGGGCAATAGCAGAGCGGATGCGGCGGCAAGGGAAATTCAGCAACGTTCAGTGTTAGGTGTTTTCACTACGCCGATTCAAAGTCATGCATTCTTTCATCAGAATGCCAAAGCGCTCGCCAGACAATTCAATCTGCCACTTTCTCAACCCCAAGGCATAGTTCGCTCTTGCCAGCATTGTGCAGGGGCACTGGGGGGCCCTCGTGGGGGGTCAACCCATGAGGGACAGAGGCTAACCAGGTGTGGCAAATGGACGTCACGCATGTTCTGCAGTTTGGCAGATGGCAGTACATGCACGTTTGCATTGATACCTTTTCGCAATTCGTTTGGGCGACAGCGCAAAAAGGGGAGACAGCTTCCCATGTGGAGCAGCACCTCCTAGCCTGCCTCGCGGCGATGGGCAAACCTTGGCACGTGAAAACCGATAACGCACCATCCTACAGTTCTAGGCAGTTGGCTAACTTCATGGCCACTTGGGATATCAAGCATACCTTTGGCGTTCCTTACAATCCGCAGGGGCAAGCGATTGTGGAACGAGTCAATCGGACGCTCAAGTCCTATATTGACAAACAAACAGAAAGGGGGGAGCCACCAGCCCTCCCCAAGTCACAGGGTCAGGCACAGCATTGTCTGAATAAGGTATTGTTCACCTACAATCACCTTAATGTTTTTTCCGATTGCACGCCGCAGGAGAAACACTTCCGCCGTTCGGAAGCTCTCCTGCGACCGATGGTCCGATACCGGGTGCCACCGGACCCTTCCTGGAGGGGCCCGGCACCACTCGTTACCTGGGGAAGAGGGTATGCTGCAGTTATGTCTCCTACAGGTGTCATTTGGATTCCAGCTCGGTGTGTTAAGCCTCACTTGGAACCACATGGCGTGGACCCAGGCCGACCCGAGTCCGATCCCGGAGATGGAGGACCTCACCCTGACTGAGGGGACCCGGCGGGAGAAGCGGCGACTGCGGATGACAGCGCCGAGGATCACCTGGGGGATGGTCAAGACCCTTTGCAGTGAGGCCCAGGACGCCCTCCGACGCGAGGAGAGGGAGCTGACACCGGAGAATTTCGTAGCTTCGGTCTTTGCCCAGATTAATGCCAACTCCATGGCATTCATCATCATCCTGACCCTCTCCCTATTTGCGGTGGGAGGCGTCCAGGCAGTCTCACTGCAGGCCAACGGTTTGATGCCAGGCGAAGATTTTTCAGCCCGGATGCACTACAACTTATGGGAAAGGTTGGCGGGCCTCGCCAACCAGTCCGATTTTTGCCTGAAGCAGGACATTGGTTCTGCCTCGATTCTGAGCACCTGCCTCATCCCTGTGTGCCACACTCTGGACGCGCGCACCAGGGATGGCGACTGGCTGCTGAAGAGGATTTTCGGTCCGCATCTCCCTGCGAGCTTCACAGCATACGCTCGCTGGGGGGGGGGATGCAGCTGACAATTACCTTGCCGGCTGACGCCGCCACTCTCCACACTCCTCGAGTGGCGGTCAGCCCGAACTCTACTTGCGCTCGAATGGTCGGCTGCACTGCAGTCGGCCGAACTCAGCGCCGCTGCCTCGACACTGGCAGCAGCAATTGGACTTGTGATAAACCAGAGACACTTGGCTCAATGTATACTCATGTCACCCTACCTTCAGGTTGGTTCTTTACATGTAACCAGTACATGTGGAACTACATTCCTGCAAATGTATCAGATTCTATATGTTGCATTAGTCGTTTGACACTGTTACTCCCCACTAAGGATATGGTTGCCCCAAGCACAAATGTTTCAGATGTTTCCTCACCCATTCGACACACCCGTGCCACCCAGTTAGACAGCTCATGTGATAGCAACATTAGGGGTCTTAACCCAGCTGAGTACGTCTCGTTGGCAGTCAGCATACTTGGCGTGCCAGGCTTAGCCGTCGGCAACGCTCGGAGAATTGGTCAATTGGCTTGCGGATTAGCAAAAGCCATTAACCATACCTCCTCGGCGATAGCGCTGTTCAACCAGGAGCAGGCAGAGCTTCGCCATGCCATCCTTGACAATCGAGCAGCTATAGACTACCTTCTATTGTTACATCATTTGGGTTGCGAATCTGTCCATGGCATGTGTTGCTTTAATCTCACTGACAACTCACGCAAAGTCCAGAGCCAGCTCACGGACCTCCACACCCTAGTCAAGAACATTAAGCAGGGTTCGATATGGGATTGGTGGAGTTCGTTGTGGTCGTGGCTCCCGTGGGGGTGGCTCCAGACGACGCTCCAAGTGATTGTGGGGGTGATAGTACTAGGCATAGCAGGATGCTGTTTCATGCAATATATTCCCTCACTGTTCTCGCTGTTCTCGAGGTGTTTCTCGTGGGGGGAGCCCCGAAGTGCCATTCCCGCACATCAGCTGATGCCCCTCTTGCGCAGGGTCGCCTGTCAGGTTTCTAAACAATAGGAAAAGGGGAGATGCGGATTCCGCGTGCCCAATTGGCATAGAACCTTGGCAGAGGTTAAACCAGTCGAGCAGACTCCTGGCCACTGGCCCTTGCCAGTACGGAAATTGGGGGAGCGGATTAATAGTATAAATCATAAGGGTTTATTCACCCACACCCGACTTGACCGGTGGTTCTGCTGAGAGAGCAAAACGCTAACCTCCGTTACCCATTAAGCAATTACTGACTCACAGATCAGCCCAATCTTTGGTGCAAATAGAAGCCATATTTACCCTGGCGTAAGCCTCGAACAATGGTTTTCCCCTGTCAGTCTTTGCCCGAGTTAATTAACTTCCCCAAGAGAGATTCCCCATTAACCCGAGTAAATGGGTGATGTGATTTTCTGTCAGATGACGATTCTTTCCTGCATTGCCTTCTGATCTATATATGATGATGCTTTTCCTTCAATAAACCACTGATCTGATCTCACTCCATACTGCCTCGTATCGTTCCTTGATCAGTCTCCTCCGGGACCCAACGGCCGTCCTAGCGGCCCCGATTCCTACAAACTTCCAAGCTTAACTTCCATTTGCTGTCAAGAGCAGATAAAAAAGCATCAATTTTTTCAGCAAGTTTTCCTGTAGGGAAGCCCACTTTTTGCTTATATCTAAGTTAAATCAAGTCATGCTTAAATTATTGAATTTAATTATTGAATTGTCGACTCATCCAACCAGCTTATGATTTGAAACAGATAAAGCCACAGGATATTTCTAGAGCATTAAACCTATCTTTGGTAGATTCACATTCCTTGTGTATATAATTTGCTGATTTGACAAGCTTTCACAGATCACTGCCTTTTCTATGAAAACATTCTTCTGCCAGGTTATCCTAATTCTTGCATCCATTTCTGTCTCTGTTTCATCATTTTCAATACAGTTGTAGATTTGATTAGGTCCTTAAATTAATCTTCAGTCCAGTCTTCCAGTGAGAAAAATAGCAGCTTTTGAAGTTTGTCAGAAATATTTTGATTTTGATTAAAATCCATTCTCGTACTGTACAGTATTTCTGAGTAAATATGGCTACTGATCTCAGAAAAAAGGAGTTCCAAAATGAATTAATCAAAACCTCTCTTTAGCCACTATATGGTTGAGTTGGGGTGGGGAATGGCAATGCAGTACACAGAAAACTAATAAACAACCCAAAATACTGGTTAGCTATTTCTGTGAGCCAACCTGAGTCAATCTTGGCCCATAACCTATTGGAGAATATTGGTGTCCCCCCCCCCCCCCTGCCGCCAATTTGTTAGCAGAACATAAGCTAGAAAAAAGCACTGAAAATGTGGAGGTATTAGGGCAGTCTCATCATTGCTCCCTCATCACTGTTTCCCCCACACAAACTAGGACTTCGAATTATAAAATCACTGTAGAGTCATTTAAAATAGAAAAAATATCTTTACTTACACTTGCCATTTGCAGTTATGATCAGCAGAATAAAAAGAATAGGAAAATGGAGTCTTTAGCATAGTAGAGAACATTCATGTTTGTTGCTTTATTGAAAGTCAGAGAGAAAAGAGAATATTAATAAGACAATGGAATCAAGTTTACAAAGAGGAAGAGGAGGGCAAAGGTCTGCCTAAATTGGCAGAAGTAGGAAGAGAAATTTACCAGTCAAATGAGTTACAAAAGTCAATTATATTAGGCCATAAAAACCCCTCTTACTGATACATAGTGTTAGTGTATGCAAGATTACTATTATCCAACAGGTAGCAGGTAGGTAAGATGCAGAAGTCGTTGGATAGTAATGACATTGTTTGGCAGATTTGCAGGGAATATGACCAGAAGAAATGCCAGTGTATTTGAGCACAACTGCAAAACCCACTAGGGACAATATTCAGAATTGTCATGTCAATCAGCAGCCCTTTCAGTGAATCTCACTCCAACCCTGATAGTAGTAGTAGTAGTAGTAGTAGTAGTAGTAGTAGTAGTAGTAGTAGTAGTAGTAGTAGTACAACTACTACTACTACTACTACTACTACTACTACTACTACTACTACTACTACTACTACTACATATAGTCTTCTGGGACATCAGGAATATCAAGACTATATATAGGCTTGCATATATGCCAGTTAAGCCAGAGATGTTCTATCCCTGTTAAACTGCTATCCTAAGAATGTACCTGCCCAATATCTGTGGCTTGGCAGCATGGAAGGCTTTTGGATTCCCTGCATGCTGTGGACTGAGATAATCATGAATATGCGCAAAATATGCCAGACATAATTGCAGCCCAAACTGACAATGGTGGGGTGGAGGATGGGCTCTTTCCTGGCACTTTCAGTTTCTTATTTATGAGTTACACTTTATTCAATCATGTGGCTGCTTTACGTCAAGCTTTGTAGTTGCCATTTAGACCCCTTCCTGTCATCCACATGGGGTGGGGTGGGGGGCTGGTTGGATTTGAGTCCACTGGGCATGGATGTGGACAGTACTCCAATGAGCTGTTTACACACCAAGCTAGTGCACACACATCCTGAGAATTGCAGCAGGGGCTGTTTGTTTAGGGGGGAAGCACGGACCAAAAATTATGATTTGGCTTATGCTAGAGCAACAGGATTTCACTTGCTATGTTCAAACCCTCAGAAATCTCAAGAACATTTAGAGCCAGCCAAGGCCAGGGTGTTTGTGTGTGTGTGCATGCACAAACACATGCCAGGTCTATTTTGCCTCATTATCAGAAACATTTTTGTCCAGTATTTATATGTTCCCAGTGAAGAAACACACTGCTCTTACATCAAACAAATGACTCTTTCTTCATCTGTGAGGAAAGTATTGTGTATCTGTGTTAAACACAAGATTAAGAAATCTTTGGCAGTCTGGGACAATTGCACAATTGTGCTAGTTTGTTCAATTTTAAAAGGAGCATCTAATAAAGAGAGGGGGGTGGAAAATATAAATATATGATCTGGTGATCTGATATGGATAAGATGGACTTATTTTTTACTCCTGTGAAGTATCTAATTTCAAACATCAGCTTTCAAAGATTCAGCGTACCTTATTTCTCAGTTTCACTATAATTCTACCCATTCAACCCTTTTTTTTTCTTTCTGAAATCTGTATCACTGTTTATTAAATACTTAAGATTTGTTACTGTGGTGAACTGATGTGATACACATCTAAGTCATAGATTTATTTTCATTTAACACTGCTATGGTGAGTCACTTTGATATCCTTATTTTATTTTATGTTTCGATTGGTTTTTCCTGGAAGGAATTTAAAGTGATATTTATGACTGTGTCCACCAACCCATCTATATTTTATCTTTACAACCCTGTAAGACAGATTTGACTGATAGGTAACCCAGAATAATTCAATAAATTTTATGTTTGAGTAGGGAATTTAATCCATATCTCCCCAGCTCCAATCCAGCACTGTGGCCACTATCTCCTATTTGAATGCTAGCTAAAGCCATTCAAGTCTGCTATTTACTTGTGAAAGCATTCATGTGTTAATTTATACCAATAAACCAGTTCTAGTGTTCTTTTTCTCTGGTGGGAGCACATCTTTTGTAAAGCTAACAAGTCTTAACTGCTCATCTGAGACCAACCCAAGCCAACATTCTCTGGATTAGAACATGGGCAATGGCGTTCTCATCATCGTCGTTGGTTGCAACTCGTATCCGAGAATGCATTTTTTCTGAAGCAGGAAAAATGTCATTGGGGTGAATTTGTGTAAGGTGGATCCCAGTTTGCCATGAAGTGACCCACACACTATGATGACCGAGCCATTTCCTGAGGCACATATGAAATGAGACATGCAGGATATAACACTGGGACTGCAATGGACTGCCATAGCCTTGAGGATATTATCAAGGTGCCCCTTCACAGCCAGTCCACCTGGCATGACCTCTTGCACCTCCATGACCATTGGGAATCAGAGTTCTTCCTCTGCTCATTTTGCCACTGGGCCCAAATTGATGGTTTCCAGTGGCATTTGCTCCACTGAGGGGACCATCACACTACCTAAAAGGGCTCATCCATCCGTAGCCATTGGCCCTGTTAGGGATTCAGGTTATTTACTGCCGCCCAACACTTGGTGATAATAGTTTATAACAAACACATTGTTGGTGTGAGAATCAGCCCTCCCCCCCCCAACTCCCACAACTACTGTGTTGTTTAATCCTGAGGAGACAGGCCTGAGGAGAGGGGCAGTTTATAGCATAATCCCTCCTAAACAACCCCCCCCCAAAAAAAAATACTTCCACCTTGCAAACCGTGGCTCCAGTAGCCTATGGAAGAAGACATAAGGAAAGTAGACCACTTTACCTAAACCCAATAGTTTACATCTGGGACCTTTAAGGTCATTCAGGAGTGGCTTTTTCATTTTCTATGAGTTGGGAAATTATCCTGCATGTAGAGAGCATAGACATCTGACAAAGAGCTTCCTTCCAGCCAGCCAGCAAATGCCTTATATGCCCAATGGAGTACAGAAGGCATGAGTGTTTCTTCTATCAGAGAACAACAGTCCTTGGCCTAGTGAGATTAGGACTAGTGGGTTATATTAAAGTATAGAGAAGCAGCATTGTCTGATTCCCTCCACCCCATTATGACTCTCTTTTCTGTATTTAACTTAAGTGGATCCGAAATAGATGTTTTTTAAGCATGCAAATGTAATGGAAGCCATTTATGTACCTTGGAAAATTAGCCAGTGTTTAATAAAGCAAACAGGAGTGGTTCTGATGCAAGAAAGAGAGGCTTGTGTTAAGCAAGGAGGACTTGGTACACCCAGCGAGCCAACAAGCTCTCCTTAAAGGCAGCCCCGCTGATCTGGAGGCACAGCCTCAAGTTGATTGAAGGGACTGAGCCAAAATAGGAAGTTCTTGTGGTGAGACGGCCAATATGGTCAGGCTGGAAAACCTCTCAGCTCCTTCCTGTGGTCACTTAGATTCCACAGGCTCGCTGAATGGCAGGAGCTTGCAATCAAAGATTTCTTAGAATTTGCTGGGCCTTCGTCAGGCACTCAACTAATACCCAGTGATTCAGAGCCTGGAGAGAGTCAGTTCCTTATACAACTGCAGATAAAGAATACAAATGCAGCTTTGCTTACTCTGGATGGGTTCCCATGACTGGGAAAGGCATCAACAAGATGGGTCTTTGCTGGCATTTGACTGCCGCTACTGGCTTTGAGCAAGTTTGCTCGGGAGAGCAGATCTTGCTTCTGAGTTGACTGGACAGACAAGGACAGTTTTTAAATCTCAACATGGACCTAAGTGCTACAATAGTTATACAGTATAGTATTTTTATCAAGGCATATCTACACTGATAACATTTACAAACAGAGCAATATAAGACCACCAACAGTCCTTTAAACAGAAACATAATGAAAGCAAGGTTGCCAACCAACTAGGGGAGATGGGAGCATAGCTCAGCTGGGTTTTTATTGTTCTAGTGCCACTTACCAGAAAACAAGGGACAAAACAAAGCTCTTTATATATAGCTGTTTTACCAGTTCCTTGGCTTCTTGATTTTTTCATTTTGATTTCCAAAGCAATTCCCAACCCCAAAATATCTCTAAAAATAATACTGGTTTCGCTGTTTCTGTTCGGAGTGTTTCCACTATGACAAGGGAAACCTAAGTTTGGTTCTTCACTAACCACTTAGCATGCTTTTTAAAGAGGTGCTCCTTAATTGAAGAAAGCTGTCTATTTGTCACTGCACATACTATAACTCATCTTTGTGTCATATGTTCAACAAGGCTGGTTTATGATTAGTAATTTGAAGATAAACGGACTTACTGTATATACTTGAGTATAAGCCGACCCGAATAGAAGCTGAGGTACCTAATTTTGACCTGAAAACCCAGGAAAATAGATTGACCCAAGTATAAGCTGAGTGTGGGAAATGCAGCAGCTGCTAGTAAGTTTCAATAATCAAAATATATGAAAATATGGTAAAATTAATTAAATTGTTGGGTCAACTTAATCTGGTGCTGTTTTAGGACCCTCATGGTCATTGACACAAGTATAAGCCGGATCCCCTTTGGGGGGCTCATTTTTGGGGCTAAAAACCTCAGCTTATACTTGAGTATATACAGTAATGTGCAAGTCTTGTCAGTGGGACATACATCTCTTAAGAAATCCAAAATGGAACTGGGGGAAATGGTTTCATTTGAGTATGTATGAATTCTCTTTAATCTCTAGTTTACTCTCAGGCTGTGACTACTTTTTTGTGCTATTTGATTACTTAAATGGAAGACTTTAATATTTTGGAAGGCTTTATTCAGGTTTTAGCATATTGGCTTTCCTGCCAACCTATTAGTTCAAAAGCAAGACATCGCAAGTAGATAAATAGAGACCACTTTGGTGGGAAGGTAAACAGCATTCCATGCACTCTGGTGTTGAGGCATGCCTGCCACATGTCCACAGAAATGTTTGCAGATGCAGACAGTGCTGGCTCCTTGGCTATAAACAGAGATGAGCACTGAACCCTAGAGTAGGATACAACTGGTTTTCAATCAAGGGTGACCTTTACTTTTACATATATTGGACTAGCATATTTTAGCCCGGCCTTGCCGGGCAGTTTTTTAATGATTAGGGTGGTGGTGTTTTGAATTTGTGCTTTTTGATTTTATTTGATTTATCTGATTTATTTATTTCTTATTTTGATTTTTTAAATATTGTTGACTGTTTTTTACTCTTCCGGCCTCTAGGTGGGGCTGTGATTAAGAGTACTGCAATTTTCTTTTTTTGTTCCGTTCTGTTCCGGAGGCATGGAGGGAGAATGTGTTTGGTAAGTGCTCTTGATTGTTTATTCTGTTTTGATTTTGTTTTGATTTTGGGGTGTTGGGCTGGGGGGTTTAAGTAGAGAGTTTCTATTTAAACCCCCCAAAGTGTTTCTGCTTGTACTTTTGTTTTTATTTTGGGTTTGAAATGTGTTTAATTTTTTAAATTATTTCTCATTATTTATTTTTCTGATTTCTTCCGTATTTATTTGTTTAATTTGATAGATAAATCTTTATTGTCATTGTCCTGCACAGAACAACAAGATTGTTGTGATATTATTGTTTGTTGAGTTAGGTATTTTCGTGTTGTAGATAGTGTTTTTAGTGAGTTCTTATTGTTTTTCGGTAGCCTTTGGTATTTTGGGTGTTTTTTGTTGAGTTTGTACTTTTTTGTTGTGTTGTTTACTTGGTTTATTTTAATTATTTGTTTATTTATTTGTGCTTTGTTATTTTTGATGCTTGGCGTTTTGGTTAACTGTTTAGTTTTGTTGTGGTTGTGTTTTTGTGGGGTGAAGAATGGCCTGTCTGTCATTTCCTCTTTTCCCCATTGCTGTTTCAAAATTAGGTTTCGATGCAGCGATGGGGAAAAGGAAGAGCCAGCAGTCAGCTCGCTCTTCATCCGGTAAGGTTCGTTAGGTGGGTCGGGTGAGAAGGAGGCAGAGAAGAGCTATCTTCTTCAAAATGGTTCTCTCCTCTCAGCCTTCTTTTTCCCTGGCTTACCTAACAGGAGATTGGCAGGCAACGATCTGTAAGGGGTGGCACTCTTCCTTGTGGATTGCTGGCTGTTGCTTTTCTATTACCTCAACCGCTGTTTCGTGCTAGTTTTACTGAAAGGCAGCATCCAGTCATCTGCCAGGGAGTGTGCTTCCCCTAACGAATTGCTGCCTGCTGCTTGTTTTTTTTCTCACCCTGGCTCAACTTACCTTGAGGCCGGCAGTGGTCTGGCCGAGCCTTCATCGGGGTAGCGGGGAGGAGAGGGAGTCCCTCTTCTCCCCATTGCTCCGGGAAAGAAGGTTGGCAGTTGTCTCACCATGTTTTTTTGCAGTTTTTTGTTAGCGAGGCCATGAGGTGCTGCGTCCGCCTACAGCGGCCTTGCGCTTCCATTGCATATGGCTTTTTTAATTTTATTTTTCGCACGCTGGCTTTTTCAGCGTTCTGCGTGCTCATGCCCTTCAGCCTGATTGGCTAAAGTGGTCATGGCACAGAGGACACTGGGACTTGAAGTTTTGTTCCTTTTGTTTGCGTTCATGCGGCGGCTTTTTTTCTACAGTTCGTTTTCTATTGGGCATGCCGGCTTTCCCAACGTTCTCTTTGCTCTCGCCTGTCAGCCTGATTGGCTTAGGGGTGGCACGGTGCAGAGGATGTTGGGGCTTGAAATTGTTTTGTTTGCGTTCATGGGGTGGTTGCCCCACTGGTGACTGCCGGACCCATGCAGCAATGGTTGGGCCAGGTAAAGGTGAGTGCGGGTGGCTCGGTAGGGGATAGTAGGGATGGGTGTTTGAGCCTTCCAATGGTTAACGTCCCTCCTTATAGGTAAAGATTAATATTCACAGTTTAGTGAGAATATGTTCCCAATCCTCAAGATTCTTAGTTTGGGGAGCTAGTTCCATGTCATCATCATCTTCTTTTTCTTCTTCTTCTTCCATATCTGAATCCGAACATAGGCAAACCATCATGGTGATTGGCTATGAAGACTGTCTTGAGAATATAATGCAGTGGCCTTTCATCTGCCTTCCGTATCGTAGCATGACACCAGTTCCGCAAGTCACTTTCTGGTCATGAGCCCTTTTGGCATGCAGAGTCCTCATCAGCCCCAGGCCAGCATTGAAGGATTCAAGTGGGATTTAATCCACTTGGGGACCATCACCTTTCCCTGTGGACTTCAGCACCAAAGGCCATTATTCTCAGGGTTGTCGGGTTAGTTAACTGCCACCTGACACTTGGCATTGAGTCACTGGCAGTAAGATTTACTCTACTACCATAGCATGATAATCTGGCTAGACTATTGCCATATCATCAGTTTAGCAAAATCTTTCAGAATTTGTTTCTGGTAAATCACTGATATCTAAATTTAAATGGAGCATGTCTAGGATTGATCCCTGTGGCAAACCATTCTTAATAATAAAGGATTTGTTGATAGCATTTCCAACAATAACCTTGATGCATTATTATTTTTAACATACTCTCTAAAAGATTTGTTACTTTTTAAGACATGGGGTGGTTTTCTTCAGTTTAAGCATCTAACCATGCTTAACCATGTGTCATAGGATGCAATAAGATCAATAATTACTCTTATTTAAGTAGAAATATACTCTCTCATGGACAGAAATGTTCCTTCTTATACTGAGGCTGAAGTGGTAACCATTTATGAGCAATTTTGGGATTCTTCCTTTTCCTCCCTACTGTTCTTGGTCTTTAAAACAGACTTAGAGAGCAATCCATTCTTCCAATAGAAAGTAGGACACTTTCTTAACTTACTCATTTCTAATGTGATTCAACATTATATATTTATTTAAAATAAAAAGCCCCAAGGCAGTCTATATCTTTCAAAAAAATACACAAATACACCAGTTCAAATATTAAAATGTTTGATAGGTTCAAATAGTTCAAATATTAAAAAGACTCAAAGATACATTAAAATGATAAAAAAGCAGAACAAAAAAGGTTTAAAACAACAAATCACTAATAATCCTGCCTTTTAAAACCCTACCCTCCAAATTATTCCGTGGAGCAGAATTTCGTTACCCATTGACTATCTCACCTTTTCCTTCTTTTGACTATTAGACTATTTCTTCTGTTGCTATTCTTTCTCAAAGACATATCACAAACTATTCAGAAAAGTTTAGGTGAAAATCAAGAAAATTACCATATATACTCGAGTATAAGCTGATCCAAATATAAGTCGGAATACCTAATTTTACCTGAGAAACCAGGAAGACTGATTGACTCAAGTATAAGCCTAGGCCCCCATCAGAAAGAAGAACCTATGTGTGTGCATGGATGCATGTGCATGGGTGCGTGCGTGCAGGATGGGTCTAACTCCAGCTCAGTGAGAGACTCGCTAAGTGATAGCAGCTGCACCCAACCAGTGATCATGCTGCCAGTAAAGGGGGCTGGGTGGGCTGGGTTTATAGTGCCAAAGCAGAACACAGAAGCCTCACTCCAGCTTCTCTCTCTCTCTCACTGTCTCTCTCGCTCACAGCTGAGCCGGAGCCCATGGCAGATGGGCAAGCCAGGCGAACTCAGCTACAAGCAGCCAGTAGAAAAAAATGCACCAAACCAGACAGGGGAAGCTCCGGTAGGGAGAGGGACTGGCTGAGACCCCATGCATGCTGGGGGGTGAGAGAAGAGAAGCCTTCAACACCTGTTTCTCCCATTGTATCATCAGCATTGGCACTGGGAGCCCAACAAAGCCTTCCTTTGCTGCCAGGCCAGGAGGGATAGAGCAGGTGTGTGTGTGTGTGTGTGTGTGTGTGTGTGTGTGTGTGTGTGTGTGTGTGTGTGTGTGTGTGTGTGTGTGTGTGTGTGTGTGTGTGTGTGTGTGTGTGTGTGTGTGTGTGTGTGTGTGTGTGTTACAGGTGGTGTGTGTGTGTGTGTTTGGGAAACCAGCAGGTTTAGACATCAGGAGGAGCAGAGCTGTCCAGCTGCTGCTGGACCAGGCAATGGAGATCTGCGAAGGTGCCACCAGGCAGGACCTGCTACTGCCTCACCTTTTCCCCTGGGTGGATTTATAGATGGGGTGAAGGAAGCTTGGATGCTGGGGGAGAATCAGAAGGGAAACCCTCAAATGTGCAGATGACTCAGGTATAAGCAGAGTCTGCTTTTTTCAGCACATTTTTGGTGCAGAAAAAAATCAGCTTATACTCAAGCTGTATATACAGTATGTTAACTAACAGTCTGAATTCCTGCCTGATGGGTTGTCAAGCCAGAAGATAATACTATATTACCAAAGGAAAGATCCCGCTAGGCACAAATCAATAGACTTCAATGCTTCACAGAGGTCATTGGTTGAGTTTTACATGATACCGTTTAGAACCATTCTGACATTATACATCTCTCAAGAAAGCTTTTGACAAGGCCACTGCCCTTGTGGAGTTGCCTGTCAGAGGTATGGGTAGTGGTACATTCACTATGCCAGAATCTAATTTATTAATTGTGATGTCCCACTTTGTAAGCACTGGGATGATACAAGTTGACCTTCATGTAGTACTTGGTAACAGCAAAACAGTTTAGCTATCCCCTCCCCCCACCCACCGCCAAATCTTTCATCCTTGAAAGATAGCTAACCAGAGGCCAGTAAATATTGGAAGAATGAAGGAATCTTTATAGAGGTGTTTGGCATAGTGGATGTAACAGTGGCAAATATGGCTAGTCATATGACATTCTGGCACGACCTTTGGAAGAAAAATTATGGCTGGATACAGCTCGCCTTGTCTCTAGGAAACTGGAGTTGTGGATCATACCTCAGAGCACAAAAATGTTCTAGTTTCACTTGCTGAAGTAAATGGCCATTAAGAGCACTGTCTTAAAAGTCAGTAAAGGATGTTCTGATGAAGCTATTGGTTCAAGTGGTGACTTAATTAACTATTTAAAGCATAGAGACAATATGTTGCTGAAAGTTTATATTTATCTGAATGCACCAAACTGTTTGATGGATAATCTGGTGTTTTAGAATAGCTGCCAGGTATATTTTTACAGATGAATGAGATAAGATACTTTCTATTAGATGGATTAGGAAATGCAAGATTGTATACTTTGCTCATTTATAGAATTTACCAATACTAAAAATATTTTCCAATTACAATCGTATACCTCCTTTGTAGATTATTTTCTTGAAAGGTCAGGTTTTTCCTGTATCAGAAACAAATTATCACAGCAGTCTATTTCAGAATGTGCATATCTGAATGATGGATTATGCTTTCATGACATGTTAATAACTCTGGGATCTGAGGCGATCTTAATCCATCAACTGACATGAAGAAAAGAGTCACAAACTATGACAGTCTGGGCTACCACAGTGTTTTGAATATTGCTTCTGACTTGTCCTGCCTCAGTTTGACTTCCATTTGATGTAGAAGAGGGACAACCAGGGCCAGATAAAACAGTTCCCCTGTTGATTTCATTGTGAATGCACCATCCAGTGAATGTCATCCCTAGTCTGCCAACAAGGAGTAGCTGTTGCACTTTCAGTTGTTTGGGGAGGCAAACATAAATAGAGCATGATTTTCCCAAAGTCTGGTTATAAATTTGGGGGAAATGTGATGATAATTCCCATCCTTGCAGAATGTACATACTGTATTTTAAATAAGCCAACAGAGACCATAAACATAGGAGAACAATAATGTCGGGGCGGTGTGTGTGTGTGTGTTTGTTCAAGGTGGAGAAGAACAGGAGGAAAAATTACTTACAGGCTAAGAAGAAGAATGCAAGCGCGGCGCCAAAATGGCCGCTGCGCTCTTTGCGGGCCCCCCCCCCATCGGACGAAGGCATCCGGGTAGTTAGGGGGCGTGGCCAGCTCCCTTATAAAAGGGGTGGCCATGAGGCAGCCGAGCTGCCATTTTGCGAAGCGACGGAGCGGAGAAGTTTTTCCCTCTTGCTCCGTCGCTTTTACCTTGATTGGGAAGCCTTTTGGCTGCTGACTTTTCTCTTTTCGGCTTCCCTTAGGTTGGCTGAGATGCCTTCGAAGAAGAAGGCGGCTGCGAGCGCGCCCGCATTCCGGGTCGGAGGACCGCAGCTGCGCCCCCCCAGCAGCCGCCTTTGCCTGCACCCACCGGGACCGGTGGAATGGGGTCTATTCCCCCTTGGCTGGAGACTGGGGGCCCTTGCACGGGTCCAGTAGGGGCTGCGGCCCTCGGCCCGCAAGCGGTGGACACCGCTCCTGGTGTTCCCCATTCGCTGGGCCTTCCTTCACAGGGGCGCAGCTCGCTCCGGGGCCTTCCAGCCTTGGGGGGTGGTGTGGTCCCCTTCCCTGGCAGGTTGCTACATCGGCCCTACCGGGCCTGGGTGCGGGGTCGTGGCCCTATTTGGGCCCCGGGGTACAGGGACCTGTACCCACGCCTGTAGCAGGCGGGCCGGTTGGCCCTTGGCCCCGTGTCAGCGTGGAGGCCTTACTGGCCCGCATTGCGGCCCTTGAGGCATCTCTGGCCCGGGCTAGCCACGCTGGGGCTCCCTTTGGGGTTCATTTTGATGCGTCGTCTGCTGGGTAGCGGTAGGCGACGGGACGGGTCGAGCTGCTTGAGGCACGTGGCGCGACCACGGCCACTGCCTCGCAGCTCCCCAACCAACAGGCCGGTGCGGGTCAGGCCCCATCGACGAGCTCTACGGCGGTCGTGAGCTCCGACGCCCCCAGTGGGCCGGAACCCCCGGTGGGGGCGGCCCGCGGGGGTGCAGCATGTGAGTATGCGGTCCAAACTAGTGCACCTACACACGTGGCCACGTTGGGGGGGCTTTTCAATGGCCTTGGCCTCGCGCGGGTGGTGCGGCGGTCCAGCCGCTGACGCCCCACCCGGCGACGACAACTACCACCCAGGGCCCCGTGGTGGGGGGTGTTTCCTACCCTGTGGGGAATGTTTTGGGGGTGGCTGGGTTAGTCCAGGCCCCTTTCCAGATGCCCGCAGTTTCTGCTGTGCCTGTGTCGGCCTTGCCGACGGCGGGGTATTCTTTACCACGGGGTGACCATTTGGCACAGGCCACCAAGGAGAAAATCTGGCGGGGGGAGTACGTGTATATCTTCTCACTCCTAAACAGAGAGCCCACCAAGGAAGAGAGGGAGGGGCAGGATGAGAAGGATAAGGAGCAGGCACGTCGTCGCAAGCCACCACGTGCGAGGGCCAACTGGTTGCCGGCCTACCTCATCTACATGGCGGTGTACCTTAGGGCCCGGCCGGATTTGGCAATTCCGAGGGTCCGGTATTTGGACAACATCTATAGGGCGATGGTTGACTTTCCGGGCCCGTCGTGGTTGGCTTATGACGTGGAATTCCGTATGCGGATTCCCCTGGACCCCGAGATGAGGTGGGATGAGCCATGTCAGAGGCTGTGGCTTTTGTACATGACACCCACGCGCCCCGCGCCCGGGGAGAGATACCATTGTGGACATGCGGTCCGGCGAGCGGCCCCAGCACAGGTTCCCCGCCAGGTGGCGGGGCAGGGGGTTCCAGCCCGCCTGCTGTGCTGGACTTTCTCGTCCAATGGTTCCTGCAATAGGAATTGCAAATACAGACATGAGAGTCCCGCCTGTGCTGTCCCAGGCCTGGATGGACGCGGGGCAGAGGGAGGGGCAGACAGGGGGCTGGCAAGACTGCCTCAGATGGAGCTGGTTCACTGAAAGGCTCCCTCCCCAATTAATGTGGACATGTTGGAGCGTTGCCTCGCATTGTACCCGAGGGAGGCAGATGCAGTTTACCTGCTTCGGGGTTTTCGACTGGGGTTCCGTATTCCTTTCATGGGTGGTAGGTTCCCCCAAGACGCCCCCAACCCTTTGTACCTCAGGGGAAGGGAGGAGGTGGCTGCTGCCAGCATGGCTGAGGAGATTCATGCGGGCAGGGTCGCTGGCCCTGTCCCTGCAACCCCGTTCCGGGGAGCATATTATTTCGCCGATGCCATGCCTTTTGGCTGTTCCATTTTGGGCTCGGCATTCGAGCGCTTCTGCACCTTCCTAGAGTGGGCTTTTGTCCGCAGGTCAGGGTCCCGGTCTGTAGCCCATTCCCTGGATGATTTTATTCGGGGCTGAACGGGGCTGGGACACGTGCACACGTCTCCTCAACACATTTCAGACGCTAATGGAGGAACTTCGTGTCCCTTTAGCGCCCGAAAAGACCGAGGGCCCATCTACACAGCTAGTCTTCCTGGGGGTGGAGATTGACACGGTAGCGCAGGCTTCTAGGTTGCAGCGGGATAAGGTGTCAAGGCTAGTGGCCCTTATCTGGGACTTGCTGGCCAAGCGCATGGCATAACTGAGGGGACTGCAGGTGCTACATGCTCACCTCAATTTCGCTTGCGGGGTCGTCGCACCGGGCAGGGCATTTGCTCGGCGCTTGTGCGACGCCTTGGCAGGATTATCCAGGCCCCACCATAGGGTTAGACTTACCCGGGGTATCAGGGCAGACGTGCTGGTCTGGCCCCAGTTCCTGAGGGAGTTCAATGGGGGTCATTTTGGAGGTCTAGCTCCTGGCTTCCCCTCGTTTTCAGATACAGTCTGATGCCTCGGGATCCCTGGGTTATGGGATGTACTTCAATTGGAAGTGGGCCGTGGTGGGTGGCCACCAGCCTGGGCAGGCACGGGTCGCCTGCGTGATCTCACATATCTGGAATTTTCCCTATCCTGGGTGCTTTGATGCTATGGGGCGGGGAGTGGGCCAACTCAGTTGTGCATTTCTGGTGTGACAATGCGGCTGTTGTCCACATTGTCAATGCACAGACTTCCAAATCGCCCTGGGTTATGGGCCTAGTGCGCCAGTTTGTGTTGCGCAGCCTGCGCCTCAACGTTCTTCAGGGCCAGGCATGTCCCGGGGGTTAATAATGATGTTGCTGACGCTTTGTCCCGCCTGCAGATCTCACGGTTCCATGCTTTGGCCCCGGATGCGGAGGAATTTCCCTCGCCACTCCCGGACGGGATATGGACCATTGGCAAGGAGAGGTGAACCGGGCGATTGGCCTGCCACTAGCGCCAAGTATGCGTAAGGCATATCACCACGCGTTTAATTCTTTCAGAGCATTCTGTGCCCAATTTCGGCTGCCAGGAACCTGGCCGATCCCAGTAACCCATGTTCTGCGGTTCATGGTTTACCTGCATGCTCAGGGCCTTGCACCTTGCACCATAGCATCTGGGCTGTCAGCGTTGGCTTTTATGGCCAAGGTGGGAGGTCATGTGGACAGCACCACTGACTTCCGTGTGAGACATGTTTTGGAGGGGTGGGTGCGGGAGCGTGGGCGTTGCCCGGACGACCGCCACCCGATTTCCCCAGGGGTTTTTACCCAATTGGCCCGGGGCTGGCCTGGCCTCTGTTTTGATAGATATGAGGCAGCCCATTTCATGCGGCTACAACGGTGGCCTTTTTTGGAGCGCTCCGCATCAGCGAGATTGAGATGCTGTCTAAGGCGGATGCAAGTCGTAGGGCACTGGAACTCGAAGATGTCTGTGTGAACAATATTGGGCTCAATTGGGGATATGCTCCTCTAAAACGAATCAGCACGGCGTAGGCAGTGGAGTAGACTGCTACGATGTTCTTGGCAGACATCTGTCCGGTTGGTGCCCTACAGGATTTCCTGGCACTGTGTGGCACGCACCATGGCCCGTTTTTCTGTCACCAAGGTGGGTCTTCCCTTACTAAATTTCAATTTTGGAGGGTGCCAGGAGGCACTAGACAGTGTTGGCCTCTCTGGGGCTAGTTGCGGTACCCATTCGTTCAGGATAGGGGCGGCTTCTACTGCAGCTGTTTTTGGGTACTCCGGGGCTAAATACGCCGCATGGGAGGGTGGGGATCACAATGTTTTCAGTTTTATGTTCGCCCTCTTCAACCGTGAGTACCAGTTTAGTCACTGCACTGTTTCTCCCCCCCTTTTTTTCCTTGACAGACCCTGGGTGTGGTTTTACACCGGTGACAGTATGGCTGGTGGGCCATAGCCACGTGCACAGGGCAGCGCGTTACGCTGCATGGGGCAGCGCGTTACGCTGCACAGGGCAGCGCATTACACTGCACAGGGCAGCGCATTACGCTGCGGCGACAGAGTGGGGACCCCGGCTGGGACTGGGTGCATCCGCACGTCTCAGGTGGTATGGTAAGCGCGGCATGTTATGGCGGGAACTGTTGCCATTCCTTTTCTACATCAGGGATGCTGACTCGCCCGATGTCCTGGTTATGTACCTTGGGGGCGATGGCTTGGGACAGGTCACTGGCCTATCGCGGAAGCTTGCGGTTTGCAGTGACCTGCCCTACTCACATTATGTGTGGCCTGCCACAACCCTCAATTGGTCGGACATGATACCGCGGTACGCTTACAGGGGGGCGTTCAGCCTCGAGGCTCTCGGCTGAGCCGACGCCCCGTGAACGGGGCTATTGCCCGGTTCCTTTTCGACAAGGGCGGGGGACGCGTCATTAGCCTCCCCGCCATCAGTCTGCAAAATTACGAGCTTTACTCAGGGGATGGGGCCCATCTGTCGCAGGGAGGTATGGACCTCTGGTTAGTGGACTGGCGAGCAGGCCTGTCGACCGAGCTGACGGTCTTGGGGGGGCGGTGAGCCTTTTGGGAAGCCTCCCCGTGTGGCGGGTATCACTGGTAAGGTAAACATTTATGACCCACAGGTATCCGGCAGGTTCGCAATTGACTGGACAACACTAGACAGGCATAAGTTGGTTAACGTTGTCCGGTCAACGACGAACCAGGCGACGGGGTGATGGCTACAGCTAGACAGCATGCATCACCCCGTGATTTCACGGATACGCGTCAGAGGGTGGGGTCATTAGTTAGATATTGACTAGGGTCAACAATTTGTTTGTTGTCAACAAACAAATTGATACAAATAGATACATTGTAACAATTGCCGTTGGAAATTTTGGGTGGTACCTTACCAGTGTTACTTCGGCCTGCTTGCCTTAAGAATTATGATTGGTCAATTACCAATAGAAGTTTATAATTCGGACTAGGGCATGAATCAATAAATGTGGCCCAATGCCGTTATCCACTTTTACCAGTGTCTGAGTCCTTTATTGGGGGGTGTGCCTGCAATGCAAGCGCGGCGCCAAAATGGCCGCCCGCTCTTTGCGCCCCCCCATTGGACGAAGGTATCCGGGTAGTTAGGGGGCGTGGCCAGCTCCCTTATAAAAGGGGTGGCCATGAGGCAGCCGAGCTGCCATTTTGCGAAGCGACGGAGCGGAGAAGTTTTTCCCCTCCACCCCCTCCCTAGTTAACAGTGTGATATTTTGGTCGCTTCGGGGCCGGGTGGGAATTTTTGGCTGGGACCCACAATTGGCTCTCGGGTCCTGGTTTTTTCGCCCATCCCACACTGTTGCTATGGTTTGATATAGGGGTTTCTGTTGCTGCTGTTGACTTTGGTCACATGGGCGGGTATCACTGGTAAGGTAAACATTTATGACCCACAGGTATCCGGCAGGTTCGCAATTGACTGGACAACACTAGACAGGCATAAGTTGGTTAACGTTGTCCGGTCAACGACGAACCATGCGACGGGGTGATGGCTACAGCTAGACAGCATGCATCACCCCGTGATTTCACAGATACGCGTCAGAGGGTGGGGTCATTAGTTAGATATTGACTAGGGTCAACAATTTGTTTGTTGTCAACAAACAAATTGATACAAATAGATACATTGTAACAATTGTCGTTGGCAATTTTGGGTGGTACCTTACCAGTGTTACTTCGGCCTGCTTGCCTTAAGAATTATGATTGGTCAATTACCAATAGAAATTTATAATTCGGACTAGGGCATGAATCAATAAATGTGGCCCAATGCCGTTATCCACTTTTACCAGTGTCTGAGTCCTTTATTGGGGGGTGCGCCTGCAAAGGCACTTTTTTCATTTATAAAGTACTGTAGAATAAAGCTTGATCAGTGTTTCCCAATCTTTGGTACTTGGACTTCAATTCCCAGAAGTCTAAATCAGTACGCTGGCTGATCAGTGCACCTCCATGACCATTGGGAATCAGAGTTCCTCCTCTGCTCGTTTTGGCTTTGGGCCCAAAATTATGGTTTCCAGTGGTATTTCCTCCACTGAGGGGACCATCACCCCATCTAAAGGTGCTTATCCATCTGTAGCCATTGGCCCACAGATTTTTAGGGAGTCAGGTTATTTACCAACACGCAACACTTGACGTTAAATACCTAACTTTAAAAATAACTTTGCTGGGTCCAGCAGATGGTCCTGCATCTTGTTTCCAGTTGCAACTAGACTTACTGTATATTCCCGAAAGACTATAAGCAGACTATGAAGGCAACCATCCTCTCCTGTCATCTGTTCTCCAGAGAGAAATCAAAGCTACAGAAAAGGCAGCTATGTAAGCAAAGCTTGTTTTTTAAAAAGTTTTCCTTTTTCTTTTTAGAAGATGAATTTCCAGGATCCTGCTGCCAGACTGGGGGATTTTTGGAAGAGTCATCTGAAAAATAAATTTTCCAGGCTTCATATAAAGCACATCAATTTCTTTGGAGGGGCTTCTTGGACATGTACAGAATTTTGGCAGGACTCTGCAATGAGAAAGAGCACTTTCCCAAATCTTTCTTTTTAAACAAGGCCATTGTTTTGGAATTAAGAGGTCCTGGCTGACTCCAAAGCATCACAATAGTTCAGAAATCCTACTCTGAAGAAGACAGCTGTGGTATTTAGAAGACTACTAGATAAATCCTTGAAATCATCTGGCCACAGTCTGACTTTAGGAGCACAGCTAGGGTATGGCTGCAGGACCGCTCTGAAACTGAGGTACCTAAGTATTATACTGCAAGAATACCTTATATCTCTGAACAGGTAAGAAGTGGAAATCTCCACAGCCCTAATATTTATGTGCAGACAGTGATGCACTGCAGCAGGTTCTGTCAAGTTCTGCAGAACCAGTAGCAGAAATTTCTCCAGGCCATGCCCACTTGGTTGGCCACACCCATCTCCATAGCACATAATGCAGGATGTTTGGCCACACCCACAGATTTGGCCCCGTCCACAGATTTGGCCAGCCCACAGAGTAGGTAGTAAAAACATTTACAGTGTATCACTGGGTGCAGAGAATAGAAAAGTTGGTTGGAGCATTCCAAAATTGTCTCCAACAACAAAAAAAGATGTGTGTGTATTTCAAGCTCTGTCTGTCTTGATATGAACCAGAGAGAATTTGTTATACATGTGAAGCCTTCCCTGCTTCTCCTCATTCACATTTGATTCTCGGGTTTAACTTCATTTTTTCTTGGCCCAAAGCTAAGTAAATATAAGAAACAGCGTGCTTGGGTGCTTTAGTTTTTTCTTTGGTCACATCCATTGGTTCTTATTGTTGTCTCTCTTCTCTCTTTCTTCCTCTGTTGGCTCCTCACTGTTAGAATTTAGAGCACTTTGAGGGACCTAAGGTTTATTCTAGCTTTGTAAACCTTCATTATGTTTCTGAAAGTTGTTTTAATCTATACCTATAAGAATGGGTTGGGCCGTGCATGTCCAGAATGTGTGTCCGCACACATCCATCCCATCCCATAATGCGCTGGCCACACTTACCTTACCTCCTGGACATCATCGCCGCAATGGTCTGGGGACCGAGAGTGGGGCCAATGCCCCATGAATGGGGAAAAAAAACAACTACACTACCCAGCATCCCCTGCGCCATGGCACACCTCAGCCAATCGGGCATAAGGACACGAATGTAGAGGAGGCGGGACAGCTGAAGCGCGTGAGAAAGAGAAACTGGCTGACTCGTGCATGCCTTTTCCCCCTCAACAGCTGCTCTCCAGCGGCACTAAAAAGCTGCCTCCCCGCTGCAGCCATTCCCGCTGCCACCGTCCCAGCAGAGTTCTCCCAGCAGTTCAGCCGGGGGAGGAAGAGGCAGGGAGGAGAGATGGCCGCAAAACAAAGGTATTCTCTGGCGGCCCTAAAAAACCGCCTCCCCACCTCCTTCTCCCCCGGCCAACTTGCCAGGCGAACTCCACTGGGCTGCCGGAGAGACCCTTCGTGTTGCGGCTGTCTCTCCTCTCCGTCTCCTTCTCCCCTAGCTGACCTGCAACATGAAGGGTCTCTCTGGCGGCCCTAAAAAGCCACCTCGCCTCCGCCGCCATTCCCGCCTCTGCCGGCCCAGCAGAGTTTGCCTGGCAGGTCGGCCAGGGGAGAAGTTGGTGGGGAGGAGAGACCTGCAACATGAAGGGTCTTTCCGGCGGCCCTAAAAAGCTGCCTCCCTGCCTCCTTCACCCCAACTGACCTACTGGGCAAACTCTGCTGGGCCAGCCGTGGCAGGAACGGTGATGGCGAGGCGGCTTTTTAGGGCCACCAGATAAACCCCAAGCGGGGTGGTGGTGGTGGTTGCATAAGTGTGTTGTGTCTGATGTGGGGTGTGGGGTGTGTGGGGGTGTGGGGGGTATATTGTGTGGGTGTGTCCTGTGTGTGTTGTGTCAGTGTGTGTTGTGTGGGTTTGCTGTGTCATGTGCAATGTGTCTGGGTGTGGTCGGTGGGTGTTGTATGTCAGGTCTGTGTGTGGGTGTTGTGCAAGTGTGTTGTGATGTGTGTGGCTGTGGTGGGTGTGGGTTGTGTGTCAAGCGTATGTTATGTTTGGGAGTGTGTGTATTATGTGGGGGTGTCGTGTGTGATGTCTGTGGCTGTGGTGGATGTGGGTTGTGAGTCGTGTGTGTGTCATTTGTTCATGTTGTGTTTGTATGTATTGTGTGTGGGGAAGAGCACCTTCCCTGACAGATCCCTGCTACCAACACACAATCCATACCTGCCCGGCAAGGCTGGGCAAAATAGCTAGTCTGTTCTATTTATAGTTAGGTCTGCTGGTGGCAGAAGACTGTTTACTTGTTGATAACTATGTTTATTGTTTTTTACTTTGTTTTAATTTATTTTCTGTGAACCACCCAGAGAGTGCTTGTATTGTGGGGTGGTATATAAATTGAAACAACAGATTATATTTCTGATGGCCCTACAAGCTCTGCCACTGTTCACCCTAGACTTTGCCCCACCAACTGCAAGTAGGCACCAGCAACCATTACCTGGGCACTCAACACCGACTGAGAACATTCTTCAAAATGGCATGACATGATGGTACCAATGAGTTTTGTTGCAGCAAATGGGGATACAATCAAGAAACACTGTAAGGCAGAGGTGGCCAAACCATTTGCACCATGGGCCGGTCATGTGTTTGAGCAGGCTGGTCACATGGTTCCTCCCGCTGGAAGCAGAAGTAAAGTGCACCTGTGTATGTGCAAAACGCTGATGTAAATGCACCCACGGCTGTCATAAATGTGTTTACAACAGCAGTGAGTGCATTTATAGCAGCATTTTGTGCATGTACAGGTGCATTTTACTTCCACTTAATGACAGCCATGGGCGCATTTACGGCAGCATTTTACACATGCACAGGCACATTTTACTTCCACTTCCAGGAGCGGTGAAGGTGGCGTGGTCATATGATTTGGTGCTGTGGGCCGGATACAGCCCATGGGCTGTGGTTCAGGCACCCCTGCTGTAAGGAGAGCCTCAAAGGTGCTTCTATTAACAGCCAGGTCCAGAAGATGAATGAGCAGCACAGAGTATGCTTGAAACCTTGTTGCTATGGCAGCCATGTAAACACACCACCCAGATTCAGAAGATCATCTACCTGTATTTTGAATCCATACAAGTATGAGTTCAGAGCATTCATAAACATTAGCAAGGGAAAAAAAGATTCTGTATCTCTCATTTCTCTGTCACACAATCCAAAATGTGGAGTGTGATTGTTTTAGAAAACAAGCATCTTTGTTTCCAAAACTTGTAGTTAAAACTGATTAAAATCAACCAATATATTGGTTGTGAAGAACAAAGATTCAACCACCAGTCCAGTCACTTTTTGTACATAGAATGAAAAGATGCACCAACTGGTTCTTTGAGCAGAGAAATACTGTAGGTCATACCTGAGATGCTCAACAGCAACACCTGTTTGTTTGTTTGTTTCTCTCTCTATCTGAATTGTGCTCTGTAATGAAACACATAATCAAATAAGCCAAACAAGAAAAAGAAAGGGAAGAAAGAAAAAGAGGACAATGAGAAAGACAATTCTCCTTTGCATTGATTTCCTACTGATTTTATATGGATTGGACTGCTAGTAACTCTACACTCCTTTACACCTGAGGAAATATGATTGCTAGGTGCCACATTTCTTGCAATAATCTTCAGGAACTATACATTGGCAATGGGAGGCACAAAGTCAATAAAGCCTAGGCCTAGTAGTGTAATCCCTCCTTGTCTTTCCACAACACCCTGTTCTCTCCTGTTCCCTGCTTAGTCTTTGTGCAGAACATCAACTCTGCATCACCAACACTCAGTTTTGACTACCCAAATGTTTTAAGACCACACTTAATGTTGACACCAGAAAGCAAGGAATTCTGTCCAATAATAATAACCTCTGATTTCTAAAAGTACATTCCTATTAGTAGGAATAGTTTAGAAGACATGAGTAGAGGGTTCAACTCAGGCACTTCTTCCTGTAATCTTTACACAGAGGATTTTTAGAAATGCTAAACTTATTCCAATGAGGTCACCAGAAATGAATGGATAATTGAAACTCAATACTGGCACCATATCTACCCCTCTGTTATTCTCAGTGTGACACTCTAGGCACATGTGATTCATGATGAAAGGCAAGGAGGTTAGCTCAGTCACTCTGAGGGAATACCACTGACCTCGTTCTTCCAAAAGGATGAGTCACATCTGATGAGTCAGAGGAAATCTCTCCTTCCCTGGGAGAATGAGGGCATCTCAGTACACTGGAAGGAACTTTTCATTGATTGAAGCTATGATGCTGAAATGTTTAACGGGATCACAATAAATGAAAATGGCCAGCAGATCATTTGGGCTAACTCCAAGATGTTTAGGCCAGCAGATCATTTGGGCTAGCTCCAAGATGTTTAGGGTAAGCTTCCTTTTTATACACACAGCGCGGGACAGTGTTTCCTTCTCAATACAGATGGGGATTGTAGATGTATTATATCATATTTTACCCTAGGAAAAAGGCCATATAAATAAGGATGCCAAGAGTCTTGTTTTTAAAAAATCAACTCTACTGTACTCCATTTTACACCTCCCAATTCCTTTTCCTGTAAATCACACTTTTTTGTCCAGTGAAAAAAGAATTAACCTAGGTTTTTTTAAAAAAAAATCAGGAGAGGATGACAAAGTGTGAGGATCATGTTTCCTTCACACACTCCTTTTCCTGCAAGTTCACTCTGCTACTTGCACTTGTGGGAACTGGAGGAAGTATAACTCAGGGTGGGCAAAACAGAGTTTTATTTTGTTTTTTTTAAAAGCAGCGTAAATGATACACATATACTTGAGATGCATAGCTTGTTCAAGTCACAGAATACCCAAGCCATTGCCTCCAAATGCAGGATTTTATTTATTTATTTATTTATTTTTCATATTTCTATCACCGCCCAACTCGACAACGACTCTGGGTGGCTCACAGCAACAGACAACATTAAAACTGACTAAAAACACATGAAACCCCATTAAAAAATCCAGATGATTTACCCACCCCACCCACCTTCATAAAAAGAGAGAGAATCTCGATTGTTAAACCAGCCAACAGGTGGGGTTCACCCCATACCTGCCCCGCCAGCCAGTTCTTCAATTCTTTCCTAAAGGGCCACAATTCTTTCTGCAGCCATAATTCCACTGGCAGGAGGTTCCATAGGGCCGGTGCGGACACGGAAAAGGCCCTCTTTCTTGTGCTAGAGAGACGAGCCCCTCTAGCCTATGGTACAATTAGACAGCCCCTCCGGTCTGCTCTAGTTGGATGGACAGATGTTCTTGGGGCGACGTGGTCTCTTAGAATACTTTGATGAAGTATTGTTGTCCATCTGAGCACAGAGAGTACAATTAGCTCTGGCATTCTTAGGAAGAAAAGAAGAATATTTTTTCATTGCTTTACAAACATAGCATGTTACAAATAGTGTGCTATCACAAGTCCTCTTTATGAATCACACAAAGCAGTCATGTGGGAAGAGCTTTCCTATGGATTCATCCCATTACCAAGTAACACCTGAGCTTTGCCAAGCACAGAGCCCTCCTGTTCTTTTCCCATAACTCAGAAAAATAACCTTCTTGGATTAAAACATTCCCACCGTTCTTAAATCAGAACAGGCACTGGCTTTGCTAGCTGAGGATTCTTAGTACCATACACAAAAAAAGTAACTTTCCCAAGCTCTGGGCTAAGATGAGGGGTACTCTGCAGGTCTGACCCAATTCAGGATGATGACATGAATACAGGCTGCTGGATGAATTAAAGCAGGGCCAGGCTTGTTCCTACTAGATCTCTGGTGATGTGCAGTGAATCAGCAAGTAATTTTTACTCCCAGTTCTTTTAACAACAACAAATAGCACTTGCACTTGCACTTTAACAACAAATAGCACTTGCACAAAGATGAGAACATTGAACGTGAGCCAGAAAAGTGAAGTTAGAAAGGCCCTAAAAAGCACTGCAAACAACAAAGGTAGTGGAGATGATGGTATCCCAGCTGAAATTTTCAAAGCAATAAAAGATGATGGAATCAAATTATTGCATTCTATATGTCAGCAGATTTGGAAAACACAACAATGGCCACAGGATTGGAAAAGATCAGTATATGTTCCAATCACAAAAAGGGAAATGCCAAAGAATGTTCAAATTATCAAACAATTGCTCTCATCCCACACCCTAGCAAGGTGATATTCAAGATAATACAGGATAGACTTCAGCAGTATGTGGAGAGAGAATTACCAGAAGTGCAGGCTGGGTTCCAAAGAGGCAGAGGGACTAGGGACCACATTGCCAACATACGTTGGATCATGGAGAAAACAAAGGAATATCAGAAACAAGTCTACTTCTGTTTCATTGACTACACCAAGGCCTTTACTGTGTGGACCACAACAAAATGTGGCAAGTAATTAAAGAGAGGTTAGCGTATTTCTGATCATGAGGCAACATTGAGCACCTTCATCCCTCATGCTGGCCAGCAGATGGTCCCGGAGTGCTTCTTCAATGTTGTCTCACTTGCACGGGGTGACAGCAATGCGCAGCGCGGTGGCGTAGTCTGCAATGGATTCACCAGGTCGCTGCTCTCTTCTGTGGAAGGCCACCCTGGCCGGGACAATCAAGACCTCTGGCTGCAGGTGCCTCCTCAGTGCGGACATGATTTCTGCGAGCGGCACCACGTCCTTTGGGAGAACGAGGTGGGTTGCCAGCTCAAGCGTCTCAGCTCTGCACTGAGCGAGGAAGCAGGAGCGCTTCTGGTCTTCGTCGCTGATCTTCTGCATGGCCATTGCGTGGCGGAACCGGCGTTCATATGTTGCCCATTTCTCTGGACGCGCTGGGTCGAATGGGCCGATGTTGCTGCCATGTGGGGACGCCATCCCACCTTCATCTCCAGTTTAGTGTTCAGGGAATGAAGAAGCAGACAAATGAAGTAGTGAAATTCAGCTCTTTATTAGTGGGGTTTGAACACAGTTTGGATGGGGCAAAACTCAGATTTATATACACTATAAACAGTAACAGTAACAATAATACAACAAGCCCATTGGCTAACAGAGTGTACACATTTTCGATCCACTTATTTTCATAAGAATAGATACATGAGAAAAGATACATTCCACTCCTGTTAGAAAACACAGTTAACATACATAACAGTACATGAGTCAAGAAGCAACAGTTAGGATGGAATACAGAATGACAGAGTGGTTTGGAATAGGAAAAGGAGTAAGACAAGGCTGCATTTTATCACCCTGCTTATTCAACTAATACACAGAGCACATAATGCACAATGCAGGGATGGAGAAATCACAAGTTGGGATCAAAATTGCTGGGAGAAACATCAACAATTTGAGATATGCTGATAATACTACCCTAATGGCAGAAAGTGAGGAAGACCTAAAGAAGCTTCTGCTTAGGTTGAAAGAAGAGATTGCAAAAGCTGGCTTGAGACTCAACATCAAGAAAACCAAGATAATGGCAACAGGCCCTATCAGTCCCTGGAAAATAGATGCGGAAGAAGTAGAAGCAGTGACAGATTTTACTTTCTTAGGATCTAAGATCACTGCAGATGGTGACTGCAGCCATGAAATAAAAAGGCAACTGATGCTAGAGAGACACGCTTTGAGAAACTGAGAACATAGTGAAAAGTAGAGACATTACATTGCAAAAAAAAATTCGCATAGTCAAAGCAATGGTATTCCCGGTGGTAATGTATGGTTGTGAGAGTTGGACCATAAGGAAAGTTGAGTGCAGAAGAATAGATGCCTTTGAAATGTGGTGTTGAAGGAGAGTTTTGAGAGTACCCTGAACAGTGAGGAGAACAAATAAGTCGATCTTAAAAGAAATCAACCCTGACTGCGCATTACAAGGTCAAATAGTAAAGATGAAGCTAAATTACTTTGGACATGAAATGAGAAGAGAGGATTCACTTGAGAAAGCCTTGATGGGCACAAAGCAGGCCAGACTGAGGAGGATGGTGGAAGACAGAGGTGCCTGGTGGGTAATGGTCCATAGGGTCGCAAAGGATTGGAATCAACTGTGCGACTGAACAACAACAAAAGCACTTTCTTCCCTGGTTCCTAAATTATGGTGCTGGAATCAAGAATGCTTTGGGAAGGGAGAGTCAAAAAGTAATTAATAGGAGTAATTGATGAGCAAAATAAAAGGATGTGTGTTCCTGGTGCAGTTTTTGTATGGAAAAATAAATGCCTATGTCAAGCACATATTAAGGGACCTTTTATTTTGCAATCCTCTGTTAACTCTCTTAGGTCACTATTTCACATTGATGAACCAAAGCTCTTGTCCTGAACCTAAAATCTGCTGTCCACTGCCCTGAAGGATACTAATTATATTACAAATATCAACTGCTATCTATATAGCTATGTGCCATCAAATGAATTCTCCTTTATGGTATCCCTTTCCAGGGTTTTCTAGCTACTGAGTACACAGAAGTAGTTTACCATTCCCTTCTTCTTGGGACTGTGCAGTTAGCCCAAGGCCACATAGGTTGACTCTTCTCCCAGTGGAGAATTGAACTCCTAAATTCTGGCTCTGCAGCCAGATCCCTAAAGACTGTACTATCAAGCCAGTACATGTAGATATATCATATACTGTACATAGTCATGTATATGAGGCTGCCACAGGGGCTTAGTGGTTAAGACAGTCAGTAGTTGAAGACATGAGTGCTGCATGGTAGAGTGAGTTCCTGCCATCTGTCTCAGCTCCTGCCAACCTAGCAGTTCAAAAGCAAAAAAAGGCAAGTAAAGAAATAGGTACCGCTTCGGTGAGAAATGTAACAGCGTTACGTGCACTCTGGTGTCTACTCATGCTTGCCACATGACCATGAAAACATGTGCAGATGCAGGCAGTGGCTTTCAAGCAAGGGAGACCACCACAGACATATGTTACACAGACATATATACAGTAATCATACCTACATTTTATTTATTTTTATTTATTTATTCACATTTATACCCTGCCCTTTTGGTGTAAGCACCACTCCGGGTGGCTTACAGTGTGTGTGTGTGTGTGTGTGTGTGTGTGTGTGTGTGTGTGTGTGTGTGTGTGTGTGTGTGTGTGTGTGTGTGTGTGTGTGTGTGTGTGTGTGTGTGTGTGTGTGTGTAATATGAAAAGAATGCTATGAGATAACATTATAGCTATATAGGGAGAAAAGGACTTGTAAACATACAGTATGGTTGTCTTCTGAAATTCTTAGTGAGCCTAATTGACCCAAAAATATCTGAACAAATAGCAAGCTAATTTTAATAGGCAAAGTACTTCCTTTTGGTAAAATATTGGAGTCATTCCTAAAAGAGTCTCTTTTTTCATCCCCAGAAGAGGAATATTAAGAACAGAACATTATTTGCTTATTTAAATGATTCAGTCTGCTTACTTTATTATTAGGGTTCACTGCTCAGTGAAAATATCCTTTTTTCCCTCTACGTAGTTAAAAAAATTCAATTACATATATAAGAAAATGAGAGGTTTCCCTTGCATTGGGTACAGATGGCCATAATTACAGACCTTGTCAACGTTCCAGTGCGGAACTTTCCTGTGGTAAATAAAATACTGTTTACTTTCGGCTTTTCATGAGTGAGACCTGCAAGATAGGCTTAAGACTGCATTAAATGTACGAGTAAAATATTCAGCATTAAATTTCACAAGTATACTTAAGGTTTGATGGATAGCATTCTGCTGACTTTCTGTGGTGAAAGGTGCAACTATTAGCACTGTGCGTCTCTTGGTGAAGAGACATTTGATGAAGATGTGGGATGTATAAAGTTTGTTGTAGGTGCCCCTTTAGGTAATGGAGAATGAGGAAAAATAGGCAGAAAGAGCCCATGTCATCCACATCCTGGTATTTTCCACAAGCCATCGCAGCACAAAGACCTTTGGCACATGATAGTTAATTCCATTGCCATGCCCTCATTCTTGCAGTTGCAAAGTTTCCTCAGCCAAGCTCAGAAGCAGAAGAAAGACCATCCCATGCAGCCCCCAGAGATGTATGGGTTGCATCATTACCCCTCATTCCAGAAGGGTGGAGGAGGAGGCCACTTGCTGATAGAGATCATATGTGGTGTTTGGGGCAGTGGTATGAATTTCCCCCAGTCAGACTTCTGGGGGCGGAGGAAGGAATGAAGGCAGGAAGGAAGGAAGGAAGGCAGAAAGGCAGACTGACTGACTGACTGACAGACAGACAGACAGACAGACAGACAGACAGACAGACTGACTTCTCTCTAATCTGATGAAAATAAAGGCTGGATGGGTCTAAGCTCTATGGCAGGGGTGCCCAAACCTTTTGGGCCACAAGCCGGTCACATGGTTGAGCGTGATGGTCTCTCACCAGAAGCAGAAGTAAACTATGCATGTGCATGCACAGAACATGCCTACGCATGTGTAGAATGCTGCCGTAAGTGGGTGCGTTCTGCACACATGCATGCATGTTTTACTTTCTCTTCCATTGGCCAGATCCTGCCCAGGGGCTGGAGTGTGAGCACCCCTGCTCTATAGGAACTACAAGACATTAAGAGTCTGTGGTGGCTCAAGTGGTTAAGATGCTGAACTTGAAGACTGGAAGGTCGGAGTTCGATTCCCGAGTACTGCATGACAGAATGAGCTCCCATCTCTGTCCCAGCTCCTGCCAACCTAGCAGTTCGAAAGTAAGAAATTGCAAGTAGTTAAATAGGGACCACTTTGGCGGGAAGGTAAACATTGCTCCGTTCACTCTGGTGTCTAGGCAGGCCTGCCACATGTCCAAGGAAATGTCTGCAAACACAGACAGTGCTGGCTCTTTGGCTATAAACATAGATGAGCACCAAACCCTAGAATCGGATACAACTAGCTTTCAAGCAAGGGCAACCTTTACCTAGTTTCATCCTATATATAGAGCGTAACAAGAAGAGGGACTGTCAAAGCTATAATGCCTTTCAATTCCCATAGAGCTTAGCCCTGCACTACTACTTCTTCCATCTTTATCACATCACAGACTAGCTATTATTTCTCAACTGACCATAACCACTTCGGGTCACTCCCGAGTGAGGGAAGCGATATAGAAATGTTTTGAATAAATGAATGAATGAATAAATAAATAAATAAATAAATAAATACAAACATCTGAAAAGATTGTGTTTGTTTGGCTAAAGCCCCCAGAAGTCGGGCTAGAGGAATCCCTGTAGACTTCTGGGGGCTTAAGTCCATGACTTCTTTTAAAAAAAAATAAAAAACCACCAATGCCTAATGACCACATTGCACCAAAGTCCATGACAACAGCTGTTTTCAGAGTCCACCTCCAGTCCAGCCTTGCTTCCAGGTGCTTCCTAGGCAGCAGCAGACAACTGCCACCCAAAGGACTTTTACCACATAAACATGCATCTGGGTTTCCAGGTGAAGTGCTTCTCGCCTGCTGTTCTGTTCTACAAATTGCAGCTTCTTGTAAGAGCAGAAGAAGAATCACAGCTGGATCACACCAAAGATCTGTCTAGTTGATTTCTTCCCACTGTTTTGCAATTGACTGGCAGCAACTGGATTTCTGAAACGGTGCCTGCTGCCAAACATTTCATTCCGTTCTCCAAAGACATGCAAATAGCAATAAATGTAGCTTGAAGAAGAACAACAAAAGGAAAAAGAGGAGAGAGATAACATATATGAAGACATTTTGTATGTCAATATGAAATACTGAAGGGAACAGAAATATTTTATGTATTTCTATGGTTTGCATTTATTTGTTGTTCAGTTGCACAGTCGATTCTGACCCTTTGCAACCCCATGGACCATTGCCCACCAGGCACCTCTGTCTTCTACCATCCTCCTCAGTCTGCCCAGCTTTGTGCCCATTGCATCTACAATACCATCTAACCATCTCATTTTTGGCTGCCCCCTTCTTCTTTTGCCCTCCACCTTTCCCAGCCTCAAGGCTTTCTCAAATGAATCCTCTCTTCTCATTTGATGTCCAAAGTACTTTAGCTTCATCTTTACTATTTGACCTTCCAAGGAGCAGTCAGGGGTGATTTCCTTTAAAATCGACCTACAGTATTTGTTCTCTTTGCTGTCCAGGGTACTCTCAAAATTCTCCTCCAACACCACATTTCAAAAGTGTCTATTCTTCTGCACTCAGCTTTCTTTGTGGTCCAGCTCTCACACCCATACATTACTACTGGAAATACCATTGCTTTGATTCCATAGAGAAGTGTAAAAAAGAGTGCCTATCAGTGGATTTCATTACAGTAAAACCCCGACTTACAAATGCCTCGAGTTACATAAAATTTGACTTACATAATGATTTTGTGCTAAAACCATGTCCCAATTTACATGATTTCCTATGGGTTTGCTTCAAGTTACATAAAGATTCTTTTTCCTATGGATTTGCTTCAAGTTACGTAAAAAATTATTTCCCTATGGGTTTGATTCGATTTACATAAAAATTTCATTTTTCCTATGGGTTTGCTTTGAGTTACATAAAAAATTTCCCTATGGATTTGCTTCGAGTTACATAAAAAATGATTTAAGCAAAAGCCTACAGAACAGACCTTTTTTCATAAGTAGGGGTTTTACTGTAGTTCTTATGATGCCTAGTTGAAGAGGTTCTGTTTTTGTAAATATGGATGTGTACGGCAGATCATTATTAAGATTTAGGGGTTTAATCAGTGCTCTTAATTAAAGAAAATCAGAAAGAGGACGAGTGCAATCTGTTTTGTGCTAGTGGTCTTACTGGAACTTTTGTCAAAACATGTATCTACTAATTAATGTATAAATAGCATTTAAACTCTAAAGAAGAAAAGTAAACGCTGTAGTAATATGCTGATGAAACTGACAGTTTGAAACATTGTTCTTGTATTTCATTTTTATCTGGTCACTGAACCTTTTTATTCCTTTGTGGAGGGGCTGCAGTGGCTCAGTAGTTAAGCAGCTTGCCTTGTTAACTGGAAGGCTAGCAAGTCAGCAGTTCGAGACCCGGGTACTGCATGATGTATTGAGTGCCTGTCTCTGTCCCACCTCTTGGGGACATGAAAGGAGCCTTATTTGGGTGTTCCCTGAGTGGAGTTTCTTCTGCAAAAATCCTTTCAACCCAGAATAATTTCTGACACAAAATTATTACTATACTGAACCTTTGTTGTGGTTTTTTTTAAAAAAAATTTTTTTACAAACCCTGCTTATTATTTTACAAATGGCATTCATATGTCATACTATGCATACCACCAGTCAGTACTGTGACAATGTAGTTTATATAATTCCATTAAAGTAAAGCTGTGGTTCACCACAAAAGTCTTTCTTGTAAAAGGGCATCATTAGCAGAGGAAAACTTGTAAGTATCACTGACACTGGGCTGTTTGCCTGGTTTAGTGAAAGACTTAATGAAAGAGAACGGCTCCTTGTTTTCAAGGTTAAATAGCAATGCCAAACATAGTGCAGAGGTTTGGGGGTGAATGACATTTGGGCAGCCACGCACAGGTAGTAAAAGTGTGACTGTATTCAGAATTGTCTTTTGTGTTCTAAAGAGAAAACATACAGGTGTGTTTGTTTCTGTGCACTTGAGTTTTGTAGGTGAATCTTGAGATTCTAATAAAACATGAAATAGATTCCATAAACCTCAAGTGTGCAACAGGATTGTCACATGTTTAATTCATCTCACCAAATAATCAATTTTAGTCAGCAGCAGACTAGCTATTATTTCTCAACTGACCATAACCACTTCAGGTCACTCCCGAGTGAGGGAAGCGAGATAGAAATGTTTTGAATAAATAAATGAATGAATGAATAAATAAATACAAACATCTGAAAAGATTGTGTTCGTTTGGCTAAAGCCCCCAGAAGTCAGGCTAGATGAATCCCTGTAGACTTCTGGGGGCTTAAGTCCATGACTTCTTTTTTTAAAAAATAAAAAACCACCAATGCCTAATGACCACATTGCACCAAAGTCCATGACAACAGCTGTTTTCAGAGTCCACCTCCAGTCAAGCCTTGCTTCCAGGTGCTTCCTAGGCAGCTGCAGACAACTGCCACCCAAAGGGCCTTTACCACATAAACATGCATCTGGGTTTCCAGGTGAAGTGCTTCTCGCCTGCTGTTCTGTTCTACAAATTGCAGCTTCTTGTAAGAGCAGAGGAAGAATCACAGCTGGATCACACCAAAGATCTGTCTAGTTGATTTCCTCCCACTGTTTTGCAATTGACTGGCAGCAACTGGATTTCCGAAACGGTGCCTGCTGCCAAACATTTCATTCCGTTCTCGAAAGACATGCAAATAGCAATAAATGTAGCTCGAAGAAGAACAACAACAAAAAAAGAGGAGAGAGAAAACATATATGAAGACATTTTGTACATCAATATGAAATACTGAAGGAAACAGAAATGTTTTATGTATTTCTATGGTTTGCATTTATTTGTTGTTCAGTTACACAGTCAATTCTGACCCTTTGCGACCCCATGGACCATTGACCACCAGGCACCTCTGTCTTCCACCATCCTCCTCAGTCTGCCCAGCTTTGTGCCTACAATACCATCTAACCATCTCATTTTTGGCAGCCCCCTTCTTCTTTTGCCCTCCACTTTTCCCAGCATCAAGGCTTTCTCAAATGAATCCTCTCTTCTCATTTGATGTCCAAAGTATTTTAGCTTCTACTATTTGACCTTCTAATGAGCTGCCAAGGTTGATTTCTTTTAAGATCAACATTTGTTCTCCTCACTGTCCAGGGTACTCTCAAAACTCTCCTCCAACACCAGATTTCAAAGGCATCTATTCTTCTGCACTCAACTTTCCTAATGATCCAGCTCTCATGTGTGTGTATCTATCTATCTATCTATCTATCTATCTATCTATCTATCTATCTATCTATCTATCTATCTATCTATCTATCGATCGATCGATCGATAGATAGATAGATAGATAGATAGATAGATAGATAGATAGATAGATAGATAGATAGATAGATAGATAGATTATATATATAGAGAGAGATACTGTAGATAGATATGCATGTATCTATATAGTACATTTTAAAGTCTATTTTAAGTTGCTTCATAACTGTGGGGAAGAGTGTGGCAGTAGTAGTAGTAATAATAATGAGGAGGAGGAGGAGGAGAGGAAGAGGAAGAACTAAAAATCTAATTTCAGAAGAGTAAATAGGATTTGATAGGGATAACTGCAGCAATTGAATGATATCAATTGTTAAAAAAAAATAACAGAAATACAGGAGGATAAGCTCAGTTGCCATGGGACTGCAGTGGCTCAATCGGCTAGGCAGATGGTCAGTAGTTCGATTCCCGAGTACTGCAGGACAGAATGAGCTCCCATCTTTGTCCCAGCTCCTGCCAACCTAGCAGTTCGAAAGCAAGAAATTGCATGTAGATAAATTGGGACCACTTTGGTGAGAAGGTAACAGTGTTCCATGAGCTCCGGTGTCTAGTCATGCCTGCCACATGACCATGGTAAAGTCTGCAGAAGCAGACAGTGCTGGCTCTTTGGCTTTAAAACAGAAATGAGCACTGAACCCTAGAGTTGGATACAACTGGCTTTCGAGCAAGGGAAACCTTTAAGCTTGGTTGCCACATCAATAACATCTGGGTTAATATAATTAATAAAAGGAATGTGATACTTGGAGATGACTACTGACCAACCAATCAAGGAGAGAGGATGCAGATGAAACCTTTGAAAAACAGTTTGCAAGAATTTCATAGAGATGCAATGTAGATTTCAATTATCCTGATATTTGCTAGGAGGTGAATTCTCCCAAATACAGACCTTCCAAAGTATTCCCAACTTGTGTTGCTGATAACTTTCTCCTACAAAAAGTAGAGGAAGAAACTAGAAGAAACTTATCAATGGCTCCTTCTCAAACTTATCAATGGCTCTTTCTCAAACATTATCAAATTTGATACACAGATTTCTCTATGCTGCTATATATTTTATCTTAACCTATAAAATTGAGGGTTAACCATTGGAACTTTGCATAGGCTCCTTAGCCAGGCCCTACTAGCCTGCACTCACCATTCGTGCACACGCCCGAACTGGGTATGCAGGTAAATGCAAGATTGAGAAATGCGCCAGTGGGGCAAGAGCCCCACAAACACAAAAAAGGGAAACAACTTCATTCCCAATTTTCTTTGCGCCGCGCCGCGCCACAGGTCAATCAGGCTGAGAGGCGTGACCACAAAGAACATTGAAAAACGTGCCGTGGCCAATCAAAATCGAGCCACAGGAAAAAAAACGCACCACAACCACAAATCACAAACCCATAACTACAATCCCCAGAGTCCTGCACGACATAAGCGCGCAGAACGCTGAGGAAACCGGCGCCTGAAAAATTAAAAAGAAAAACAACTCACCGCCTCACAGCCAAGCAAACACCAGCTGGCTTTCTTTCCCTCACCATCGGCGCCTGAAGGTCCCGACTGGAGTTTCCCCTTTAATATCAGTGGGTGGGGGGTTGAGATCCCCCTCTCCGCTGGCTACCCTAGGGTTGAGAGGTTTGGGGGGACAAAACGGGTATGCCCCCCCAAACCTTCTGGATCCAGAAGACCAGGGAGAGTGGATCGATTCCCCCCTCCTAAAAAAACTCCATCTTTAAAGAGAAGAAACCAAGCCGTTTCTTCTCTTTAAAAACGGAGTTGTTTTAAGGACGGGGGGGGGGGAAATCGATCCACTCTCCCTGGTCTCCTGGGTTCAGAAGGGTTGGGGGGACATACCCCTTTTGTCCCCCCAAACCTCCCAACCCCAGGGGAGCCAGCGGAGAGGGGGGTTGCAACCCCCCACCCACTGATATTAAAGGGGAAACCCCGATCTACTTTCACGACTCCACACAATCAAAGCACCATAACACAATAAAGCCCCCCTCCCCACCAACTAGCCCACCCTTCCTATCCCCCACCAACCATGCCCCCTCCCCACCACCTAGCCCACCCTTCCTAACCCCCAACGACCATGCTCCCCTCCCCACCACCTAGCCCACCCTTCCTAACCCCACTGACCATGCCCCCTCCCAAACCACCTAGCCCACCCTTCCTAACCCCCAACAACCATGCCCCCCTCCCCACCACTTAGCCCACCCTTCCTAACCCCCAATGACCATGCCCTCCTCCTCACCACCTAGCCCACCCTTCCTAACCCCCAATGACCATGCCCCCCTCCCCACCACCTAGCCCACCCTTCCTAACCCCCAACGACCACGCCCCCCTCCCCACCACCAAATAAATAAATATTTTTTTTAAAATTTACTAAAAACACAATCAAAAACAACCAAAAATACACAAAAATAAACAAAAACACCAAAAACAATATGAAGTAAACAAAAACATAATCAAAAACAAAACAAACAGACAAAAAATACACATTCCAACCAACCCCCCCCTCCCCCCCACACACACACACACAAAAGAAAGAAAAAAGCAAACTTACCAAAAGATGTCCTACGTCCACGAGGACCGGAAAAGAAATGAATAAAGAAAGAGACTACTTACCAGAAGAAGCTCCACCCAGAGGCCAGGAGAGAAAAAACAGTCAAAATACAATAACCCCTACCAGCACCACCTGCTGGCCACAATAGTAAAAACAATTCAAAAACACACAACAGCCTCAAACAAAAGGCCACAAGAGTAAAAACAAATCAAAAACATAACACAAATTCACAATTTTACACAAAAGGTCACACCAATAAAAACAAGTCAAAAAAATTACACTACACACACTTTAACACAAATCACAAACATATGTCAATAAAATACAATAGAAACTTTTAAAAATCCTGGGCTGAGTTTTGACTCAAATTAAAACCCAAAACATCTAAACACATTTTAAAAACACTGAATGTAAAAAACATTTACTTTTACATTATTAAAATTATTACCTACAGTACAACTAATTAAAAAAAATCAAAAAACTAAAACATTATTCGCTTACATAAAACAATTTGAAAAAATTATATCATACTTTGTTCTTTTATTAATCCTCAAAAAAAAAAGCAGATCACAGTTAATAACAGCCAAGCCAAAAAAATTACATAAATAAACATTTTAAAAATTAAAATTACAGACTAAGCAATTTTTAAAAAAACATTAACACAATGTAACCTTCCAACACAATTTAAAACAGCCCGGCAACGTTGGGCAACCTCTGCTAGTATATTATATTTTGGTTATTATACCACCTTCACTAACTTTCCTGCAATATTGCCCTAGCTTCAGAAAACTTTTTCTCAATTTTAGCAGCCATCTAGGTGGTTGAATTACATGAAGTAGATGTGTTTGGTACTATTTCATTCATTATTTCCTATCACCTCCCAACATATTTCTGGAGGGCAATGCCAGCCAAATAACAGTGTTTTTTTCCAGTGGGGGTAGGTTTCAGGAGACACTAATAATCCTGCACAATTCATTAAGAGCTACAGTACATCCACTTGTTAGACATCTGCTGATTTATATTAGAAAGTGCTAGCATATTTTGTTGTGCAGTAGCATAGGATCAAAGCAACTGTTCTTATTGTTTGTGGGTGTGCACCCAGTGACCTAGCCAGTTTCCTAAATATGTTATTTCTAGCAGCAACTTTCTGCTTTAGTGTTTAGACTATGTTTTTAGGACAGTGTTCAATCCACAGTGACACCCAAATATTTTGGAGTAGGACAATATTTCAAAATCTTGCCTCCAAAACTTTGGAGCGTCCTCTCTGCACCTCTTTATTTTGTAAAGTGGAAACCCCAGATGTGTATTTTAAAAGGTTTGGTTTCAGCTAGTTGTTTTTATAATACTGTATAGGGAAATATATTATAATGGATCGGTTAGTTAGTGCTTGATGGACTCAAAGGTTTCCTCTTGGGCTGTCAAGGAAAGATCATCAGCATAGAAAAAAACTCCTGGTGTATGGGAATGCCAGTTGATTATTTGTACAAATGTTTAAAAGTAATGGTGCTAGTATGCTACCTCATGGGATATTATTGCTCTATTCATTCATTGAAACACTTTATATAAGCAGCATAATAGGGAGAGTGCCCTACTGCTATTAGAATCTGATAGTTGTTTGCCTGGATTCAATATAGTGATTGCTTTTGTCTTTCACCATATTTCTGGAATTTGTTTGCTCATGCAGCAGATATTAAAGAGTTGAAGGAGCCATTGTGTTTTGGCCAACAGCATTTAATTTGCTTGATCCAGATGTCATCAAGTCCTGCCGCTTTGCCATTCTTACATCTTTTTATGGCTTCCTCTATTGCCACCAATATGAAGGCAGTAAAAAGTTCATTGTATTCATTCTGAATAACCCTTTGATGTTTTAGTTTTAGTTTGTGTTCGTTGGTATTTCCTGCCACGAGCAGTTGGTATGCACATTCATTTCAGTTTACATTTGCATACAGAGATCTTTTGTTTGGATTGCCATTCAGTCTTTTCAGTAGTCTCCAAGCTTTCTAGCTGCTTCTTGTTGTGTCAAGTTCTATTATAGTGTCTATCTATTGAGTTCTTTTTGGTTTTGCAAGAGTCAAGATCTAATTTCTTCCAGCTTTTTTATGTTTACTACAATAAAAGTATGAAATATGATATAATAATTGGGTGTGTGTTTACAGAGTGACACAGGGGGTGTAGGTGGTCCATGTGCAAATGGGTTCTGTGTGTGCACCCACGCATGCGCAGAAATTTCCCATATTTTTTGGAGTCGTGCTTGATGGGTATAGTTCAATAAAAAAAATTAAATGTGGATTGTAGCCTCTCTGCTACCTTAAATGAACTATAGTTTAGGATTGTGTATAACAGGATGCCCAATCTTTTTAAGTTGAGAGTCATGTCATGCTCACTCAGACAGTTGAGGGGGCTGGACAGTTGAGGTTGCCCTGCCATTTACGGCTGCTGTAAAAACATCTGTGGCTTTTGTAAACACAGTTTTGATGGTGGCGGCTGCAGTGGCTGGAGCGAGGCTGGGGGCTGGATTATTTGGAACCGTGGGCCGGAGGTTGCCTACCATTGATGTATAAGGTACATTGAATGGGATTCTGACCATTTTATGACAGTTTTGCCATTGTAATTGTCTCTTTCATAATCCCAAATGTTGCTGTGGCTGTTAGGTTCTCCAACTGAAAAGTGCATGTTTTGGTTTTCTATTTTAGAAAGCCTCTTAAAGCAATATAATATAGTGTTACTATACATGCAGCCAGTTTGACTGTTAATATTTCTATACTGTCCTCTTTAGTACAATCTGTTAAGATGACTATAATATCTGGTCAGACAAAAATGGCACTTCTGTATTGTTTGTGGGGCCCTCTCAGCAACTAGGCACATTGCAGGAAACTTTGGTGAACACTGGCCAGTTCCTCTGTTAGTTTCTTGGATACAAAGGAGATCACATTGCCATTCATGAAAAAATAAAGCTAAGATTTCCTTTATAAAGAAGCACCTTCTATATTAGTAGATGTTATGGTTATTTCTGGTCCTAAAAATGTCCATTGGGTCATTTTATTCATCAGCAAGTTTGAAGTGCAGTGCTCCTGGATATGAAGGCTTAGCTGGCTGCACGCTGTTGCCCTGGGGGTGTCGAAATCTGCCAGGTAATGGCAAAAATCAGAGACAACCACAGAGTTTATGACAGCTATCAAAGTTACATTTGAAGTTTGACATGCTTAAGCAATGTAGTGCATCATGAAACTCTATAGACCCTTTTTTTGGAGTGTCTCTTTCACTTTGGAATGGGAAGAAAAGGGGTTTTCTTTACAATGTCCCCAAATATATTGTTCTGGTGTCTAACACAGCTAGTGATAGGTGCTCCAAGGGCTGCAGAAACAGTGAAGGGAAGCTACACGTGGCTTCCAGGACTCACTTCGCCCACCTATATTGCAGGAAACCTATTCTCCTATGTCTTGCATTTTTAGTGGCTAAAACCTCCCCTACATCACTTGGAAGACTCTGAATAGGCCAAGGGTTGGAGTGCCTAAATGTAAGACCAACATGCTCAAGTGGGGGCTGCTGGCAGACAATAGCACACTGTGTGAATATGGAGATACAGATTCCTGGTCTGTCAGTTATTGCCAGAAACATGCACCAATGAGGACTTAGGTTTGGCCAATGACAACGTCAAGAAAGTGGTTTCATTTTGTCAGTCCAGGGTTTGATCAGGACGTGAAAGAACAAGAAGAAATGGGCTAAAGGTGCTTCTACATTCTTTATTTATCTATATGTAGGGGAACAGCAAAAGAGCCTACTTGAAGACTGTGATGTTTTTGAACCACAATCAGGCGTACCCTGGTAATGGCAAACTTGTGTTGCTGGTTAATCTTTCTCACATTACATCAGGTGAAAGGAACTGCAGAATGGTCTCACCAAAAGGTACCTTCATTTTAGCATATCAGAGAGTAAACAAAACAAAACAAAAAGACAGAAAACATTGTAGTACTTTAAAGATTAACTGCTGTGTTTTGATGTTAGCTTTTGTAGATCAAGTCCACTTCATTAAACAAAGGAGTAAAGGGTCGGAATCGACTGTGCAACTGAACAACAAGACTTCATGACATTAATTTATACACATCAAGTACAGAGGTACAGAGGGATTGGTTAACATAACAGATAAGTATACAAATCAATATGGCTTTTTACAACTGGTAATAGCAGAAGATCTCTGTTTGTTGTTCAGATTAGTTGTGAAGTTTCACCCTGTTGAATTGAAAGTGGTTAGTAGGAAGTTACAATGAGTTTAACCTTCAGCATCTATTGACAATCATGGCAATTCATCCTTTGTTCTGTGATGTAGCCTATGCTATGGATGAGAATTCAACTGAACCGAGCCACTATTTTCTATGGATTTCTTTTTGTTAGGTGGTTTTTATGTTAACTGAGCTGTTTGTTAACCGAGGTTCCACTAGATAGACAGACAGACAGACAGACAGGTAGGTAGATATGTTTTTACATATTGTAAGCTGCCCTGAGTGGTGCTTGCACCAAAAGGTCAGGGTATAAAAGTAAATAAATAAATGTAACATACAACATATAAAGCAGCATATTTGATAATGTCCCAGAAACCCTTTGAGATGGGTGTTCAGCATATGGATGTACTTTATCTCTGCTGTCTCTCACTGGATCCCTGTCTTGTAATTTTTCTGTTCCAGAATGGCAACTGTTATGTCCTGGGTAAAATGTCCAGGTAGGTTGAAATAGTTTCACTTTAGCAGTTTCACATCTGGTCTAGACACAGAAGAAGAAGAGTCTATAAGTAAAGGGACTGGGATTAAAGTAGCAGATGCCATCCTCCATCATGCATTGAGTGTACCTTATGTGCCCATTCTCCATATGTAAAAGTTTGTGTATATGTGGAGGCTGTTTCATCTATTCCCTACAATAATGCTGGTTATTGAGTCAGTAAAATAAACATTCTACATGCAAAAAGTTGTGGTCACATATAATCTCTGCACAAGGAAAGATAAAGACATAGTAAATGTGACCACAGCCAATGTCTCCAATTCCACTCCCCACCACTCGTACCCATTTTATGAACATCTGCAGCAAGCTCATAAGATTTTGGTGATGTTTTACTACAAGCTTGTGTGATTTAATTTTATTGTTGCTATTTCCAGTTATCAGGTGTTCCTCTAATTGAAAAGAAAGGATGTATTTTAATACTCATTTATCTGCTACCTCTATTATATTTTAAGGAACATTCTTTCCAATTCCAAGTCAATAACAAAAGTCTGTGTGTTTTTTGTTTTGTTTTGTTTTGTTTGGGGGTGGAGGCATATAACTCTCCAGTTAACATGTGCCTTGAGGCTGTTTGAAATATGTTATATAAAGGACAAAAGAATAGCATTTCACCAACCTGTTCTTCCTACTGTATGCTATTCCATCACTCTTATCTAGCCACTTTATCAACATGGATTTTTGTCACCAGAAGATAAATCTTTCAATGAGGATTTCTGTACAAGCCAGAGCCCTTGTCCAGCAGGTTGTATTGTTGATTAATTTACTTTCTTTAATTTTACAATGACTTGATTTTATTAAACTTTAAAAGGGCTTGGAAAGCACACAGGAGATGTACTATTCATAAGACCAAGAGAAAACCGTCGCCACCTAGGATCTACAGAACAACCCAGCAATAGTACAGTAGAACCCTGTATAACAAATGCATCATACAGTGGGGAAAATCGTATAACGAAGAAGTTTTGGAAAAAAATTGTGCCCCATATAGCGAAAATTTTCATTATACAATGCAATGCATCTCTATGGAAAAAAATCATACAATGAAAATCTCTATAGGAAAAATCATACAATGAAAATGTCTTCCTTGTACAATTTTTCCACAGAGATTTTCATTGTATGATTTTTCCCCTAGGGATTTTCTTTGTACGATGCATGCATCATATAGCAAAAAAATCATATAACGAAGTGCCTCGTAGAACGAATTGTGTTCATTATATGGGGTTCTACTATACATTGATTTTTACAAAATCTTTTGCAAACCTTATAAAACACACTTACTAAAATGGAGTGTTGGGCACCGAGTAGCCAAATTTGCTGACGACACTAAATTATACAGGGTAGTGTAAACTGTGAGAGATTGTGAGGAGCTTCAGAGGGATCTCTTGACACTGGGGGAGTGGGCAAAACAGTGGCAAATGAGTTTCAACATTAGTAAGTGCAGAGTGATGCATGTTGGGGCAAAGAACCCCAATTACATTTATAAACTGATGGGGTCTGAACTCTCTGCGACAAACCAGGAAAGGGACCTTGGTGTCCTGGTGGACAACTCAATGAAGGTGTCAACCCAGTGTGCCTCAGCAGTGAAAAAAGCAAACTCAATGCTAGGGATCATTAGGAAGGGTATAGAAAATAAGTCAGCAAGTGTCATTTTGCCTCTTTATAAATCTATGGTGAGGCCCCATCTGGAATACTGTGTACAGTTCTGGTCGCCATACCTCCAGAAGGATATTATGGAGCTGGAAAAAGTGCAGAGGAGGGCAACCAGAATGATTAGGGGACTGGAACACCTTCCTTACCATCTGAGGCTGCAACGGTTGGGCCTCTTCACTCTTGAACGACGACGTCTAAGAGGTGACCTGATTGAAGTTTATAAAATCATGCACGGTGTGGACAAAGTAGATAAGGAAAAACTGTTTTCCCTATCGCATAACACTAGAACTAGGGGACACTCGATGAAACTTTTGGGTACTAGTTCTCAAACAAATAAGAGAAAGTATTTTTTCACCCAGAGGATTACTGGTCTATGGAACTCCCTGCCAGAAGAAGTGGTGACAGCTGTCAGTCTTGACAGCTTTAAGAAAGGATTAGACAAGTTCATGGAGGACAAGAGTATCAATGGCTATAATTATGGATACTTAAGGACAACCTCCGGGTTGGAGAGATAGGCAGGATATCTCTCAATATCATTTCCAGGGAATCCTAAGCAGGTGAAGGCATCTGCTTGGGAATACCCTGAAGGAAATGGTGAGCCACTGTGTGAGACAGAATGCTGGACTGGATGGGCTGTCGCCTGTTCCAGCAAGGCTGTTCTTATGTTTTTTATGTTCTTATGAGTGTTGGATGGTAGTAAATAACCTGAGTCCCTAAAGGGGCCAATGGCTATGGGCAGATGAGCCTCTTTAGGTGGGCTGATGGTCTCCTCAGTGGAGGAAATGGCGCTGGAAACCATCATATTGGGCCCAACGACAATATGAGCAGAAGAGGAACTCTGACTCCCAATGGTCATGGAGGTGGAAGAGGCCATGCCAGATGGACTGGCCATGAAGGCGCACCTTGTCCATATCCTCAAGGCTGTGGCAGTCCATTGCAGTCCCAGTGTTAAATACTGTATGTCTCATTTCATATGTGCTGCAAGAGATGGCTCTGTGATCATAGTGTGTGGGTCACTTCATGGCAAGCTGGGATCAGTGTTGAGATTTTTTTAAAAAAAATACTACCTACTCTGTGAGCGTGGTATGATGGGCGTGGCCAGGGGGAAAGCCATGTGTTGCACCCAAATTAGGACTACTTTATTTCAAAATTTGGATTGGCATGGCCAGCCAGAATTTCTGCTACTGATTCTGGCGAACTGGTGTGAACCTGCTGAATCCCATCACTGACTGGGATCCACCTTAAACAAATTCACACCAATGGCATTTTTCCTGCTTCAGGGGGAAAATGCATTCTCAAATACAAGTTGCAGCCGACGCCACAGCCGACGCTGCTGACTAAAATGGATTATTTGGTGAGATGAATTAAACATGTGACAATCCTGTTGCTCACTTGAGGTTTATGGAATCTATTTCATGTTTTATTAGAACCTCAAGATTCACCTACAAAACCCAAGTGCACAGAAACAAATACACCTGTATGTTTCCCCTTTAGAACACAAAAGACAATTCTGATCACAGTCACACTTTTACTACCTGAAGCACTTCACCTGGAAACCCAGATGCATGTTTATGTGGTAAAAGCCCTTTGGGTGGCAGTTGTCTGCCTCTGCCTAGGAAGCAACTGGAAGCAAGGCTGGACTGGAGGTGGACTCTGAAAACAGCTGTTGTCATGGACTTTGGTGCAATGTGGTCATTAGGCATTGGTGGTTTTTTATTTTTTTAAAAAAGAAGTCATGGACTTAAGCCCCCAGAGGTCTACAGGGATTCCTCTAGCCCGACTTCTGGGGGCTTTAGCCAAACAAACGCAATCTTTTCAGATGTTTGTATTTATTTATTTGTTTGTTTGTTTGTTTGTTTGTTTATTTATAACATTTCTATCTCACTTCCCTCATAGGCACTCAAATACTGTAGGCCAATTTTAAAGGAAATCAACCCTGACTGCTCCTTGGAAGGTCAAATAGTGAAGATGAAGCGAAAGTATTTTTGTCATCAAATGAGAAGAGAGGATTCACTTGAGAAAGCCTTTATGTTGGGAAAGGTTGAGGGCAAAAGAAGAAGGGGACAGCAGAGAATGAGATGGCTAGATGGTATTGTTGAAACAGTCGGCACAAAACTGAGCGGGTTGAGGAGGAGGGTAGAGCATATGGGTGCCTGGCGTGCAGTGCATAGCTGTCAAGTATCCCTTATTGGCCAGGAAAACCCCTTATTTTACCTTCTTTCCCGCCGTCACCCCTTATTAATTAGATTTCAATGCCCCATTGCCGCCATTGGAGGGCAGCACAAGATAAGCATAGCTATCAGGTATCCTGTATTTGCCGGGAAATTTCCCTTATTTCCAAATCCAAAACTTGACAGGTATGGTGCAGTGGTCCATGGGGTTGTAATGGGTTGGACTCGACTATGTGACTGAACAACAAAATGGAGTGAGTGCCCATCATCAATCCCAGCTCCTGCCAACCTAGTAGTTCAAAAGCAAGAAATTGCAAGTAGATAAATAGGTACCACTTTGGCGGGAAAGGTAATGGCATTCCATCTGCTCCAGTATTTAGTCATGTCTGCCATATGTCGGACACAACTGGCTTTTGAGCAAGGAAGACCTTTTTGTTTACCTTATTGTTACTGTTGGCACACATTCCACATACACATGTCAGCCATCCTCAACCATTTACCATGCAAGCCAAAATAAACCTCTACAGTGTATTTATCTTGGGAGGGGGGACACCTGCCAATGCTATGGCACAACATCACATCTTGTACAAAGGAATTGGGGAAAGGGAGAGTTGTGTGTTGGTAACCACTCTATATCTTGACATAGCCTGTAGCTAGAGCCTCAGTTTTTTACAGCCAAACTATAGTAAAGGTAAAGGTTCCCCTTGCTCGAAAGCCAGTCGTATCCAACTCTAGGGTTCAGTGCTCATCTCTGTTTCAAAGCCAAAGAGCCAGCGCTGTCTGCTTCTGCAGACATTTCCATGGTCATGTGGCAGGCATGACTAGACACTGGAGCACACGGAACACTGTTACCTTTCCTCTGAAGTAGTCCCTATTTATCTACTTGCAATTTCTTGCTTTTGAACTGCTAGATTGGAAGGAGCTCGGACAAAGACAAGAGCTCATTCCATCCTGCAGTACTCAGGAATTGAACTGCTGACCTTCCACCTCCCAGTCAGCATCTTAGCCACTTGAGCCACTGCAGATTATAGATAAAATGCTACTAGAAAAAGGAATTCTTAACATTCTGAGAGCATCTGGTTGAGGCAGGAGGAACTTTTCACAACTTCTGCAGTTTACACACTTCCTATCCTTTGTTTTATGACTGGTCATCAGGAGATAAAAACTGCTTTCATCTGCAAGTATGATTGTTGAGTCACAAAGTTTTACCTGAATCACTTCTCTGGAATACTGTTGGGTTTTGGATTATAATGAAAGACTGCCTGTAAAATATGATTTTCCCCTTAGTCCAAATGCCTGGAGGGAACATGCAGAAAGAGTATGAGGGCCAGTCTTGCCTGACCTTCTCTAAGCTAGAGAAGACAGCTTCTACAGGTTCATTTTTTTTTACTTTGAATTAAAATTGTTAACTTTCTTTAAATGTGCATAAGAATAAGAGCTGGTTACTTCCAAAGTAGCCTATCATAGCTTTCTTTTATTTTTTTATTTTTTATTTTTATTAAAAATTTTAACAATAATACAACTTTTAAAAAAACAATGACTATGAATAAAAATACAGACATCATATTTACAAATACAGTATATATGACAAAAAATAAGAAAAGAAAAAATGGGAATACAATTAAATTATGACTTAGTAATATACTACCTTCCCCTTTCTTCCATACATCTTTAATTATATTTCCAAAATTTTTAATACATTATAATACTCTTGCAGTTATCCTAATATACATATTCAAACTCTGTTCTTAAACTCATCAGTTTAATACAACTACGAAGTCAAAGTAAAAATACAATAATTAAAATTCACTAAACACTTTCAACATAATACACCCAGTGTTATTTACAATGCCCTGGAGAAAACGGAGTATCACAGTCGTTTTCTAACCCCAAAAACTCATTTGGTCAGGTACTGGCCTATTCCCTTTATCCCCCTTCAATGAGTAATCCACAAATAATTGCCATATTTTCCAAAATCTATTTTCTTTAACTATACCCTTTTTCTTATTCATTTCCCATGTTAGCTTATCATTCAACGCAAGATCCCACATCTCCTTATACCATTCTTCTATTTTTAAAATTGCTTCATTTTTCCAGTTCCTGACAATGCACTGTCTGCCCATTTTCAACATTATTGACAATAGTTCTTTTTTATCCTTATTTAAATCCATATTTTCCACATCTGTCAACAAAACAGTACTTGGCCCCAATTTGAATCTCATACCATAACAGCACAAATCTCTTTCTCAATTTTCCCCAAAAAATCCTTTACCACGTTACAACCCCACCACATGTGTTCATATGTTCCCAGTGTGTCCTTACATCTCCAACACATGTTATCCTTATTTTTATCTATTTGATGTAACCTCACTGGGGTCAAGTACCATTTCCACAACATTTTATAATTATGTTCTTTCACTCTAACAGACACTGTTCTCATAATCCTTTTCTTCCATTTATTTTTCCAAACCTCATCTACAATCTTTATTTTCAATTCTTGTTCCCATCTTTGTGGGTTACCATCTTTATTTAACATTATATATATTTTACTTACTAAGCCCTTAATACCCCTTTCTCCCTTTCTTATCTTTGATATCAATTCTCCAAACTCGGTCATACCTCTTTCCAAACTGACTTCCATCAAATATTTACTATTCCACTTATTTACCAACACTATCTGGAGCCAGTTCAACTTCAGTTGTGCAACTCTGGACATACTTCCTGTGAGGTCTAACTCACTGAACTGGAAGGCACTGGAAATTTTCCTTCTCATTTTATCCAGGAGCAGATGGTCATCCTAGAAATGCATAGAAGTACACAGGACCCCACCATGATGACTGTCAACAATCAGCTATTCCTATAGTCACTCTCTTTTAAGAGGAAGAGAGTATTTGGGGATTGGCCGGTTGGGGGAGGGGAGCCTGCTTGTCTAAAAGGCCAAATATCAACATTTGGGTTCAGCTTGTAATAGGTCTAGGAATTCTTAATCAAGCCACAGCTGAAGGATATTGAAAGATTCTTCCAAACTGTGTAAACATCTCTTGATCTGCAATGTACTGTCAAATATTCCCTATCCATGAACTACTGTAATTCCTTACCAGATTCCTACAGTGAGCAAAGCAAAATCAGCTTTCAATGCAACAGTGTTAGTCTGTACTCTTAAGAAGGTGGAGGAGTTTTATGTTCCTTTATTGAGCTTATGAAAGAACAGCCCATTTAAAGAAATTTGCCTATCTCAATATTTTAACAAGCACAGAGCTTTTTTTGTGGGGGGAGGGGTAAACTGTTCACTGTACTAACATAAATTCCAATTTATATGCTAAGATTGCCTTTAAATCTGGAATTCATCAGCTACGTTTGTTAGTTTGAGATAAAAAGCAGATGAGATCAATTTTATAATGGTCTATAGATTTTTACCCTGCAAACTGTATTTGAACAACTGAATGGCATAGAAAGCACATTCATATGAAGTCAGACCACTAAGAATGATCTAATCAGTACTAAATTAGTGAGCAGAGCCTTTTTATATCCACCCCCCTGAGATATTTTTTGAGATGTTGGGGACTAAACAGGTCCTTCAAAGTGAATCTGTATTATCAAAATTGGTACCCTTCAAGAGCACAAGATGCAAACTTTTAATAGTTTAATAGTTAAATCTCAAAAAGCTGTGTCTGTTTTCAGTAGGGGCTGAATATCACCTCTAAATTTCATTTACAACTTATAGTATATCTTTTTCTGTAAAGCGAAAAGTAGTTACCACATCTGGTTTGACTAGACCTTTAAAGAAAAAAATGCCTTAAAACAGAGGACTATCATCACATCTGTTTTCCAGATGAAGAATGTCCTCAGTCAAATATCGTGTACAGTTACTGGTATGTGTGGCAAGATCCTCTACACTTTTGCATGGTGGTTTTATAGAACAATTGCTGTCAGGCATATCCTAGTAAATAAGCCAACTACGAACATGGGTTGTGCTCCTGAAGCTAAGCAGCTCCTGGGCCACAGGAGGGACATAGATACACTCAGCTTGGTGGCTCAAAGAAGAACATAGATTTATTGACTACAGCAGCAGCAGTAGTACCCGTGGCACAGCACTGGGAGTACATCCTGAATGTCAGACCAAAGCTATCACATCCCCAGCCTCTGGCTGTGGCTCCATGAGGAGTGATAAAATGTTGGAAAAATGTGGGCACACAGCCACTCTGTGGTTCCCTCTTTGCTAGGTCTAGCCATATTTTCCCTCCAGCTCCTTTATCATTAGTCATCAGACACCATGGACTGAGAACAGGGCTTTTCCTGCTTCCCCCAAACTTAAATCCAACCCTGTGGCAACAATCGTCCACCCCTAAAAAGTTTTTGGTAAATGCTGCCTTTCTTTTCTTTTTTGGTCTCTTTCAAACTTTGCTGTTTGTAGATGTCTCACTTTATTAAATAAACCTTAAAAAGAAAAAACCCAAGCCATTGCTTTTCCTAACACAAGTAAAGAGTGAGGTTTTTTTTTAAAAAAAGTTATTCTACATGCTACCAAAAACTAAGCCAAAGAACTGTTTCTCCCCTAGGAATAGGGGAAAGCTATAGTTTGTTTAAATGCAAAGCTGGGAGTGCTGTAACAAATATCCCATGGCTTGTCTTGTTTTAAAATAATCCAGGCCAGACTTCACAAGAGAACGTGTCGTGGCTGGTGTGGTCCCAGGCTCAACATTTCTTAGGAAAGGGATCGGACGATTGTTACATGGTGGCAGCAGCGGGATAGTCAAGTGAGCCAGGTTTTCTTGTCCCACTCAACTCCTTGAAGTGGTTGAAGGCAGCAAAGCTGTGAAAGTATTTTCACTGACTTTTCTACAGTCAGAAAGATGAATCCTGCCTCCTGTGTGCTGGTGTCAGAACCCACACAGCTGAGTAATAGTGATTTATGGCTTGGTTGGTTTATGGTTGTTGGAGCAACACGATTATGACTGATAATTGTATTTCATGAGCAAACTTTGGTGAACTGTTGCTTTTATTTCTTTATTTTTAGAATGTACCATGAAATGGAAATGTATGCTCCATTATTATCAGAGAGTAAACAAAACAGCAAAAAAAGACTAAATGCAGCAGTTAGTCTTTAAATTGCCACAAGTTTTGTCTTTTGCCTTTTTTGTTGTTTTGTTTTGTTTTGTTTACTCTCTAATATGCTTGCACAGACCAACACAGCTACCCCTTCAAATGTTCCATTATTAGTAACTAACTTAGTAACTAGTATTAGTAACTTGTTATTAGTTATTCATACCTTATTACTAGTAACTTGTTATTTGTAATTCATTATTAGTAACTAGAAAATAATAGTCAGTTATCAGTAATCAATAATTAGGAATTCAAGTTGTCTCTTGGCAGAACAAAACACTGCCCCCCTCAAATTCCTGGTACTGTAAAACAATCAAGTTGTTTGGGGGATGGTCCTCTATTAGAAAACTGTCTTATACTGAGTAGTAATATTTACACATCAGCCCAAAGCTGTTAAAATTTGCCCGGCAGCTGCTCTTGAGATTTTCAGGCACAAGATTTTCTTAACCCTATCTGGGGATTTCTTACTTTGCCAGGTAGTCTCCCACCTTAGTCCTAAATCAGCCCCAAGCCTACTTAGCTTCCAAAATTAGATAAGATCCAGTGTGTTCAAGATGATAATGATGATATAACATAAGCCCTCATCAGTCATACTTTAAAGCACAACTGATGTAGCAAGGGAGTCTTGCAGTCCTCCCCCTCTGTCTTCTCTTTATATGAATAATTATGGGCTGTCAAGTAATGCTGCCTTATGGCAACTCTTTTCAAGAATTTAACAAACATGGTCATTGGTTGTTTTGAATTTAAACAGCCAATCAGTAGGTTAAATTTTTCTTCATTAAAAAGAAAACTGCTTACATATGTTGGCCCAGTGTATGGGTGTTGTATTGCTAGTTTAGTTTAGTCTAATTTGTCTGACTGTGTTGTGACTCTGGCCCCCGGCCTACCTCTGGCCCCCAAACTGGCCCTCCTTGGGGATGAAGACTCTGAGGATGAAGGGGAGGAGCTGACAGGACCTTCTACCTCAGGGATCCCCCCCCAGCACTGCCTCAGCCTCCCTTGTAATTGCAACAGCAGGATGGCAACGAGGATGTTCTCCAACAGCAATCTTCATGTTCAGACAGCTCTGGGGACGAGGCGTGGCTAGACGCCAGACATCGAAGCAGAGCAAAGCGTTGTCTGCAGAGGCTGAGAGGAAGGAGGGGGCACAGGTAATCAGGAAATGTCTGGCCACACCCATGGAGGCATATAAGGAACCAGGACGCCGGGTGTGGCTCTGTAACGGACAAAGTTTAGCCTCCCTGCTCTAGTTTGGTACCGTGGCATCTTGACTCATGGAAACTCTGGTTTTGGGACTTTGGACTGGTTGACTACTCTTTGGAAACTCTGGAATTAGGATTTTGGACTGGACTTAGACTTCTCTTCTGATATCCCTTACAGTGAGTGTTTGTTCTGACAGGAAAAAGGGAAGTGAGTGGGGGAGACAGAACAGACTGGTTCGATTGTCTTTCTTATTCAAAATGGTTTTAGTCTCAGAAAGCTAGTAACTGAGTACCCTCTAGCAACCATCATTTGCTTGAGAGATTGTTCTTCCTATTTTAAAAAAATTGCAACCAAGATTAAAAGAAAACTATATTATATTTTTTCCCCATCTACCTGACTTTCTTTGACCACAAGCCTTGTAAATAATTGTTCTTTTTTCTTCTACTAAAACTGTGCATAAGCATTTATACTTTAGAAACTAAGAAGAAAGACAAGAGGAATTGAGAAGGGCTTACATTTCAAAACCTTCAGCCTTAATCCTTTGGGACACAATAGCTGCACCACTGTGCAAAGATTATCCAACAGGCTCTTTTAAATGTACAGTGGGAAACTGGGAACCTCTAGTTCTGCAGTCAGATGGCTAATTCACAAAACTATCCAGCTGCCTGTCTTTATATTAAAGAAACACCATTATCTGAAAGGAGGAGTTTGTTGTATCCAGGTGGCCTATCTCACTGAATCACTCCTTTACCAAAATGTGGTTCAAACTCCTGTAGAATCTTCTAGAAGATAACCAAGTACAGCAAAGTAAGCAGTGTTCCGTACACTCCAATGTCTAGTCATGCCTGCTTTAGTGTATGGGACCAAAGACACCAGGACAGCCGAAGAGCTGGCTTAACACAACTTTATTACATGCTGGTCAGAGGGAACATGAGGTAATGGCGGACGAACAGCTCAATATATACAGTGGCTATACATTTGAATGTGGCTCCTTGATAGCCTATTGGCTACAGGCTGCGTGACGTCATTGCAGGTCACGCCCTTCTTGTCCAGGTGAAGGTAGTGGCGGGAATCTTCCCGCGCTGTTGTTCTAGGTGAGTCTTGGACCAATGAGCTTGGACGCTCGCTATTGCCATCTAGTGGTCACTAGCTCGCGTCCTATTAAGGTTACAGTGATGCAGCTGGAGATTACAATGTTACACATTAAAAAGGTTACATTGGATACACATAGATAGGTACATTGCTTAAAGGCACAGGCTTTAGGACACAACACCCCTCCCCCCTAGGATGAGACGAAGTCTCTTAGCCAAGATGGTTTATTGCACTCGCGTTTGGGCCGCGATGTGGGTTGGCCCACCCGGGGGCCGCTCCCGCTTCCTTGTTCCCTGGACCCTTGTCCTGTAATGGGAGAGGGAGACTTGTTAGCGGCTTGCTGCGGTTTTGCAGTTTTAGGGGAAAGGGTAGATTCCGTTGTGGTTGAACCGGGGGCACCAGGGGCTAACGTAAAACCCCTCTTCTCGCTTGGATGGGTGGGGGACCACTCCGAACCCCCCCCCCCCGGTTCTGAAAATCAAAATCAAACTCTGTTGGGGGATCCCGCGGGATATCTACGAGGACAAATTCCTTCTCCTCCCCCCTTGGTGGGGACTCTGGACCCCCCTCTCCTCCCCCTTGGGCTAAACGGGTGGGGGAGAACCCTAACGCTGAATTTGTATCCGTTTTTTCGGCGCCCTGATTTCCTGGGACCCGGCTCCGGAGCTGGTCCGCGTGCCGCCGCCAAAGTAGACCTGTGTTGGTCTCCACGCAGTACGAAACGGGACCGGTTTGTTCCACGACCACCCCCGGCACCCAGGCTGGCCCCGTGCTGGCGTAGTTCCTGCAATGTACCGGGGCACCCACGCCGAAACTCTTGGTGGCTTCTAACCCTATGTTCCTCCCCTTGTCCTCAACTCTCGTGGGATCTAGTCTAGTGAGTATGGTGGTCAGCTTCCTGCGCATTAAAAGCTCCGCAGGGGAGTAGCCTGACGCTAACGGGGTCACCCTGTACCCTAGCAGAAACTGACACACTTGCAGGTTGAGGTCCCCGGGGCCCATGCGCCGCAGCGCGTCCTTCGTGGTGCGTACGAGGCGCTCCACTTGGCCATTGGTGGCCGGATGGAAAGGGGCGGAGGTGATATGCCGGATGGCGTTGATCTCTGTGAACGCCCTGAACTCAGCGGACGTGAAGCAACTAGCGTTATCGCTAATTAGACTGTCGGGTATGCCGAACGTGGAAAAAATTCTCTGCAAATGCTTAATTGTCGTGGCCGAGGAGGTGCTCGTGACTGGGATGACCTCCAACCACTTGGAGAAAGCGTCCACCACAAGGAGAAACAGGGTTCCTCGGAACGGGCCCGCGAAATCTATGTGCACCCGGGACCATGGCCCCTTAGCCGCGTCCCATTCCCTATGGGGAAGGCGGGCCTCCTCCGGTCTGGAGCATTGGCAGCTCTCGCAAGTGCCGACCATGTGCTCGATGTCAGCGTCTAACTGGGGCCACCAGAAGTAACTTCGGGCCAGTGCTTTGGAGCGCACAATACCGGGGTGGCTGACGTGCAGCAGTTTAAGCACCCGCGGTCGAAGGGATGTGGGGACCACCACCCGCTGCCCCCACAAGAGGGACAGTTCCAGCTTCTTCCTAAAAAATGGGGCGAATTCCTCTGCTGGGGAAGACGCCGGCCACCCCTTCTGTACCCAGGAGCAAACCGCCGCCAACGTCTTGTCCTTCCTTGTCGCTGTGGCAATGTCGGCGGGCACTACGGGGGGCGAATCCAGTACCTCTATCATGAGAACCTGATGGTCTCGCTCCCCCTTGCTCACCTGGCTGGGCGTCAGGGGGAGGGGGGACCTCGATAGGGCGTCCGCATGGCTGATCTCTTTCCCGGGCCGGTACACCAACGCGTGCTGGTAGGCGTTGAGAAAAATGGCCCACCTAAGCATTCTTTGGGACAGGATCTGTGGTGTGGGCTTATCTGCGGTAAAAATGCCTAGTAGGGGCTTGTGGTCAGTCACGATGGTGAAGGGGCGGCCATACAGAAAATCGTGAAATTTTTTGGTCCCCGCAACTATCGCCAGTGCCTCCCTGTCTGTCTGGGCGTAGTTTCTCTCTGCTTGGGACAGGGAACTGGAATAAAACGCTATTGGGGCCTCCCTCCCGTTTTCCAACACGTGGCATAACACTGCCCCCACCCCCACCGGGGATGCATCACAGATCAGTACCACCGGCCGTTTGGGGTCGAAATGGGTCAGAATGGCGTCAGACGCCAGGAGTTGTTTCAGTTCCGTGAATGCCCTCTCCTGGTCATCGCCCCACATCCATGCCACATCTTTCTTGAGCAACTTGTGAAGCGGCTCAGCCACCGCAGCCTTCCGTGGAAGGAAGGAGTGGTAGAAATTTAAGAGCCCTAGGAACGACTGCAACTCGGGCTTGGATGTGGGGCGAGGGGCTTTCTTGATGGCAGCCACCTTGGATTTGGACGGTTTGATCCCCTCGGGTGTTACTCGGAACCCTAAGAACTCAACCTCCTTCGCGAAGAAGACGCATTTGTCTTTTCGCAACCTCAACCCCGCCCGTTCGAACGCCGCCAGGACCTTGTTTAGCCTTTTAGCCAACTCAACCTCACTCCACCCCGTTATCAATACATCATCAAAATATGGTAAAACGCCGTCCAGCCCTTTGAGGAGGCGTTCCACGAGCGACTGGAAAATTCCAGGCGCCAAGTTCACGCCGAATTGGAGGCGCGTCACCTGGAACGCCCCCTTATGCGTGATTATGGTCTGTGCAGCAGCTGCGGCAGGGGTTACCATGAGTTGCTGATAGGCCTGTGCCAGGTCGAGCTTAGCGAAACACTTTCCCCCATGTAACCTGGCTAGCAAATGGCTGACCACCGGCACCGGGTACGCATTAGGGCGGATTGCCTTATTAATGGTGCACTTATAATCGGTGCAAATGCGAACCTCCCTATTGGCCTTCAATGCTGTGACAATTGGAGTTTCCCACTCCGCGGAATCAACAGGAACAAGAATCCCCTGGCCCACTAATTTGTCCAGTTCCGCCTCTATTTTGTCCTTGAGTGCAAAAGGCACCCTGCGCGGTTTGAGTCTGATTGGGCGGATCTCCGGGTCCAGGTCGAACGTTACTGGGGGTCCATTGAATTTCCCAAGTCCCTTCTTGAAGACTTCGGGGTGCGCGTCGCACACCTCCTGTATCGGGTCAGACCCAACGGCGTGCACCCCCCCAATGAACAGACCCAGGGGCTGAAACCATTGAGTCCCGAGGAGGCTGCAATTACCTCCCTTAAGAATGACTAGGGGGAGTTCCGCGGCGTGCCGCTTGTACTGAACCTGGAAATTCCCAACCCCCAACACCGGGATACTGTTCCCTTGCACGTCCCGAAGCGTGGACCTCAACGCTTTGAGCTTGGGTCGTACGCGGGGGGCAATTCTCAAAAACTCCCTCTGGGAAATAATGGAGTAAGAGGAGCCAGAGTCAATCTCCATCCTAACAGGGGTCCCTTGCACCAGTACCTCAACAAAGTAACGGGGGTGTCCCATGGACACGCTGAAAACCGGGGCGTCGTCGTCGCTGTCGTCGGAGATGCGGCCCACGCCGTCCTGCTTCCTCGTGGGCCGGGTGCCATCCTTTAGTCTCGTCGAGCGGTCTGGCCTCGTTGGGCGGTCGGGCGAGCTCCTCCGGTCCCTCGCTGGGCGGTCGGGCGAGCTCCTCCGGTCCTTGCGCCGTTGTCTGCAGACTTTGGCTATGTGCCTGCGTCGCCCGCAGTTGTGGCACTCGGCCTTTCTGAACGGGCACCTGGCACGGTCGTGAGCCGCCCCGCAGCCGTCGCAACGCCGGCCCTCCTTTCGGACCCTCCGGACGTCCTCGTTGTCGCTGCTTTCGGCGGACGATTTCGAAATTCACCGGGCTGCGTGCACCGAACTCTCTGCTTTGTCGGCCTTCGGCCGCCAGTCCTGGAGCTCTTGCACCCCTGCCTTCGTGGCTTCCGCGGCCTGTGCCGCTTTCAGGACCTCCTGCAACGTGGGGGGCGGCTCCTGATTCATTAGCGTGCGCTGAATCCCGGTGTCCTTCAGGCCGCATAGCACGCAGTCCCTGAGGGTGACTTCCAAATTCTCCCATTTGCACGGGCCGGCAGCCAGGCGCAGGGCCGCTACGAAAGCGGCGACCGACTCATCAGGTGCTTGGACTCGCCTCCAAAACGCGCTCCGAGCGCGAAACATCGCTACCGAGGGCCGGAAATGGTCTCGCAGCACCTTCAGGAGCTCCTTTGCCTTGAATTCATCTGCCTTTTTGGGTGCGATGAGGTCAATCAATACCCTCTTGCCGTCGTGCCCGAGCATTCTGGTGAGGATGGCTCTCTTCTTCGCCTCGTCCGTCACCTCGAACTCCACCAGCGCACCTTGGAAGTCCATTTCGAAGAGTTCCCAATCTTGCGGTTTCTTGATGTCGAAACCGGCGTATGTCTTGGTCCCGTGGGCAGCCATGATCCCATCCTCGTCGCCAATTTAGTGTATGGGACCAAAGACACCAGGACAGCCGAAGAGCTGGCTTAACACAACTTTATTACATGCTGGTCAGAGGGAACATGAGGTAATGGTGGACGAACAGCTCAATATATACAGTGGCTATACATTTGAATGTGGCTCCTTGATAGCCTATTGACTACAGGCTGCGTGACGTCATTGCAGGTCACGCCCTTCTTGTCCAGGTGAAGGTAGTGGCGGGAATCTTCCCGCGCTGTTGTTCTAGGTGAGTCTTGGACCAATGAGCTTGGACGCTCACTATTGCCATCTAGTGGTCACTAGCTCGCGTCCTATTAAGGTTACAGTGATGCAGCTGGAGATTACAATGTTACACATAGAAAAGGTTACATTGGATACACATGGATAGGTACATTGCTTAAAGGCACAGGCTTTAGGACACAACACCTGTCACATGTCCATGGAAACATGGAGCCCCTTCACCTCTTTAGGTAAAGGTAAAGGTCACCCTTACTCAAAAGTCAGTTGTATCTGACTCTAGGGTTCAGTGCTCATCTCTGTTAATAGCCAAAGAACTAGCATTGCCTGTGTCTGCAGACATTTCCGTGGACATGTGGCAGGCATGACTAGACACTGGAGTGTATAGAACACTGCTTACTTTCCCACCGAAATGGTACCTATTTATCTACTTGCAATTTCTTGCTAGGTTGACAGGAGCTAGGACAGAGATGGAAGCTCACTCCATTGTGCTGCACTCAAAATCGAACTCTGACCTTCCAGTCTTCAAGTCTTAATCACTTTAGACACTGCAGTCACCTCTTTAGACAATTGAATTTTTATAATTAAAAAGACGGCAGAGAGGGTGGGACTAATTTGTGTGTGGTTGCTATACATTTTAATGCATGTGGATGACTTAGAGTTTGAAGCACAAGTGAACAACACTTTACTTCCAAATGTTAAGAAAGTAAGGTTTATATGCATGCTATATATTTATCATACCTTCTTATTTAATCTTGAAATACCCACTGTAGCTCATTCTCCAGTTCAGCAGTGAATAGGCAGGAGATCTATGTATGTATAGAACCCATGGAGGTTCAGGTAACAGATCAGAGTCACTGGAGCTAGTTGGAGGGGAAAGTGCTTTTAAAAGTAATGTTTCCTCCTGTAAACTAATTCTAGCACCAATCCAAGTTTCATGTTTATTTTTCCATGCCTTCTAACAAACACACCTGCTGTGTGCAATTTTATTGCTGAATGCTGTGCAGCTTATCCTATTGATACAGCAATGAATGTGTATTATAGTTATTCTTAATTTTGTTTTTAAAATCCAGAATTTAAAAATATTTTCTTACATAATTCCATATGCGCTTCCTAAAAATAATACCCCAGCTAGAAGAGTTTAGACCTCCTTTCATTTTAACATAGTTTCCATGCCTGGAATATGGTTATTTTTCTTTTTCTTTTTAAAAGACACATATGGCCACAGCAGTTTTCCCAGCCGCTTTGCATTATGTTTTTAAAATGTTCAAGGAGGAGACTGCCAGCCATAAAGACCACAGAAAGTGCAAGGTGAACTTCATATTTTCAAAGCCAGAAGAGAAAATAATCTGATGGCATTGATGAAAGAAAGAAATACTATCAGCACCCTGTTGTAAAATAAAATAAATACAACATCCCGTGAGCCACTTGGAAAGTATAGATGGGAGACAGTTTAATCTTTTGTTTTGTAAGGGCACTTTAGCCATGGCTCCTATGAAATCAAATACACACAGAACATGCCTTGGGTCAATTGAAAATCCCTGTAACTTTGCAGGATTCCAATTTCCTAACATAATATAGTTGCCAAGAAACTGAGATGCAACTAAGGAATTCCCAGTTTTGACTCATCTACTTACTGGGTAGTTCTGAGCAAGTAAAGTATCTCAGTTTCAGTGCTGGACTACTTGTTCTTTTAAAGGCATAAGACTAAATCAAATTGGTAATCCCAGTTAAAGTAGACCTATTGAATCAATGAAACTAACACTTCTGTTAAATTCCATTGATTCAATGACTTCACCCTCTATCGACTAATAATTGGATTTAAATCAATGATTGCAATTATATTTTCTTTATTCTTCTTTAGAATAAGTGCAGGGGAAATGATCTAGATCCAGGACCTAGTATAGGGGATAGTATTCTAGGAGGTGCTCTTCAAAAACACAAATCTGTGCACCTCTTGTTTTTAGTCTCTAACCAGCATTGTGGTTCTTACTTGGATAACTAGGCCTATACCTTTCCTTTAATAGAAAAACATTTTAAACAATACGAAGAAACATTGTTAGAAGAGATCAGCAGAGCTACTGTTAAATCGAACATTTAAAAAAACCATCAAATTTAATCTTGGCTGTATCTGAGGATCAGGTTGGACCAAAAAAGGAATGCATATTCTTTGCACTTAGCTGATTTTTCTTGCTGGTGAAGGGTGCATGTCTCAGCAATTAGGACTGAAAAACATGTTTTAGTTTCTATTCTAGTGACCAATCACAAAAGAAGGCATGGCAAACACTTCTACAGAAGTGAGGAAAACCACACAGATTGATAAATGGACATTTACCAGCTGAAGGAGGGCTGCCTTTAAATACATGCCAACTACTTTGTCTAGTTTCTCTATGAGACTAAGCCTTTGACCTTTCCTAAGTCCGATTTCCCATACAAAGATGTTTTGGCCATACTTTCCCACTAAAGCACTCTTCATCAACCGGCTGCCTTCCAGCTGTATTAGAATATGATTATTGTCTAGTATGTTTGGAGGATACCACATTGGAGAAGATTTCACAGAAAGCAAACCAAAGCAATCACGCTTGTATACCTCCCCATAGTGCTTCGTGCACTCTCTGGGCGGTTCACAAGTTAATTAGCATCCTCCCCCCCCCCCAACATGCTGGGTACTCCTTTTACCAACCTCGGAAGGGTGGAAGGGTGAGTAAACCTTGATCACTGTTCAGGATCCAACTCACAACCTTTTGGTTGCAGGACAGTAGTTTAACCAGTGCGCCACCAGAAACATAAAACAGTACTTGTGATGTCTCTACTTTAAAAGCTTATATGTGCAGTTGGTCGATCCTAGACCTTTACCCTTTCCTTTCCAATATCCACCTCTTTTGAGGCATTCTCCACATGGGCATAATGGATATTGGGAGGGAACACTGTTAATCCTGTTCCATTCTTTTGTTATTTCTGCCAGTTTTTTCACGTGAAGAGCAGTCATGTGAAGACTAGCTCCTCCTCTATCTGTGTGTTGTGTTCTGTAAAGCTGTGCCTTTAACCATGTACCTTAGCCATGTGGTAACAATGTAACCTTTCTGTGTGCAACATTATAACCTTCAGCTGTATCAATGTAAACCTGATAAGGGGACGCGAGCTAGTGACCACTAGATGGCAATAGCGAGCGTCCAGCTCTCATGGCTCAGATTCACCTGGATCAGCAGCGCGGGAAGATTCCCCGCCACCTCTTCACCTGGTCAAGAAGGGCGTGACCTTCTACGACGTCACGCAGGCAGCAACCAATAGTCTGTCGACGAGCCACATTCAAATGTATAGCCAGCTGTATATATTGAGCTACCCATCCGCCATTACCACATGTTCCTCCGGATCATCATGCAATAAACCTGTGTTAAGCCAACCCTTCGGCTGTTTCATTGTCTTTGGTCCCTTACACTAAACTGTGAGAGCTGTTGTTGTTTTTTTCAGAGTTCCAAACCAGACCATCCACAAAGGCTCACAGTAAAAATATAGCTGTTAGCCTTTAAAGTGCTGCAGTGTTATTTTTATTTTTATTTTTTTGTTTTCTGATATGCCTAAACCAGACCATCACTGCGTCCCATGGGGAGAGTGATGCACTGATGATGCATTAATGAAACCTGCACATGCATTAATGAAACCTACTTAAGATAATAACCTAATAGGACTGGATTGCCGGAAGTGATACTTGTTTAAAAAGCATATTCCTAAATCCAGCTGCTAAACTCAATTGGAATAAACACATTGAGTTAATAAAAATTTGGTAAGTAAAGACATATGTATGTTTGATCAATTTGGTGGTTCTAGTCTAATTGGAACAAATGTTGGATTTGAGCCATAATTTTAAAAGACTATGACTACAATCCTAAATATAGCATACTAATACAGATGCATAGCAAGGAGTAAGCCACCTGAAGGAAGGAAACAGGGACAGAATTGTATGAAAAGAGAGAAAGAGTATGCCTTGTTGAAGCCCAGAACACAACTTTCATGATGCTTCCCATAGATTGTCCTCAGATTCTTCAAACCAAAATGGCCAGTGACCTATAATTCTGGGAATTACTAGTTTTAAATAACAAGCTCTGTAGGATTGCTGTTGTTGTTGTTGTTGTTGTTGTTGTTGTTGTTGCTCTTCTTCTTCTTCGTCTAGATCAGACATTAAACTGCCAAACTGAAGCTCCCTTTCAGTGAATTCATTCCATAGTTCCTTTTGCCTGACCTGGTGTGACAAAAATTAACTGACACAACATGGTTGCCGTTGTCGGGGTAAGCCAAATTGTGGTTTTCGAAAATACCACAATCTTTAAGGAGGCTCTTTCTGTGTACCCTATTAGCCTTGCTTTGTGACTGGTAGTCATGATAATCTGTTTCTGTACCACACTGAAGAAATCAATTAACCTCAGCAAAACTCCTTATGTAATCTGCTAAAACTTCAGCAGTAATGTTACCATTTCTTTTTTAAAAAATGCCAAGATTTTTAGTAGAATTATTTCTTATAATTAATGGTTTCTCTCCAGTTTTTCAAGACAAGGCAAAGAACAAATATTTCACTTCACCTTTCCCCAGGCCTTCATCTTTGGCTTTCTTCTTCCTCTCATAGTGTCCCATATGCTAAAGAGAAATGTTTTGAAAGACTGAATAAAATCATTTGGCAAAAACTTAAATAAATGCACAGAAGAGGAAAAATGAAATGAAAGGTGTTTACCGCTCTTTGCAGGACCCAGTTAAACTTGTGGTAGTGTTGTGTATGTAACAGTATTACTTTAAGAATGTATGAATGTAACCTGACAATGATTACAATGTAACCCAGCTGTTAAGGAACGCGAGTAAGCTGCCCATAGAGGGCAGCTGCGAGCGTTCAGCTCATATGGTTCACATTCCCCAAATCACCGGCAGCCGCGGGAACCTTTCCCGCGCGAGGATCACCTGGAGAAGATGGGCGTGACTCAGAATGACGTCACGCCGGTAGCAGCCAATGAGCTACCGTGCAACGATATTCAAATGTATTTACTGCAGTATATAATGAGCTGTACCTCCGCCATTACCACATATTCATCTTGACCACCATGAAATAAACCTGTGTTTTAGCCCCCCACTGCGGCTCCTTCTTTGTCTTCCGTGCAAGACACCAAATTGGCGACAAAGGTGGGATACATGGCGCATCCCAAGATCAAGAATCATCAATTTGATATCAGCGACCCAGAACAATGGGAGCTGTACGAGTGCCAGTTTCGGCACGCGATGGATGCTGCAGGCATCGACGATGACGCCAAGATGCGCTCGCACTTCCTGGCCCAGGTGGGGCCGGCCACGCTGCGTATCCTGATGAACCTGGTGGCTCCCCGGAAGGTAGACGTGGTGCCCATCGACCGCATCCTGGCGCTACTGGGCGAACACTTCCAGCCTCCAGTCTCGATTTTCCTGGCCAGGGTCGCATTCCGCAGACGGGACCAGGGCCCGGAGGAGTCCGTATCCGCCTACGCGGCGGCCCTCAGGCTCGCAGCGGTCAACTGCCAGTGGGAGGACCTGGACACGGCCCTCTGAGACCGCATGCTGTGTGGCCTGAGGGATGAGGAGGTCCAGAGGAAGTTGATGACCCGCGACCATCGCCTCACGTTCAACGAGGTACTGCGGGAAGCCCAAGCAGCCGAGGTGGCCAGGAGCGGGGTCAGAGTGTTCAAGTCCCGAGGGGCCGCAACCGAGAGGGCCAAGTCACCCGTTCAAGCGGCCCGGCGGACGTCGGCGAAGACGGCCTGGCGGGCACCCCGGTCGCCCGCAGGCACGCCAGCGACCTCCGAGGAGTCGTCCACGACGGCGGACTCCTGCTCCAGCAAGGACGACGACGTCCAGAAGGTAAAGAAGCGTGGGGAGAAGCACCAGACCAGCGAGCGACAAGGCCGCCATTGCGACGGCTGTGGGGCATCTCACGACCGGACGAGATGCCCATTCCGGAAGGCCGAGTGCCACAACTGCGGTCGGAAGGGCCACATCGCCAGAGTCTGCAGGCGTGGGCGAACCGAGGACAAGGGCGCATCGAAACACCCTCGAGCACATCAGCGGAAGGCGGCCGGCATCGGAAAGGTCTCAGCCAATGACGGCGCGGAAGGCGTGAACCGCGTGGGCCTGGAGCACCGGCGTTTCTACGTAGAGGTACTGTTACAAGGGGTTCCAGTGAGGATGGAAATAGACTCGGGGTCGTCCTACTCCATCCTGTCCCAAAAGGAGTTCATGCGCATTTTTTATTTATTTATTTATAGTCAAATTTGTATATGCCGCCCGCTCAGGCAGAACCCGACTCAGGGCGGCATCACAACAATTCACAAAAGACATAAAAACAATTATAAAAAATAATTATAAAAAAAACCCCCAACCCACCCCCTTTAAAAACCCCTATGTCCCACCCACCCACTATACAAAGGAGGAGGAGAAAGTTCTTATACAAGCCAGCAGGCGGGCACCATAGTCCCATTCGGGCCCCACACCTGCCCTGCCAGCCAGGTCTTCACTCCTTTCCTGAAGGGCAGCAATTCACTTTGGAGTCTTAGGTCTATTGGCAGGAGGTTCCAGAGAGTTGGTGCGGACACGGAGAAGGCCCTCCTTCGGGTGCTAGACAAATGTGCAGGTGGCACCACTAGAGAACCCCTCCTGTCCGCTCTGGTTGGACGGGCAGACACTCTTGGGACGATGCGGTCTCTAAGGTATCCCGGCCCCCTGCCATGTAGGGCTTTAAAGGTCAAAACCAGCACCTTAAATTGCACCCGGAGACAAACTGGTAACCAGTGCAGCTCCCGAAGTAGGGGAGAGGCATGGGCATATCGCCCACACCCCATCACCACCCGGGCCGCCGCATTCTGGACCAGCTGCAGCCTCCGAATGGTCGTCAAGGGCAGCCCCATGTAGAGCGCATTACAATAGTCTAGTCGGGAAGTAACCAGAGCATGGGTGACCATAAGCAAGGAGCCCCGGTCCAGGAGTGTGCGCAATTGGCGAATCACCCGAAGTTGGGCAAAAGCCCTCCTGGCCACAGCCGCCACTTGTTCTTCCAGCAGCAGCCGCGAGTCCAGAAGAACCCCCAAGTTGCGCACTGGGTCTGTCTGGGGCAGAACGGCCCCATTCCCCCAAATGCACGGCCCAAGCTGCGGGCCATGAAGTCACACTTGCGGGATGTGCAGGGCTATGGGATCCCAGTGTTGGGGGTGGGGAACTTCACAGTGAAGTTCAAAAATTACACAGAGAAACTGCCCTTAGTGGTTCTCAAGGGGGGAAGATGTTGCCTTTTGGGAACCCAGTGGTTTGCTCCCCTGGGAATTGAACTGTTCGGCATTAACGCCATAGAGACTGACCCAATGCGGGACGTGTGCGATGGGCACCAGGACGTTTTCAAGAAGGGGCTCGGGACTTACAAGGGGCCCCCAGTTTCTTTTGAATTGGACCCAGAAATCCGATCCATACGCCTCAAGTCAAGAAGAGTGCCTTTCGCCCTCAAGGACAAGATTGAGGCGGAGCTGGACAAATTGGTGGGGCAGGGGATTTTGGTTCCAGTTGATTCAGTGGAGTGGGAGACTCCAATTGTTACGGCCCTAAAATCAAACAGGGAGGTCAGGATTTGCGCTGACTACAAATGTACAATTAACAAGGCCATTCGGCCAAATGCATATCCGGTGCCGGTGGTTAGCCATTTACTGGCCACGTTGCATGGGGGGAGGTGTTTTGCCAAGCTAGACCTGGCGCAAGCGTATCAGCAGCTCACAGTAACCCCAGCTGCTGCTGCCGCGCAAACCATCGTTACGCACAAGGGGGCATTTAAAGTAACGCGCCTGCAGTTCGGCGTGAATTCGGCCCCCGGGATCTTTCAGTCCCTTGTAGAATGCCTTTTAAAGGGGCTTCCAGGCGTGCTCCCATATTTTGACGACGTCTTGATAACAGCGGGGAGCGAATCAGAGCTAGCGAAGAGACTAGACGGGGTCCTTTCAGTATTCAAGAAAGCGGGACTTCGACTAAGAAGGGACAAATGTGTGTTTTTTGCGAGGGAGATTGAGTTTCTTGGGTTCAAGGTAACCCCGGAGGGCATCAAGCCTTCCGAGTCCAAGGTTGCGGCTGTACAAAACGCCCCTCGCCCCACCGCGAAACCGGAGCTGCAGTCATTCCTGGGGCTCCTCAACTTTTACCACTCCTTTTTGCCAAGGAAGGCATCTGTTGCGGAGCCACTGCATGCGCTACTAAAGAAAGAGGCTGTTTGGCGGTGGGGAGACAGGCAAGAGAAAGCGTTCAAGGAGCTCAAAACGCTTCTGTCCTCGGATGTGGTACTGACCCATTTTGATCCGAGGAGGCCAGTGGTTTTAGTCTGTGATGCATCCCCAGTGGGGGTGGGGGCGGTGTTGTGCCACGTGTTAGAGAGCGGGCAGGAAGCCCCAGTTGCGTACTACTCCAGGTCCCTTTCAAAGGCAGAGCGCAACTACGCGCAAACAGATAGGGAGGCCCTAGCCATCATCGCGGGAACAAAAAAGTTCCACAATTTCCTATACGGCCGCGAGTTTACGGTCGTGACGGATCACAAGCCTCTCCTGGGAATCTTTACCACGGGAAAACCCACCCCACAAATTCTATCCCCCGAATGCTTCGCTGGGCGATTTTCCTTAATGCCTATCAGTATGAGCTAGTCTATCGCCCAGGGAAGGAGATCTCTCACGCGGACGCACTGTCCCGGTCTCCTCTCCCTAGTTTAGGAGATCCCGCATGCGAGGTAGAGCAGGACCATCAAGTCCTGCTGATCGAGTCCCTCGACTCACCCCCCATAGTGCCGGCAGACCTCGCCAAAGCCACGGCGGCCGACAAGATCCTGGCCCAAGTCAGTTCCTGGGTAAGGAAAGGGTGGCCCGCAACTCCCCCCGAGGAGCATTTCAAGGCATTTTTCAGGCGTAGAGTAGAGCTTTCCCTTGAAAGGGACTGCTTGCTCTGGGGCCAGCGGGTGGTTATCCCCAAAATGTTGCGGGCAAAGGTGCTGAGGCTACTGCATACCAGCCACCCAGGAATAGTGCGCTCCAAGGCGCTGGCAAGGAGTTACTTCTGGTGGCCCCAGATAGACGCTGAGATAGAGCATTTAGTGGGCATGTGTGAGAGCTGCCAGAGCTCTCGGCCCAAGGAATCCAGGCTGCCCCATAGGGAATGGGACACGGCCCAGGGGCCATGGTCCCGGATACACGTCGACTTCTCTGGCCCCTTCCGCGGGTCCATGTTTCTGCTGATAGTCGACTCGTATTCCAAATGGTTGGAAGTGATCCCCATGACTAGCACCTCATCTGCCGCCACCATTAAACACTTGCGCAGGGTGTTTAGTTGTTTCGGCCTGCCGGACATCCTCGTTAGCGATAACGCTAGTACCTTCACTTCTGCGGAATTCAAGGCATTTATCGAGAGGAATGCCATCCGCCACATTACTGCTGCCCCATTTCACCCTGCCACAAACGGTCAGGTAGAGCGCCAAGTGCGCACTACGAAGGACGCACTGTGGCGCATGGGTCCCGGTGAGTTGAACCTCCAACTGTGTCAGTTCCTCATCTGCTATAGGGCAACTCCCCTAGCTTCTGGACTTTCGCCGGCGGAGCTCCTCATGAGGAGGCGGCCGGTAACTCTTTTTGATCGGTTGGATCCGACCAGGGTGGAGGATGAAGGGAGGAATATAGTGGTAGAGAGTTCCAAAAGTTTTTCGGTAGGGGACCCGGTGTACTGCAGAAACTATGCGGCTTCGGGACCAACGTGGGTTCCAGGAACGATCATTAAACAAACGGGGCCAGTGTCCTATAGGGTCGAGACTCGCACAGGTCTACTATGGAGAAGGCCCGCTGACCAACTCAGAAGGCGAGTCACTAGTGAAGGGGAATCAGCGTTAGGGTCCTCCCCCACCCGCGTAACCCAAGGGGGAGACACAGCAGCGTCCTCGGGTACAAATGCATACCCTAGATTCTCACCCGAGGAGGAGGATACTGTGAAAGAGTGGGATGAGTTTGATTTTACGTTACCGTACCAGGGGGGTGTCGCGGAGTGGTCCCCCACCCGTCCGAGCGAGAAGAGGGGTTTCAGTTCAGCCCCTGGTACCTCCAGTCCCCCCAGCCCTTTTGTTTTAGAGTATACCATAGCACCAAGCCCCCCGAGCCAGGCAGCTGGGGGAAGTTCACGCTCTCCATCCCCTAGAACTCCGGGTCAGGCAGCAGGGAGTGGGGCAAGGACGCCAGTTGCAGGTGCAAGGGACCGGGCGGAGGAAGCAAGGGTCTCCTCGTCGGTTCCGAGGTTCGTGCTGGGGGGGGTCCCCGGGCGCCACGGGCAACAGGCCGGGTTTTACCTCTCAGCTGTATGTTCCATTCCCTTCTCCCAATGCAAGGTTGTCGCAGAGCCCCTGCCGAATGACTAATGAGTCCCCCCTTTCCATTGCAGGACGAGACTCTGCGGGACTCGGAGCCCCTAGTTCCCCTGTGCTAAACCACGCAGCCGCATGCCCCAAGCGCACGTGCGGGAAGCCACAATGGTTGAGGGACTTCATCCCATCCTAGGGGGGAGGAGTGTTGTGTATGTAACAGTATTACTTTAAGAATGTATGAATGTAACCTGACAATGATTACAATGTAACCCAGCTGTTAAGGAACGCGAGTAAGCTGCCCATAGAGGGCAGCTGCGAGCGTTCAGCTCACATGGTTCACATTCCCCAAATCACCGGCAGCCGCGGGAACCTTTCCCGCGCGAGGATCACCTGGAGAAGATGGGCGTGACTCAGAATGACGTCACGCCGGTAGCAGCCAATGAGCTACCGTGCAACGATATTCAAATGTATTTACTGCAGTATATAATGAGCTGTACCTCCGCCATTACCACATGTTCATCTTGACCACCATGAAATAAACCTGTGTTTTAGCCCCCCACTGCGGCTCCTTCTTTGTCTTCCGTGCAAGACACCAAAGGTAGCTAACTTACTGGAAGGAATTTTATAGATTTTTCTAGTAAGTGCTATTTGTTTTCTTTGTTTCGCAATGGACAAACCTCTTTTAAATGGCAGCTAGTCTATATCTTTTGTGTTTTTTTTAATTTAATTTTCTTAAAAACATGGCTTTCCCATTCAGTCTTCTATTATTTATTATGTTTCCCAATAAGGATTCCTTCTGCTCAAAACGCAGGACAGTTGATATATTAGACCAAACGTGAAACTGCCAAAATGAAGGCACCTTTTGGTGAGTTCACTTTGCAGTTTCGTTCGCCTGACCTAGTGTGAGACAGATGAGCCGGCAACACAAGTTTGCCATTACCAGGGCGCCCTGATTGTGGTTCAAAAATACCACAATCTTCGAGGAGGCTCTTTCTGTGTACCCCAGGACAGAGGTGATCACTTCTCTTGTTTTCAAGAGGCACACACTGATAGATAAGACTCCAACCTAACATAGTGTATGTATGTTAACTGTATTTTCTGACAGGAGCAGAATGTATCTTTTCTCATGTATCTATTGTTATGCAAATAAGTGGATCGAAAATGTGCATACTGTTAGCCAATGGGCTTGTTGTATTATTGTTACTGTTTATAGGAGCGGAATGTATATTTTCTCATGTATCTATTCTTATGCAAATAAGTGGATCAAAAATGTGCACACTCTGTTAGCCAATGGGCTTGTTGTATTATTGTTACTGTTTATAGGAGCGGAATGTATCTTTTCTCATGTATCTATTCTTATGCAAATAAGTGGATCGAAAATGTGCACACTCTGTTAGTCAATGGGCTTGTTGTATTATTGTTATTGTTACTGTTTATAGTGTATATAAGTCCGAGTTTTGCCCCATCCAAACTGTGTTCAAACCCCACTAATAAAGACCTGAATTTCACTACTTCACTCATCTGCTTCTTCATTCCCTGAACACGAAACATAGGTTGGCTGCAAAGAAAATCTTCTGCCTGGGATATTTGTCTTTGTCTGAAATAGCTGCCAGTCCAACAATCTGTATCACTGACAGGCTGTATTTACTTTGGCATATCACAATTTGTCTAGGTTTTTAAAATTAGGTATAAGAATACTGAAATATCAAAATATTGATCTATTGTAAAGGACAAGTTTCAATAAGATCACATTCTTTTGCTATTTTATGTCCCTTGCTGATAGTGGAAGGTATTTTTAATGGGAAATAAACACTCGGGTGACGCCTGCCAGAAGTGTAGAGAGGGCACCAGTGAGTGGGTCCTTGTGTTGGATATTTATGGGTGATTTAGTCAGGTTTCTTGTTGGCTGTCAATGTTTAAGAAGGACCATTAATGCAATTAATTGGTAAGAATTTATTGACAAGAATATCTGCACAGTCAACCCATATATGTTTTTCTTAAATGTATTTTTTCAGGTGAAACTGTAAACTAGGTTCCCAATTAAGCTCATTTTTCCCTAAGGTTTTGTGTGCACTGCCCTGCAAAGGAGGGTTGCATGGAAACACACATTGTGGTGTGAGAGGGTGAATGAATGAGTCGAACAGAGCATTCAGTTTAAGATTAGCTATAACCTTCATCTGAAGGTCATGGTGAATGGTGCAAATTAAAAATCTATTGTGAGTCTAAGCAAAATAAAACCACAGGTTGGCTCAAACATTATGAAATGAGAGTGCTGGAGAAAAGTTTGCTGGTGGTTATCTGAGACAAACCCATGGCTAATAAAGTAGAGCTGACTCTAAACTGGTTGGGGAATTCTGGGAAATGTAGTACAAAAAAGCAATTTCCAAGGTCTGAATTATGATCCAATAATTTAAAGGGGAAGAGAACAGTATATAAGCAGTGGCCATACTACAGTGGTGGTGGATTGCATAAGGAAATTAAAATGACTCACCACTGTGTCTGTTGGGAGAAGGGCCAGCCTGTACATCCTTGGATAACCAGAGTACTCCTAAAAGAAGGGAAACAATTTCTGAGTGCTCTGCACTTAGAAAACCCCATGATGGGTCACCATAAGTTGGAGTACACTTAAGAGCATGTCATTTATTACACCCAAACACCGTTAATAAGAACTATAGAACACAGGAAAGCCACTAGTATAGCCATTTATCTTTTCTCTTATAAGTACTGTATTCTAAACTGGTCTCATAGTAATTAGTAACGTGAACTTATTTGCATGAAGTACAGCAACATGTTGCCCTTCAGGGGTCAACACATGATAAGTAAATGTAAAGGTAAAGGTTTTCCTTGCTCGAAAGCCAGTCGTATCCGGCTCTAGGGTTCAAATGCTCACCTCTGTTTCAAAGCTGAAGAGCCAGCGCTGTCTGCTTCTGCAGATGTTTCCGTGGCTAAATACTGGAGGTGGAGTGCATGGAACGCTGTTACCTTCCCACCGAAGTGGTCCCTATTTATCTACTTGCAATTTCTTGTTTTCGAACTGCTAGGTTGGCAGGAGCTGGAACAAAGATGGGAGCTCATTCCATCCTGCAGTACTCGGGAATCAAACTGCTGACCTTCCGCCTTCCAGTCAGCATCTTAGCCACTTGAGCCACTGCAGTCCTCCAACACATGATAATTTTTAGTAAAAAGACTTTGTAAAAAGTGGAGCTGGGAACATGAATCCTGCTACTCAGGGTTTCAAGTTTTATCCAGATAATACACCCAGTTTCTTTAAGGTTAAAGAAAAAAGGCCCCAAACCTGGAAGGCAATGACTGAAAGAATCTCTGAAGTTAACATCACAAAACAACACAATACTGTCCTATGATTGGCTGATTGAGCTGGTTAGGACTTACTCCTGATTCTCAATACACAAACAGGTGCAGGGGGGACCCTTAAGCACAAACAATCTTGTCTTATCATGGCAGTAAGGAAGGTGTTCATCCAGCTGTCCTGGACAAAATGGCTTTCCTTGGGTACTGTAACTCTGGAGAGCCTCCAGGTGGATCTGCTCAGGTTCCACTTAGCCAAACAGTCTTCAAAGTATTGGCCTTTCCCTAAAACAATTGAAATGCAATATATTGTTTGTGCCGATGGTCCTAAATGTATCAAACACACCATTGCAATAGGAGTGGGCAATGTAGACTTGCTCCTGTCTCTCTGGCAAAGATTTTAAACACTTGTCAGATTCCTTTTTCTTCCTTCCTTGTTCTCCTCCATTACACACGACAAACACACAGACCCATGCCCACATCCCATGCACACACCCCACCCACTGATTGCAGGTATGAAACTCCAGCCGTCTTGGTATCCAAGTAGTTAAATCTACCTTAGCAGTAATAGCTATGAGCTCATCTTGTATAAGCACTTTTTTTCTCTCTCATTAAAACCCCACAATCTCGGAAAAAATGCAAGCGCTCTTAAACAGCCTGGCTCAGAATAACTCGCAATATGACGCATACCACAGGAAATAAAGTGGTATGAGGCACCTACAAAATATTTTTCAAACAAGTCATTGAAGCCGTAAGCCCCATGCCTCAGCTTTTAGGAAGTCACTTATTAAGAATCAACACCAGCCGTGCCAAGCTAAGCTCTCGGCTCTTGGTCATTTTCCAATTGAATATTCAGGGCCCCGTCTCAGCTTTGTTTTCAGGGAAGTACATGCTTGGAATGTTAGCAAGCTATTTGCTGGAAAAGAGAGAGAGAGAGAGAGAAATTGGGGGGGGGAGAGAGAGACTGCCCACAACAGGCGCAATGTTGATCACATTAATGCATTTGAGAATGGGTATAGAGTGCAAATGATTGAAAGTACTTCCAGATCGTGGTTGGTGGAGGACAAAGCAGACTCTGTTCTCTGATCTGATGGTCATATTTTTTTTCAGGGGAGGATGTGGTGCAGGAAGAGGGAACACTGCCAACCCCTGTCTAATGGTTCCAAACAGGGCCTAGGCTCGAGCTCCTTGGCCGTCGATGAGTGGGAAATGAAACACAGATGGGTCAGATGGGTGGGGAGAGGGGGGTTACAGGTCAGGCCAAAGCGTTGGAATAAATTACGTGCTTATGAGGTACAGAATGGAACACTGTGAAGCCGAAATGAACAAGGGAAGGGAGAAAAAAAACGGCATTTGAATGTTGCCAGACAAGGGAGGCAGGAGATACTTCGCTTCCCTCTCTACCCCAACCTCTGTAAACTCATTCTCTGCTGAAATGAGGGGAAAGGTGTCTGGCGAATTTCATTATAATGTGGGCAGGTGAAGGAACACAAATATTCTGTACTCCATGAGCAAAAGAGGTCTAATTTATTCAGGAAACTCTTCAGAGGTATTATTTAATGAGAGTAAGAGTGAAGGAAGACATTATGAGAACTGTAGGGCTTAGGCCAAAATTGACTGTTCCCCCCCAACCCCTCCCTTTTTTTTTTGATAACATGGAGGAAAGCAAAATATGTAATGGCACTGCTCTTCAGTTTGCACATGCCACATTTGGCCTTCATTGAATACTCTGAATGAAAGCTATCATCCCCTGTTCTTTATCTTAACCTATAAGGAAGGGGTGTGGCCGTACATACCCACAACCCTGGAGCCTATTCCATAATGCTACGCACACACCTACCTTTTGTCCCCGTGATCAGCGTCACAAGGGTCCGGGGGCCGAGAGTGGGGCCATCGCCCCACAAACATGAAAAAACCCAAATACTATGAGTCCCAGCATCCTCCACGGCACGCCTCAGGCAATCAGGCAGGAGGACCCAAGCACAGATGAGGTGGGACAGCTGACATGTGAAAACACAAAACAACGGCCGCTGTACGCACACTACAGCTCAGGGCCCTGCCTTACCGAGGTGGACAGTGCCCGGGCTGAGGGGACAGTCTGGCCCTTTTCCTCCTCATCGCATCCCAGCCCTTGGCCACCCTACCTGATCAAGGATGGCCATTCTCCTCCATCACCTCCACCAGCCCTGTTCCTGCCGAGGCCTCCAGGCTACAGTCCGGGCCACTGTCAGTTGCACTCCCTGGCTTCGGGGTTAGCAGCTGATGGAGCACAGGGCCTGTGTCCATTGGGTAGGGTGGGACGGCACCACCTTTCACTTTGTCCAGAGGCCCGCTGACAGACTGCCACACTGAGACCTACTGACCAGCGCAGCCCCTCCTTCTCCCTCCATGTCTGGAGCACTGCCAGTGGTACGCAAGGCAAGGACCATCCACTGCCCCCCACTCCAGCTTCAGGCTCCTCCATTGTACCTGGTCCCAACTGTGTCCACACAGCCTCCAGCCAAAGCAAGCCTTCACCCGAAGCTGGGGGCAGGGCAAGGTGTACCTGTGAACAGTGAGCCATGGTGGCACCAGCAGCCCTGCTGGCGCAAAGCCCTCCGGACCAGATGCACTGGAGGAGCCTGGCAGACTGCTGACCCAGACCGGAGAAGGGAGGACCGGCCGGCGAGCCCAGCCATGGCACCCCACCCACAGGCCTCTGCACACAGGCCCTCTGCTCTGCAAGCAGCCAACCCCTCCACCGCCTCAATACTGTCCCTGCACAGTCCCCAGATGGGGCCCCCGGCTGACAGTGCCCCAGACTACAGCCTGCAGGCCTCAGCGGGAGCATGGCTGGTGGAAGAGAAGGAGACTGCCCACCTTCCACCAGGTACTGGCTACACGGCTAGAGAATTGGGGAAGGGGAAAAGGGCCCAGCCCTCGCCTCAGCCAGGGTTAGGTCCATGGGGAGACAGACCAGTTAAACCCCTGAGGCTACCAGGGCACACGATGTGCATGTGCCACGGGTTGAGCCCCCCACAAAAAACCCCATCAAAGACAGGCACATATGCAAGTATGTTATATGCAAACACCCAGATCCAGAGCACTTCATAACAAATCAACCTTCTTGCACCTTGTCCCTACACAGTTTTATTAGTACGCTAGGATGCAACTACCTAGACAAATACTGTGGGATTTGCCACAGGTATAAGAAGGATGAATTCGCTTTATAAAAAAACCCTGATTACACAATACAAAGGCCAATCTGAAGAGAAGTGGAAAATAGTCTGTCAATCAATTTGTCACGATGCCAAAACCACAGCAATTGAAGCTTTAGTTGAGTTGTCCTGGTCTCGTTATGTTAACAGATGATGCAAGGGAACTTACAAAATGCCCTGGACCATTCATATCACTGGAAACACTGTCTTTAGAAGGTTACTCTCCCCCACAAGGGGTTGGGGTCACTTATACTCCTGGTGGCTCATGGGCTGAAAAAAATGGGAGATGGTGCCCACTTTCTTGGTCCATAAACTGTTCATGCCTTTCTTAGAATGGAAGCATGGAAAGTAAAAGATTCTTCCCCATCCACATCACCCTCTGAACTTTTGTGCACAAATTGTGGGGGAAAAACAACTATTCCCTCAGGTACAGAACTGTCTCAAGTAACTAGGCAAGGGACGCTGTCCATTTACCATCTTGTTGAAGACTCATGTAGTCTTCAGTACAGTGGAACTCCTGATAACCTCCAAACTTGGTTCCACAAGTCTGGACGTTAACTGGATTTGGATGTTATGGGGACCAGTGCCAGATATTGCTTTTAAAAAGCCACTTTCCTCCAAACCAAGCCCCGGCTTTTTTTTTGGGAGGGGGGGAATGGGCGCTTCCCTCCAGCCTCTCAGGGCAGGGAACTGGTGAAGTGCATGGCCGGCTCGCTGCCGGAGGAGCCCCAGGAGGGTCTGCACTCCCCTGCCACACCTTCCGCCAGCCACACGCTTCACCCAGAGGGGCCACTGGGGAGCACCAGTTTGTTTGGGGGGAGGAAGTGCCAGTTTGTTTGGGGGGAGGAAGTGCCAGTCTGAGCGGCAGACTGCCGGATTGCTTGGGGCAGTGGCGGTGGGTGGGTCTGCATGCACCCACCACCATGGATTCACCCAGCTGCCACTGTAACATGCGCCCTTCCGCTTTCCAGAGTGACCAGCTCCCGGCTGGCAGCGGGGGTGGGGTGAATCAGCACTCACACGTGGGCACTGTAAAACATGCCCTTCCACTTTCAGGAGAGAAAGGGAGTGTTTTACAGCGGCCGCGTGTGAGTGCCGATCCACCCCACCCCACCCCCGCTGCCGGCTGGGAGCCAGTTACTCCAGGAAGTGGAAGGGCGCATGTTACAGTGGTGGCCAGGTGAGTACTGATCCACAGTGGTGGGTGCATGCACACCCACCCAATGACCCTCCAGGGGGAGAGGCAGCCATGCACTTGGCTGGTTCTTCCCCCAGAGGGTGCGCACAGACAGCTCCGGACAACAACCGAACAACTCTGTCCAGTCCATCAATTTTCTGAAAATTGATGGATGTTGTCCGGATATGACTTTATCAGGATCGGACATTATCAGGAGTTCCACTGTACCTACATTCATCTGGATTTTTCTAACTATTGAAATCTGCTGTGTAACACTGAAAAGTGGAGTGGTCATAGCATAATCACTTTTCTGTGAAAGGTTTCTACTATCACATATATGTCAGGGTGTGTTTCTTCCCTTCACTCCTCAATGACATAAAATTGCTGTGGTACAAATAGCTTCCTGTTTACCAAGAACCTTTTTTCATATGTTTTAAAGCACCAATGGTACTTTTAAAGTTTAATTACAGTAAAAAGAGGGTCCTCTTAAAAACATTTTTAATGAAGAATCATTACAGCACAAATAAAAAATACAAATCTTTGATGAAGCTGGTTTGGCTGACACTGATGTGTTTTGACCTGGTGAATAATAAGAAAGCCTATGGGATGATACTTTAGTTTGGCAGGAAGTTGTTGCTCTGCATTTTGACATATGTCCATTGGCCAGATGCCACAACCACAGTCACGTTCAAGTGGTGTTAAGTCAAGTGGTGTTAAGTCCCTTGGTGGCATGCTGCATACCCACTACTATCAATTGGACATAAAGCCATGTGTGTCATCCTGGCTTCCTCCTGACATCTTGGATGCTAATAAAGTTGAGGTGTTTAGCTTGCATGAATGCTGAGATTAAAAGAAATATGTTGGCTGCAGTCTTTTTGTTTTGTTTTGTTTTCCTTTTGCAAACCAGAGCTTCCCTCATTGGCGGGGGGGGGGGGGGAATCTGATATTAAACTCAAAAATGCAAAAACAAAACCTTTCAAAACTAATTAGTCTGTATTTGAATAGCAGTAACTGTCTTTTCAAGAAACTGCAGTGGCTCAAGTGGCTAACATGCTGACTGGAAGGTGGGAGGTCAGCAGTTCGATTCCCGAGTACTGCAGGATGGAATGAGCTCCCGTCTTTGTCCCAGCTCCTGCCATCCTAGCACTTCTAAAGCAAGAGATTGCAAGTAGTCATTGTGGTCATGTGGCAGGCATGACTAGACACTGGAGTGCACGGAATGCTGTTTACCTTCCCACTGAAATGGTCCCATGACAACAACAACAACATCATCATCATCATCATCATCATCATCATCATCATCATCATCATCATCATCATCATCATCATCATCATCATTATTATTATTATTATTATTATTATTATTATTATTATTATTATTATTATTATTATTATTATTATTATTATTATTATTATTCCCCCATCCAGTTGCCACGGCAACCCAGTCAATGATAATGATGATGATGATGTCATGGAGCCCCAGACCTGGTCACAATCACCCCTGGTTGACGTGCTTTTTCTCCTGTCAGTGGTGGCATCCCCTTTGGCCAAGGGGTAGAGCCCTGTGATGTCACGGAGCCCCAGACCTGGTCAGCCGGAGATTTGTTGAGCTCTGGCGATGACATCACAATCCCCCCCCCCCGGTTGGATTTTCCCTTGCATTTTCTCCTGTTGGTGGGGGTGTCCCCTTTGCAGATCAATTTTGGGGGTGTACCCCTCCCCGTGGGGCTTGTGACTCCCACAGTGACCATCTCTCCGGCCCAAGGTATGTATGTGCTGAGTTTCAGTGCAATCGGTGCATGGGGTGTGGATTTGTATAAGCAACTCATACCAGGACACCTTGGTTTATATATATACTAGCAAGGTTTGCCCGGCGTTGCCGGGCTTTTTTGGAGGTTTTGTGTTTTAAAAACTATGAGAAATGGTGTTGGATGTTTTTTGTTGTATGTGTATTTAAATCATTTATGTTATTTTTTTAAATATATTGTTTTTTATACATAGGTAGTGTTTTAAACTGTTATTAAAAAATTTGGATTTTAAAAAGAGATAAGGTTGATATATTTTTTCCCAATAATTGTATTTTTAAAACTAATGTGTTCCTATGTGGTTTTTGGTGATAGGTGTACTTTGGATAAGATTTTTTTAAAAATGTGTAAGTGTATGTGTTTTGTAGATGGCTGGAGATCAATTTCAATTCATTGAGTGTAATATTTCCTGTGGCCACTTGGTGGTGCTGTTGCATAATGTTGACTTTGTCCTGGCCTGTGTATTCTTCCTGTTCTTTTCTCATTTCAATTCTGATTCTCGGAGAGGCTGCACGTGTTTCTTGGTAAGTTGTGAACTCTGTTTTGTTAGGGGTGTTTTTGTTGTGATTTGTGGGGGGTGGGGGGTTGTGTTTGTCCTTGTTATTTTTGGATTGTTTGTGGAAGATTTTCCTTGTACTTTTTATGTTTCGTATTGTTCTTGCTTTTTCTTGAATGTTGTTGTTTGTGTTTTTGGTGTGGGTATTTCTGTGGGCCGGCCTCGGTGGCTGGGTGGCCCATTGAAATACCATGTGGTGTTAGGCTGGGGGTTTTTCCGCAGGCCGGACTCGTTGCATTATGTACGCTGCCGGCCCGTGGTGGGGATGGGGGCATGGTCTTTGGGGGTTAGGAAGGGTGGGCTAGGTGGTGGGGAGGGGAGCTGTAGTGTGTTATGGTGCTTTGTTTTTGTGGAATCGTTAAAGTAGATCGTTTTTCCCCTTTAATATCAGTGGGTGGGGGCTGCGATCCCCCTCCCCGCTGGCTTCCCTAGTGTTGGGTGGTTTTTTGGGATAAAAGGTGTATATTGGCCCTACACTTCTGGACACAGAGGAACTGGCAGAGAGGATCGATCCCCCTCCCCCCCTCCTTAAAACAACTCCGGTTTTAAAGAGAAGAAAAGATGGAGTTTTTTTAAGGAGGGGTGGGGGGGATCGATCCTCTCTGCCTCATGTTTTGTTTCCAGATGGGTTGGGGCAATATAGTCCTTTTATCCTGACAAACCTCCCAACAGTAGGTTGGCAGCGGAGAGGGGGATAGCCACCCCCTCCCACTGATATTAAAGGGGAAACTCCATTCGGGAGCTTCAGGCACCACGGGAGAGTAAAAGAAAGCCGGCTGCTGTTTGCTTGCCTGTGAGCTGTTTTTCTTTTTAACTTTCCGGGCGCCGTTTTCCTCAGCGTTCTGCGTGGGCGCACAGGACACTGGGGCTTGTAGTTATGGGTTGGTGCTTTGTGTTTTTGCTGGGTTTTTTAAAAATGCGTTTCTTTTGATTGGCTGCGGCGCGTGTCGGAACTCTGCGCCGTGCGAGAGCCTCTCAGCGTGATTGGCTCTGGCGCGGCGCGGCGCAAGGAATGTTGGGAAGTGAAGTTCTTTCCCTTTCTTGCCGTTTGTGGGGCTGAGGCCCCCGTGTCAGATTTTTAAATCCTTCGTTGACCTGCGTAGGCAATTCGGCAGTGCGCACGAAGGGTGGGTGTGGGTCAGTAGGGCGACGCATAGCAACCTATAGCCAGTTCCAATGGTGAACACTTGGTGAACACTAGTGTGTGTGTGTGTGTGTATGTGTGTGTGTGTATATATATATATATATATATATATATATATATATATATATATATATATATATATATATATATATATATATATATATATATATATATATATATATATATATATATATATATATATATATATATATATATACACACACACACACACACACACACACACACACACACACACACACACACACACACACACTAGTATAGGTTGCCCGGCATTGCCAGGCTGTTATAAACTGTGATCAGCTTTTTTTGGGGGGGGGGGTTGTGGATTAAAAAAAGGATGATATAATTGTTTCAAATTGTTTTATTTAACCAAATAACGTTTTAGTATGTGACCTTTTTTTTTGTTAATAGTTGTACCGTAGGTAATATTTTTACAAATGTGGAAGTACATGTTTTTTACATTCAATGTTTTTAAACTGTGTTTAGATGTTTTCGGTTTTTATTTGAGTTAAAACTCAACAGAGGATGCTATAAATCTTTTTATTTTATTTTATTTTATTTAACATACGTTTGTTATTTGTGTGAACTTTTGATTTATTGTTATGTTTTTGACTTGTTTTTACTCTTGTGGCCTCTAGGTGGGGCTTTATTGTTTTTGACTTGTTTTTAATATTCCGGCCTTCAGGTGGGGATGTTAGTGGTTTTGTTTTCATTTCACATGTTTTTTCTCTCCTGGCCTCTAGGTGGGGCTTCTTCTGGTAAGTAGTCTTTGTTTCTTCATTTCTGTTCCGATCTCGTGGAGGGAGGACGTGCTGGTGAGTTCTCTGGTTTTCTTTCTTCTGGGGGTTTTCTTTGTTTTGTTTTTGTGGTGGTGGGCTGGGAGGTATTTCTGTTTGTTCTTTTGTGGTTTGGTTGGGTTTTAGTTTTTTTAATTGGTTTGTTTATTTCTGGTTTGTTTAATTTTTGTGATTTCATTGTTGTTTATTTGTGTAATTTATGGTAGTTGTGTTGTTAGAGTTAGGTATTCTCGTTTTGTAGTTAGGTGTTTTGTCTGTGCTTTTGTGGTATTGTGGATGTTTTTGTTTGTGGATTTTGTGGTTTACTTTTTTGTTTATTAATGGTTTTGTTTGATTATTTATTTGTTTTGTTTTATTAAATTTTATTACTTTTGGTGTATGTTGCTGGTGTGTACTTTAGCGTGAAGAATGGGCTGCCTGTCAGTTCCTCTTTTCCCCATTGCTGCTTTGAATTTTGGTTTCGATGCAGCAATGGGGAAAAGGAGGAGGAGGCATTCAGCCCGCTCTTCCCCTGGTAAGGTTTGTTAGGTAGGTCGGGGGAGAAGGAGGCAGAGAAGAGCTATCTGCCTGATGATGGTTCTCTCCTCTCTGTCTCCTTTTTCTCCTGGCTTACCTAACCGGAGATCGGCAGGCAGCGATCCGTAAGGGGTGGTGCTGTTCCTTGCAGATTGCTGGCTGCTGCTTTTGTATTACCTCTGTTCGAAGTACAAAGGCAGCAGCGAGTCATTCGCCAGGGAGGGTGCTTCCCCTGATGAACTGATGCCTGCTGTTCGTTTTTTCCCCACCCCTGATCAACTTTCCTTGAGGCTGGCGGTGGTCTTGCCGTGTCTTCGGCGTCATAGTGTAGAGGAGAGGAAGTCCCTCTTCTCCCCATTGCTCTGAGAAAGAAGGCCGGTGGGTGTCTCGCAGTGGATTTTTGTGGATTTTTGTTTTGCGAGGCTGTTGAGGCGCTGCATCTGCCTGCAGCAAACTTGCGCTCCCGTTGAATTTTTTAATTTTAATTTTTGCGTGATGGCTTTCTCAGCATTCTGTGCGCTCACAGTGCGCAGGACGCTGGGACTTGTAGTTTTGTGTTTTTGGTTTGTGTTCGTGCTGCAGGTTTTTTTTCTGCGGCTCGATTTTAATTGGCTGTGCCGCGTTTCCCAACGTTCTTTTTGCTCACGCACAGAACATTGGGAAGTGAAGTTATTTTCCTTTTTTCACATTCATGGGGCTCTTGCCCCACTGGCGCCTTTCTCCACCCTGCAGTAACCTCTGGACCGGTTTCGGGCGAGTGTAGGAGGCTCGGTATGGGATAGGATGGATGGGTGCAGAAACGTATAGCAAGTTCCAATGGTTAACCCTTGGATTTATAGGTATAGGTATAGATAGATAGATAGATAGATAGATAGATAGATAGATAGATAGATAGATAGATAGATAGATAGATAGATAGATAGATAGATAGATAGATAGATAGATAGATAGATAGATAGATAGATAGATAGATAGATTAATAATAATTTTACTGGGGCCTGGATGGGCAAACTTGCCTATTCTCATCTGTATTATTCTTTCAGGCCCCGTTCTCCATATTCATCTGAAATTGTAAAATCGTTTCTAAATATATGTTTAAAAGTAGATTTTCTCCCAAAATAGGTATTTAAATGTGCTTACAGACAGGTGCACCCCCTAGGGCAGTGATGGCGAATCTTGGCACTCCAGATGTTCTTGAACTTCAATTCCCAGAAGCCCTGATCAGCAGAAGTGCATACTTGGGCTTCTGAGAATTGAAGCCCAAGAACACTGGAAGTGCCAAGGATGGCCATCACTGCCCTAGGGAATTAGTATTCACAGACTCACATGCTGGCAGATGTGGCTATATAGACAAATCCTCTCCTCTGTTTCTGTCACTCCATTTCATTTTTCTGGCTTTCCCTCTTTCTCTTCTCTCTTCTACCCTCCCCTCATCACCTTTAAAAGATTAGTGACAGAGGAATAATTTGTCTATGCCAGAAGTCCCTACTGAACACTTTCCAGAAGGTTTTTGTTTTTCAGCTGGGGGCTGCTGGACCTGAACCACTCTCCCCATTATCCAGACTGATGTGCTGTCAATTTGGAACTGTCTTATAATGTCCCTAATAGGGTTTTCCAAGGTAAGTGTTATATTTATGGAGTGTTTTTACCATTTCCACACACTCAGTGAGCTTCCATGACTGAATGGAGATTTTAACCCTGTTGTCCAGACTCCTAAGCTGTTGCTCTATCCATTACACCACACTGGGTACCATTCTACCCAGACTTGGAGTATGTTCCACTGAATTCTAAGCAACTGCACTAAATTGGAGCAACATTAGTTGTCGAGGTGTATTTCTGTTGTTAGCTATCCAAAATCTGTTAGATAGCTAATTCCAAACATACTGTAGCTGTCTGCCTTGGCTTGCCATCTCACAAAACCACTTATTTCACCCTTAACTACTGTGTTTTCAGTTTCATTTTGTATTGCAAGTGGAAACCTGCTCTCTCGGCTTTTTTAAAATTGAATTCTTGGTTATCTGCACCCTATGTGGTGTTCTCTCATTATGCACTTTAAACCTGTTGATGGTTCTGATCAAATAATTTGCAGCTGCCCAGGTAGTGATGGGGTGCGGAAGTTACGCCCACGCCTCACCACTGCTCCAGGAGCTTCACTTGTTACCAGTTTGCCTCTGGGTGCAATTCAAGATGCTGGTAATGACCTTTAAAGCCCTACATGGTAGTGGACAAGGATATCTAAGAGACCGCGTCACCCCAAGAACATCTGTCCGTCCAACCAGAGCGGACCGGAGGGGCTCTCTAACTGTACCATCTGCTAGAGGGGTTTGTCTCTCTAGCACAAGAAGGAGGGCCTTCTCTGTGTTTGCACCGACCTTATGGAACCTCCTGCCAACAGAGTTACGGCTGCAGACAGAATTGCTTCCCTTTAGGAAAGAACTGAAAACCTGGCTGGCAGGGCAGGTGTGGGGCACCGATGGAGGGGTTACCCCCGCCTGCTGACTTATATAATTAAGATTTCTCTCTATTAATGGATGGGGTGAGTGGGTAAATTATTTAGCATTTTAATGGGGTTTTAAGGGTTTTAAATTAGTTTGATGTTGCTTTTAATTGTTGTTAGCCCTCAAGAGTCATTGGCGAGTTGGGCTGCAATGTTAATGTTAATGTTAATGTTAATGTTAATGTTAATGTTAATGTTAATGTTAATGTTAATGTTAATTATTATTATTATTATTATTATTATTATTATTATTATTATTATTATTATTATTATTATTATTATTATTATTATTATTATTATTATTATTATTATTATTATTATTATTATTATTATTATTATTTCAGTCAATACTTTTTAAAGATCCAGTTCCTTCAGCTTTCCTGATTAGACTCAAAATTATACATGGTGGTATAATTATTCAAGCAAAATGTCTCTGTCTACTGCTCTCTCTACACAAGTTGTTCCCAACCTTTTTTTTTCCATGCCACACCTAAACATTTCTAAAATCCTGATGCTCCCCCATCCCTGTGACATATAAATCTTATTAGTCAAAAAGTGAACTCCTATTCACATGGAGAAAACCTAAAAGGGCATTCAATGTTAATAACATTTTCTCAAATTGTCCATCTTAAAAATCAAATTGCCCCCCTGCGGGGAATGTGCTCCTGTTGTTTATTGAGGCACTATTGCAAGTAGCCCAGGGAGCACTCTTGCAATAGGAAAATGGCGGTTTCCTGCCATCCTAATTAGAAGCCTTATGTGGCGCGAAATCCCCTACAAAAGGGTGCACTAGTTATGCTAATCCAAGCCCTATCATTGGTTACAGTTTTGGATCCTGCTTTCCATTGATTTCCTTCATATATCCCCTGTACTGATTGGTTAGTTACATTTGTCTGGCAGGTCACTACCTTGTATCCAATAGCCACTGCCAGGAAGACACTATATAAGCCCCATAGACAAACAAGGGTGGGGCTGGACTGGATCTATACTTCCTACACCATACAGGTAGCCTGGGTAGCGCTAAGCCTGGGTCCCTCCATTATGCTACAATTCTGATAGTTAGTTTATTGCCCATTGCCGGGTATAGGTTTGGAGGGACTGACTCCATGAGGATTGTATAGCCATCTCAGGATCCGGAACACCTTGTAAGCTTATTTATTTATTTATTTATTTATTTATTTATTTATTTATTTATTTATTTATTTATTTATTTATTTATTTTCCACGCTTATATACCGCCCACTCAGGTACAACCCAACTCAGGGCGGTTTACATAGCGGACAGTAAATACATAAAAAGACACATGATAAAACAAAGTTAAAAGTTAAAAAACCCACCCCTAAAAGGTGCGCAAGTACCGAAGGGACCTTGGGGGAAGGCACACTTCTCTATACCAACAACCCAACGGTACCCCCATCCCCACCCGCACCCCAAACTTCGCCCGCCAGCCAGGTCTTTAGTTCCTTCCTAAAGGGCAACAACTCCATCTGGAGACGAAGTTCCACAGGCAGGAGGTTCCAAAGTGCCGGTGCAGACACGAAGAAGGCCCTCCTCCTTGTGCCAGAGAGGCGAGCCCCCCTGGCTGATGGCACAATTAGAGAGCCCCTCCGGTCCGCTCTGGTTGGACGGACAGACATCCTTAGGGTGATGCGGTCTCTGAGATACCCTGGCCCACTACCATGTAGGGCTTTAAAGGTCAAAACCAGCACCTTGAATTGCACCCGGAGACAAACTGGTAACCAGTGCAGCCCCCGAAGCAGTGGTGAGGCATGGGCATAACGTTCACACCCCATCACCATCCGGGCCGTGGCATTCTGGACCAGCTGCAACCTCCGAATGGTCATCAAGGGCAGCCCCATGTAGAGTGCATTACAGTAGTCTAGTCTGGAGGTCACCAGAGCGTGAGTGACCATGAGCAAAGAGTCCCGGTCCAGGAGCGGGTGCAACTGGCGAATCACCCGAAGTTGGGCAAAGGCCCTCCTGGCCACAGCCGCCACCTGTTCTTCTAGCAGCAGCCGCAAATCCAGGAGGACCCCCAAGTTGTGCACTGGGTTGGTCTGGGGCAAAACAGCCCCATCCAAAACCAAAGATGGTAGCTCCTGGGATACCGCAGGACCCCTATCCATAGCCACTCAGTCTTGCTAGGATTCAGCTGTAGCCCATTTGCCCCTATCCAGACCCCAACAGCCTCCAGACAGCTGGAAAGGACTTTGACTGCATCACTGGGGTCCCCACGGGCCGAGATGTACAACTGTGTGTCATCCACGTACTGGTGGTACCGCACCCTGTGGGAACGGATGATCTCACCCAGCGGCTTCATGTAGATGTTAAATAGGAGAGGAGAGAGTACCGGACCCTGAGGCACCCCATATTTTAGGGGCCTAGGACTCGACCTCTCACTCTCCAACCACACCGACTGGGTCCGGCCCCTCAGAAATGAGGAAAACCAGGACCACACCGTGCCCTGGATCCCCAATCCTCGGAGCCGTTCCAGAAGGATACCGTGGTCAACGGTATGAAGGCCGCTGAGAGGTCAAGAAGAGCAAGGATGGATGGATGACCGCCATCCCGCTCTCGCCAGAGATCATCCATCAGCTCGACCAATGCAGTCTCAGTACCATATCCAGGTCTGAATCCTGACTGGAATGGGTCCAAATATTCCGCTTCATCCAATACCCCCTGCAGCTGACATGCCACTGCCTTCTCCAGAACCTAACTAATCTCTACTGACTGTTATAATAAAGCCTGTTGCTGTTGTTCATCGTTGTCCTGGACTTGTGCTTATAAGGGCTGGATCTAACAGCTCCACCTTGGGAACCACAGATCTACACTGTTACTCACTTTTGAATAAAAACTTCGGTTTAACACTCTCAGGTTTCCCCTATTCTTTTTCATCGACCCATCTCCTTCCTTTTGAGGCACTCCAAGGTTGAAAGCCAGTTATGTGTGTGTGGGGAGATACTATTGCCCTCATTTCCTCCTATAATTGTTTAGTTGTCCATGTTGGACTACAGTATTGGACTTTCTGGTTTCTGTGCAGCACTGGAAAACAAGTGCCAATCCGAAACAGTGGGGAATCATTTTAATCACATGGCTTGGGGGGGGGAGGAGAAGATGTCTGTAGGCATGACAGTTCAGGTGTTCTTGCTTCCCTGAAATGTTCTTTTACATTTGCTAACATTTAGAAAATATTGAGTTAACCTCGCAGGACAGCTGCAGACCTCAATAAGAGAATGGCGCATCTTTAGTGAAAAGGCATAGGAATGTTTCCCAAGAGAAAACAAGGGAAACATTCCCAGCTGTGAGCTCTGGTCCCTTTCTGGAGAACATCTGGAAATGGCTCTCCAGAGGCTACATCTGGCTTCACTTCTCAGCACTCTGTCCCACTGATCTGGTTCCGTTCCGGCCATCTGTACTCTCAGTTCAAAGCACATTGAGTCCTGTTAAGAAATTACTGCCATATTGTTCAGCTGGTCGCAAAGAACAATATATGGGATCATAATAAGGAACATATTAAGGGAAGCAGCTTGGTGGAGATAAGCTGTCTAACTGCACATGCTTCTTCATTATGGCTTAGTGCCAATCCTAGATCTTTAAAAAAAGATTAAATGTTTGCTTGCAACCCTTTTGAATTTGTGACAGAACATGTGGTAAAGCATTTTTTTTAAAAAAAAATCAAATTAAAAGCATCTAGGATAAAAATAACCTTGCTGTCCCATTTGAAACTGTTGTGGCTTTATTTTTTATTATTTGTTGGACTTTTCTCCTACCAGCCCCTTTAATGTACATATTTTTGAATAGTGTGTTTGTCTGGACAGATATTCAACTTTGGCACATCTGTGCTGCAAATGCCAGTGCACACACATGTAGAACATATCCCATTTCTTCCATAAGGTTGCGTGAAAATGAAATTTGATGAAGTAAGCATATCAAAGAGGGGGGTTTTTTTTGCTAACAAGAGTCCCTCACATACACAGCATTCAGAAATAAATTTGGGATGTGTATTATTTTGGATGTGTGCAGGATGTGTGTGTGTGTGTATTTTTTATTCAGGAAACAACACCTGATGTTGCCTGTACTAAATATCTACACGTGGATTATGACCGGTGGCTGTGTATATGCACCAAATGTACCTCAGTATAGGAGGCACTATGTAGGTCCTTTACATAGAAGAGGATATCAGAATGAACCATACCATTTGTGACATTATTGTGAGAGTATGTTCTGAATCATTGTAAACATAGTAACAATATGGGAACAAATCTACTCCCTACTTCAGACAAGCTTAGCAATAGAACTTTTTAAAAATTACAGACTTGTATGTTTATCCTTTAACATTTGGTGCCCTGCCTGCTTGCCTGCCATATGGTGCCATTTTTAAAAAATAATATTTTACTGTTATACCATTGCAACAGTTCTTTGCCATGACAGCTGATCACTGAACTGTTTTAGCACAGTAAGGATCAGAGAGGGGAAAACATTTTCAAGCTGTGGGGAACCCTACAGACTTTACAGGGCAAGAAGGACATAAGAACATAAGAACCGCCTTGCTGGAACAGGCCATAGCCCATCCAGTCCAGCATTCTGTCTCACACAGTGGCTCACCATTTTCTTCAGAGTATTCCCAAGGAGATGCCTTCACCTGCTTAGGATTCCCTGGAAATGGCATTGAGAGATATCCTGCCTATCTTTCAAACCCCGAGGTTGTCCTTAAGTATCCATAATTATAGCCATTGATACCCTTGTCCTCCATGAACTTAAAGCTGTCAACACTGACAGCTGTCACCACTTCTTCTGGTAGGGAGTTCCATAGACCAGTAATCCTCTAGGTGAAAAAGTACTTTCTCTTATTTGTTTGAGAACTAGTACCCAAAAGTTTCATTGAGTGTCCCCTAGTTCTAGTGTTGTGCGATAGGGAAAACAGTGTTTCCTTATCTACTTTGTCCACACCATGCATGATTTTATAAACTTCAATCAGGTCACCTCTTAGATGCCGTCGCTCAAGAGTGAAAAGGCCCAACCGTTGCAGCCTCAGATGGTAAGGAAGGTGTTCCAGTCCCCTAATCATTCTGGTTGCCCTCCTCTGCACTTTCTCCAACTCCATAATATCCTTCTGGAGGTATGGCGACCAGAACTGTACACAGTATTCCAGATGGGGCCTCACCATAGATTTATAAAGAGGCAAAATGACACTTGCTGACTTATTTTCTATACCCTTCCTAATGATCCCTAACATTGAGTTTGCTTTTTTCACTGCTGAGGCACACTGGGTTGACACCTTCATTGAGTTGTCCACCAGGACACCAAGGTCCCTTTCCTGATTTGTCGCAGAGAGTTCAGACCCCATCAGTTTATAAATGTAATTGGGGTTTTTTGCCCCAACATGCATCACTCTGCACTTACTGATGTTGAAGCACATTTGCCACTGTTTTGCCCACTCCCCCAGTGTCAAGAGATCCCTCTGGAGCTCCTCACAATCTCTCACAGTTTTCACTACCCTGTATAATTTAGTGTCATGTATATAATATGCATTGATACAAACATGCACACAGAAGACTACATTGGTTTAGGAACCGGTACAAAATAAGCGACCCATGCCTGGCCATTTAAAATAAACCATGTTTTGGCAAGATAATGCATGTCCCAGGTTGTCACGTGATTCTTGGTATATCAATTGATTCCCAGCCTGGCAAAACTGACACAAATGTAGGACTTTTTGCAGATTGAGATACACCCTTATTGAAAAACCTAACATGGTAAAGATATTTAAGCTATCATATTGTCTAATTGTAGTGAAATACTCAGTTTGTGAATGAAATCACACCTTTCCTGTTGTCTGCAATTTGCCTTCACTTTTGCCTGCACCCCCACCCCCCAAAAAATAAACAACAGTGTGTCATTATGGGGGATTCCTATGCAATCCTCATGGATGGTGAGGTTGTCCTCAGCGAAACCTAAGATTAAGTAAGAAAGATCTATACCAATAGAGGCCTCTTGTTAGTTAGGTGCGCCAGCAATATACATGCTTTCCAAAAACAACCCTGTAAGGTAGATATGGCCCAAGGACACAAGGTAGGTTTTGCATCTAAGCAGCAATTTGAACTTGGGTCTCCCTGTTCCAAGTCTACCACTCTAACTGTGACACTATACTGACTCTCACAGATCAGTGGTTACTCTACAAATGATGCCAAGGCTGAAACATATTGGTAGAAAAACCATGCCACAACTGATGTGTTTCATTGGTATCCTTCTGGAATGGCTCAAAGGACTGGGGATCCAGGGCACTGTGTTGTCCTGGTTTTCCTTTTTTCTGGAGGGCCCTACCCAGTCAGTGTGGTTGGAGAGTAATAGGTCCAGCCCTAGGCTCCTCAAATATGGGGTGCCTCAAGGTTCGGTGCTCTCTCCTCTCTTATTTAACATCTACATGAAGCTGCTGGGTGAGATGATTTGTTCCCACAGGGTGCAGTACCATCAGTACACAGATGACACTCAGTTGTACATCTTGGCCCGTGGGGACCCCAGTGATGCCATCGAAATCCTATCTGGATGCCTGGAGGCCGTTGGGATCTGGATGGGGGCCAACGGGCTTTGGCTGAATCCCAGCAAGACAGAGTGGCTATGGGGCTATGGACAAAGGGCCACGCGCTATCCTGGGAGCTACCATCTTTGGGTCTGGATGGGGCTGTTTTGCCCCAGACAGACCCAGTGTACAACTTAGGGGTCCTTCTGGACTCATGGCTGCTGCTAGAAGAACAGGTAGCGGCTGTGGCCAGGCGTGCTTTCACGCAACTTTGGGTGATTCGCCAGTTGCGCCTACTCCTGGACCAGGACTCCTTGCTCATGGTCACTCATGCTCTGGTCACCTCCCGACTAGACTACTGTAATGCGCTCTACATGGGGCTGCCCGGGTGGTGATGGTGTGTGGACGATATGCCCGCGCCTCACCGCTACTTCGGGAACTGCACTGGCTACCAGTTTGCCTCCAGGTGCAATTCAAGGTTTTAGTGTATAAAACTAAGACACAGGACACAGCCTCGGGCTGGGTTAACTCAGGTTTATTGCATCGTGGACAGAGGGAACATGAGGTAATGGCGGATCGATAGCTCTTTAAATACAGTAGGAATACAATTGAACGTGGTGCCATGGTAGCCCATTGGCTACTGTCTGCGTGACGTCATTGTGGGTCACGCCCTTCTTGTCCAGGTGTAGGTGGTGGCGGGAAAGCTTCCCGCGCTGTTGCCTTTGATGAGTTCGGACCAAGAGAGCTTGGACGCTCGCTGCTGCCAGCTGGTGGTCATTAGCTCGCGTCCTATTACAGGGTTTATATGATACAGCTGAAGGTTACATTGTTGCTATAGGCAAGGTTACATTGGCTCAGATACATTGAAATCCATGTGGAAGGTAAAACCATTAGAACACAACATCCCTCCCCCCTAGGACGAGACAATGTCTCGAGCCCACACTTCAACACACTCCCCCCCCTTAGGAGACAAAGTCCCTCAGCCAAGATGGCTTATTTCGAACACGCTGGGGTCTCGATGCGGGCTGCCTTTCCCCGGGTTTGCTACCTTCTCTTTGTCCCCTGGTTTCCTGCCCTGTAATTGGAGAGGGAGACTTGTTAGTGACTAGCCGCGGCTCCGCGGCGTTGTTAGGAGGTGTGCTCTTTCTCGGGGAAGAACCGGGGGCACTGGGGGCTAACGAAAAACCCCTCTTCTCGCTTGGAAGGGTGGGGGAACACTCCTGAAAACCCCCCCGGCTCGCAAAACCAAAATCAAAATCAAAATTACATTCGGGGGACGCGGCGGCGGCCGCACATTCCTTTTCCCTCCCCCCGGGCTCTGATAGAACTGGGGTATCAAAAGGATATGAGTCGGGACCACCGCTTTCCCCCCCGGTTTCGGACTGCTGTCCCTCAATGTCTCCCCCTTGGGCTAAACGGGTGGGGGAGAACCCTATCGCTGAATCCTGTTGCTGAGCCCCACTAACCGGCCCTTCACTCACTCGGCGCCTCAGTTGGTCAGCGTGTCTCCTCCAGAGGAGACCGGTGCTCGTTTCCACCCGATATGACACTGGCCCCGTCTGCTCAATTACTGTTCCCGGCACCCAGGCTGGCCCTGCGCTTGCATAGTTCCTGCAGTACACAAGGTCGCCGGCGGCGAACCCTTTCGAGACTGCCAATCCTATGTTTTTCCCTTTGTCCTCGACTCTCGTCGGGTCCAGCCTGGACAGAAGCGTGGTCAGTTTTCGCCGCATCAAGAGTTCTGCCGGCGAGTAACCTGACGCTAAGGGGGTTACCCTATACGCTAATAAGAACTGACACACTTGGTGGTTTAGGTCCCCCGGGCCCATGCGCCGAAGCGCATCCTTTGTTGTCCTCACCAACCGTTCCACTTGGCCATTCGTGGCCGGGTGAAACGGCGCGGATGTAACATGCCGAATGGCGTTTGCTTCCATGAATGCCCCGAACTCCGAGGAGGTGAAGCAACTCGCGTTATCGCTGACTAAAGTGTCGGGTAAACCGAACGTGGAGAAGACTCTCCGTAGCTGGCTAATTGTCGTGGCGGAGGACGTGCTCTTTACTGGGATAACCTCCAGCCACTTGGAAAACGCATCCACCACCAGGAGAAACATGGTCCCTCGAAATGGGCCAGCGAAATCTACATGCACTCTGGACCACGGCCCCCTCGCTGTGTCCCATTCCCTATGCGGAAGGCGGGCCGCCTCTGGTCGGGATCCCTGGCATGCCTCACAAGTGCCGACCATGTGCTCAATGTCCGCGTCCAGCTGAGGCCACCAAAAGTAACTGCGGGCCAGCGCTTTCGAACGCACGATGCCCGGGTGGCTGACGTGCAGCAGTTTGAGCACCCTCGGCCGCATGGATGTAGGGACCACCACCCGTTGGCCCCACAGCAGGCACCCCCTTTCTAGGGACAACTCTAGCTTTTTCCGAAAGAATGGGTCGAATTCCGTGCTCGGGGATGATGCCGGCCACCCCTTTTGTACCCATGAGCTGACTTTCTCGAGCGTTCTGTCCTTGCCTGTCGCCCTAGCAATATCCGCTGGTACTATTGGGGGTGCATCTAAAACCTCGATTAGTAACACCTGGCGGTCTCTTCCTGCTCTAGCCTTTTGGTCGTCCGACAATGGCAAAGGGGATCTCGAAAGTGCATCAGCATGGCTGATTTCTTTTCCGGGCCGGTACTCCAACTCGTGTTGGTATGCGTTAAGAAAAATAGCCCATCGCAACATTCTCGGTGATAGGATCTGCGGGGTGGGCTTGCTTGCCGTGAAAATCCCTAACAGGGGCTTGTGATCCGTCACGATTTTGAACGGGCGGCCATACAAAAAATCGTGAAACTTTTTGGTCCCCGCTACAATTGCCAATGCCTCCCTGTCGGTTTGTGCGTAATTTCGCTCTGCCTGGGACAGGGACCTTGAATAAAATGCAACCGGGGCTTCCCTTCCGTCATCCAACACGTGGCAAAGTACCGCCCCCACCCCCACCGGTGACGCATCACAGACTAGGACCACCGGCCGTTTGGGGTCGAAATGCGTTAGAATTGCGTCAGAGGTCAAGAGTTGCTTTAATTCTTTGAACGCCCTCTCGTGCTCGTCACCCCACACCCAAGTCTCCTCTTTTTTAAGCAGCCGATGAAGCGGTTCGGCCACGGACGCCTTCCGCGGAAGGAATGTATGGTAAAAATTGAGGAGCCCCAGGAATGACTGTAGCTCGGTTTTGGATGTGGGGCGAGGGGCCTTTTTGATGGCTACTACTTTGGATTTGGATGGCTTGATACCCTCGGGTGTGATCCTGAACCCTAAGAACTCGACCTCGGTTTCGAAAAAAACACATTTGTCCTTCCTCAGTCTCAGCCCCGCTTTCTCGAACACAGTTAGTACTTTGTCCAATCTCCGTGCCAGTTCGGCCTCACTCCCCCCTGTTATTAATACGTCATCAAAATAAGGTAACACCCCCTCCAGCCCCTTCAGGAGGCGTTCCACAAGCGACTGAAAAAGGCCGGGTGCCGAGTTCACGCCGAACTGTAAACGCGACACTTGGAACGCTCCTTTATGTGTGACTATCGTTTGTGCCGTGGCCGTGGCGGGTGTTACGGGAAGCTGCTGATAGGCTTGTGCCAGGTCGAGCTTAGCGAAACACTTTCCCCCATTTAGTCTAGCCAAAAGGTGGCTGACCACCGGCACCGGATAAGCATTAGGGCGGATCGCCTTATTAATCGTACACTTATAATCAGCGCAAATGCGCACCTCCCCGTTAGCCTTCAGAGCTGTTACAATTGGAGTTTCCCACTCCGCGGAATCAACAGGAATAAGAATCCCCTGGCCCACCAATTTGTCCAGTTCCGCCTCTATTTTGTCCTTTAGTGCGAAGGGCACTCTGCGCGGTTTGAGTCTTATCGGGCGGACCTCCGGATCTAGGTCGAAGGCTACAGGGGGTCCCTTGAATTTTCCGAGTCCTTTTTCAAAAACGGCGGGATGCGCATCGCACACCGCTTGTATTGGGTCCACCCCCACTGCATGTACTCCCCCTATAAACAGGCCTAAGGGCTGGAACCACTGTGTCCCTAGGAGGCTACAACTCCCCCCCTTGAGGACAACTAAGGGCAGCTCCGCAGAGTGTCTCTTAAACTCAACCCGAAATTTCCCGACCCCCAACACCGGAATGCTGTTCCCCTGTACATCTCGTAGCGTGGACCTCAAAGTTTTAAGTTTGGGCCGCACGTGGGGGTCGATTTTTAAAAACTCTTTCTGGGGAATTATGGAATAGGAGGACCCCGAGTCAATTTCCATCCTGATGGGGGCCCCTTGTACTAGTACCTCAACGAAATAATGGGACTGTTCCGCGGACACACTGAGCACTGGGACGTCGTCCTCGCTGCTGTCCGAGACGCGGCCCACGCCGTCCTGCTTCCTCGTGGTCTGGACGCCATCTTTGGGCCTCGCTGAACGGTCCGGCCTGGTCGAACGGTCTGGTGACTGCCTCCGGCCCTCCTTCCGTTTTCTGCATGCCTTGGCGATGTGCCCCCGACGGCCGCAGGTGTAGCATTCGGCCTTTCTAAACGGGCACCTCGCACGCTCGTGGGCCGCTCCGCAACCATCGCAGCGGCGCCCCCCTTTTCGGACCTTCTGGACCTCCTCGCCGTCGCTGCTCTCTGAGGACGACTTTGAGGCCCGTTGAGTTGCGTGCACCGACCTTTCCGCCTTGCCGGCTCTGGGACGCCACTCCCGCCACTGGTGCATCTCGTCCACTCCAGCATTCGTGGACTCTGCGGCTTCTGCGGCCTCGACGACCTCTGCCAGCGTGGGTGGCGGCTCCTTATTCATCAAGCTGCGCTGCACCTCCTTGTCTTTCAGGCCACACAGCACGCCGTCCCTGAGGGCCATTTCTAGGATGCTGCCCCATTTACAGGGGGCAGCGGCTACCCTCATGGCGGCCACGAATGCCTCGACCGACTCGTCCGGCGCTTGGACTCGCCTCCAAAACGCGCTCCGAGCGGGAAACATCGCCCTCGCGGGTTGGAAGCGCTCCCGTAGCAGCTTCATGATGTCGTCCGCCTTAAATTCGCTCACCTTCTTTGGAGCGATGATGCCCACCAGCGTCCGCTTGGTTTCCATTCCAAGCATGCGGGTGAGGATGGCCCTCTTCCTCTCCTCATCGTCTTCCTTGACTTTGAGCTCCACCAGCGCCGCATGGAAGTCCATCTCAAGCAGCTCCCAGTCTTGCGGTTTGGTGATGTTGAACCCGCTCTGTGCCCTGGCTGCTCCTTGGGAATCCATTGATCCCACCTTCGTCGCCAGTTTAGTGTATAAAACTAAGACACAGGACACAGCCTCGGGCTGGGTTAACTCAGGTTTATTGCATCGTGGACAGAGGGAACATGAGGTAATGGCGGATCGATAGCTCTTTAAATACAGTAGGAATACAATTGAACGTGGTGCCATGGTAGCCCATTGGCTACTGTCTGCGTGACGTCATTGTGGGTCACGCCCTTCTTGTCCAGGTGTAGGTGGTGGCGGGAAAGCTTCCCGCGCTGTTGCCTTTGATGAGTTCGGACCAAGAGAGCTTGGACGCTCGCTGCTGCCAGCTGGTGGTCATTAGCTCGCGTCCTATTACAGGGTTTATATGATACAGCTGAAGGTTACATTGTTGCTATAGGCAAGGTTACATTGGCTCAGATACATTGAAATCCATGTGGAAGGTAAAACCATTAGAACACAACAAAGGTGCTGGTTTTGACCTTTAAAGTCCTATATGGTAGTGGGCCAGGATACCTAAGAGACCGCATCACCCCAAGAGTGTCTGCCCGTCCAACCAGAGCGAACCGGAGGGGCTCTCTAGTTGTGCCCTCAACTAGAGGAACACATCTATCTCAGAGGAGGGCCTTCTCCGCAACAGCCCTCTGGAACCTCCTGCCAACAGATCTAAGACTTCAAACAGAATTGCTGCCCCTCAGGAAAGGTTTGAAGACCTGGCTGGCAGGGCAGGTGTGGGGCCCTAATGGGAATACGGTCCCCACCTACTGGCTCACAACATGATAACAATTAAAAACCCTCTCTCTTTTTTTATAGTGGGTTGGGTGAATGGTTGGGATAATTAAGGGTTTTATGTGTTTTTATATGTTTTTAAAATTGTTGTAATGTCGCCCTGAGTCAGGTTTACCTGAGTGGGTGGCGTATAAGTGTGACTATTAAATTAAATTAAATTAATTAAAATTCATTTGTATGGTATGGAAAATAGCATATTAAGCAAATATTGCTAGCCAACTATAATAATACCCAAACTAGGCTACCTGGATTTGGAGAACTGAAAAATAGCAATTCTGTGTGTGAGATCCCTTTTTAACCAGTGGGATGAGTTTTGCATCTTGGATTTTCTCTCATGCATGCATTTCTACCATCATGCTATGGCCACTTCCATATTAATCCATTGTTCTACATGAGACAGGGATAATTTGGCAGAGTTACCTCAGGCTACAGCTGTTGAGTGGTGCAGAGTGAGAGTGGAAAACAGAGTGTTGTCTTCCAGACTGCCTGTCCCACCTGCCCTAAGATAACTTTTCACCCTCAGCTAAATGTTAAATTAAGAGTCAACAGCTAGTCTAGAGGGTTTCTGTAGGAGAAAGATAGGGAAAAACACAATAGCCATTTCTTGAAATTGCACTGCAAAGTAGTAATCCTTCCTACCTCTGGCTTGTTTACATGTTTTAATATTCCTGTATTTGCATTGGGGTTTGCCAGGTTCAAAATTGATAAAATTGATTAGGAACTACACAACATTTAACTAATTGTCCCTTTTTTGGCTGGCAAGCAGTTTTTATTTTGAAACAATTCCAATCAAAGATTTTTTTGAAAAAAAAACATTTTTACATGTGCGGTCACCTATCTCAGAGTATATTGTGTCTCTGGGATTTGGCAGGTTATAAAATAATAAGATTCAGTTTTGGAGGGATCTCAAGTAAAACACTGCATCAGTGAAGTGGTGAAAACAGCAGAGGGGGCCTTTACTTGTTTATCTTGTAAATTAATCAGAGCTATTATACTATCCTGTGGATTCCGCATACACAATTGGAACAAACGGCCTCTGGCGGAGGTCAAACCAGTCGAGCAGACTCCTGGCCTCTGGCCCTTGCCAGCATGGAAATTGGGGGGGGGGGGCGAATTAATCATAAGGGTTGATTCACCCACATATGACCTGACCAGCAATTCCGCTGAGAGAAGCAAATCACTAACCTCCGTTACGCATTAGGCAATTACTGACTCACAGATCAGCCCAAGCTCTAGTGCAAATAGAGGCCATATTTACCTTGGTGTAAACCCCGAACAATGGATTTCCCCTGTCAGTGTTTGCCCCAGTTAATTAACTTCCCTAAGAGAGATTCCCCATTAACCCGAGTAAATGGGTGATATGATTTTCTGTCAGATGACGATTGTATCACACGCTGCCTTGAATTCCTATAAATGATGATGTCTTTTCCTCAATAAACCACTGGTCTTCGCTCCATCTTGTCTCGTGTCGTTCCTTTGACCAGTCTCCTCCGGGATCCTAAGGGCCTCCTCACGGCCCCAATCCAACATCTGGTGACCCCGACGTGATCTTACCCGAGAGTAAGCGATCAACGCGGTCCGGTTCTACGCTAGAACCGTGTCCGATCATCCCGGAGGACAGCGCGGCAGCCCGGTCGGTAAGCCAGCCGATTGGGAAGACAGCTCAGCAACGAGGCATTTCAGAGAGGCATCCTACAGCTTGCTCCAGCTTTCGCGGCGGCTTGCAGCACGGAAAAACGCGTTCCGCTCAGGGTCGGCTGTGAACCCCTGACAGCGCAGAGGCCACCGAGGGCCCGTGGCGGCAGGCCACACTCCGAGCTCTACCCAGAGATTCGTCATGCAAAACCTATTGCCTGAACTACAGACGCGTCGACTCGTCCCGAGAAGGAGACTTCAGAGGACCCTCGCAGGTAATATGGGGACTTGTCCTCAGCAGCAATGTCCGTCCGCTAGCCAAAGAATTCATGAGGAGGAATTCAAAATCCTGGCCAGGGTGTATCAGATAAGGTTTCACAGTGGACAGCTAGCGAGACTTTTGGTGTACTTGAGGGAACACTGCCTGCTTTACCCAGAAGCAGGTACGCTAACCCTCCAGCTCTGGGATCAGATAGGAGACTGCATTCAGCAACCCCCGAAAGCTCCAAAGAGCATAATTCGCACATGGGGCAAATGTAGGAGACTTTTAGCAGAGGTAGACCCAGTCCAGGTAGAGGCTAAAGAACCCCCAGCGCCAGCAGAACCGTCGGCGCCCACGGCGCTCTATCCGTCACTTCAGTTTAAGCAGAGTAGTGTAGGGAGCTTTCCCTCGGTGACAGCTGCAGACGTCACCGGTGGAATGCATGGAATGGGAAGCGCAGGCGCTTCTCTGACAGCTACAGGTTCCCAAACTAAGAGTGCCCTTCAGCGCACAGTTGAGGAAGAGATCAGGAAGGGGGAATTGCCAGCAGAAGAGCTAGCTGAGCTTAGTCAGATTTGTCCAATTCGCTTGGAAATGGATGCCCTCACAGGGCAGCAGCAGGTAGTTCATTCACCAGTCCCGTATAAGCTCCTCATGGCTATACGGAAGGGCATTACAGAGACAGGACTCCAAAGTCAGTTCACTAGAGGCACGCTTCAGCAAGTGTGCGAGAACACCATGTTCATCCCGCACGACTGGAAAGCCGTCATGCGGATGATGCTCAACCCCAGCCAGTATTTGCTATGGGACAGCGAGTTTCGCCTCGAGGCTCAGACAAGGGCTGCCAGGATGGGAGGGGCAGTACTTCCTGACCAGTTATATGGCTCAGGTGCCTTCGAAACCATCAATGCGCAGACCAACTTGCCACTTGCCACTCTTCAGATGTCAGCTGAGGCGGCCTTCAGGGCTTTCCTCAAAGTCCCAGCAACTGGCAAAGCGGCCAAAAATTACACCGCAGTCAAACAGGGCGCCCAGGAGTCCTACATGGACTTTGTCAATCGCTTAGAGGAAGCGATTAGTAGGCAGATCGATAACGAGCAAGCCCAACAAGAGCTCATGATGAAATTGGCCAAAGACAACGCCAATCTCGACTGCTGTAAGATCTTGCAGTCACTGGGTAACCGTCCCGACTTGACTCTCACGGACATGATTAGAGCTTGTGCCGACGTTGGCACAGACTCCTACAAAATGGGTCTGCTGGCAGCGGTGGTGCAAGGGGGTAGAAGACCGAAGAACAAAGGGGCATGTCACAATTGTGGCAAGGTCGGTCACTTCGCTAGGGAGTGCCGGTCCAAGAGCGGCGGACAACATTCCGGCCGTTCCAAGGCTCCAACCACCCCGTGTCCGAAGTGTAAGAAAGGCTACCATTGGTCCAGATACTGTCCGAATTCGGGAAACCGGAACGCGGGCATGTCTCCGGCCCCGGTCCAAACAGAGGCTTCCCTTGCTCTGGGCGAGCCAGAGCTAGACTAGATTCCATTCACATTCCAGGCATTGCGAAGGCGCAGGCCAGCCCCAAGGGTAGTACAGGGCTGGAATTGACTTGCCAGGCGGACGTCACATGCGACTTGCCAGGCACAGTCTATCTGGTGGATTCCCAGTACATGGGACCCCTGCCCAAAGGCTTCATAGGTTTAGTTTTGCCTCGCAGTGTAGCAGGAGCACGCGGAATTCTTGTAATTCCGGGAGTCATTGACTCAAATTTTTCGGGTGTTCTCCAAGTTCAACTCTGGACGCACCTACCCCAAACCATTCACAAGGGAGACACGTTAGCGCAACTGATTATGGTTCCTTGTCACTCGCCAGCAGATAGCCAGGGAAGGCTCAGGGACAGTGCAGGGTCCGGGTCAGAAGACCGCTCAAGCGCAAGTGAGGCAGTACAAGGATACCAGGTCTTAGCAACAGTGGAGACCAACATAGAGTGGAAACAGCAGCCAGCGATTGAGGTATTTTTGAATAAAAAATCGTTCTCAGGGCTGCTCGATACCGGAGCTGACGTCAGCGTGGTCAGCTGAAGCCAGTGGCCACGAGAGTGGGCATTGAGCCGGTCTCCGATGTGTGGGGGGTAGGCGGCATCCAAGAAGCGTTCAGAAGCCGGGAGTGGGTGGAGGTCACGATCCCTAAGGCTGACGGCACAGCGGTCATTCGGCTGCACATTCTGGACGTGCACATCAACCTTTGGGGGCGAGACATTTTACAGCAGTACGGTGCCACTCTCACCTTCGGGTAATGGCACTGCCACTTAAATGGCTTACCAACACGCCAGTCTGGGTGGAACAATGGCCGGTAGTGGGGGAGAAATTAGTCGCCCTAAAGCAACTGGTTAAAGAGCAGCTAGATGCAGGACATATAGAGCAGTCCACTAGTCCTTGGAATTCGCCCATTTTTGTCATTAAGAAGAAGTCGGGGAAGTGGCGACTCCTCCACGATCTCAGGGAGATCAATAAATGTATACAGCCAATGGGTCCGCTTCAATGCGGCATCCCAAATCCGAATATGATTCCTGAGGGTTGGGAGATCCTGGTCGTGGACCTCAAGGATTGCTTTTACACCATTCCCTTAGACCCCAGGGACCGGGAAAGGTTCGCCTTTACGGTGCCGGTTGTGAACCACAGCGAGCCCACGCAGCGTTACGCGTGGAAATTCTTGCCACAGGGGATGCTCAATTCGCCCACCCTGTGCCAAATTTATGTTCACAACGCACTGGCAAAGTTTCAAAACCTTCATCCCACAGCCTTAGTATGCCATTTCATGGACGATATCTTGGTCGCAGCGCCGCAACTCGGCAGCGAAATGTTTACAGACCTCCAGGCCAGCCTGGGGGAGAAAGGTTTACTCATTGCCCCAGAGAAAGTGCAGAGAACCGAGCCCTTCTCATACTTGGGTCATCGGCTTCTCCGTTCCTTCGCAGCACCAGTTTTGCCTCAGATCAATTTGAAAGACTCAGTCACCTTGGTAGAATTGCAGCAAGTTTTGGGTAACATTAATTGGGCCAGACCGTATTTCAGATTGGATACGGATCTTTTAAAACCGCTCTTCTCGCTGCTAACGCTAGGTAAGCAGCCGGCAGACCGGATACAAATTCCTCGAGAAGCACGCTTGGCTCTTGAGAAAGTCAACCAAATTCTCAGTCAAAGGTGGGTGGACAGGATTGCTCAGGGGCCATATGCCCCGATCCTGAACTTGTACATCGTTCGGGCCGGATACATGTTCACCGGAGCCCTAGGAGTGGACTCCGAGAAAGGAGCGAGTATCGTGGAATGGGTGTACTTGCCGAACACCTCTTCCCGAAATATCGTTCCTCCCCAAGAATTGGTCTCCGCGGTGGTCTACCGCGGAAGGCTGAGAGCTAGGGACATTTCAGGGCACGACTTAGCAAAAATCGTGGTCCCGTTCACCAAAGAGCAAATTCAGCAGCTGATGCAGCTCGGTGACTCGCTTCCAATTGCCTTGGAAGGATTCACCGGATGCTTGGCATACCATTTGCCAAAGGACCCCAGACTCGTCTCACTTCAAACGCAGACAGTCAGCTTGTATGAATTGATCTCGCTGGTTCCACTTCAGGGGGGCAGAACAGTTTTTACAGATGGGGGTCGCACATACGGCGTCTTAACTTGGCAGGAGGGCCAGGCTTGGCGCACACTGTTAACTCTTCAACAGAAGTCCGCGCAGCGGGCAGAGTTGGCAGCGGTGAACCTTGCTTTGCGCACCTTCGCCAAAGAGCACCTAAACATTATTACTGACAGTCAGTATGTTAGGAATTTGCTTCACAGTCTACCGGGAGCATACATCACTCCCGCGATAGACAAAAATTTGCTGAGTCTGTTCCTCACAGCTCAATTTCACTTGCGGAACCGCACGGAAGCGCTCTATATCGCCCACATCCGAAGTCACCAGGACCTACCGGGTCAGATTTCTGCGGGCAATATCAGAGCGGATGTGACCGCAAAGGAAATTCAGCAACGATCAGTGTTAGGTGTTTTCACTACTCCTATTCAGAGTCATGCATTCTTTCATCAGAATGTCAAAGCGCTCGCCAGACAGTTTAACCTGCCACTTTCTCAAGCCCAAGGCATAGTTCGCTCTTGTCAGCATTGTGCAGGGGCACCGGGGGGGCCCTCGGGGGGGGGGTCAACCCACGAGGGACAGAGGCTAACCAGGTGTGGCAAATGGACGTCACACATGTCCCGCAGTTTGGCAGATGGCAGTACATGCACGTTTGCATTGATACTTTCTCGCAATTCGTTTGGGCGACAGCGCAAACAGGGGAGACTGCTTCCCACGTGGAGCAGCACCTCCTAGCCTGCTTCACGGCAATGGGCAAACCTCGGCACGTGAAAACCGATAACGCCCCGTCCTACAGCTCTAGGCAGTTGGCTAACTTCATGGCCACCTGGGATATCAAGCATACCTTTGGCATTCCTTACAATCCGCACGGGCAAGAGATTGTGGAACGAGTCAATCGGACGCTCAAGTCCTATATTGACAAACAAACAGAAAGGGGGGAGCCACCAGCCCTCCCCAAGTCACAGGGTCAGGCACAGCATTGTCTGAACAAGGTGTTGTTCACGTACAATCACCTTAATGTTTTTTCCAATTGCACGCCGTAGGAGAAACACTTCCGCCGTTCGGAAGCTCTCCCGCGACCGCTGGTCCGTTACCGGGTGCCACTGGACCCTTCCTGGAGGGGCCTGGCGCCACTCGTAACCTGGGGAAGAGGGTATGCTGCAGTTATGTCTCCTACAGGTGTCATCTGGATTCCAGCTTGGTGTGTTAAGCCTCACTTGGAGCCACATGGCGTGGACCCAGACCAATCCGAGTCCGATCCCGGAGATGGAGGACCTCACCCTGACCGAGGGGACCCGGTGCGAGAAGCGGCGACTGCGGACGACAGCGCCGAAGATCACCTGGGGGATGATCAAGACCCTTTGCAGTGAGGCCCGGGACGTCCTCCAACGTGAGGAGAGGGAACCAACACCGGAGAACTTCGTGGCTGCAGTCTTTGCTCAGATCAATGCCAACACCATGGCAGTCACCATCATCCTGACCCTCTCCCTACTTGCGGGGGGAGGCGTTCAGGCAGCCTCACTAAAGGCCAACGATTTGATGCCAGGTGGAGATCTCTCTGCCCGGATGCATTACAACATATGGGAAAGGTTGGCGGGTCTCGTCAACCAGTCCGATTTTTGCCTGAAGCAGGACATTGGTTCTGCCTCAATTCTGAGCACCTGTCTCATCCCAGTGTGCCACACTCCAGGCACGCACCCCAGGGATGATGACTGGCTAGTGAAACGGATTTTCAGCCCATACCTCCCAGCAAGCTCCTCAGAATATGCCCGCTGGGAAATGCGGCTGACCATGACTTTGCCGGCTGATGCAGCCACTCTCCACACCCCTCGAGTGGCGGTCAGCCCGAACTCTACTTGTGCTCGAATGACCGGCTACTCCGCAGTTGGCCGTAGGCGCCGTTGACCTCGAAGTCGGCAGCAGCAACTGGACTTGTAATCACCCACAGACACTTGGCACAATGTATGCTCATGTTACCCTACCTTCGGGTTGGTTCTTTACATGCAATCAGTACACTTGGAACTACATTCCCGCAAATGTATCAGATTCCATGTGTTGTATCAGTCGCTTGACATTGTTACTCCCCACTAGGGATATGATTGTTCCATGCACCAATGTTTCTGCACCCATACGGCACACTCGTACCACCCAGCTAGACAGCTCATGTGATAGCAACATTAGGGTTCTGAGTCCAGCTGAATACGTCTCATTGGCAGTCAGCATACTTGGTGTGCCAGGCTTAGCCGTCGGCAATGCTCGGAGAATTGATCAATTGGCTTGCGGATTAGCAAAGGCCATTAACCATACCTCCTCAGCGATAGCACTGCTCAACCAGGAGCAGGCAGAGCTTCGCCATGCCATTCTAGACAATCGAGCAGCCATAGACTACCTTCTGTTGTTACATCATTTGGGTTGCGAATCTGTTCATGGCATGTGTTGCTTTAATCTCACACACAATACCCGTAAGGTACAGAGCCAGCTCACAGATCTCCACACCCTAGTCAAGAACATCAAGGAGGGTTCTTCATGGGATTGGTGGAATTCCTTGTGATCATGGCTCCCATGGGGGTGGCTCCAGACAACGCTCAAGGTGATTGCGGGGGTGGTAATACTAAGCATAGCAGGGTGTTGTTTCATGCAATGTATTCCCTCGCTGCTATCGAGATGCCCCTCGTGGGGGGAACCCCGAAGCATCGTTCCCGTACACCAGCTGATGCCCATCTTACGCAGGGTCGCCTGTCAGGTCCATAAATAACAGAAAAAGGGGGGATGCGGATTCCGCATACACAATTGGCACAAACGACCTCTGGCAGAGGTCAAACCAGTCGAGCAGACTCCTGGCCTCTGGCCCTTGCCAGCATGGAAATTGGGGGGGGGGGGCGAATTAATCATAAGGGTTGATTCACCCACATATGACCTGACCAGTGATTCCGCTGAGAGAAGCAAATCACTAACCTCCGTTACGCATTAGGCAATTACTGACTCACAGATCAGCCCAAGCTCTAGTGCAAATAGAGGCCATATTTACCTTGGTGTAAACCCCGAACAATGGATTTCCCCTGTCAGTGTTTGCCCCAGTTAATTAACTTCCCCAAGAGAGATTCCCCATTAACCCAAGTAAATGGGTGATATGATTTTCTGTCAGATGACGATTGTATCACACGCTGCCTTGAATTTCTATAAATGATGATGTCTTTTCCTCAATAAACCACTGGTCTTCGCTCCATCTTGTCTCATGTCGTTCCTTTGACCAGTCTCCTCCGGGATCCTAAGGGCCTCCTCACGGCCCCAATCCAACACTATCCAGTTCAAAAATATATTTTTAATATTCTTCCAAGATCGATAAAATAAGTACCCAGCTTTTGGGGAGCAAAATCCTAATTAACTTGTGAACTGGCCAGAGAATGCACTAAGCAATGGGGGGGGGGGCACTTAAGAAGTATTCTGACCAGCAGGATCGGTTCAAGCACAAGTGATTTATTATTCAGCTCATAGATACCAGACTGGGGAACATGTACAAGGTGGCCAGCTTATATACAGTGAAAATGGCAGTTACACAGGTTGATACATTTTGGCAGGCTTCCGGAGAAGCGGGAAGTTTGTACTGATGAATCAGCTATTTTGACAGTGGTTTGAAAATGGTGCCTTTGCAAAAGGCGTGCTTTCTGCCGTAGACTTTACGGTGCTATATAGCGGTTATTAGAAATAATGCTTGGACAGAACAGGGCAGTAATTGCTATTGCTATTTAATGGTCCCTTCTTTAAACATTGTACACTAGGGAAAGGGGTAAGGGAGAAAAGGTAGCATTTTCTTAAAGGACCAAATTGAGGGGAAGCCTGAAAAGAGGGAAGAAGAAAAGGAAAGGCTGGGATGGTGATGAGAAAAGAGGGAGTGCAGGATAAGTGAGGAGTGACTTGAGAAATTGGGGGAGAAGAGAAGAATCACATGCACACACATCTCTATACCCACTCCCAACCCCAATGGTGATGAATACATATGTGAAGTTTCTTTATTTGCTGTAGAGAGGGTGTCAGATTGAAGGGAAAGTGCTCTACCCATCAGCTGGGAAGCGGCTCCTTCCATTGCACTCTATTTTATGCTGTCCCTAGCATGCATATACTCTACGGATGAGATAAATCACAGTGGGGCAATTTAGTTAAACCCCCTGATGAGGTCTCAAAGTGAGATAGGTTGAAGGTGGTTGGGACAGATTAGCCCAAGGTATGCACTCAGTCAGACTAACCCATCCTGGTACAAATCCGCCCTTCAAAAGTGGGCTAAATGCCAGGCCTCAAATGTGTTTCAGACATGAAACTGAGTTAAAATAGTGGATGATACAACTGAATTGTTATGAAAGCCCAAAATAGATAAAATGTATGATCAAATTTCTGTATTTTCACATCAAAAAATTTGTGGCGATGGGAATTATGGTGATGCAAGTTTAACCTGCTTACTGCACACTGTTCTTTCAACAAATAATCATCTCTTTCAATACCAAAATGTTTCTATTTGTCACTTGCTCTACCATTGTACTTACAAGGTAAGCTAAAGTAGGCACCTAAAGTAAAATCCTTTCCAGGGTAAATTTCAGTTTTACATGGGAAGCTTTCTTCAAGAAATGGAGAGGAAGTTGCTCTTACTTATTGGCCCCAATCTAGACTGTACTGTTTTTAAAAGGGGGGAAACACACATAGTTTGACTTTGATGGTAATACGACTGTAAAGTTCTTTGGAAGGCCGTTTGTAATAAACTACTGTTGCCAGGTTTTCTTCATGTTTGCATGACAGCTAGCTGTGGTTTTTTAAACAAAACAAAGCAAAGCAAAACAGTTGATGGCACCATACCACAGTAATTTGTCGTGTTGTCATTTTTCAAATTTTAGGAAGCTCAGCTCATTGGGATCACCATGGAAACTATTCACAATGCAGCTAACCTGCTGAGGGAAAGTCCATGGAAATTATTCCCTTTCTGAGTAGATGGTTTACCAGTTGAATAACACACAGCCTCGTAATTTGCAATGATATAATAGACAGTAGCAGCTCATTTTTATTTATTTATTTATTTATTTATTTATTTATTCATTCATTCATTCATTTATTTATTTATTTATTCAATTTGTATAGCTGCCCCAATCGACATGCGACTCTGGGCAGTGTACATAAAATCCCCAATGTTTAAACTATAGAAACCATTAAAATTCCTAAAAACACTGAAAAACTACCTCCCACCTGCACCAATTAAAAATCTAGTTAAAAACTTTTGAAAACATGAGTGATCCTGCTCTAAATGAGCCGGAGGTGGGGGGGGGGTTGCTCCCTCATGGATGGTTGTAGGAAGTTCAAACTGGAGTTTGGGGCACAATAGCACATTAGAATGGAACAACTAATGTGTAGGGAGAAATTAAATAGCAAGCAGACCAAATGTTCTAATCATACACAAACATGAAGCATCCAGCAAGCACACCCAGAAGAATCTACTTGTTTCACCAGTTAGTGACATATTGTTCTTGCTTTTACAGTCAGATGTCTTCTAAATCATATTACCTTTCCAAATACTGGGCTATGTGTAATGAATGTTTTGGTCCACAGCCTATTGGATAGAAAGCATCGGCAGTTGAGGTTCCAAACAGAAGTGACAGTGAGCCTGACATGAAAACCAGAGCACCCTTAAGATGGAACAGTCATTGGTTCATCCTCTTATGAAGCTTCTTGGCTCAACAAGTTGCAAATTCACTTGCACTTATTTGGTCATTGGAAGATAAGCACAACTATTGTTTGCAGTTTGATTGTGCAGATACCTCAGTTTGAAGGGTTGTGTCTTTGGAAGCAAGATATTTTTTCGTCTTCAGATTGGCCCTCTGAAGCAGGGGAAACAGGCTCTTTACAGGTAATAATAATTTCATGTCAGAAATTATTCGGGGTTGAAAGGATTTTTGCAGGAGAAAATCCACTCAGGGAATGCCCAAATGGGGCTCCTTTCATGTCCCCAAGAGCTGGGACAGAGACAGGTGCTCAATCCGTCATACAGTACCCAGATCTTGAACTGCCAACGTGCCAGCCTTTTAGAATTGTTGAATGAAGCTGCTTCTTGCTTGTGTGTTTAGGATGGCATTCTGTTGAATGAAGCTGCTTCTTGCTTGTGTGTTTAGGATGGCCTTCTTACCCGTGTTTCAAGAGGACTGGAAAGCCTCCAGTCTGAAGGGAAGGTGATGGACATTGAAAAATATCTTTTTCAAGCTGTGTGAAAGGGGGGAAGAAAGAAGAGGAACCCTTGTGTGAAGAAAATGATTCATATAAATTGCAGAAGCTTCAACTTCACAGAAAAGCAATCTTGGCAAGACCCAGACATTTTTTCATATTATTGTTGGCAGCCGCTCACATACAAATATAATACTTTCCGCTCCTGAGGTTCCACATTTTGGAAAGTTTTGTTCTGCTTAATTAAGCAACAAAGCAGAGCAATTGTTGTTTACTCTTTATGTTATAGGAGCAATAGTTAAGAATTAATGAACAGAACAGAAATTACCAACTGGAATGGCAGTTTATTATGACATTCCCCCAAACTAGAAACAATCTGTTCTGATTTATCATTCCTACTCTCTCACTTCACTAAATCTAGTAACAACCTTTATCTTCAACATAAGGAATTTAATATGCCTAAAAGAAATAATTGATTTACTTGCCACATGGTTCAGATTAGTATGTCCAGTTTGCAGATGTTAATGACATTGAATAATGGACCTGCATCCTTTTAAAGCTCTCATTCTCTTTCTTTTGTTTCCTTGAATGGAAGGCATAAGATCAAATATGGACCCAATGGAAGCAAATAAATTATTTTATTTTATTTATCGTATGATGTACCTGAGTTGACTACATTAACGCTGATACATACAGTGAGCACAAATCAACCATGTCAAGTTCCTAACTAGATTTCTATGTCTAGGTTTGAAAGTCATTGAAGGGCTTCATCTGTGGCACTATGTAAAACTCCAATGTGCCTCTAAACACACATAAGGGACACTTAAATATAATGTTGTCCATGGTTTGGTCTTCTTCTCCACAGTCACATGAGTAGATTGGTCTCCATGTGGTGCATCCTAGGCAACGTGACATAGTCATGGCTAAATAAGATAAGACCGAACTGCCGCGAGTGACCTCCCAGTCAAAAGCTATGTAGACGAAGAATTAACAAATAAATAAATGGTATCTCTCTCCACCCCCTGCCTTTTCCTTTTTGTCTATTCCGAAACAATGTTCAGCTGGTATCTACAGTGTGTTATTTTGTCAGGCTTATTTGTGCATTGTGTTTATCCATATGTTATTTCCACATAGTCTGCATAAACCTGTTTAAGCTGTGTTGTCTATATACAGGTACTAGCTTAGTGCCCGGCTTCGCCTGCGATGGTTGGGGTGCTGGTGGCATGGCCTTCAGGGTTGTGACAGCGTGTGCTGAGGGTGTGCTGGTGTTGCCCCATCTTTTTGGCGCTCTGGTCCATGTGGGGGTTATCAGGGCCCACGCTTGCGCCCTTGCAGTGTGGTGTGTGTGGTCACATTCTGGCGTGAGGGGGAAACTTGCTCTGAAAACTTGCTTTGTTTACTCTCTGATATGTTTGCACAGAAATAAACATTTTAAATGTTTGCATGTGGTGCTAGCATATCAGACTAAACAAATCAAAATGAAACCCCCTTAGCCTACTCCAGAGCCTGTCTCAATACACACACACACACACACACACCATCCCACCCCACACAGACTATCCCTCTCCACACACACACCATTCCTCTCCACACACACTCCATCCATCCCTCTAAACACACACACACACACACACACACACACACACATCCCTCTCCACACACACTATCCCTTCCCACACACACACACCAGGCCTCTCCACACAGACTCCAGCCATTCCTCTGAACACACACACACACACACACACACTACATGCACTATCTCTCTCCACACACACACATTATCCCTCTCCACACACACTATCCCTTTCCACACACACTCCATTCATCCCTCTGAACACACACACACACACACATAACAGACTAAACAAATCGAAATGAAATCCCCTTAGCCTACTCTAGAGGCTGTCTCTATACACAGACTGACACACAGAGACACACACAGAGACACACACACACCATCCCGCCACACACAGACTATCCCTGTCCACACAACACACACTATTCCTCTCCCCACACATGCCATCCATCCCTCTAAACACACACACACACACACACAAACACACACACACCATCCCTTTCCACACACACTATCCCTTCCCACACACACACATCAGGCCTATCCACACACACTCCAGCCATCCCTCTGAACACACACACACACAGAGACACACACACACCCTCTCTACATGCACTATCTCTCTCCACACACACACACTCCATTCATCCCTCTGAACACACACACACATGCACACAGGCCGGCCGCGTTGGGCAGCTGAGCTCCATAGCTCCATAACACCTCCTTCCCACTTCCTCTGCAGGCCCATGCCAAGGGGACGGGGCTTGAGTCAGTGCATTCTGGAGGCCAACGGCCACTCTGGCCACACACCCTTTCCCAATTGGCTGCGTTGTTGTCCCACCTCTGTCATGCTCATGCTGGCCTCCCTGATTTGCTGCGGCATGCCGCAGTGGCTGCTGGGGGGTGTAGGAGTTTTTTGTTTTGTTCATTTTGTGGGGCGTATGGACCCCTGTGGCAGTCCTGACCACAACATTGACCTTCTCTGTAGTACAAGGTAACTCTGTGTGCAGTGTGGTCACGGACACTACAGAGGTATAGATTCATATACAGAACCCACAAGGGGACATCTCTCTTTTATAGATATACTGTAGATTACATGTTAAGCTAAATTGAGCATTCCATTGGAAATTGCAATAGCATTTTCTCCCTCCATGCCACCCAAAAGCAACTGATTGAGAGGGCCTCCCAATCATTGGAAGCCACAAGCAGCATCTCTCCTGAAGGTAGAGAGAGAGAGATCTTGCATTACAGGAGGAGCTCCAACTTTCCAACTCCAATTGATATATCTGTGACTTAACCATTAATAATGTTTCTGGTACTGGAAAGGAGCAGAAAGATGTAAGACAGTTGATGTTATCTTAGGTGGAGCTTATTAGGGCATAGTTGTGGACCCAGAGGCCTGTGGACTGTGTGGATTGAAATCCTTTCCTAGAACCGTTCTAGGAAAGGATTTCAATCCACACAGTCCACAGGCCTCCGGGTCCACAGCCATGCCCTAATAAGCTCCACCTAAGATAAGAAGAAAAGTAGCAGCAGACACCAAGAGAACTAACCAAGAGAATGACCCTCGACATCCTCTGAAAGTATATGAGCCTCAAGTCTGCTGACTCAGATCCTGGAAGAGCCTTATGGCAAAAAACAAACAGTATTGAGGGTACGCAAGAGCAAAATCAAATTAGATGGAGGAAAGAACTACCAGAAATATGCCCCAATGAGGACTTAGCTTTGGCCAACAAGAAAGTCAAGAAGGTGGTTTCATTTTCACAGTTTAAAGTTTGATCTGGACATAAAAGAAGAAGAATTAGCTACAAATCTATGCCAATTCAAGAACTGGCATTCGTCAGTTTCTTCACTTTGCATTGAGTGGGAAGGAGATAGAAACACTCAGGGTAAGGAAGAAAACTGTAAGGATGTTGCGGTTCCTGTCCTTCTGCCCTGCTATTATGAGCCTGAACTGACTTTGGATACTTCAGAGGCTTTGCCATCCAAGCTTTCCACAGGCCACAATCAGCCCCACTACCAGTGATAGGGCATCAGATTAGTAGCCATAACTAGCTAATCACAGTGATTTCAGTGGCCTGACACACAACTTGTTTTTCTAAACTAGGGGCATAAGGTACAACACAGCCAATCACCATTCACACATTTAACATCCAGTTGATTTCAGGGCAAGCTGAGTTAAGCACATCTTTGCTTCTCCTGTTAAGATATTTGACATCTAAATATGGCTTGCTTGGGCTGGATTCTGTCCAAATACTATGAACAAACAGTTCCACAAACACATTTCGCAGAATATTCCTTTTTATCATAAAACATTTCCCCTTGAAAAATGTGTTCAATTCATCTCAGTGTTTCAAAACACACATACACAAAGCATGCAACCTCTAGCCAACTGGTCTGCCTATATATGTGTTGATATAAAATATTGCATCCTCTGTATAGCCCCTCTCTTATAAATTGTATCAGCAGAAATAAACCAAACAAAAATGCATACAGTGAATGGTAGGATGACAGGAGAAAAACAAGGCAGTACTATGGTATCCATATACAGTGCGGTGCTAGTTTGGTGAAAATTCAGTAATTGATTTTAGGGGATACCTCAGGCACCCTAACTCCAAACTTCATCAAACATGGAGAGAGTTGAGAGGAGAGTCAACAGAAGAATTCTTCCAATTTTTGGTGTGTTGAGGTGATGCAGAGGCTGAGTTATGGCCCCCTAAATCACTTATTGAATTTTCACCAAACCAGCTGGTGGTGACCTAAGAATTTTGCACAGTACTGTACGTGCTGAAATTATGTGCTCCTTTGCCTTGGAGTCGTTATTCACTGAGGAGTCTGTGCACTGGCAGACATCTCTGCAACAACATTCATGTGCAGAATGTTATGTGCCCATCTTTCAAAAACTTTCAAAAACTGCAGAGTGTCCTGGAGGAAGCGGATTATCTAGACCCCTTTCAATCAGGATTCAGGCCCGGGTATGGTACGGAGACGGCATTGGTCGCACTGATGGATGATCTCTGGCGGGAGCGGGACAGGGGTTATCCATCCGACCTTGCTCTTCTTGACCTCTCAGCGGCCTTCGATACCGTCAACCACGGTATCCTTCTGGAACGGCTCAAAGGACTGGGGATCCAGGGCACTGTGTTGTCCTGGTTTTCCTCTTTTCTGGAGGGCCATACCCAGTTGGTGTGGTTAGAGAGTGAGAGGTCCAGCCCTAGGCTCCTCAAGTATGGGGTGCCTCAGGGCTCGGTGCTCTCTCCTCTCCTATTTAACATCTACATGAAGCCACTGGGTGAGATCATTCATTCCCACGGGGTGCGGTACCATCAGTACACGGATGACACCCAGTTGTACATCTCGGCCCGTGGGGACCCCAGTAATGCTGTTGAAATCCTATCCGGATGCCTGGAGGCCATTGGAGTCTGGATGGGGGCCAATGGGCTTTGGGTGAATCCTAGCAAGACAGAGTGGCTGTGGATAAGGGGCCCCATGTTATCCAGGGAGCTACCATCTTTGGTACTGGATGGGGCTGTTTTGCCCCAGACAGACCCAGTGCACAACTTGGGAGTCCTTCTGGACTCGCGGCTGCTGCTAGAAGAACAGGTAGTGGCTGTGGCCAGGAGGGCTTTTGCCCAACTTCGGGTGATTCGCCAGTTGTGCACGCTCCTAGACCGGGGCTCCTTGCTTATGGTCACCCACGCTCTGGTCACTTCCTGACTAGATTATTGTAATGCGCTCTACATGGGGCTGCCCTTGACGACCATTCGGAGGCTGCAGCTGGTCCAGAATGCGGCCGCCCGGGTGGTGATGGGATGTGGGCAATATGCCCATGCCTCACCGCTACTTCGGGAGCTGCACTGGTTACCAGTTTGTCTCCGGGTGCAATTCAAGGTGCTGGTTTTGACCTTTAAAGCCCTCTATGGCAGTGGGCCAAGATACATTAGAGACCGCATTGTCCCAAGAGTGTCTGCCCGTCCATCCAGAGCGGACCGGAGGGGCTCTCTAATAGTGCCATCAGCTAGGGGTGCACATCTATCCAGCACCCGAAGGAGGGCCTTCTCCGTGTCTGCACCAACTCTCTGGAACCTCCTGCCAACAGATCTACCGGTAAGACTTCAAAGAGAATTGTTGCCCTTCAGGAAAGGATTGAAGACCTGGCTAACAGGACAGGTGTGGGGCCCTAATGGGAACACGGTCCCCGCCTGCTGGCTTATGCAAACAATTAAGAACTCTCTCTTCTTCTTTTTATAGTGGGTGGGATGGGTGGGTGGGATATGGGTCTTTTAAAGTGGGTGGGATATGGGTCTTTTAAAGTGTTTTTATGTGTTTTTAGAACTTGTTGTAATGCCGCCCTGAGTCGGGTTTTGCCTGAGTGGGCGGCATATATAAATATGACTATTAAATTAAAAATTAAAATTAAAAACTTCAGTTGATGGGGGAAAGTATCTAGTGCAGGGGTGCCCAAACTACGGCACAGTTTACTTCCACTTCTGGGAGTGATGAGGGTGGCATGGGCCAGATGAATTGGCATCGGGAGCTGGATCTGGCCACATGTCCGGCCTGCAGAACCATATGACCAACTCATGGCATGAAAAGTTTGGGCACCCCTGATCTAGCATGATTTTTTTAATGGAATAATGCTGAAGTCACTTAAAATAAAGTATTGATTGTAGCAATTAAACTCTCCGTCTCCTCTCTTCTGGATACTCCAGTCATGCTATTTATCTCAAAAAGAATCCTCCGGGTTTATGCGCAGCTTTTGGGTTACTTTGGCTACAGCGGTTTCCTTTCTTGTAATGAGAAATAACCTTCAGCTATAAAAGGCTATGAACACCAGTCTTTTTATTTTTACATTTCATTGTCCTCCAGAGGGAACTTTATGCATGGAAGATACAGATTCTGGCTGGATGTAGTTGACCTCTGCAATGTAATATGAGTTCACAATGTTCGTTGAAATATGTGCGGGGAGAGAACTGGGTTAGTTTGTTCCAGAAGAAACAGCAGAAAGTCATGCACTATCTTACAAATGAATGGGATTTATTTGGTATAGTCTTTTATGCACTGCAACACACTTCTTCAGATTCATAGAGGCCAAAGGACAGTCAGGTCTCCTCTGGTCATTGTTGTGTTAATTGCTTTAGTATACTGTAAACATGGGGAAAAGAGGAGTTTTTGTTCAATTCTGTTCATTCTTTTGTCACACTTGATACCACTTGGAAGATAAACATCTCAGGGGATCTACAGGAATGGTACAAGGAAGTCTGGAACACTGCACTAAAGCAGGAGTTGTCAACCTTATTAAGGGGCGGGGGGGGGCAGATGACCATTTTGCCCTTCCTCCACCATATTGCACTTCTGGGTATGGTGGAGGTGGTAGGGCCACATGAAATATTGCTGTGGGCCGCATCTGGCCCATGGACCACAGGTTGAGAATCCCTGCACTAAATGATAAATTAAAATGCTAATTAAAATTTAAGAAAGGTGAGAAAAAGAACAATGAGTTTGAACTTATATGGGGAGAGTTTGTTGACTATGTCTTTCAGAAAGCAAAGGGTGTTAAACCAAACCAGGAAGTCATAAAATTTTAGAAAAAGCAGATGGAAAATATGAAAATTAGAAGGAATAATAGTTAAGGTCCCAGGTGGAGGGTGCAAGGTGGTTATGTACTTTAATGTGCTTAAATAAGATTATAGACAAAAAAGATAATTCAAAAGGGTCAGATATACAATATTGTAGTTACTGGGGGAAGTGCATAAGATGTATTTTTTGTTAATTTTCTTTTGTATTAGGTGTTCATGTGATTGTTTAGTATGTTTTTTATGTTTTTTAAAAATAAAAAACAAGTTGTCAAAATAATTTGAGGAATATACATTTTCTTTTGTTTCTTTCTTGTCACTTCAGTCATGAACCTACATCAAAACTATATTACATGATTTTCTTTAAATTTGTGGTGTTAAAATTACATATGTTTGAACTTTGGTGTTTTAAAAAACAGGATTGTGTTAATTATTCTTATTTATTTTATATAAAAATGAATACATCGTTGGGCAGTTCAGTTCAGTGATCTTTAAAATTTGTTGTGGGTGAGGGGGGAAGATGAAGTGTGGTTTTTAATTAGGCTAAATTCAACTGTTTGTCCCTACTATTACTCCTCCCCCCAAGAGAGGCATCTAAAAGGAGTTAGTAACAGCAGCAGCAGAAGGATCGTCATTTGTTTAGATACATTTAAGACCCAAGTACTCAGATTTCTAGTTCCTTGCCCCACTTAAGTCACTCACATTGCTTTGTAACAGTTTGTCCCTTCTCTCCTCCCCCTCTTCTTTCTTTACATCCTCTTTTATTACCACCCTAAATTGAAAACAACATGCTATAAATTTGTTTACAGTCCTCAATTTTATTAATACTGGCAATCAGAGAAGTTTTTATGGATACAGTATTCTTATTTGCCTCCAGCCACAGTTGTGTCTACTAACTTGGTGGGAACCCCCACACACAGTGCTCATAAAGGGACACATTTACAATCTGTCCTATGGAAAGCACTCCCCAAGGAGCATCCATAGCCAAGTCCCTTTTGTGCTCATTCACCACCTGTGATGCCAGAGGTCAGGAGGTCAAAGAAGGGGGGCTTCCTCTGTCTCTCTACAAATCAGGATCAGCCAACTTCCATTTATGTCCAGTTGAGGACTTGTTTTGGTTTCTCCCATCATGACTCTGTGGGGTTGTTTGGATATTTTTAATTGAAAGACAAAGCACTTCCTTCTCAAAACTTGGCGTCTGTGAGGAACACAGAGGGGGGAAATGGTCATTCAAAATAATTAAGGATGTCAGGAAAACCCTTTCCTAACCACCTCATTTGGTAGTGTAGGGAAGTTGATGCTATAGCTTGGTGCTGAAAACTGTTCAGCTGACCTATTTCTGATTTCATTCCGTTAAACCAAAAACAAACCCACTTGGAAATTCAGGATATATTTCTGATATATTTAAGTATCATTGACTAAAAATAATTATAGCCTCAGAAAATGAGAAACTGCTGCTTCAGCATCTCAACTGATACAATCTGGTCTATAGCCTACAATAGCTTTGCTTTTGGTACATTTGCCACATAATGATTCTCAGTCACTATTCTTCCTCTGTTAATGTTCAGATTTAGATGTTCAGATTTAGTCTTAAGTTTGCTTATTCCACTCACCTTTGATTTATTTATTAGATCTATATCCTACCTTTCTCTCAAAACTGGAGTTCAAGGCAACTCATAAAAAGATGTTGTTTGGTTTTAGTTTAATGTGGAGGTTCCCAAAGTTTTTCCGCCACGGGCCAGACCTGCCCCCGACACTCAGTTGTGGGGGCCTGAGGTGTGGTTGCTCCCACTGCTTATGTTTTCATCGGTGGTGGCAGCAATCATGCCATTTTTGTGGTTTTTTGCACAGCCTCCACTGCTTCCCAGGATTGTGGGAGGCTTTTTGGAGCACTTTTGCTCCATTTTGGGATTTTTTTCACCACTTCTCTGCTGTGTTTTGGCAGCTAAACCGCAGTGGTTGGGCACTTCCTGGTTCCATGGTGTGAACCCAGGCACTGATGTAAGCTCCACCCAGCACTGGAAGTCCCCAACCACCGTGGTTTAGCTGCTGAAATGTAGCGGAGAAGCAGCAAAACATCAACCATCCCAAAATGGAGCAAAAATGCTCCAAAAAGCCTCCGACTGCCCTGAGAGGCAGTGGAGGTTGTGCAAGAAGCCACAAAAATGGCACAATTGCCACTGTGGTCATGGCAAGTGACATATTGGGACTTCCAGTGGTGGTGGGAGCTTCTGGAGGTACCAGGGTGGTCACCGTAAACCATATTAATGAGCTCCATAGGCCACATTAGGCCCATGAGCCGTAGATTGGAAACCCCTGTAAATAGGTTATGCAGTGATATGGGAAACCAGCAGAGTACAGTTTGTAATATGTTTATGGATCATTCTGTAAGTTCATATTCATAAAAATCTTTCAACCTTAGGCTGATGTTCATCCACTAATATGATGAACACATGAAGGACACATGCTTTTTTGACCTGGGACCATGATAGATCGATATGTTGAATGCACAATCAGCAGTGAAGGTTATATATAAAGCAGGCAACAGACAGGAATAAGTTTCTCATAGTTATTAATCAAGCAAAGATTGATTAATTAACAATTGACATCTCTCCAGGAGTCACCACTAATATAATAGGGCAGGGAAGGAGAAGCAGCTGTGCGGCCCGGCCAGCCACAAGAATGCTGCCGTCACCACCAGATGCTCCCTGGGCCAGCCTGGCTGAGGGAAGGGGCAGCAGCTGTATGGCCTGGCCAGCCACAAGAATGCCGCCAACGCTGATGCCATCACCGGATGCTCCCTTGACCAGCCCGGAGCAGCAGCTGTGTGGCCCGGCCAGCCACAAAAACACCGCCTCCACCACCGGACACTCCCTTGGACATAGTTGGTGGGGTTGAGTCTATGATGTTTTTTCGCATATTGTCTTTTGAAGTGTTTTTATATTATGATAATTTGTTATTCTGTAATTGTATTTGGGATTTTTTGAAATATTTTAAAATGTCTTTTTAATTGTAATTGTGATATTTTGTATCTTTGTTAGCCTCCCAGAGTTGCTTTGTGAGTGGGGTGGCATATAACTCGAACAACAGCAGCAGCAGCAGGAGCAACAACAACAGTTTCTGTAATCTTCACACTTCAGCTTCAACCATGAAGCACTTTCTGAGAATGTTAGCTTGTAAAACTGAAGACTGGTCTACATATGCAGCAGAAGATGATGTTAGAAAACTTGACTGCACCAGTACCAACTACTCATGAATATTGACAATTTCTCTATAGTGCTGGCTATACAACCATTACTATGAAAGAAAAATGTAGGCTAAATTGCACGTCATGCTTGAAGTTATTTGTGAAATCTTATTTCCCCTATATCTTGCGCACCTTTTGAGCATATATATGATTACTCAAGTTCTTGTATAAAGTATTTTCATGATGGGTGGCCCATTGTCATTTATATTACTGTCTGATTTTTCAGAAATACTTAATGCTATGCCTTTTTAAAAAAAAAAAACATCAGCTCTAAAAATACCGAGGGTGCCAAAAATGTACAATATACACATTTTGAGAAAGGGAAAAGATGTATTAAAATTGTAATGCTCAAAATATGCCAATAACAAACGTTGAAAACAAATCATGTTTGACTTCTACAATTACAAGAGGTGCTCAAAGTGATTACCATCAGTATCTAGACACTTCTGTGGTGAGTATGTAAAATGTTCCAACATAAGAACATAAGAACAGCCTTGCTGGAACAGGCCACAGCCCATCCAGTCCAGCATTCTGTCTCACACAGTGGCTCACCATTTCCTTCAGGGTATTCCCAAGCAGATGCCTTCACCTGCTTAGGATTCCCTGGAAATGATATTGAGAGATATCCTGCCTATCTCTCCAACCCGGAGGTTGTCCTTAAGTATCCATAATTATAACCATTGATACTCTTGTCCTCCATGAACTTGTCTAATCCTTTCTTAAAGCTGTCAAGACTGACAGCTGTCACCACTTCTTCTGGCAGGGAGTTCCATAGACCAGTAATCCTCTGGGTGAAAAAGTACTTTCTCTTATTTGTTTGAGAACTAGTACCCAAAAGTTTCATGGAGTGTCCCCTAGTTCTAGTGTTATGCGATAGGGAAAACAGTTTTTCCTTATCTACTTTGTCCACACCATGCATGATTTTATAAACTTCAATCAGGTCACCTCTTAGACGTCGTCGTTCAAGAGTGAAGAGGCCCAACCGTTGCAGCCTCAGATGGTAAGGAAGGTGTTCCAGTCCCCTAATCATTCTGGTTGCCCTCCTCTGCACTTTTTCCAGCTCCATAATATCCTTCTGGAGGTATGGCGACCAGAACTGTACACAGTATTCCAGATGGGGCCTCACCATAGATTTATAAAGAGGCAAAATGACACTTGCTGACTTATTTTCTATATCCTTCCTAATGATCCCTAGCATTGAGTTTGCTTTTTTCACTGCTGAGGCACACTGGGTTGACACCTTCATTGAGTTGTCCACCAGGACACCAAGGTCCCTTTCCTGGTTTGTCGCAGAGAGTTCAGACCCCATCAGTTTATAAATGTAATTGGGGTTTGTTGTGTCCTAATAGTGTAACCTTCTACATGTGATATCAATGTATCTGAACCAATGTAACCTTGCCAATGAGTAACAATGTAACCTTCAGCTGTATCACATAGACCCTGTAATAGGACGCGAGCTAATGACCACCAGCTGGCAGCAGCGAGCGTCCAAGCTCTCTTGGTTCAAACCCATCAAAGACCGCAGCGCGGGAAGTTTCCCGCCGCTACCTACACCTGGACAAGAAGGGCGTGACCAGCCATGACGTCACGCGGGCCAGTAGCCAACGGGCTACCGTGGAGCCACATTCAAATACGTTACTGCCTTATATATAGAGCTGTTCGTCCGCCATTACCTCATGTTCCCTCTGTCCACCATGCAATAAACCTGAGTTAACCCAGCCTTTGGCTGTGCCTTGTGTCTTGACTCTCATACACTAAATTGGCGACGAAGGTGGGATGATGGATCCCCACGGAGCCAGGACACAGAGCGGGTTCAACATCACCAAACCGCAAGACTGGGAGCTTTTTGAGATGGACTTCCAGGCGGCACTGGTGGAGCTCAAAGTCAAAGAAGACGACGAGGAAAGGAAGAGGGCCATCCTCACCCGCATGCTTGGGATGGAAACCAAGCGGACGCTGGTGGGCATCCTTGCACCGAAGAAGATGAGCGATTTCAAAGCCGGTGACATCATGAAAATGCTGCGTGAGCGTTTCCGACCCTCGAGGGCAATGTTTCCCGCTCGGAGTGCGTTTTGGAGGCGAGTTCAAGCGCCGGACGAGTCGGTAGAAGCCTTCGTAACGGCTATGAGGGTAGCCGCCGCCCCCTGCAAATGGGACCACATCCTAGAGATGGCCCTCAGGGACGGAGTGCTGTGTGGCCTGAAGGACAAGGAAGTACAGCGCAGCTTGATGAACAGGGAGCCACCACCCACACTGGAAGAGGTTGTAGAGGCCGCGGAAGCCGCGGAATCCACGAATGCTGGAGTAGACGAGATGCACAAGTGGCGTGAGTGGCGTCCGAGGGCCGGCAAAGCGGAAAACTCGTCGCACGGGAAGTCCGGTCAGTCGGTGCATGCAACCCGACCGACCTCGAAATCGTCTTCAGAAAGTAGCGATGGCGAGGAGGTCCAGAAGGTCCGGAGAGGCGGGCGCCGCTGCGATGGTTGCGGAGCGGCCCATGAGCGCGTGAAGTGCCCATTCAGGAAAGCCGAGTGCTTCAACTGCGGACGTCGGGGGCACATCGCCAAGGCGTGCAGGAAATGGAAAGAGGGCCGGAGACAGTCGCAAGACCGTTCAGCCAGACCGGACCGTCCAGCGAGGCCCAAAGATGGCGCCCGGGCCACAAGGAAGCAGGACGGCGTGGGCCGCATCTCGGACGACAGCGAGGGCGACGCTCCTGTGTTCAACGTGTCTGCGGGACAGCCCCATTACTTTGTTGAGGTACTAGTACAAGGGACCCCTATTAGGATGGAAGTTGACTCGGGGTCCTCCTATTCTATAATTCCCCAGAGAGAGTTCTTGAAAATCGACCCCCACGTGCGGCCCAAACTTAAAGCGTTGAGGGCCACACTACGGGACGTTCAGGGGAACAGCATTCCAGTGTTGGGGGTCGGAACGTTCCGGGTTCGCTTTAAGAGACATTCTGCGGAACTTCCCCTAGTGGTGCTAAAAGGGGGGAGTTGTAGCCTCCTCGGAACACAGTGGTTTCAGCCCTTAGGCCTGTTCATAGGGGGGGTGCATGCCGTAGGCGAGGACCCAATACAAGCAGTGTGTGACGCACACCCCGCCGTTTTTAAAAGTGGACTGGGAAAGTTCAAGGGACCCCCTGTAGCCTTCGACTTAGACCCGGAGGTCCGCCCGATAAGACTTAAACCGCGCAGGGTACCGTTCGCGCTTAAGGACAAAATAGAGGCGGAACTGGACAAACTGGTGGGTCAAGGAATTCTTGTTCCTGTGGATTCCGCGGAGTGGGAGACTCCAATTGTAACAGCACTGAAGGCTAACGGGGAGGTGCGCATTTGCGCTGATTATAAGTGTACCATTAATAAGGCAATCCGCCCTAATGCATACCCGGTGCCAGTGGTCAGCCACCTTCTGGCCAGGCTGAATGGGGGAAAGTGTTTCGCTAAACTCGATTTAGCACAGGCCTACCAGCAACTCCCGGTAACCCCCGCCACAGCGGCGGCACAAACAATAGTCACACATAAGGGGGCGTTCCAGGTGTCGAGGTTACAGTTCGGCGTGAACTCGGCACCTGGCATTTTTCAGTCGCTGGTGGAACGCCTCCTGAAGGGGTTGGAGGGGGTGTTGCCATATTTTGATGACGTGTTGATAACGGGGGGGAGTAAGGCCGAGCTGGCCCACAGATTGGATAAGGTCCTGGCCGTGTTCGAGAAAGCGGGGCTGCGACTGAGAAAAGACAAATGTGTATTTTTCGAAACAGAGGTTGAGTTTTTAGGGTTCCGTGTCACACCCGAGGGAATTAGGCCGTCCAAATCTAAGGTAGCCGCCATTAAGAAAGCCCCTCGCCCCACTTCCAAAACCGAGCTTCAGTCATTTCTGGGGCTTCTCAATTTCTACCATACCTTCCTTCCACGGAAGGCGTCTGTTGCCGAGCCGCTCCATCGGCTGCTTAAAAAAGAGGAAAAATGGCTGTGGGGTGACGAGCAAGAAAGAGCGTTCACAGAGTTAAAGCAACTCCTCACATCCGAGGCAATCCTGACTCATTTCGACCCCAAATGGCCCATAGTTTTGGTCTGCGATGCATCCCCGGTGGGGGTGGGGGCGGTGCTTTGCCACGTGTTAGACGACGGAAGGGAGGCCCCGATAGCGTTTTATTCAAGGTCCCTGTCCCAAGCAGAGCGGAATTACGCACAGACCGATAGGGAGGCACTAGCGATAGTAGCGGGAACCAAGAAATTTCACGATTTTCTGTATGGTCGGCCGTTCAAGATCGTTACTGATCACAAGCCCCTGTTAGGAATCTTCACTGCAAATAAGCCCACGCCACAGATCCTGTCCCCGAGGATGCTGCGGTGGGCTATTTTTCTTAACGCATATCAACATGAGTTAGAATACCGGCCAGGGAAGGAAATCAGCCATGCAGACGCGCTCTCACGGTCGCCGTTACCATTGTCGGACGACCAGAAAGCAGGGGTAAGAAGAGACCGCCAGGTATTGCTAATAGAGGTCTTAGAGTCACCCCCGATAGTACCGGCCGACATTGCCAGGGCGACCGGAAAGGATAGAACACTAGAGAAGGTATGCTCGTGGGTGCAGAAGGGGTGGCCGGCGTCATCCCCAGGCACGGAATTCGACCCATTCTTCCGAAAGCGAGTGGAGTTGTCTTTAGAGAGGGGGTGCCTTTTGTGGGGCCAACGGGTGGTGGTTCCTACGTCCCTGCGGCCGAAGGTGCTAAAGCTGTTGCACGTCAGCCACCCGGGGATCGTCCGTTCCAAGGCGTTGGCCCGGAGTTACTTCTGGTGGCCCCAGCTGGACGCCGACATAGAGCAGATGGTTGGCACTTGTGAGGCATGTCAATGCTCTCGACCGGAGGTGGCCCGCCTACCGCATAGGGAATGGGACGCAGCAAGGGGACCGTGGTCCAGGGTGCACGTAGATTTTGCTGGCCCATTCCGGGGAACTATGTTTCTCCTGGTGGTGGATGCATACTCAAAGTGGCTGGAGGTCATTCCGGTAAAGAGCACATCCTCCGCCACTACCATTTGCCAGCTAAGGAGGGTCTTTTCCACGTTCGGTTTACCCGACACTTTGGTCAGCGATAACGCCAGTTGTTTCACGTCCGCTGAGTTCGCAGCATTCATGGAGGCAAATGCAATTCGGCATGTCACATCCGCGCCGTTTCACCCGGCCACGAATGGCCAAGTGGAACGGTTGGTGCGCACCACAAAAGATGCGCTGCGGCGCATGGGCTCGGGAGATCTACATCACCAGGTTTGTCAATTTCTCTTAGCGTACAGAGTGACCCCCTTAGCGTCTGGTTACTCGCCGGCCGAGCTGCTGATGCGGAGGAAACTGACCACGCTTTTGTCCAGGCTAGACCCGTCGAGGGTCGAGGACAAAGGGAAGAACATAGGGTTAGCGGTCTAGAAAGGTTTCGGCATAGGCGATCCTGTACATTGCAGGAACTATGCCAACGCAGGCCCAGCCTGGGTGCCAGGGACGATAATAGAACAGACGGGGCCAGTGTCCTATCGGGTGGAAACTAGCACCGGCCTCCTCTGGAGGAGGCACGCTGACCAACTGAGGCCCCGAGTGAGCGAGGGGCCGACCAGTGGGGCACAGCGACAGGATTCCGCGATAGGGTTCTCCCCCACCCGTTTAGCCCAAGGGGGAGACAGGGGGGAAAGCAGCGAGCCCGACTCATATCCTTTTGATGCCCCAGTTCTATCCGAGCCCGGGGGGAGGGAAAAGGAGTATGCGGCCGCCGCTGCCGCTTCCCCCGAATCCGATTTTGATTTTGATTTTGCGAGCCGGGGGGGTTTTTCGGAGTGTTCCCCCACCCATCCAAGCGAGAAGAGGGGTTTTTCGTTAGTCCCCAGTGCCCCCGGTTCTTCCCAAACAAAGCACACACCTCCCAACAAAGCCGCAGAGCCGCGGCAAACCACTAACAAGTCATCCTCTCCGATTGCAGGGCAGGAAGCCAGGGAGCAAGGAGGAGGGAGCGAAGCCGGGGCAGGGCAGCCCGCGCCGAGACCCCAGCGTGTTCGAAATAAGCCATCTTGGCTGAGAGACTTCGTCTCATCCTAGGGGGGAGGAGTGTTGTGTCCTAATAGTGTAACCTTCTACATGTGATATCAATGTATCTGAACCAATGTAACCTTGCCAATGAGTAACAATGTAACCTTCAGCTGTATCACATAGACCCTGTAATAGGACGCGAGCTAATGACCACCAGCTGGCAGCAGCGAGCGTCCAAGCTCTCTTGGTTCAAACCCATCAAAGACCGCAGCGCGGGAAGTTTCCTGCCGCTACCTACACCTGGACAAGAAGGGCGTGACCAGCCATGACGTCACGCGGGCCAGTAGCCAACGGGCTACCGTGGAGCCACATTCAAATACGTTACTGCCTTATATATAGAGCTGTTCGTCCGCCATTACCTCATGTTCCCTCTGTCCACCATGCAATAAACCTGAGTTAACCCAGCCTTTGGCTGTGCCTTGTGTCTTGACTCTCATACACTAAAGGGTTCTTTGCCCCAACATGCATCACTCTGCACTTACTAATGTTGAAACTCATTTGCCACTGTTTTGCCCACTCCCCCAGTGTTGAGAGATCCCTCTGGAGCTCCTCACAATCTCTCACAGTTTTCACTACCCTGTATAATTTAGTGTCGTCAGCAAATTTGGCTACCTTGCTTTTTACTCCTACCTCTAGATCATTTATGAAGAGGTTGAAAAGCAGGGGTCCCAGTACTGAACCTTGGGGGACCCCACTCTTTACTTCCCTCCACTTGGAGAAGTGTCCATTTAGTGCTACCCTCTGTTTCCTGTCCCTTAGCCAGTTGCTGATCCAGGACAAGACCTGTCCCTTTATTCCATGACTGGTAAGTTTATTGAAGAGCCTTTGGTGTGGGACCTTGTCAAAAGCCTTCTGAAAGTCCAGATAAACAATGTCAACTGGATCCCCCTTATCCACATGCTTGTTGACACTCTCAAAAAATTCCAACAGATTAGTGAGGCATGATTTGCCCTTGCAAAAGCCATGTTGGCTCTCCTTTAGAAGCGCCTTCTCTTCTATGTGCCTATTAATTCTATCTTTTAGGATGGTTTCCATCACTTTACCTGGGACACATGTCAAACTGACAGGTCGGTAATTTCCTGGATCACCCCTGGATCCTTTTTTGAAAATTGGTGTTACATTCGCTACCTTCCAGTCATCAGGCACAAAGCCTGATTTGAGGGAAAGATTATATATTTTGGCTAGGAGATCAGCAATTTCATCTTTAAGTTCCCTGAGAACTCGTGGATGGATGCCATCTGGTCCTGGTGATTTGTTAGTGTTTAGTTTAACAAGACATGTAAGGACCTCCTCCCTGGTTATTTCTATCTGGCTTAATTCTTCGGTTTCCCTCCCTATGAAGATAGGCTCTGTTTTGGGCATGTGGCCTCTGTCTTCTTCAGTGAATACTGAAGCAAAGAATTCATTGAGTCTCTCTGCAATCTCTGTTTCCTCTTTAATAACCCCTTGCCTTCCATTGTCATCTAATGGTCCAATGGCCTTCCTAGTTGGGTTCTTACTTCTAATGTACTTAAAGAAGTCTTTGTTATTTCTCTGAGTATTTTTATCTATACGCTCTTCAAAGTCTTGCTTTGCTTTCCTGATTGTTGCCTTGCATTTGTTCTGCCAGAATTTATGTTTCTGCCTGCTGTCCTCATTCGGACAAGCCTTCCATCTTCTAAATGAGCTTTTCTTGCTCTTGATCACTTCCCGAACAGCTCCTGTAAGCCACATTGGAGTCCTCTTGGACCTGGCAGTGCCCTTCTTCCTTTTGGGTATGCATTCCAATTGAGTCTCTGTTATTGTTTTTGTAAACAGCCTCCATGCCTCTTGGAGTGTTTGGACTCTCTCAATTTTCCCTTTCAGCTTCATTTTTACTAGTTTCCTCAACTTTGGGAAATTTCCTTTTTGAAAATTTAAGGTCTCTGTGTTAGATTTTATCAGTGACTTGCGGTCTATGATCAAGTTAAACATAATTGAGTTGTGGTCACTGTTCCTTATTGGATCAGTCACATTAACATCTTGCACCAGTCAAGGATGCTTGTACCTCTAGTTGGGTCTTCAACCATCTGTCCCAGGGAACAATCATTTAGCATATCTAGGAACTTTATCTCTTTATCATGTGCTGAACAACAGTTCACCCAGTCTATGTGAGGGTAATTGAAGTCCTCCATTATAACCAGGCTTCCCTTCTTGGATGCCTCCTTTACAACATTCTCCAACTGCCAGTCTCCCTCAAGAGTTTGAGTCGGAGGCCGATAGTATATGCCTACTGTTAGACCATCCTTGTGGCCTGGTACTCTTACCCACAGAGCTTCTAATGGTGACTCCAAATCACCTAGATATTCCAATTCATACGATTTTATCACTTCTTTGACATACAAGGCTACACCACCTCCCGTTTGCCCCTTCCTATCCTTCCTGTACAGTTTGTAGCCTGGGATAACTGTATCCCATTGGTTATCATCCGTCCACCAGGTTTCAGTGATACCAATAATATCAATATTCTTATCTATTGCTAAGTATTCCAGCTCCCCTATTTTGTTCCGGAGGCTTCTGGCATTTGTATACAAGCATTTATATATGCTTTTCTGACACAGTCTTTTGTGTCCAGTTGCATTGTTAGACTGCCTCTTGCATCCTTCTGCTAGAATGCTAGTGACTAGCTCCTCGCTCTGCTCAGTAATTTTTGCATCCTCCTCACTACCCAAGTACACACTTTCCCGAACCGGATGCTGCCCAGCTCCTGTCGGCTTTCCCCCAGTTATCAGTTTAAAAGCTGCTCTGCAGCCTTTTTGATGTTGAGCGCCAGCAATCTGGTCGCATCATGGTTCAAATGCAACCCATCCCTCCTGAACAGATTTGGCTTGTCCCAAAATGTTCTCCAGTTCCTGACAAATCTGAAACCCTCCTCTCGACACCACTGCCTCATCCACGCATTGAGGCTTCTGAGCTCTGCCTGCCTGGTAGGTCCTGCGCGAGGGACAGGCAGCACTTCTGAAAATGCTACCTTGGAAGTCCGGGACTTCAATCTTCTTCCTAACAACCTGAATTTGGCTTCCAGGACAGACCGCTTGGCCTTCCCAACATCATTGGTACCAACGTGTACCATGACAACTGGCTCGTTCCCAGTTCTCTCTAACAATCTATCTAGATTTCTTGTGATGTCTGCAACTTTTGCACCTGGCAGGCAAGTCACCATACGGTTATCATGTGCATCACAAATCCATTTCTCTGTATTTCTAATTATTGAATCGCCTAGTACAAGGAGCCTCTCTCCTGCAATCTGTTCATCTACATGCACCTCATCAACCATATTAAGGGAGAGAACCTCAGTTTGTTCCTGTTGTTTATCTTCCTGGATCTCATCAAGTGTGATGAAGGAGAGATCATCAGGTGGAACCAGTTGTTCCTCTGTGTGTTCCTCATCAGGTGTGATGAGGGAAAGAGCCTCGAATTTATTCTGTAATTTCAGACTCTCAGAGTGATCCCCTACTCTTCTCCTCCTTTGAGTCACATTCCTCCAAAAATCTCCCTCCTGAGTTAGTGAAGGGCCTTCTCCCTCAGAACTGTGCCCTGTCTCTTCTTTGTCCAGCATAGTCTGCTCCGCTCTGTCCAAGAACAGCTCAAGCTCTTTAATTTGTTGATGGTTAGATATGCGGGCCTCTAGCTGCTGGACTTTCTCTTCTAGTAGTGCAACCAGCTTGCACTTGCTGCAAGTGTAGTTCTCCATAAGCTTTGGCAAGAACACAAACATGGCACAAGTATTGCAGGTAACTACAACTGTTCCCTCAGAATCCATTTTAATAAGTGCAGTATTCTGGGCCTCAAAAATGTACACGTTTACTACCTTTCTACCTAGTAAGATTATATTCTTCTTTTGTTACTAGTTTGCAATCTCGCACGCCGTTAGGCGCGTGGGCCTCTAAAGCAGCTCTACTCCAACTGCAAAACTTACCAGTGCTCACTTCCTTTGTTTGGCTCTCCTCAGCAGCAGCTCTGCTTAAGAGCACATGCAGAGTCAAAAGGGCTGACCCTGAAAGAGCTCAGAGCTTTTAAAGGCTAGTGTGGCTCCGCCCCTATGAGTCACAGTTCAGGGAAGGGCCGGGTGTGGCTCTGCCCCCCTGCTTCTGGAAGCTTCAAACTGCTTCCTCTGTTTGAACAGAGGTGGCTCTCAGCAGTTTAAATTATCAATTTAAATTAGTGGAGGCCTCTAAAGCAGCTCTACTCCAACTGCAAAACTTACCAGTGCTCACTTCCTTTGTTTGGCTCTCCTCAGCAGCAGCTCTGCTTAAGAGCACATGCAGAGTCAAAAGGGCTGACCCTGAAAGAGCTCAAAGCTTTTAAAGGCTAGTGTGGCTCCGCCCCTATGAGTCACAGTTCAGGGAAGGGCCTGGTGTGGCTCTGCCCCCCTGCTTCTGGAAGCTTCTAACTGCTTCCTCTGTTTGAACAGAGGTGGCTCTCAGCAGTTTAAATTATCAATTTAAATTAGTGGAGGCCTCTAAAGCAGCTCTACTCCAACTGCAAAACTTACCAGTGCTCACTTCCTTTGTTTGGCTCTCCTCAGCAGCAGCTCTGCTTAAGAGCACATGCAGAGTCAAAACCATAGAAGAAGAAGCAAGACTTACACTGTTTGCTTCATTCACATTGGAGAAATGCTCCTTCCCCCTTATCTGTGCTTAACGTTTGGTTGCTGTTTTTAAAATAGAATTCTGAAAACATCTTCTCCATATTCAATATTCAGACCTTTCAAGAACAAAAAAATCAGGGAAAAGATTCTCCTCCCACAATATGGGCTCTGTTACAGACGACAGGTTGCTGCTTGCCCAGCACCGCCAAATGAGAACTATTTTTTTTAAAAAACTAAACACAAGAGAGAGAAGCGGGAATAACAGGGTCTAAATCATACCTGTCAACCCGCGGCGCCGGAAAAATGGGACCTGCGCACATCGCATGTGTAGAAAGCATTTCCCTCGCTGCCAAATTACGGAGTTTTGGCAGCGGGGGCCGGGTTATGACATCAATTTACGGGGTAATCCTGGCCAAATCGGGAAGGTTGACAGGTATGGTCTAAGTAGAGAAGCAAGAATTAGCATTAAGGTGAGAGCTTATACCCATTTGACCATTGTTCTGACAATACTATACAATGCAATGCAATAAATGACTAGAAAGAACTCATTATAAGGTACAGTATGTGAAAATAGTTCTTATTTTTCTGTAAACCCTTGGTAAATTGTGCAAAATAATTAAAACAATGGCATTTTTCTCTATTAGTTTTCATCCAGAAAACGCTGTTTTCGATCCCCTGCAACCTTTTGACCTCTGTCCTAACAGACCTCTGTTCATGCAAAGGCCAAAATACAGTAATAGATTTATTCTGTGTGATTATTTTTTTGATGGTGAAGTGAAAGAGACTGTCTGTTTCTACTTCCTCCTGCCTCTTTCCAAATAATGCAATTATTTTCTAAATGCAGAATTCATCCCTGCAGAAATATTGGTTTTTGTTGTTGTTGTTGGTTTTTTTTAAGTCATATTTGTGTTTCTCTCTTCTCATTCCATCATTTTTTTGAGAATTGTTGTATCACAAAGTCCACTGAAGAAGTAAAAACTGTTGGAACTGGTTTTGCAGAGAGAGGTGAGTCCCTGGTGTGCTTATGTTTGTATGTGTGCATGTGTGTATGCATGAGTGCCTTGTCTTCCCTTGAGAGGGAGGAGGTGAGGGGAAAGGCTAAAACATTGTGTGCATGTGTGCTTGCTTGGTCTTTCCTTTTTGCATCAGTTCAAAATGATCACACAGTTTGAGCTGAAATGAAATAATTTTATATATTTTTTAAAGTCAAAGGGTTTCTGATGAAGAGGAAAAACTACAGTTTGGGGCTATGGAACTCTGGGCTGACTCACATTTCCCGTTGTGACACATGGTCAACAGGAAAACAAATATGAATCCACCCACCTCAGACACATAGTATTTCCCACATTTTCCCCATGTAGTTGAGCACATAGCCATGTCTTCTGGAGCTGAGAGGGAGAGGAGAGGGGGACAGTAAACCAAGGACAGGGAAGGAGAAGGGAATGTCTTGAAAAAGGGCACATCGAGCAAGCTAGAACTTGGACCAGGAATACTGCAGGCTGCAACTTTTTTTGCAAATACTACTAATAACACTTTAGTGTAAGGGACCAAAGACAATGAAACAGCCGAAGGGTTGGCTTAACACAGGTTTATTGCATGATGATCCGGAGGAACATGTGGTAATGGCGGATGGGTAGCTCAATATATACAGCTGGCTATACATTTGAATGTGGCTCGTCGACAGACTATTGGTTGCTGCCTGCGTGACGTCGTAGGAGGTCACGCCCTTCTTGACCAGGTGAGGAAGTCGCGGGGAATCTTCCCGCGCTGCTGAACCAGGTGGCTATGATCCATTAGAGCTGGACGCTCGCTACTGCCCTCTGGTGGTCACTAGCTCGCGTCCCCTTATTAGGCTTTACATTGATACAGGTGATGGTTATAATGTTGCACACAGAAAGGTTACATTGATAACACATGGTAAAGGTACATTGTTAAAGGCACTGCTTTACAGAACACAACATCCCTCCCCCCTAGGATGAGACGAAGTCTCTCAGCCAAGATGGCTTGTTGCATGTGCGTTTGGGCCGTGAAGAGGTCTGCCCCCCCGGGGGCGTTATTGCTTCTTTGTTCCCTGGTCCCTTGTCCTGAAATGGGAGAGGGAGACTTGTTAGTAGCTTGCCGCTGTCTGGCGGTCTTAGGGGAAGGGAAAAACTCCATTGTGGGCAGACCGGGGGCCGTCGGGACTAACGAAAAACCCCTCTTCTCGCTTGGACGGGTGGGGGACCACTCCGAAAAACCCCCCCGGTTCTGAAAATCAAAATCTAAGTTGGTAGGGGTACCCGCATTTGTGGGGACCTTCCACGAGATATGTATGGGGTCGGGTTCCTCCTCCTCGGAAAGATCCCCCAGGGTATCTACGAGGATATCCTCCTCCCCCCTTGGTCCCCTTCTCCTCCCCCTTGGGCTAAGCGGGTGGGGGAGAACCCTAACGCTGACTTATTTCCTGCGTGAACCGTGTCCTGCTCATCGGAGACCCTGCGTCGGAGCTGGTCTGCATGCCGCCTCCACAGGAGCCCTGTGCTGGTTTCCACGCGGTACGACACGGGGCCGGTTTGTTCCACAACTACGCCCGGCACCCAGGCTGGGCCTGTGCTGGCGTAATTCCTGCAATGCACGGGGGCGCCTATGCTGAAACTCTTTGTAACTTCCAGCCCGATGTTCCTTCCTTTGTCCTCTACCCTCGTGGGGTCTAGCCTAGTAAGGATGGTGGTCAGCTTCCTGCGCATTAAGAGCTCTGCGGGGGAGTATCCTGACACCAACGGGGTCACCCTGTACCCTAGCAGAAACTGACACACTTGTAGGTTCAAATCCCCTGGGCCCATGCGCCGCAACGCGTCCTTCGTGGTGCGGACGAGGCGCTCTACTTGGCCGTTGGTGGCCGGGTGAAACGGGGCGGAGGTAATATGCCGAACGGCGTTAATCTCCATGAATGCCTTAAACTCGGAGGACGTAAAACAACTAGCGTTGTCGCTAATTAACGTGTCGGGTATGCCGAACGTGGAAAAGAGCCTCCGCAAATGCCTAATGGTCTGGGCCGAGGAGGTGCTTGTGACTGGGATAACCTCCAACCATTTGGAGAAAGCGTCCACTACAAGGAGGAACAGGGTGCCTCTGAATGGGCCCGCGAAATCAACGTGCACCCGGGACCACGGCCCCTTAGCCGCGTCCCATTCCCTGTGGGGAAGGCGGGCCTCCTCCGGTCTGGAGCATTGGCAACTTTCACAAGTGCCGACCATGTGCTCAATGTCGGCGTCTAGCTGGGGCCACCAGAAGTAACTCCGGGCCAGCGCCTTGGATCGCACGATGCCGGGGTGGCTGACGTGAAGCAGTTTGAGCACCTGCGGCCGAAGGGAAGTGGGAATCACCACCCGCTGCCCCCACAAGAGACACCCCCTCTCTAGGGACAGTTCTAGCTTTTTTCTGAAAAATGGAGCGAACTCCTCCGCTGGGGAGGATGCGGGCCACCCTTTCTGCAGCCAGGAGCTTACTGTCGCTAAAGTCTTGTCTTTCTCTGTCGCTTTGGCAATGTCGGCGGGCACTACGGGGGGCGAATCCAGCACCTCTATCATGAGAACCTGATGGTCCCGCTCCCCCATGCTCACCTGGCTGGGCGTTAGGGGGAGGGGAGACCTAGATAGGGCGTCCGCATGGCTGATCTCTTTCCCAGGCCGGTAGACCAACGCGTGCTGATACGCGTTGAGAAAAATGGCCCACCTGAGCATCCTTGGGGACAGGATTTGAGGGGTGGGCTTATCCGCGGTAAAAATGCCTAGCAGGGGTTTGTGGTCCGTCACAATGGTGAAGGGGCGGCCATACAGAAAATCGTGAAATTTTTTCGTCCCCGAGACTATCGCTAAGGCCTCCCTGTCCGTCTGTGCGTAGTTTCTCTCTGTTTGGGACAGGGACCTGGAGTAAAATGCTATCGGGGCCTCCCTTCCGTTCTCCAGCACGTGGCACAGCACCGCCCCCACCCCCACTGGAGATGCATCACAGATCAGAACTACTGGGCATTTGGGGTCGAAGTGGGTCAGTATGGCGTCGGACGCCAGGAGGCTTTTCAGCTCACTAAATGCCCTCTCTTGGGCATCGCCCCACTTCCATGCCTGTTCTTTCTTTAGCAGCTTGTGTAGCGGTTCAGCCACTGCTGCCTTCCGGGGAAGGAAGGAGTGGTAAAAGTTGAGCAGCCCTAGGAACGACTGCAACTCGGGCTTGGAGGTGGGGCGGGGGGCTTCCTTGATAGCTGCCACCATAGACTTGGATGGTTTTATCCCCTCAGGAGTCACACAAAACCCTAGGAATTCAACCTCGGTTGCGAAGAAGACGCATTTGTCCTTTCGCAACCTCAGCCCCGCCTTTTCGAATATCGTCAGGACCTTCCCCAACCTCTTGGCCAATTCAGCCCGACTCCCCCCCGTTATCAACACGTCATCAAAATAAGGCAACACCCCCTCCAGTCCCTTCAGGAGGCGTTCCACGAGTGACTGGAAAATTCCAAGCGCCGAATTCACGCCGAATTGGAGGCGCGTCACCTGGAACGCCCCCTTATGGGTGACTATGGTCTGCGCAGCAGCTGCGGCAGGGGACACCGTAAGCTGCTGGTAGGCTTGTGCTAAGTCGAGCTTAGCGAAACATTTCCCCCCGTGTAACCTGGCCAGCAGATGGCTGACTACCGGCACCGGATATGCATTCGGGCGGATCGCCTTGTTGATGGTGCACTTGTAGTCGGCACATATACGGACCTCCCCATTGGCTTTCAGGGCAGTTACAATTGGAGTTTCCCACTCCGCAGAGTCTACAGGCACAAGAATCCCCTGACCCACCAATTTGTCCAGCTCCGCCTCTATCTTGTCCTTAAGTGCGAACGGCACCCGGCGTGGTTTTAGGCGAACAGGGCGGACCTCCGGGTCCAGGTCGAAAGTCACTGGGGGGCCCTTGAATTTCCCCAGTCCCATTTTGAAGACTTCGGGATGCGCCTCGCACACCTCCTGAATTGGATCAGTCCCAACAGCGTGCATCCCCACGGCATGCATCCCCCCAATGAACAAACCCAGGGGCTGGAACCATTGAGTCCCGAGGAGGCTGCACTTTCCTCCCTTGAGCACGACCAGGGGAAGGGACGCGGCGTGCTCCTTGAATTTGACCTGAAATTCTCCAACCCCCAACACTGGAATACTGTTCCCTTGCACGTCCCGTAACGTGGCCCTCAATGCTTTGAGCTTGGGCCACTTTTGGGGGGCAATTCCGAAAAACTCCCTCTGGGAAATGATTGAATACGAGGACCCCGAGTCAATTTCCATCCTAATGGGCACCCCTTGGACTAGTACCTCAACAAAGTAGCGGGGGTATCCCGTAGACACGCTGAACACTGGGGCGTCGTCCTCGCTGCCGTCGGCGATGCGGCCCACGCCGTCCTGCTTCCACGTGGCCTGGGTGCCGTCTTTGGGTCTCGCTGGGCGGTCTCGTCCCGTGGAACGGTCTGGGGAGCTTCTCCGGGACTCGCGTTTCTTCCTGCACACCTTGGCGATGTGCCCGCGGCGGCCGCAGTTGTGGCACTCAGCTTTCCGGAAGGGGCATTTCACGCGGTCGTGGGCCGCGCCACAGCCGTCGCATCGTCGGCTCTCCTTCCGGACCCTCTGTACGTCCTCGTCGTCGCTGCTCTCTGTAGACGACCTCGAAGTTCGCCGGGCCGCCTGCACCGGAGCCTCTACTTTGCTCGACTTTGGCCGCCAGTCCTGGAGTTCTTGGACCCCGGCCTTCGTAGCTTCTGCGGCCTGGGTCGCTCTGACGACCTCCTGCAGCGTGGGAGGCGGCTCTTGGTTCATTAATGTGCGCTGGGTTTCGGCGTCGTTCAGGCCGCACAGCACACAGTCTCGGAGGGTGATTTCGACGTTTTCCCATTTGCACGGGCCGGCCGCCAGCCGCAGGGCCGCCACGAACGCGGCGACCGTCTCCCCGGGCGCTTGGACTCGCCTCCAAAACGCACTCCGAGCGGGAAACATCACCGTGGTGGGCCGGACGTGCTCACGCAGCAACTGCATGAGTTCCTTGGCTTTGAATTCGCTCACCCTCCTCGGTGCAATCAGGTCCACCAAGGTCCTTTTTGTTTCTTGTCCGAGCATTCTGGTGAAGATGGCCCTTTTCTTCGCCTCTTCCGTGACTTCGGACTCGATCAGTGCGGCCTGGAAGTCCATCTCGAAGATCTCCCAGTCGCCCGGTTTCCTGATTTCGAAACCGGCGCATGTCTTGGTCCCGTGGGCTGCCATATCCCACCTTCGTCGCCAATTTAGTGTAAGGGACCAAAGACAACGAAACAGCCGAAGGGTTGGCTTAACACAGGTTTATTGCATGATGATCCCGAGGAACATGTGGTAATGGCGGATGGGTAGCTCAATATATACAGCTGGCTATACATTTGAATGTGGCTCGTCGACAGACTATTGGTTGCTGCCTGCGTGACGTCGTAGGAGGTCACGCCCTTCTTGACCAGGTGAGGAAGTCGCGGGGAATCTTCCCGCGCTGCTGAACCAGGTGGCTATGATCCATTAGAGCTGGACGCTCGCTACTGCCCTCTGGTGGTCACTAGCTCGCGTCCCCTTATTAGGCTTTACATTGATACAGGTGATGGTTATAATGTTGCACACAGAAAGGTTACATTGATAACACATGGTAAAGGTACATTGTTAAAGGCACTGCTTTACAGAACACAACAAACACTACAAGGGACTGCAGTGGCTCAAGTGGCTAAGATGCTGACTGGAAGCCGGGAGGTCAGCAGTTTGATTCACGAGTACTGCAGGACCGAATGAGCTCCTGTCTTTGTCCCAGCTCCTGCCAACCTAGCAGTTCGAAAGCTAGAAATTGCAAGTAGATAAATAGAGACCACTTTGGTGGGAAGGTAACAGCATTCCGTGTGCTCCGGTGTCTAGTCATGCCTACCACATGACCACAGAAACGTCTGCAAAAGCAGACAGCGCTGGCTCTTCGGCTTTGAAACAGAGATGAGCACTGAACCTTAGAGTTGGATACAACTGGCTTTTGAGCAAGGGAAACCTTTACCTTTACTAATAACACTATCACTACTTCTTTGATAAGGTATATTTTGTAATGTATATAAAAAGGTGGCAATTTATACTGTGAACCCCAAAGAACTCAAGGTTAGTTTGATGCATTTCCAAGTTTATTATAATTCCTGCTACAAATGCCATTATTAAGAAAAGGTACCCAAACAAGGGTGTTTCAGATGAAATTTTTAATTTCTGTCAGATTTTAAGGAGAAGGTTTAGGATATTTTCTAAACCTCCTGGCTCTAAATGAGCAATCAGTGAGAGCAGATATGACTTAAGTGAACATGGGGAGTGTGGTTTCCCCGTGCCCCCGTGGGCACGGAACGGCCCGGCAGAGGCCACTTTCGGGAGAAAGGCTCCCTGGCCCGTGGGCTCTGCGGGCACCCAAATTAAGGGGGGTGGATAAATGATAGGGTTTGATTCACCCAATTACCTGACCTGACCAACGAACCTGCTGAGCGAGCAAATACGTTACTTATTAGAGTAATCCCTCATCTCCGAATCTCAGCCTCATCCCAGAAGCAAACAGGAGCCATGATTGCCTTAGTCTAAGCCCAAAACAATGGTGTTGTCTCAGCCAGTGTTTGTCCGCACTAATTAACTTCCCCCCGAGAGATTCCCAATTAACCTGAGTAAATAGGTGATGTGATTGACTGTTGGGTGACGGTTTTTTCTACCTTGCCTTCTGATCTATAAATGGTCATGCCTTTTCCTCAATAAACCACTGATCTTATCCTCCTCCATACTGCCTCGTATCGTTCTTTGATCAGTCTCCTCCGGGACCTCCGGCCCTCTGCGGCCCCGATTCCTACAGGGGAGAGTCAACAGAATAAGGTCAGATGCCCCACCCTTGAAATCCCATTGCCTCCCTCCACCCCAAGCCTTGGTATATTGAGCCAAAGTTGAAAATACTACAGAGGTTCACACAGGAGAAGCCCCAATACACAATGCCCTTTAGAAAGGAATTCTCATCTTGTGAAAGGGCTCTGTGTGTGGGAGTATCCAGTTCTCAACTTTAACTCAGTATAGAACAGGGATTCTCAACCTGTGGCCCACAGGCCAGATGTGGCCCATGGCACCACTTCATGTGACTCACCACCACCTCCACCACACCAGGAAGTGCCATGTGGTGGAAGAAGGGCAAAATGGCCATATGGCCCCCGAAGCTCTCTGAGGGAGCATGAACTGGGTCCCAGCTTTAAAAGGTTGAGAACTCCTGGCATAGAATATGGGACTGAGGACAGTGGAAAAGAATTACACTGTGCCATACTGTATAATCTTCATTTGGACAGACCATGCAAATGTTTTAGGATTAAATCAGATGACACAGTATATTATTAGAACCTGACAGCAATTCCCAAAAAATCAGAGAATAGGTAATCAAAATTACATATGAAGTTAATATATGTTTCCCTGCATTATGCATTTTTATGTACACTTAAGCATACAGACATTTTAGAATGTCCATTCCAAATTATAAAATTGTACAATTAACATGAAAAGAGGACTGAACCTGAAATAGAGTGGTCAGCTACAGGCCTTCTTCGGTCACAGCATTTTGCACTTTGAATTAAATGGTCAGAATCTTATTGGATATTTATAATCATGCATGAGATATCACTCAGGTCTTCATGGCTAGTTGATGACATATCAGTCACACATTGCATACCCAGACACAACTAGCATGCACCTGACACGTTGTCAGTTAGTCACAATTAGCCACTGCAGATTCTACAATTCTTGTGAATAGAGAAATTACGTTAGGATGTTGCTGTAACAATAACCGTCCCATTTCCCTCAGGAAATCTTGATAGGAACTCGTACCAAGTCAGGATGCTATTAAACCTGCGAAGTCTGACCTAGATTTCTACTTCTTTCAGACATGCACTCGGATCTTTCACAGCTCAATCTCAGCCATTCCTGATAAACTGAATACCTGTCCTCTCCTTAGGGTCAGCTATTAACTATCGTTTCCTTCAAATATTGGTAGTGTATTCAAACAAATAACCTCCCTTACAGATGTACATAAACACATTGACAGATTTCTTTTTGAAAAAAGGATTATTTTTAAAATAACACTGGACTAATCATAATGTTAATGGTTAGGTTTCAAACTTGTGGCAAACAAGCATGCAGTTTAAATGAGCACTTCAATATTCATCATAGTACTACAGGAAAGACAAGTTATCTTTTCTCCTCACTTAATAATAATCAGCTGAACTTTCCCTTGTCAGCTACTGTTTTTCAAGACCTGTTTGTCTTTTTATTTTACCTCAGGTTTACCCTTTCTTGCCAGCTTTCTCATTTCATTTCTTTATCTATTTTGTTACACAGGCTTCTCTTTTCCCTGCCTGTGTAACAAATGGTATCCGACTCTAGGGTTCAGTGCTCATCTCTGTTTCAAAGCCGAAGGGCCAGTGCTGTCTGCTTCTGCAGACGTTTCTGTGGTCATGTGGCAGGCATGACTAGACACCAGAGCACACGGAACGCTGTTTACTTTCCCAACAACATGGTCCCTATTTATCTACTTGCAATTTCTTGCTTTCAAGCTGCTAGGTTGGCAGGAACTGGGACAAAGACGGGAGCTCATTCTGTCCTGCAGTACTCGGGAATTGTTCTGTATTGAATGAATGTTGCAAGGTTATCCAGTCAATGTATCCAATTGTATCTAATCAGATACACATTGTAACAAGCTGTATAAGGATGCGAGCTAAGTGGCCACAGGTGGCAGTAGCGAGCATCCGGCTCACATGGTACAGATTCTCCTAATACCTGCAGAGCAGGAAACCTTCCCGCCACACCGCACATGGAGAAGATAGGTGTGACTATCTATGACGTCATGCAGACAGTAGCCAATGAGCTACCACACCGGGATATTCAAATGTACAGTGTACTATAAATAGAGCTGTTTGTCCACCATTACCACATGTTCACCCTGACCATCATGCAATAAAGTTGTGTTTAGCCCTATTGCGGCTCCTTCTATTTCTTCCTTGCAAGACACCAAATTGGAGACGAAGGTGGGATCATGGCATCCCGCAAAGTGAACATTGCTCCATTCGACACTTCAAAGCCAGAGAAATGGGAACAGCAGTTCCTATATGCGATGGACCTCGAGGGCATCGAGGAAGAAGCCCAGCGCCAAGCATTCCTGCTGGCCCAGTGCGGCCTGGAAACGCTAGAGCTGGCAACGAACCTCCTGATGCCGAGGCCGCTCAGAGAGGTACCCCTAGATGAGATCCTCACCGAGCTGAGAAAGCACTTTCGCCCTAAAGTGTCAGTGCAGCTCTGAGGGTAGCTGCCGTGCCTTGCCGATGGGGAGCATCCCTGAGTGAGGCGCTGTGAGACAGGCTCCTGCTGGGCCTGCGAGATGAGGGGGCCATGAAAAAATTACTGACCAAGGACGAGAGCATCTCCTACGAGCATGTCCTGCTCATTGCCCAAGCTGCCAAGTCAGTGCAACAAGGCAAACGGGTGTGCCAGGCCAGGGCTGCGGCGGCTGGGGACCCTCCGCCGGCGGTCTCAGTCCACAGCTGTTCCTCCCATGGAGAGCAGGGGCCCTCCGAGTCCACCACGTCCACCTCCGACTTCAGCGAGGACTGCAGCGGGTGCAGAGGAGACCCGAGGTTCGAGACCGTGCCAGAGAGGACCGCCGCTGCGACGGATGTGGGGCATCCCACAACCGGAGCCGATGCCCATTCCGGAAGGCAGAGTGCCACAACTGCGGGCGGCCCGGGCACATCGCAAAGGTCTGTAGGTGGCGAAGGGACAACGGCAAGGGCCAGGCAGAATGGCCCCAACGGAAAGCAGACGGGGTCGGCAGGATCTTCGATGACAACGAACCGCAGGAGCACCGTGTGTCTCGATGAGTTCCCGACATCCACGACCAGGCGGTTCACAGCGTGCCTTTGAGGCACCCCCGTTATTTTGTTGAGGTACTGATTCAAGGGTCCCAGTTAGGATGGAGATAGACTCGGGGCCGTCGTACTCCATAATCTCCCACTGGGAATTTTGCGCATTCCCCAAAGTCATGCCCCAAGCTGAAAGCCCTAAAGACTAATCTACGGGACATTCAAGGGAAAAGTATCCCAGTGTTGGGGGTGGGGGAGTTCAAGGTGAAGTTCAAGAGGCGCGCTGCACAGTTGCCCCTAGTAGTCTTAAGGGAAGGGTCCTGCTGCCTTCTAGGGACACAGTGGTTTGGCCCCCTGGGGGTTTTCATTGGAGGCATACACGCCATGCCGGTTGACCCGATCATGGAGGTTTGTAACGCGCACCCTGCCGGCTTTGAGAAGGGGCTTGGGAAGTTCAAGGGGGCCCCAGTTTCATTCGACATGGATCCCGACATCTGGCCCATCAGGCTCAAGCCGAGGAGAGTGCCTTTTGCACTAAAGGACAAAATTGAGACTGAAGTGGACAAACTGGTGGGTCAGGGGATTTTGTTACCTGTTGACTTCGCCGAATGGGAAACCCCCATCGTTACGGTGCTTAAGGCTAACGGGGAGGTCAGAATCTGTGCTGACTACAAGTGCACGATTAACAAGGCAATTCGCCCAAATGCGTACCTGGTGCCGGTAGTAAGTCACCTGTTAGCAACTTTGCACGGGGGGAGGTGTTTCACCAAGCTAGATTTAGCACAGGCATATCAATAACTAACGGTGACCCCAGCTGAAGCCGCCGCTCAAACCATTGTTACTCATAAGGGAGCCTTTCAAGTGATGTGCCTCCAATTCAGCGTAAATTCGGCTCCAGGAATTTTTCAGTCCCTCATGGAAAGATTGTCGAAAGGGCTCCCAGGTGTTTTTTCCTTACTTTGACGACGTTTTGATAATGGCAGGGGGGGGGGACAAGAATTGGCCAAGAGGTTAGACCGGGTACTAACCGTGTTCGAGAAAGAGGGGCTCAGGTTGAGAAAGGATAAGTGTGTCTTTTTTGCTGAAGAGGTAGAGTTTCTGGGTTTCCGGATAACCCCTGAGGGAATCAAACCAGCAGAGTCAAAGGTGTCGGCAGTGCAGAATGCCCCTCGCCCCACCACCAAGGCCGAGCTACAGTCCTTCCTAGGACTCCTAAATTTTTACCACTCCTTCCTGCCGGGAAAGGCGTTGGTAGCAGAGCCACTGCACAAACTACTCAAGAAAGTAACGGGCATTCCAAGGGCTCAAGCAGCTTCTATCCTCCAAGGCTGTCTTGACCCACTTCAATCCCAAGAAACCCATTGTGTTAGTCTGTGATGCCTCACCGGTGGGGGTGGGGGCAGTCCTATGCCATGTGTTAGAGGGCGGGCAAGAAGCCCTGGTGGTGTTCTATTCGAGATCCCTGTCCAAGGCAGAGCGCAACTACACGCAAACAGATAGGGAAGCCCTGGCAATTGTTGCAGGAACCAAAAGGTTCCACAACTTCCTCTATGGCAGACCATTCACAGTCGTGACCGACCATAAGCCCCTATTAGGAATCTTTACCACTAACTAGCCAACCCCACAGATCTTGTCCCCAAGGATGCTGCGATGGGCCATTTTCCTCAACGCGTACCAGTATGCGTTGACCTACTGTCCCGGCAAGGAGATCAGCCATACCGATGCCCTTTCCAGGTCACCCCTCCCACAGGCAGGGGACCCAGAGTGTGAGGTCAAGCAGGACCACCAGGTGCTCCTGGTCGAGGCTCTAGAGTCACCCCTGATACTGCCAGCAGAGATTGCTAAAGCTACAGCGAAAGACAAGTCATTGGCCCTAGTCAGTTCATGGGTACAAAAAGGGTGGCCAGCAACCTCCCCTATGGAGGAATTCAGGGTTTACGGCAGGAGGAGAGATGAACTCTCCTTAGAAAGGGGGTGCCTACTCTGGGGGCAGTGGGTAGTAATCCCCGAAGTTTTGAGGTCTCGGGTGCTCGAAATGTTGCATATCAGCCACCCAGGAATCGTGCGCTCCAAAGCGCTAGCTAGAAGTTACGTCTGGTGGCCCAAGTTGGACGCAGACATAGAACACATGATTGGCACTTGTAAGAGCTGCCAGAGCACCCGCCCTGAAGAGTCCCGACTTCCTCACAGAGAATGGGATGCAGCCCGGGGGCCATGGTCACACCTGCCCTTCAGGGGTATCCTATTCCTTATAATAGTGGACGTTTACTCCAAGTGGTTGGAGGTAATCCTGATGGCCAGTACATCGTCAGCTGCGACGATTAAGCAATTACGGAAGGTATTCAGCTGTTATCGGTTACCTGACGTACTTGTGAGCGATAACGCCACAACTTTCATGTCAGTGGAGTTCCAGGGGTTCATAGAGATTAACAAGATTCGCCACATCACTTCTGCCCCTTTTCACCCCGCTACAAATGGTCAAGCGGAACGCTTAGTGCGAACAACGAAGGACACATTGCGTCGGATGGGCCCCAGGGAATTGAATTTGCAACTTTGCTAATTCCTGCTAAGGTATCGTGTAACCCCTTTAGCATCGGGTCTGTCGCCCGCCGAGCTCCTCATGCAGAGGAAACCCACCATGATCCTCTCGCGTTTAGACCCAACCAGGGTGGAGGACACGGGTAGAAACATAGAAACGGGGGCACCAAGAGTTTCGGGATTGGCGAGGCAGTGCATTGCCAGGATTACACGGCTGGCGGACCTACTTGGGTGCCTGGAGTAGTGGTCGGGCAAACAGGGCCAGTCTCCTACAATGTCGAGACAAGCACAGGACTCCTCTGGAGGAGACATGCCGACCAGCTTAGGGGGAGGATAGTAGGCAGGCAAGACAGGAGTGACCAAGCAGAGAATTCAGCATTAGGGTTCTCCCCCACCCGATTATTCCAAGGGGGAGATGCAGACCACAGGGGAGAGGGAAATGACACCAATCCGCATCCTTTTGACCCCCCGGGTTACAGGAACAATTTGGAAGAGGAGGATTTCAAAGAGTTAGACTTTGAGTTAGGAAACCGGGGGACATTTTGGAGTGGTCCCCCACCCGTCCGAGCGAAGAGCGGGGTTTTGATTTAGTCCCTGGAGCCCCCGGTTTCATGTCCCTGGAGTTTACTCCTACACCCAGACCTCCCCAATTCCCGGCTCAGAACTCGCAACCAATCGCTAACGAGTTACCCTCTCCCATTGCAGGATGAGGACAGAGTAATCAAGAGCATGCAGGGTCCCCAGGTCAAAGCACGGCTGCCACTCACCCAAAGCGAACATGCGGGAAGCCTCAGTGGCTGAAGGACTTTGTCCTTACCTAAGGGTGAGGGGTGTTATGTATTGAATGAATGTTGCAAGGTTATCCAGTCAATGTATCCAATTGTATCTAATCAGAGACACATTGTAGCAAGGTGTATAAGGATGCGAGCTAAGTGGCCACAGGTGGCAGTAGCGAGCATCCGGCTCACATGGTACAGATTCTCCGAATACCTGCAGAGCGGGAAACCTTCCCACCACACCGCACCTGGAGAAGATGGGCGTGACTATCTATGACGTCACACGGACAGTAGCCAATGAGCTACCACACCGTGATATTCAAATGTACAGTGTACTATAAATAGAGCTGTTTGTCCGCCATTACCACATGTTCACCCTGACCATCATGCAATAAAGTTGTGTTTAGCCCTATTGCGGCTCCTTCTATTGTCTTCCTTGCAAGACACCAAAGGAATCGAACTTCTGACCTCCCACCTGCCAGTCAGCATCTTAGTCACTTGAGTTACTACTACTACTGTCCTTTATAAAGAATGGAAAATACATGTAATCACAGAGTTTTTTAAACATTGCATAGTTTTTATACTATTTACTAAAGCAAACCATGGAAGAGAAATATCCCACAATTTGATGTTTCCTTTCCTCAGAACTAGGCTTAGCTGTGGTGCATGCCCTTTTGGCCACGGAAGCTGTGTCTGCTTCTAGCTTTCTGACATGCGGCTCAGCTAAGTTAAAATTCAGGTGATGACATTCTTTACTCTGTCAATATTGAATGTTGTGCCCCAGCTTCCTTTCCAGTTTCCATCTTACAGCTCCTCTAGCTCATCAATGTCTTCTCTCATCCTGAAACTCAAAGGTAATGTTCATATGCCATTAAATTTTATTTGGGTTAAGTAATCCGACATGGGTACTCCAGAATCTCCTTTGATATGCGTAACATTTCATGGCTACGTTCTAGTGCAGGGGTGCCCAAGCCACGGGCCGGTCATGTGGTTCAGCAGGCTGGTCACATAGCTCATCGGGCTGCTTGTGTGGCTCCTCCCACCAGAAATGGAAGTAAAACGTGCCTTGCAATCTGTTTTGCAACAGGATCAGATACTTTTAAGCTGCCATTTTCTCTGCTTAAATTGGGGTGCCCCTGGTTTAAGCCCCTGACTCCAATTCATCCAGCTTGCGCCGCCCTCGTTGCTCCCAGAAGCGGAAGTAAAACGTGCCTGTATGAGGGTGGTGTGGGCCGATGAATTGCTATCAGGGGCCGGATCTGGCCCACAGGTCATAGTTTGGGCACCCTGCTCTAGTACAGTGTTTTCCAACATGGGGCCCATGCCTCACAGGGGGACTTCAACTCCCAGAAGCCTAAGTCAGTACATTGACTGATCAGTCGTTGGGGGAATTGACTGAGGCTTCTGGGAATTGAATTCCAAAAAAACAAAGGTTGGAAAACACTGTTCTAGTGGGAAGGAAGTTCAAGAAAAGTTTAATGCAAGGACAATGCATGGAAGCATACAGAATTTCTTTGTGTCAAATATGACTATCCAAGAGAAAACTAGGTGAACCCTACATATGAAGGGAAGGGATTCTGCACCATCTGTGTAGAGTATTGTCGTGTCCAGCCCTTGTAAAGAACAGTCCAGCAATGATGAACAGAACAACGAACAACGGTTCATTGTAAAGTCTTTCTGGTTACTCTTATAAGGAATACCCAGACCTCAGATGGCTACACATGTCCCATGTAATTGGTCTCTCTAAATTCCACCGTAGAGGCAATGTAGTGAGCTACACCTTACGTGTGAGCATATAGAGAAGACCCCAGGTTAGCCCGGCGTGGTCTAACTTGCAGCGATAATGAGAAGCATAGATCCGGCCCCAGCCCCACCCTTGTTTACCCGTCGGACAACCTTAACTAACCAATCATAACATGATATACCAGTTTTAACCAATCACGAACAGGATCCAAAGTTGTACCCAATCATTGAACTCTAATTAACATAAAGAGCACACCCAGAGGGGAAGAATACATCCTAAATCTATCTGCTAATCCTAATGGCGGGAAATTGCCATTTTGCCTTTTGCAAGGCATTGCTGGAACAACCTGCAATTAGCTTGAATACACAACAAGTATAGAGCAGTGGTGGGCATCAGCAGGTTCACACCAGTTCACCAGAACCAGTAGTAGAAATTCTGGCTGGCCCTTCCCATCCAAGTTTTGAAATAAAGTAGCCCTAACTCAGGTGCAACGCAGGGCTTTTCCCCTGGCCACACCCAGGTAGTAAAAAAAAAATGGAGCCCACCACTGGTATAGAGTAGAGGCCTTTGTTCTCAATACTTTCCACTGAGTTCTATGGGAGAAACACAGTAGAATGCAGATTGGGATTCAACTGAAGGGGCAAATATGTTCTCCACCCCCAGTCCCTGCTTCCAGAATTCCTTGCAATACATATTCTTCCATCAGCTGCCCACCTCCACAGCAATCCTCACAGTTTCCTGCTGCACAGCTGAGGGCTTGCCAATGCCTGCCTTTCAAATGTCAACACTCCCCAGTTTGCTAGGATAGCCAAATGCTTGTTAATGAGATATAGCAGCTGGGTGGAAATGAACTACTGCAAAGCATAAAGGCATACCGCTGTTGCAGGAAGCAATGCCTTTTGAATCTTTTCAGCACTCTGAGAGCATTCAAATCAAAGAAAGTATGTGCTGTTCATTAACAAAAAAACCCCCATGTAGCTATGGGCCAATCTACACATTACACAAAAAAATGTTAGAACAGACTTCCCTCTGGTTCACTCAAAATTCCACCCTGGAGTTGCCTAGGGAAATAATCTTGCTCCCTGAAACTTAGTGCACATAGCTTGCTCTTTGGATCACTTTTGGTGCTGTTTGGTTCAAATAAAATTATGGCATCCACACATGTCTTGCCTTGGAATGAACCATCCCGCTCTCTTTGAGAGTTGTCCTGCTCCTTTTTGGCATGGTGCTTGGGCAACAGGTTTTTGGCATGATTCGGAGCACTCCTAATTACCTGTTCTGTAGCTGGTGCAGATGGTCGGTTCACACTAAAATAGAACTGTAAACAGCGACCACTCAAGGATGCATTTGGTAGCTTGTGGCAATGAAAGGGAACCCCTCTTCTTCTATTTTTATCCACTCTACCATTTTGAATTATTTTTAATTCTTACTGATGCAGCACTATTCTGGATAAATGAGATACATTGACACTAGGCAGATGCACTTGTTTTTTTCCCCATGTCATTTTTTTAACTACAACAGCAAAAACCAAGAAAAGTTGCCATAGCCTGCTGAATGATAGCTGTGGGGAAAGGTGAGGTAGAGTGTGTGAAGGGGAGTATCATTAATTAAAAGGGTGACAAATTGGAGCAATCCAAAGGTCTGTCTAAACTCCTGTCACAAAAGAAAAAACATTGATTAGTGTGAACAGACATGCCCTTAGTCCAGGCATTCACAACCTATGGCCTGTGGGCCAGACCCGGCCCCCGACGCCCTCGCTACTTCCTGATGCAGAAGTAAAACATGTTCTGTGCATGCATGGTATGGGTGGGAGGAACCATGTGCCTAAGATGTGTGGTCAGGCCCGCAGCCTGAAAACGTTGAGAATCACTGCCTTAGTCAATTCTTGCACCTTCATACCCTGCTTATAGAGGTTTTGCTGCCAAAGGCAACAAAGACAGAGTGGTGTCTTTGTTTTTATGCATCTACAGGTACAGAAGCTTTTCTCAGGGTATTTAAAAAAACAAATTTTAATGCAAAATTCTTCAACTTAGAGCTTAGAACCAGTTTTAACTATGAGGTCTCTTTAGTGTATGGGACCAAAGACAACAGAACAACCGAAGGGTTGGTTTAACACAGGTTTATTGCATGGTGTTCCGGTGAAGCATGAGGTAATGGCGGTGATACATCTCAATATATACAGTGCCCTCTACATTTGAATCTTGTAGCACGGTAGCTCATTGGCTGCTACCGGCGTGGCCTCGCCCAGGCACGCCTCTTTTCCTGCTGCTGAATGCAGGTCTTTCTTCTGCTGCTGAATGCGGGGAAGGTTTTCCCGCGGCTGTCCGTGATTGAGCAATGTGAACCATGTGAGACTGAACGCTCGCAGCTGCCCTTTATGGGCTGTCTGCTCGCGTTCCTTTACAGCTGAGATCGTTTGTATTTGGAGTGGTTACATTCTTGCCTTTACAGTACAATGAACATGCACACATACATACATAACATCCCTCCCCCCTAGGATGGGACGAAGTCCCGCAACCATTGTGGCTTGCCGCACGTGCGCTTGGGGCGTGCCTGTGTCTGACCTAGTACTGGAGAGCCTGTGATCCCTGATTCCGTGGGTGCTTGTCCTGCAACGGGAAACGGGGATTCGTTAGTGGCTCTGTGGGGCGTCCGTGCCTGCCTTGCGCCCGGGGATGGGAATGGAATGAATAGTTGGGAGGTGAACCCCTGCCTGTTGCTCTCGGACCCCGGGGACCCTCCTATTGTGAACCGCGGAACCGATGAGGTCGCCCTTGAGGTTCTGCTACCTTCTGATCCCCGCTCGGGGGACCTTGAGACTGTGGTGGGCGGACTCGCTGCTGCCTCCCGTCTTGGGGGTGTCGGTCTCCGGGAAATTGGCGCTATATTGCATTCTAACTCACAGGGGCTACTGGGACTGGAAGTACCAGGGGCTGAACTGAAACCCCTCTTTTCGCTAGGACGGGTGGGGGACCACTCCGCTAACTCCCCCTGGTACTGTAAATCAACGTCTAAACTTCTATGGGCGTCTGTGTCTCGGGGAAACTTCCAAGGGGTATGTGTGTGGTCGGGGCTCTTCCTTTCCGCCGTGGACTCCCGCAAAAGATCTCTGTGGATCGATTCCCTTTCCTCCCCCCTTGGTGGGGACCCATGTTCTCCTTTTCCTCCCCCTTGGGCTAAGCGGGTGGGGGAGTACCCTAACGCTGATTCGACGCTATTTTCGTCTCCGTCCTGCTCTCCGGGAACCCTGCGCCTGAGTTGGTCCACGTGTCGCCTCCACAGGAAACCTGTACTGGTCTCCACGCGGTATGAGACGGGGCCGGTTTGTGCTATTACGGTGCCCGGCACCCAGGCTGGCCCCGCGTTGGCGTAGTTCCTGCAGTGCACCGGGGCGCCTACGCTGAAACTCTTTGAGGGTTCCACCCCTATGTTCCACCCTTTGTCCTCTACTCTCGTGGGGTCTAGCTTGGAGATTCCCGTGGCCAGCTTCCTGCGCATCAACAGCTCTGCGGGGGAGTACCCTGACGCCAATGGGGTGACCCTGTACCTTAGCAGGAATTGGCACAATTTCAGGTCGAGGTCTCCGGGGCCCATGCGCAGCAGCGCGTCTTTCGTGGTGCGCACGAGGCGCTCTACTTGGCCGTTGGTGGCCGGGTGAAAGGGGGCAGAGGTGATGTGCCGAATGGCGTTGCGCTCCATGAACGCCCCGAACTCGGCGGACGTGAAACAGCTAGCGTTATCGCTGACGAGGGTGTCGGGTAAACCGAACGTGGAAAAGACCCTCCATAACTGTTTAATTGTTGTGGCCGAGGAGGTGCTCGAGACTGGGATGACCTCCAACCACTTGGAGAACGCGTCCACCACAAGGAGGAAAAGCGTTCCCCTGAACGGGCCAGCAAAGTCTACGTGTACCCGGGACCAGGGCCCCCTTGCTGCGTCCCACTCCCTATGTGGCGAGCGGGCCTCTTCTGGCCTGGAGCTTTGGCACGCTTCGCAAGTGCCGACCATGTGTTCGATGTCGGCGTATAGCTGGGGCCACCAAAAGTAACTGCGGGCCAGTGCCTTAGAGCAGACGATCCCCGGGTGGCTGACGTGCAGCAGTTTAAGCACCCTCGGCCGGAGAGACGTGGGGATCACTACCCGCTGTCCCCACAAAAGGCAACCCCTCTCTAGGGACAACTCTAGTTTCTTTTTGAAAAATGTGTCGAATTCCGCTGCTGGGGAAGACACGGGCCACCCTTTCTGTACCCAGGAGCAAACTGTGGCCAGCGTTTTGTCCTTGCCGGTTGCTTTAGCGATGTCGGCCGGTACTACTGGAGGGGGGTCTAGGACCTCTATCATTAAGACCTGGTGGTCCCTCTCTACCTCGCCCACGGGGCAGCAATCCCGGGGAATGGGGGACCTCGACAGGGCATCCGCATGGCTGATCTCCTTCCCGGGCCGGTATACCAACGCGTGCTGATACGCGTTGAGAAAAATGGCCCACCTGAGCATTCTCGGGGACAGGATTTGGGGTGTGGGCTTATCTGCGGTGAAAATGCCTAGCAAGGGCTTATGGTCAGTCACTATGGTGAAGGGGCGGCCGTACACAAAATCATGAAATTTCTTAGTCCCCGCAATTATCGCTAGTGCTTCCCTGTCTGTCTGGGCATAGTTCCTCTCCGCTTGGGACAAGGACCTAGAGTAGAACGCTATCGGGGCCTCCCTCCCGTTCTCCAGTACGTGGCATAACACCGCCCCCACCCCCACCGGGGATGCATCGCATATCAGGACCACTGGGCGTTTGGGATTGAAATGGGTCAGTACCGCATCTGATGCCAGGAGTCGCTTCAGGTCATTGAAAGCCCTCTCCTGGTCGTCGCCCCACTTCCATGCCTCGTCCTTTTTTAACAATTTGTGTAGCGGTTCCGCTACTGCTGCCTTCCGCGGAAGGAAGGAGTGGTAAAAGTTGAGCAGTCCAAGGAACGACTGCAACTCGGGCTTGGAGGTGGGGCGAGGGGCCTTCTTGATGGCGGCCACCTTGGATTGGGATGGCCTGATTCCCTCGGGAGTAACACGGAACCCTAGGAACTCAACCTCAGTTGCGAAGAAAACGCATTTGTCCTTCCGCAACCACAACCCCGCTTTCTCGAATATCGTCAGGACCCTTCCCAACCTCCTTGCTAATTCGGCCCGGCTCCCCCCTGAAATCAATACGTCATCAAAGTAGGGTAACACCCCCTCTAACCCCTTCAGGAGGCGTTCCACGAGTGACTGGAAAATCCCGGGCGCCGAATTCACGCCGAATTGGAGGCGCGATACCTGGAACGCCCCTTTGTGGGTGACTATGGTCTGTGCAGCAGCTGCGGCGGGGGTCACCGGGAGTTGCTGGTAGGCTTGGGCCAGGTCGAGTTTAGCGAAGCACCTCCCCCCGTGTAACCTGGCCAACAAGTGGCTGACTACCGGCACCGGATAAGCATTAGGGCGGATCGCCTTATTGATGGTGCACTTGTAATCAGCGCATATGCGGACCTCCCCGTTGGCCTTGAGCGCTGTTACAATTGGAGTTTCCCACTCCGCAGAATCAACAGGAAGAAGAATCCCCTGGCCCACCAATTTGTCCAACTCCGCCTCTATTTTGTCCTTTAGTGCGAAAGGCACTCTGCGCGGTTTAAGTCTGATTGGACGTACTCCAGGGTCCAGGTCGAAAGTCACTGGGGGGCCCTTGAATTTTCCGAGCCCCTTTTTGAAAACCTCGGGGTGCGCGTCGCACACGCTCTGTATTGGATCAGTCCCGGTGGCGTGTGCTCCCACGGCGTGCACCCCCCCAATGAACAACCCCAGGGGCTGGAACCATTGAGTCCCGAGGAGGCTGCACTTTCCTCCCTTGAGGACGACTAGGGGAAGCGTTGCGGTGTGCTTTTTAAACTGGACCTGGAACTTCCCAACCCCCAAACTGGGATGCGGTTCCCTTGCACGTCCTTCAGTGTGGCCCTCAACGCTTTGAGCTTGGGCCGCACGCGGGGGGCGATTTTCATGAACTCTCCCTGGGAAATAATAGAGTATGACGAACCCGAGTCCACCTCCATTCTAACCGGGGCCCCTTGTATTACTACCTCAACGAAGTAACGGGGGTGCTCCGTGGACACGCTGCAAACCGGAGCGTCGTCCTCGCTGTCGTCGGAGATGCGCCCTACGCCGTCCCGCGTCCTCGTGGTCCGGGTGCCGTCCTTTGGCCTCGTGGTGCGGTCCTGCCTCGCCGAGCGGTCTGGAGAACTCCTTGTGGCCTCGCGCCGTTTCCGGCAGACCTTGGCGATGTGCCTGCGCCGGCCGCAGTTGTGGCACTCGGCCTTGCGGAATGGGCATTTGGCGCGGGCGTGGGCGGCGCCGCAGCCGTCGCAGCGCCGGCCCTCTCTCTGGACCCTCCGGACGTCCTCTTCGTCGCTGCTCTCCGCAGACGAGTTCGAAGCTCGCCGGGCCGCGCGCACCGAGCTCTCTGCCTTGGCGGGCTTCGGGCGCCAGTCCTGAAGCTCTTGCACCCCGGCAGTCGTGGCCTCCGCGGCCTGCGCCGTGTCGAGGACTTGTTGCCACGTGGGAGGCGGCTCCTTTTTCATCAGCGCACGCTGAGTCTCGGTATCCCTCAGACCGCAGAGCAGGCTGTCCCGGAGGGTGACTTCTGGGGTCTCCCACTTGCATGGGCCGGCGGCCAGCCGCAGGGCCGCGGCGAACTCGGCGACCGATTCCCCGGGCGCCTGGACTCGCCTCCAGAACGCGCTCCGAGCGGGGAACATCGCTATCGCTGGCCGGAGATGGGCGCGCAGCGCCGCCAGGAGCTCTGTGGCTTTGAGGTCGCCCACCTTCCTCGGCGCGATCAGGTCCACCAAGGTCCTCTTGGTCTCGTGTCCGAGCATGCGGACGAAAATGGCCCTCTTCTTGGCCTCATCTGAGACTTCGAGCTCCACCAGCGCTGCGTTGAAGTCTATCTCAAACAGCTCCAAGTCTCCCGGCTTCCTGATCTCGTAGCCGGCGCATGTCTTGGTCCCGTGGGCAGCCATATCCCACCTTCGTTGCCAATTTAGTGTATGGGACCAAAGACAACAGAACAACCGAAGGGTTGGTTTAACACAGGTTTATTGCATGGTGTTCCGGTGAAGCATGAGGTAATGGCGGTGATACATCTCAATATATACAGTGCCCTCTACATTTGAATCTTGTAGCACGGTAGCTCATTGGCTGCTACCGGCGTGGCCTCACCCAGGCACGCCTCTTTTCCTGCTGCTGAATGCAGGTCTTTCTTCTGCTGCTGAATGCGGGGAAGGTTTTCCCGCGGCTGTCCGTGATTGAGCAATGTGAACCATGTGAGACTGAACGCTCGCAGCTGCCCTCTATGGGCTGTCTGCTCGCGTTCCTTTACAGCTGAGATCGTTTGTATTTGGAGTGGTTACATTCTTGCCTTTACAGTACAATGAACATGCACACATACATACATAACATCCTCCTTCACAGTCCCATAGCCAGGGCTTTGAAATGTATGCGCCCATACACACAACATACAGTGGTGTGCTCCAAAAAAAATTACTACCACACTGTGGGCATGGTGTGGTGGACATGGCCAGGGGGAAAGCCCCATGTTGCACCCAAATTAGGACTACTTTATTTCAAAACTTGGATGGGCGGGGCCAGCCAGAATTTCTGCTACTGGTTCTGGCTAAGTGGTGTGAACCTGCTGATGCCCAACACTGACAAGTGAGATTCCTCCCACTTACCTTTTCCCTATTCATAGGCTGGGCACCTTGGATCCTCTTTAAAGGTAAGACGATATCTCCATCTTTCCATCTGAACTTCTGCTAAACATTCAATCCATTCCAATTCGTCGCATTTGGGTGGTAGCAAAACTAAATTTCCTTTCCTTGACACTTGGTCAGGGTGGAAATTCTTGGCAAGAAAACTTATCACTATTAGCTATTCACCCCCACCCCCACTCTCTTACTACAGTACTTCCATACAACACGGAGAAGCACATACAGGGAAGACTAATAATGATGATGATCCAGAGATAAGGTGGTAGAACGCCTTAAGACTAACCTCCTACATGTAAGGTATTTTTTAAAAAATTAAAAAAGGGAGAATAATCAGTGGAGAGTAAATAATGAGGGGCCATGTTCTCCCAGTCCTGAACATCACATCCAAGGGTGGATCTCACTGAAATACAATCTGCAATCAATAGTTGCAAGAACTTTTGAATGGAGGAAAGTCAATTGGAATTGTTCCAGCATGAAACAGTAGAAGACTCCCCAGCAGCAGAGAAAGAAATCTGTCCTGAGAACAAAAAAGGCCAGGCAGATTCAATTCAGCCTTTGCATCACATGGGAACTCAAAAATATATATTCAAATTCACCATTTCATAAGCAAAGCAAATCCTGTAGGGTTGTGTTTTTTATTTTTTATTTTTTTTATTTTTATTTACTTATTTTTTATTTTTTGACAGTGTAGTCAGGCTGTCAGACAAAATCGAAGTCTGGAAAAGTTCCTTTTGCGAACCACACTTAAAAGAATCTCTAATACAACATGACTGAAAGTTACCTCAGTGAGAACCCAATGTGTGCGTCAGGAAAGTGAAAATGGTCTCCACTCCCCACCAACTAAACTACATTATTTGGTAGAGGCAGTTTGGGAAGTGGAGATAAAAATACTAGAATACATTGGAAAAATATTCTGACAGTGTTGTTGGTAGAATGGTATCATTGGAAGATGTTGACATTTAGATTAACATAGAATATTTCAACTGCATTTGAAAAGTCTGCCACAGCCGAATGAACATCTGAGCAGTGCAAGAAGGCTGTGCACATGATTTTAATGGTCTCAGAGAGAGAACAAAGGGGTCAATCAAAAGGTGTGGGGGAAAGCTCAGGTGAAAGAAATGTGTCCTGTTTTCTTTCAAAGATGTTGCAGACACAGCAAAAAGAGACAGAATATAATTGAAAGTTTTTTAAAAAACTATTTTAAAATTATTGAAATGCTTGTGGTCTTTATAGTGTAATTTCAACCGGACTGTCACAACATTCATACTCTCAGAAAGACTCACAATATTTTTATATGTCAGGGTGAGGAACCTGTGGTTCTCAAGCTGTTGTACTCCTACTACAATCTACCCCAGCCAGCATGCCTGTAGGAAGAGGTGATTCAGAGAGTAGTCCAACAACATCAGGGAAATGATAGGTTTCCCACTCCTTGTGTCTGCTAAGTGCAAACTCATTTTCCAAGCAATAATCTTCACCTGGCCCAAAAGGTGCAAACAAGAGGGTAGCATCAACAGGCTTGGTGGAAACCCAACATTTGCAAAAGCACAAAAAGAGTTACAAAGAAGTAATACAGTGATACCTCATACAACATCCAAACTTGGTTCCACAAGTTTGGACTTTATACGGATTTGGACTTTGTATGAGGCATGCAAAATCCTAGCTGCAATACCTCATACAACATCCAAATCCTTGCCGTGATGCCTCGTACAACGTCGTTTCCATAGAGATACATTGTACTGTAACAGCACAGACTTCAGGGCAAAGTCAAGGAAACAGACAGGAAACTGACAGAACTTTAAGAAATCATTGTCTAAAGGCTAAATACATTACAAAAACATGTCAAACAACCCTGATTGTCCAAGAACCTGAAGAATGCTGCAAAAATCACAGGAATGCTTCTAAAAATTCTGATAAAAAAAATCCAAAATCGCACTCAAAACCACTCCTAAACACTCTTTGCATTGTGCGAAACCCACAAGAGCAATGCACGCATGTGTCCTCCCTTTTAAACTGCCCAGGCATAATGTAACCTGGGAAAACCCCCAATGCCTCATATTAAGTCGCAGTGAATTAGGCGATGTTGTATGAATTCGATGTTGTGTGAAGCGGACTTTGTATGAGGTATTACTGTACAAGGAAGAACCCCAAAATCACCTAGCTGAAAAAATTGGTACCATCAATGGCTCTAGTGCGCTAACTAGGGTGAGAATAGGAAAATGAGAGAGGTAAGAATAGAAAGGAGCATTCTAGAAAAGGGCATCAGTGATTGGCTCAATCTCTATACAGGAACACACCAGACTGGCACATACAATTTGTGACAACATGTTCTGCATGAGGAGTGAAAATTAACTCCATTATGTCTTTTAAATCTTCATATCAAGTTTTGTGGGTGATCAGTGAATACCAGGGGCCACTCATGAACCTCATCGTCTCTAGCTATGAGGTGCCTCCAATCAGTGTTCTTTCTAGATTGGCTACCTCTAATCCACACATTAAGTGGCAAAAATTCTGCTTGATCACTGCAAACCACAGTGGATTATCAGGAGAGCTACAAAGAAAGAATTAAGGTTTACACTCCAGCAAGATTTCTGTTTGTCTGACCAATGTGTGCATTAGCGCTGTTGCTACAACATCCAGAGTATGATGCATGGAACTTGTTGTTTTTAAATCAGAAACTGCTCCCTGTGTAGAATGCTGCCCTCAAAAGGTCTAGATGGCACAAGCATGTTCTATCTTCACTTGAAGGATTTCTCTGGCTCTCAGTTTGTATCCAGGTACTTTATGTAGTGCTGTTTTTGGATTTTCAAGCTGTGGACCATCTGTGGCCTTTATCGCTGAAGAAACCACCGTCATGTGCCATTCCCCTCTAAACATGCACAGTTACTCTGATAACCTTATTGGAATACTCTCAAGACAGAAACCCCAAAGTAAATAGATAATACAGTATATCTATAGATAATATATAGAGATGTGCATGTGTTGTTTTTTTAACTAAAAATCTCATAACTCTCTTTCTGGCCATCTCACCTGCAGGACCCAGATCTTACAGATGCCTAAATTGTGCTCATTTGGAGAAATGGCCAAGATTCATGTGTTGGATAGGCCTAGGATGCTTCCCAACATCACTATGGAGATCACATGACTGTAAAGTCTGGATACTACATGTCTATCAGAGAATTATGGGATTTGTAGTCCAAAAATCCATAATGCATGTCCCTAATAATATGCAGCTAGATGATTTTTAAAAGCTTATTTTAAAACCTAGATTTTTTTTTTACAAATCATTGTATTATCATGTGGAATATGATTCAATGTTTGCATCCATTATGAAGTCTTGTAAATCATTTTATTTTTGTAGCTGTATACCTGTCTTCACAATGACAATGGTACCTCGTTTAAAGAGCATAATGCGTTCTTTAAGCAAGTTTGCTCTTTAAGCAAACACCATTGTAAGTGACCAATTGTGACTTCTGGTGGTGGTGGGGATTGTGAACCCCAATTTAGTTGCTAAGTGAGTTTTTGGTTGGTTTTAGTTGTTCAGCGAGGCGACCATTCAGAGAAAATTCTGCTCTTTAAGCGAGTTAGTCTCTAAGCAAGGCGCTCTTTATGCGAGGTTTTACTGTACAGTTTTGCAAATTGTTTCTTTTTAAACTAATTCTGAATGTGTTGCACTTTTGGTTCTCATCTTTCTCTTGCATGAGAAATCCAATGTTAAAAGTACATGGATATAGTCACAAGCACCCTCTGGTGTTGAAACATGAACTTGTTCGTCAGTAAATGAATTTCTAAATATCTTGAGGGGAAATTCAAACTGATTTACTTGGGCACATACACACAAAATTGGTACAATTTAACATGACACAAATATCCATTTAAAATAAAATAAAACCTTCAAGACCATTGCAGATAACCTGCATTAGGAGCATATAATGCGTAATTATATGCATGTCATGTAAACAAGTACACTTGAATCAATTTCAGCAGCAACTCCAATGCAAATTTATTATCATTTAAGCATGTAACCACACCCTGACTTTAAATCATAGTAGCTTTAAACCAATTTACCTCACCCTAGAAGTATTATTTGTTTGTTTCTGAAGAGGAATAATGTGGCTCATAAACCACTTGTCTGGTTCACAATTATGAAACTGTTATTTAATTTTATAAGAACAAGCTGTGGCAAATCTTTAACTCCTATTTTTCCTCTCTTGTTCTAATATAGCAGTGGAGAGGATGTTGTGACACAATGCATTTTAATGGTAAACCCAAATTTTAAAACATTTTTACTCTTAACTACACTTAATTTGGGTGTGGGGGTTGTTGGCTTCATGAATAAAAGTTTGAAGCTAGCTTGTTTTCACTAATCATAGTTGAGCCAAGCCATGGTTTGGATGTCATGACAAGCCATGGTTTAAACTTAAACCCAGACAGCGGATTCCATAATCTTTTTGGAGCTACATCAGATAAAGGACAGAAGAAAGAGTATAGAAAGTGGAGGCTTCCTGCAGCTGTTTTGCATGATCAGCTCTTTAGTTGATACTACCAGCAGTGATATAAAAATAACTTCTATTCTACCCAATTATCCATGTTTTATATTGTCCCTCATGTTTATGATGAATCTGATACAGGTGCTCTTTCAGAAAGGGAAGCTGCAAAGAATTATTCCTTTGGGTAGAAAATGTACAACAGTTATTTATTACACAATATTATAATATCATCACCCCCTGCTGTCTACTGTCTGCTTTAAACGCCAAACTGTCTGATGTTCCATATAGCTTCCATGCCTATTTTTTCAAATCGTTGTCAGTTGTTCAGCAACAAAATTTTCCTCAGAATCAAAAATATAAAAGCTTTAACCACAGCTGGCCCCAGTTTCCTCCAGTTTACTTCCAGCTAAGATGTAAGAGCAAACAACACCTATGTTAAGCCTCATGAGCCTGGATTTTTTACAATGACACCTGGGATACTTCCTGATCAAACTGGAATAGCAATATACAGAGAGTTGTGTGATATATGCTGTCATGTTGCCTTTATGAGTAAAATAGATGTTAGATCACCATTGCCAGGCTTGGGACTGTCAGCAGTCGTGACCCAGCAGCGAATTTTGGCATTGAAAAGCACCCAAAGGCTTTGCCAAGACAAAAGGGTCCTCTGTACCTGAAAAGGTGTGTGTGATAGGAATCCTTTAATTCATTCAAATTAATTATTTACAGCACCTGACTCCAATTTACACCATCATAGTTGTATCAACAGGATTTTGTCCAATGCCACAGAATTCCTTTCTGATATGTCTAATTCTTTGTGAATTCGGACTTTGAGGGGAAAAAATGTTCCATCTTGTTGTATAAGAGTTAGAGCAATATGCACACAGATTGTTCTCTGTACGCTGTATTTTCTATTAACTGTCTTCATGGTGCTTTCTCACAACATTATTAAATTCAATGGGTTGAATCCAAACATAGCCCAGCTTAGAGGAGACCAAGTGAAATGAATGTTAATTACTTCAGTCCTATTCATTTCAATAGCTGTGTTTTAAATCTAAATTCATCTCAAATATATGTAAGCAAACAATTGACAAGGAAGTCCTGCAAGGAGCCCAACATACTAATAAGTCCAAGACATTGCCAACACAGGCTGTGCCAAGGAACAGAAAACCTCCCTTAAAAGATGGAGATTTTGCCTCAGGGACAAAAGTGAAAAGTAAAATGAACAGAGTACTTCTGACAATAGACAGCGTTAACTGATGTCAGTAGACCATCAATGACAATATACAGTTCTATATGTGCAAGAGTGTTTTAGGCATTATCATAATTTAAGTAAATATTCCCAAGATATGTTTTGCATGCGCATCTGTTTTATTTTATTCCAGTTGTTCTTGTTACATTTATATCCTGCTTTTCCTCTAGCTGGCTCAAGGCAGTTCATATGGCTCCCCAGTTACCCTCACCCTCCATCCTCACAATGGCCCTTTGTGAGAGTGTGCCCAAGGTCTCATAGTGGCACAGTGAGGGTCAACTGATGGAAGAGAGATAACTCTATTGCTTTATGTTCCTTAAGGGAACAATGAGGACACCAATATTAATTTAAAAAATAGTAAACAATGCACACCTTTCTGTCCAAATTTCAATTAAATAGGTAAAGTGTTGGCATAATATAATGGAGGATAAAATGAGGAGGAAGAAAATGTAATTATAACAGAGGAGTGAGGTTGAAAAAGAGAAAGAGTTCTGTTAAGAATGGGTTTTAAAATATGTACATATATCATACCAATGTTTCCTTCTCTCTGAAACTCAAAACAGGGGCAAACTAGAGAGAGGTATTAAAATCCCAGATAAGAACTTTCACTCTGATAAGAGTTTTAGTGCAGTAAGGCAAAGTTAAACACCAATTAAAAGTTAACATAAACATAAAAAAATATCTCTTTCAACATTAAAGTAACTTAATTAAATATTTAATTCATTAACAATTAAATTAACATATGACCCTTTTAAAAAGAGTTTTCTGAACTCTATTTCCTTATATATTTTGCTAGCTGCAAAGCTACTAGATCAGGGGTTCTCAACCTTTTAAAGCCAGGAACCAAGATCACACCTTCTCAGACTGTTGGCGGGCTGAACTGGTGTTTCCCCTGCCATTCCCCCACACAACACCAGCAGCCCACAAACACTCCCCCCATGCTGCCACCGCTGCCGCCGCTGCTTACCAGCCTGCCATGGGTGAAGGTGGGGTCCTGCCTGTCCTAGCCTGTACTCAGCCAGAGCGGCATCTGGGATGGACTTGGGCAGTCACCGGTGTTTGCAACTTCTGCTTCCACTGCTGTCGCTGCCGTCCTTTTCCCCTCCACCTGGTTTGGAGTTTCCCTAACACCAATCCGTAGCAGGGCAGATGTTGTAAGCCAGCCAGGCAGAGGGGGAAAGGACGATGGTGGCAGTGGTGGCAACGGCAACGGCAGGAGCAAGGGTGCGGGCTGAATGGAGTGGTGCCATGAGCCAGATCCAGCTCGCAAATCATAGGTTGAGAATCCATGTACTAGATGTTGCTGCTACTTATGGGAATGGGTTATGGCACTGGGAATGAATTATGTAAATACTATAATGTCCAAAGAGTGTTCATTGTTTATTTATCAGTTACATATATAGTCCCTTTTATCAACAAGCATTAAATGCTCCTTCCCACTCAACCCCACCCATAAAAAACTCCTGTGGCAGAAAACCCATTGCTACACCTGCCCTCTTCTTCTATATTAGCTCAGATTTTGCTTCTGGACTTCTATGGAAGGAGTTAGTCCAAGAGAGTGCTTTTTACTTAATTGGTTAATTTATTTTACTACAGCTCCCCAAAATCCTGCCACCAGGGTGTGTAATCTCAAAAAAAAGGTGTTATAAGCAGACTTGTCTAAAATAATTAAAGACAGTCTTTTGCTCTGAGGGTAAATGAAGCAGCATTTTATTGATTGGTAACGAGCTCGTGGTGTCTTATCAAGAAGGCATGATTTAGCAGTAAATAAGTTGGCTTTTTATCCTCTTACACATGGAAATGTAAAACCAAAAACCCTCCTCCTTAAAAGAGGTTACATTCTGCTTGGAAAGGCCTATTGGCCCAGTCCTGTTTACATGATTCTTATCCCCAGCTACAGAGTCACTTCTTTATCCTAATGTGGTAACCCAGGTGCAAATTCAAATCTAGGTTACTCTTATATTTAGTGTTTCTTATTGGAGTGTGCTTATCAGAGGTTTTCATAAACAGGTCCAAATACTTGATATATCATTCAAAAGGACAGCTAGAGTTCTTACCAATGTTTGGAAATTTTCCCAGCTCTTTATAATGAGTGTCTTATACTAATGCCAAGGCACCAATCTGTTCTGGTTCATCATGAACTTTTTTTGTTCCTATGAACGTGTTACTATATGTCATATGCTGCAATTAAATTTCCTTTATTACAAAAGGGAATGGGTGGGATGTTTCAAATCTCTGGTCAAAGGATTTTCAAAACTCCAAGTATATGATTTGTACCCATTCACTTGGATTGATAAGAGGTATCCCTTTCCATAGCATCAATGCCATTATTAATAATAATTCTCATGCAGGAAGGATCACTTATCCAAACTATTGTCACAGTCCACTCAGTGGTACAGAAACCCTCTCCTTTTTTTTTAATTAACCCAAACTGTAGAGTTCAGAAAGGCTAAATAAATGTAGCCTTTTAAATGACTAGGGAACAGCTGCAAAGGCAGACACAGTCATTCATACATACACATAACCTCCTGACCAAGTCTGCCAAGAAGCCATAAACAGGTGCACCCAGAGGCCCAAGCTGTTTATATGTATATACGTGACACTAATTTCATTGTCAGCACAGAGCTTGTACAGTTAACTAAGTGTTAGGAAGGCATAAAGGAATCCAGACACATATGGTCAGCTTAGTTCCAGTCTTATTTTCCTCTTTCACTTTCCCCTCCCCACCCCTCTTCCTAGGCAAACTAAACTGAAGTTGCCTAGATTGATATTTGAGTTTTTTATATCATAGAGGGGAATTCTTATTGGTTTTTCTCTAAGTTTGTAATAGTGTTGTTTTTTACTACAGATCCCAGGATCCCTCAGCCAATGCTAGTTAAGTCATGCTTGTGTGGTGAATTTGAGAAATCTCTTGTGCTTGTGTAACATTCTCTGGTTCTTTGGGTTGGTATATCTATTTATCTATCTATCTATCTACTGCAGTGGCTCAAGTCACTAAGACGCTGACTGGGAAGCGGAAGGTCAGCAGTTCGATTCCCGAGTACTGCAGGACGGAAATGAGCTCCCGTCTTCATCCCTGCTCCTGCCAACCTAGCAGTTCGAAAGCAAGAAATTGCAAGTAGATAAATAGGAACCACTTCGGTGGGAAGGTAACAGCGTTCCGTGCGCTCCGGTGTCTAGTCATGCCTGCCACATGACCACGGAAACGTCTGCAAAAGCAGACAGCGCTGGGTCTTCGGCTTAGAAACAGAGATGAGCACTGCACCCTAGAGTCGGATACGACTGGCTTTCGAGGAAACCTTTACCTTTACCTATCTATCTATCTATCTATCTATCTATCTATCTATCTATCTATCTATCTATCATGAGTATTGCAAACAAAAACTAAACAAAATGTTTTCGCCTAAATAAACATATGTAACAAATGGCAATAATAGTGAGACTGGATGATATATATATAATGATATATGAAATATATATATAATGAGACTGGATGCTACAGTTTGTACACCTGAGTTCTTTTCACCCTAGCACCAGAGAGGGAGTTGTTTGGAAATTTAAAGAAGAGTACAAATGCCTATTTGAAACATAATAAGAACAAAGTTCAAGATATATTTATCAACCATATATACCAGGAGTTCTCAACCATTTTAAGCCGGGGGGCCGAGTCACGCTCCCTCAGACAGCTTTGGGGGCCGGACGGATGGCCATTTTGTCCTTCCTCCACCACATGGCACTTCCGGGTGTGGTGGTGGAGATGGTGGTGGGCCACATCCAGCCCATGGGCTGCAGGTTGAGAATCCCTGATATATACAGTCTTAAACCCATAGAATAAAATGCAAATACTGTACACAAGATTACTATTTGGATTCACCCTTCCAGTGTCCTTCCTGTACAAACATATTGAAATTCTGCTACCTAAACCAAGAGGGCAAGTGGGCCTGATCCTTCTCCGTGGAACTAGCAGCTCCAGTCTCTCCCATTCTCCCGCTTTGTGGGTTGCCTATGTGAATAATTGGCCAAACTTTTCCCAAGGGGTTCACCTGGTCTTGAACACATCTGGGTACCAACCAGACTTTGCTGGAAAGGCAATTGGGGTACGGGCTAGTTAGATAGTTTGGGGGCAGTTCATAAAGCCTTGGCTGCTGGCTACAATAGAAATAGGGCAAAAGTCAAAGGTGATGACTCTAATGGAAATACACAATCCTCCACTTCTGGTTGCAGATTAGGTAGGGTAAACAAGCCACGCTAGACAGCAGAAGAATTAGGCACCCAGAGTCAATACACACGGACTCCGAGATTAGGGCAGGAACAATGGGTTTCGCCAACCCAAGGTAATCAGGTGCGAGTTGTCCAATTAACACCTAGGTACCTTCCTAAGAACTGGCATGGCAGCTGGGCCACCGAAAGAGGTCACGTATTCAAGCCTTCTGTATTAGAGGGTCACGCGCATCCTAGGCACGCATCACCCCAAGGCAGGGTAATAAATACATGCCACCCGACCCAGATCGGGGCTGGACTTCACCGCACGATTGTCTCGCATGTCTTCCTTGCGACCAGCCACTCCAACACCTGGGACCCATTGCAACACCGCTTTTTCTAACTCAAATCCTAAACCACAGCCACCTTTTAGGATTTCCTCAACAGTTGGTCCATAAGGGTTACACTTGCACACTTACAAGAATGCCTCAACAGTTAATAACTGAAATGTAGTTTTTAAAAGTCACTTTGCAGTAAGGGCAAGAGTCATTATAGTTTGGAAAAGAGTTGCGAAGTATCACTAGCAGTCTGCAACCTTCTTTGAGTGTTATTCATGTGAAGGGGCAAAGCAGAGATGAAGACACTGGGAAAGCACCTCTTTATCCTGCTAAATGATTCCCTAGTTCCCTAGTTCATCTACATTCTCAGTGATCCCATTTTCACACTCCCACCCAAAACAGGTCTTGCTGTTTCCTTATTTTCATCCCATAGATAATGGGCCTATTGTTTGCACTGTTGTCCAAACCTCTCCGCACCCTGTTAGCTGTGATGGGAAGTGGACCTCTTCCATTGCCTTTACTGCCTAGCAAAATTGGCTGGAGAAATATAAATGCAGATGTCAATGAAAATATAAATAACTAAATCAAGTGGACTTGAAATAAAGCCTACTAATAGCAGGAGGAGAGAAGCAACTGAGACCTAAACAAATACTTCAGCTGCAAAGGTTTTTAACGGTATGTGCAAGGCTAATTACAAAGTTGGGCTTATGCCATGTGCAATGAACCTGCTGGGACCACATTTAAGTTGTTTATGTTTGTCTTCTTGAGTGAGTTCTATAAGAATATTCAATAACTGTGCCTGCAATGTAAAGCCCACTAATGCTGAACACATGACAATTGACTAAGAATAACTACTCTGGAAATCCATGTTTTGGGGTTAGTATTTGGCTGCCAGCAACTCAACACCAAGTATCAGGTGGCAGTTAACTAACCTGACAACCCTTAGGACTAATGGCTTGGGTGGGGAAGGCCACAGGGAAGAGTGATGGTCCCAAAGTGGATTAAATCCCACTTGAATCCATCTTGATAGAGGGCAGCAGCTTCATCAATACTGGCCTGGGGCTGATGAGGACTTTGCGTGCCCAAAGGGCTCTGGAGCAGAAAGTGACTCACCTGATCACCACGAGGATCACCAATATTCAGATTTTGATATGGCAGAACAAGAAGAAGAAGATCCGGGATTAATATTATTACCTTTATTTATGTATTGGATTTGTATTGCCACCCAATTCCAAAGACTCTGGGCAGTGTAAGGTAAAGGTAAAGGTTTCCCTTACTCGAAAGCCAGTCGTATCCAACTCTAGAGTTCAGTGCTCATCTCTGTTTCAAAGCCGAAGAGCCAGTGCTGTCTCCTTCTGCAGATTTTTCGGTATTAAAACCATCACAATTGTAAAATCACAATTAAAACCCCATTAAAAACTACCACAAAACATTCCCTACCCTCCCACCAGTTTAAAAAGAAGGAGAGAGCATTCTTAAATCAGCCAGCAGGCTGGGGCCACAGCACTTTTACTGATGTTTGTTTGCTTTGATATTGACAGCAATTTACACACACACACACACACACACACACACTTTCCTCTCTTGGGATAAGACATGGCTCTGCAGAATCTCAAAATGGATTTACAGAGTGCTTTTAATAGGATTCAATTTATAACCTTCCGTTTAAATTGTTTTGCACAAAGTATCCTAACCATTTCAGTGGCTTTTGGCCAACAAAGACATGCGTCTCTCTGTATTTGAAATCCTCCAAAGTTCCAAAAGGTTTGGGGAGGGGAGGGAGACAGAGAGAGAAAATCAAACCCAAGAACCGCAAGATGCCTGAACACTAGCTAACTGTCATATTTGATAAAAGATGGGATACTACATGTGCTTAATGCTGGATCCAGAGCAGGAAGCAAAGTATCTGATGAGGTGGATGAAAAAAAAATAGCAGTAATGGATATCTGGAATATGCATCAGTCCCGATGGAAAAACATTTGCCTTTGAGCAATAGTTCATTCAAGCCTTAGCAATTTGGATGCCAGAAATTTTCTTGGATGTCTGACACACGGATAAATTCTCCTCAAAAATGTAATGAAAAATATAGACTGATTAATCTGTCCTTCTCTAGGTGCTCTTCTCAGTCATGCCATACTTCCTTCTTTAACCATCATTCTTCCCTTGGAATGCATTAACCATAAATGAGCACAAGAACAAAAGTATCTGAAAGCTGGGATTATTTATCCTATTCTCTTTGGTTGTTTTAAAAAAACTGAAACCCTACCCTTCATTCGTGTATTCTCATTCAGGGAAGGAAAATGAGTAGAAATACTATTAGTGAAATAAAACACCGTAAAATGATTATCGATCGATTGATCTTCTATATCCTGCCAGTTAAATAAGTTAACTACGGTTGGAACATAAAATGAATACAAACATAAAGGACTTAAAACACAATGTAAAGCCAGGCCAACAGAGGAAAATGCAGCACCCACCCAGTTAAAAGCCCCATTCATATGGAGGCAATTGCCAAAAGCAAGGTCAGTTGCCAAAGGTCTGTCTGACACATGCAATGACATGTTTAATACTGACAACATAAAAAGCAACAGAGGCAATAAATGTAGATGGAACATTTATTGCATAGTGTAGAGCAAAAGCAGGGCTGGTCTTGCCATTTGGCAAGGTGAAGTAATCAGCTTCAGGCAGTACCCCTTTTTTGTAAGACTTTTTACACTCCTGATCTTATTTGTGCAAAGCCATATGTGTCTACACAAACACACAAACATCTTTTCAGGGCCAATAGTCCTTACCATAGACAGGTGAGTATATAGTACGATGGAGTCTTAGAAGGTGTTTCCAGGGGCATTTAGCTCACTGTTTTATCCACTATAGCTGTGATGGTGAACCTTGTCACTCCAGGTGTTCTTGGACTTCAATTCTCAGAAGCCCAAGTCCCTATGAATCCACATGAATGGATTTACTGGCACTCCGTGTTCTTGCAGTAAACCCATTTGTGTGGCTTCACGGAGACTTGGGCTGCTGGGAATTGAAGTCCAAGAACACCTGGAGTGACAAGGTTCACCATCACTGCACTATAGGGACGGTGTGGGTTCATTCCTTCTGTCAGCAATCAGGTAAAATAGTTGCTAGAGTGAACTAGAAGTAGCCCAACCCCAAGTGTTGGTACCTGCATTTATCTGGGTCCCTGTCAGAGACTACTGTTTTTTAGGTGCAGTTAGGATTGGTCCCTTTTGGTTCAGTTCCAGCATATATGATTGCTGCGAACAAACTGGCTGGCGGTTGTCCCTTTAAAGAAGTTGCTTAATTGAAAACTTTGGTGTTCAGTAATCAAGAAGCAGCAGCCACCATAACAGGGCCAAACACAACTTTATTCGGGTACTGACACACAGAACAGGGGTGCAGCAACACC